>JAWNMV010000529.1:2755000-3987500 GCA_035043635.1 Drosophila rellima
AGTAAACATCAAACGTTACTTTTTTGAATATACATACAGTGATGGAAGAAATAATAGAAACGAGAGTTTTTTTTTATATTTTATATATCATATATTAAAATATTGCTGAATAGGTAATCAGTAAAAACTATGGAACTAAAAGAAATTATGTTTTCTAAAGTAATTTAAAAAATACAAAAAATAATCGTTTCTATTATTTGTTCCATTAAAGTACTTAAATACACACAGAGTTAATTCAGAGGCAAACTCATGCATAAATCTGTTTAAGTTAAGCACAACATAAAGACGAACTTTGAACTACATAAATAAGGTAGCATATGCAGGATAATAAGCTAATGCGATGCTCTGTTGTTGTTGCTGTTGTTGTTGTCACAGTAGCTGTCAAAATAAATACAACAAAAATGGAGAGCTGCCTTCCCATCGAGCAGGTGCTCAAATGTTGAACAACAGCCTCATCATCATCATCAGTAATATCATCATCAACATCATCTTCATCCTCATCCTCATTCTCAGGACAGCTGCTAAAATGTTTGTCAAGGTGCAAATTCAATAAAAATAAAAAGTTGAAAAACCATTGCGAGACCCTCTTGACTTTCTGATCATTTTTTCACATCCCTTTTCGGCATTTGCTGTCGAAGCTAAAAGTCAACAAACTTTGACGACCTTATCGAGTCGTTGTCACGCCCTATGAACCCCCGTTCCGCCCACCTTTCGATGATGGGCGTGTCATTTAGTTTGACTGTTTGAAAATTATTAAAATTTGGCCTTTGTGAGATATCAAAATAAAAAAAAAGAAGTCGACGACTTCCGCTTCACTGGCAAAACTTTTCATTGGTTTGCAACAATATTATGACAATAACACACACACAAATACACAAACACAGTCACAGCAAACAAATGGCCAAAGTTTGTTAGGTAGTAGTAGTAGAAGAAGAAGCAGCACAAGTTTTATCTTTACGCTTGGACAGAGCTTGCGGCATCCCAAGTTGGGGGAAAAACAAAAAAAAACCAAGACATAGCAACAAAGTAAATTCCACGGCAATGAAGTGTAAAAATAACAAAAGCTGCTGCTTCTTCTTCTTCTTCTGCTTCTTACCTGCCTCTCACCTGGCTGGGCTTTTGAACTAGATGTCCTGTTCTTCTGCTTCTGCCCTCTGCTAGTTGGAATTTAATTTCACAACAATAGCCCGACTTGAATCTCTCACACCCAAAGTTGCCATTTCTGTCTTCAAATTGACCAAAAACTTTTGGTTTAAATATTTTCTTTTAAAGCTTTGCTGTCGTTCTTATCCTTGTTGTTGTTGTGCTTGGCTTTTGTAACATTGCTTGTTGTCCTTGGTTTTGGCTTTTAACGCACATTAAGTCGGAATGTGTCCTGCGCTGTTGCCACAGTTCCAAGTTCCTTTGGCGGCCATTTCTTATGGCCATTTGCACTTTTTATTGACTCGCCGCGTGACTCTTTTCCGCTTTCTAACTTCCCTTTATTTTTATTTTGTTTTATTTTTTATTTTTTTTTTGTTTTCCCTGTCACGTGTCACAGCTACATTTCCCCCCCGAGAGTTTTTCGCTTTTCTTTTCTTGCAATTGCTTTTAACTCTGTTTGCTGTTTGCTCTAATTAGAGATCCTGCAACGTGTGTTTGTTTGTTTGTGTATGTGGCAATTAAAATTGTTTGCAATTTGCACGTGCCTTTTTAAACGCTATTAAATTCGTTTAATTAGTTTTAACGACAGGCATTTTGCACTTGAACTTCTTTCACTAATCGCAATTTTAATGGTTTCGCTTAGAAAGGCTTGACCATAATTGGTTATTATTTTAATTGCCTATTAATGAAAGTAATTAACATGAGTAACGCTCAATTGAACAACTTTGAAATGATCTGATTTGCATTTCAAACTCTTTATGGAATTTTTGTTACTGACTGATTTTACTTGGTCAAAAACGAACTTGATTGGATTACGTATACGCAATGTAAATGCAGGCATTTTAATTAATTATTATCTACTGGATAGGAAATTCTGTGCTGACAGCTTCGAATTTTTAATATATTTTATTATTTATATTACGATTAATTATGTTTTATTGAATAAAATAAATAAAACGTTGCATTTGGCGACGGTTTACACCTGCTTTAGGCTGTAAAAAATTAAGCATACGCCATGTGAAACTTTGTTAAAAAATACTGCAAATTTTGCTTTTTTCATTATTAGTATTTTAACAAGCAATTTACAGATGCAAAGCTCTTAATTTGATCCACAAATAAAAAATGCTGTTCTGAAATTCACATTTTTTTCCGACTTTTTACTGATTTAACTTGTCCAAAAATTGACTTGATTGATATATTACGTATACGCAGTAGTGTCAACCTGCCTCGCAAATATGCACAAGATACTTTGACTAGCTGCATTTGATTTTCTGTTAACACAGACTAAGTCGCATTAAAGCTGTATTCAAGTTTCAAAAGTTATTCATACGCCATGTAAAACATTATAAACTAATAGCAAAAAGTTTATTGATTGCTGACAATGGTTAAGAATTTAAATAGGATATTTCTGTTTAAATATCTGAAATGTGTTCCTTTCACAACTACACTTCGAGCTTTCTTAGATATGAATCATTAGTATTTTTATTTTTTTAGAAAACTTATATAAACAAAAGCTCAACATGATTACACTTAATGTGCAGTGAGTTTGATGGATAGCTAAGAAACTATGAGCGCATCCATCACTACCGTCATCAATCTTTAGTGTAACGCTGTGCAACGGTGCGTATGCGTAATGTGTGCGCTGTCTAATGCCACTAAGTGAGCTGTAGTGCAACAGCAACAGCAACAGCAGCAGCAGCTGTCGAGTGGGCATCAATCCAAAAACAATGACGCTAATCGGCCGTGAATGGGCTATACGCCCCAAGGTTGATTAAATTGCCGTCGAATTAATTGACGAATGAATGAAGCAACGAGCGAAAGCAGTGCAAATCTCTGAGAGCCGGAAAATTAAATGAAAATTCCGGCCATAATTAAAAGTGCAGCTGTCTGTGCAGAGAATGTGTCTTTGTATGTGCAGGACATGTGTAAAATGCCTGAAAGGACACGAAGTGATGGCAAATATGAGTAGCAGGACATGAGACTGAATAGAAAATAGAGAAAGACTGCAGACAACGCAAGAAGTCAGTGTGTGGAATGTTGTGACAGAGGAAGACAAGTGACAGCTATGAGCGACTAGTTCAGATGCAGCAGAGCGAAAGAGAGAGACAGAGAGCGAAAACTAAAGAGCAAGAGAAAGAGGGAGAGATAGAGAGAAATAGAAAGGAAGGAAGCTAACTGAGATTGCGACAACTGTGAAGGAAGCTGGGTAATTTCCATGACTTGCAGCAGGCAACTGAGCAGTGTATGCCATTTTAGCTATTAAATAGCTAAACATAATTTCAGTTAAAATTCCACTTATTTATTTAAATGATTTGACTTAAAAAAATATATATAACTAAAGTGATGTTAGTTTAAAAAATGAAAATAACTCTTCAAAAAAATCTACAAAAATCAAAAACAATTTTATTTGCTTTAATATAATAGGCAATGAGAGTTGTTGGTTTTTTTAATTTGGACAAACTTTGATTTTCTTACATTTTAAAGCTAGTTTTGTTTTTATAAATTCAGCTATTTAAGCCATTAAAACGCTGTCAACACTGCCGCTGAGCCGCAACGCAACTAAAGGACCCTCGCAGGATGCGCAGGACAAATACTATAGTGTACTTATGTGCACCAGTTAACAAGCAAATGCTAAAGACAACCAAGTCTCTGCTGTCTGCCTGGCGTTTTACAACACTGGAGTGTGAGTGCGAGTGCGAGTGCGAGTATATGCAAAGTTTAGCGTGGCACAGATGCAATTTTGGGGGCATGTTGCATGTTTGTAGTCCATTATGGGGTAAATTTAATTTACTGCCAATGCAGCAGGAGCTGCAAACCAAAAGCACATTTCGTTGCCGATGCGCACGATTTAAGAGTTTCTGCCGCGACGAAGGCGACGGCGACTTTTACTGCAACTGGAAATGGGGACAAGTTTATGGACCCAGACGTAAATTGATTTAAGTGCATGTCACAGCATATTGCCACAGCCAGAGTCAACAGGATTCTCAGTCAGTTTGTGACCCACTGTAACTTCCTGCCACTCGCTGCTTAAATCGTTTAACAAGCCCAGTTTGTTGCTTATAAAATTTGCTCGTAAAATGGTTTATGTGTTGGCGCCGGTCAATGCTGGACACACACAGACAGAGGGAGAGAGAGGGATAGAGATAGAGAGAGGGAGAGAGAGAGATATCAGGCAGATGGACAGAGATGGACAGCTGTAACTTCATTTCAGTTGCCAACTGCACTCTAATCACATTTCGTTGGATTCGAAACTCGATTCGTAATTGGTTTACTCGACTGCAGCGCCAAGCGCTTAATGAAGTTGCTAAAACAGTGGGAAAACCCCCTTGGAAAAAGGAGAAAAACTAAAAAGAATAGCATTTATTTAATGGAACATCGCAACAATAGAATTACACCAAAACCAAACCCGATATTGATTTAATTGTGGTCAAAATCATGAGCTGTACTGCAAATTTTGTGACTGTATCAGATAAGGACTTAACACGAATTCTACACACAAAAAAAAACACTGGATTCTTGGATAAACTTACTAAAATTAAATTTAAATTTAACATAAGAATTAAAAATTAAAACAAAATACAATAATTGAAATTAATTAATTTAGTAATTAATTACTAAAAAAAGTATTCAAATCAGTGTCAAATTTTGTTTTCTGTGTAGAAACAACAATTCTAAAAGCACATACGCCTTTCGTTGCCTGGTTGTTTTTTCCTTTGGCCATAACTTTGTCCGCCATTTTCGAAGCACTTGTTGTTGTTGTTCTCAGCGAATGATTTAAAACTTTTCTTGTTATTCTCGTCTTTAACAAGTTTTTCGCAATGCTAAGATTGCCATTCGTGAATACTAGTATTTGAGCATCCAAAGTTGTAGGCAACAAATTAATTTAATGTCAGACACAAGACACAAAACTTGTCGGCTTGTGGGTTTTTTGTTTCTTGGGAGGAAGGATGTTCACATTGGTTTATTGTATTTCCATGGGCTTAACAAGAAGTGTCAGTGGCATAAATTCATTTAAGGGCTGAGCGAAAAATATTGGAAAACTTTATGTGTTCTCTGAAATTTAACGGTGCACGATATGTTGGAGAGACTAGGTTATAAACTGGAATTTTGTGATGGTTATTAAAGGTTTAACAACGTGTATTAAACATCATATAAGAAAAGGTTAGGCTATCAGAAGGAGAAGAAGAGTAAAGTATTGATAGAGATAGATTTGAGATAGAGAATAGCGAGTAGAAAGCAGCGAGTACAGAGTGGCGAATAAAGAGTAGCCTAGCAAGTTTAAAGTACCGAATAGATAATAAATATAGGAGACTTTAAGTAGAAATAGAGATAGTCTTTCAATTGAATAGAAGTACAGAAAAGAAGAGTAGAGTAAGGTACAGAGAATAGCGAGTAGAAAGCAGCGAGTACAGAGTGGCGAATAAAGAGTAGCGCCTAGCAAGTTTAAAGCAGCGAGTAACGAATAAATAGGCAAATGTAGAATATTGAGAGTAGAAAGTTTTGATAGTAGAGTGATAATTATTCACACTTTTAATTAACCCAACGCTTTCAATGTTGATCCATACCTTTTCTATTTTTCACATATTTTTTCTAACCCATAAATAGATCTGTTTGCCCATTCATCTATTGAGAATCAGCTGAAATAGCATTTAATTGATTCGCAGTAGCCATAACAATAAGTCATTCAACAATTTCATTGGAAATGCCAATAGTAAGAGCAGTTGGAAAATGTCGCGTGACTCAGTCGCTTGAATCAGAGCTACATTCATTGCCACGCCCACATTAAAACGCCCACACAGACACACTCAGAGCTAAAAACATTTTCAGTTGCCAGTTGGCAACAAACACTGAACTGAAGCTGAATCTGAAGCTGGTGACCGCACTCACATTGCCATTTACATGGGATTACAACCATTTAGTCTTATTTTTTTCCGCCTCCCTTCCGCTTTTTACCCTCTCTCCCCTCGTCTGACCACCTTTAATAATTGCACTTGTCGACATTTGTTTTACACTGACCCCAAACGGAACCCTCTCAATTCTGAGCATATTTTATGCTTTCAAGTTGAAAATGGCATAACATAAATTGCCCTCAATGTGTTCAGTAAAGAAATAAAAACTTTACATTTTATACATTGTAGTTTTAAAGGGTATAGGCTTGAGGATATTACACTATTGTTGGCGTTTATTGGATATTTATTATATAATTTTTGTTAAAGTCATGGAACTTTGAAGAATAACAAGAATTAAACCAAGAAACTGTTGTCTTAATTTTGCCACAGAATTAAATTCAAAGTTAAAATAAAAGTTGTTTCTTTTAACTAAATTGACCTCAGGGAAGTTGACACCAAATAGGAAATCAAGACTTAGAATTAAAATATATATTTTTTTTGATAAATAAATTCGTTTATCGATTTATTTCTTTCGGGACTTTTAGGACAAATAAACTTCACCATATCAAAAATTTCATTTTATACAATTTAAATAGAGTTAAGATCACTGTATGGTATAGCAGTAACTCTTAGAGTATTCAGGGTTCGTTACTTTTCGAAAATATTCAGCTTCTCTCTCTTGTATACGTATACGTATTTATACGTCGTGCAAGTAAATCGTTTGTTGCCATATAAATCGCTCTACGTTTTGGTTTTCTCGTTTTGCTTTCTTTCTTTTTTTATTATGTTTTGGGTTTGTTTCTTGTCTCTCTCTCTCTGTCTCTCTGTCTCTCTTTCTATGTGCGTGTGTGTTTATTCTGGCGAATTTATAGCTGTCCATTTCCACGTTTGCTGAATTATTGTGAACGTAAATTGAAAATAGCATAGCAAGAAAAAGAATGAAATAAATAAATACAAGTACTACGAGCATTGCAGTTGCTGTCGCTCCAATTCTGGCTGAATCCGCCTTGAATTTCCACTCATTTCTGAAAGGGGTTTTCCATAGCCTCCCCAATTCCCCCTCTCCCCCTTCAGTATATGGCGCAATGCAGCGTAAAACAAACTGAAACAATTGCATTACATGGCAGATGAACCAGAAGCACAGCTACAATTTCAACTGTGTATATAAACATATTTCCAATTGCTTGAAATTGCTTTGTGGCATTTTGCCTTAAAATTTTCAACTGCATATTTAAGCAGCTTTGCGACTTTTTTTCCCCCACCAAACAATTGTCTGGCTGTCTGTCTGTTTGTTTGTTTGGTTTCTCTGCTTGTGTGGCAATTTGCATGTGAATTTTTATTCAAATCAAAAAACAATTTGGCCAAAAATCAATTCAAAAAAGGTCTCAAAAGTGCTCGGTTGCTATTTTAAATATGTATATCATGAGTGTGCATAAATATTGTATAACCGTAAAGCCGAACCCAAAAAAAACCAGCAAGAGAAGGGAATTAATGCTAAATTTTAAATATCGGCAGATAAATGTGAATAACCTAAACCTTTCAGATTGTCAGCATACTCTGTATGAGTTGGAATTGGGTATGATAACTGAATGAAACTTTGGGTAATAGCTGAATTGAGGCTCTACCGATTCTATAAAATAAGTGATCTTGATGGGAATAATTTATATCCCTAAAACTCATGTATATTCATGCTCTTTATCTTATCTGAAATTTGTTTTTTTTTCTTATATATTACTTGAGGGAAATAAATTTAATTTCTTTCTTTTCTTAACTATTCTGTATTTTGTCAAAACAATTACTTGCCTAACTGTATGTTGAATATATACGTTTTAGAGAGGATATTTCATAGTTGTTTACAGAGTATTTTATAAGTCGAGCAGCACTTTTTTGAAATATTTTTGAAGCCACTTTTCACACTGACTTCGATAGCTTATGAGCATGATCTAGTTTACAGTTGTTAACTGTTATTTAATGCCATTCAGCGTGAAATCGAAATGTCAATGTATTCGTGTGTGTGTGTGTGTGTGTGTGCAGTGTGTGTGTTTGTCTGCTCACATTTCCAGGCTCAATTTCGTGTGAACGACGCAGTTCAGGTAATTTTGCGAGCTCAGCGTAAGCGGAAATTTTAGCAGACATTTTGTCGCTGCCATTGCCAACGACATTTTATTTATGTGCGCTCATAATTCAACTGTAAATGTCACACACATACATATGGAGAAACCGACACATTAGCCGCGACGTTGCCGCGACAGGCAAAGTGCTGCTAGTTTCCGTTTCCGGCGCAAAGCTCTGGCTCCTTTGCCTGCCTGGCAAAATTAACAACAATGGCGGTGATAAAGACGCTCGTTCATTGTGTACGTGTGTGTGTGTGCATGTGTGTGGCTTTTGTGGCTTTAAGTAGCAAAATGTGCACGATGTTAAACCACGTCTCACACCTCTGCCCCGCTGCTTGCCATTTAGTTGCTGATTTTCTTACACTTTTTAGCGTTGCTAGTTTTCCAACATTTTACGGTGGTTTTTTTTTTGTACGTGCTGAATTACGAGCATGTGTGTGTGGGTGTGTGTGTGTGTGTGTGTGTGTGTGTGAGTGGGTTCGTGTGCGGCTTCCCATTGTAGTTGTAAGGATCGCTTGGCGGGCATCCGCTGGCGGATTTATGGAGTCCTGGCGCGAACTTTCGACCCGCCGTTTGGGCCAATTGAAATGTCACGTTGCTTCTGCAATGAATGCAAACGTAATGATGTGCTTAATGCTGTGCAAGCTCTGGAAAAGAAAAGCATCTAACACACACACGCACACACACATCAAAGAATTTTCTAAAATGCGACCAATTTTAGAAAATATATTGTTAACTATAAAAAAATACGTAATGGTTAAAAATGAAAAATTACATCAGAGATTGTGATATATGATTTAATATTTGTGGGTATTTTTTCCATATTTCCATTCCATTCCCTTGACACTTTTTCAGAAACTTCAAACTGACATAACTTTACTTTTTCCTCATACAACTCATGGCTTAAATAATTTCGTACTTAGTCTGATATATCGATGTTATAATTAGTCGGAGTATATTTTAAATACATTTATTTTCAAACCACATTAGTTTCACAAATACTGAACACAGTTAGGTTTTTAATAAATTCTCATTGTGCAATACATTGACACAAATATTCGTTCTCAACGTGTGGTTCGTTGATATCAGCAGCTGAAATTTATACTCGCCGGCAGGTAAGGGCAAGAGTCTTAAGTATTCTTCTTGGAATACCATATCACGCACTATTATATCGTGCTGGAATCAAAGAAACTCTATACTCATCTAGAGAACAATTGTTGTAAAAGTACTTACGTTAAAGGGACAAGAGTGATTAACATTTGATTTTTCGGTTATAGCACTGAACACAATGGATTCAAATGATAAACTTGGATTCTTTTTGGCCGCAAATCGGCAATAGTCGAATGTTCTGTTGAACATGAATGGGCGAAATCCATTGTATTTGCGCCAAAGACTTAAATTTATCTGCAATTTAAAGTGCAACAATTAAATAAACCAATTACCAATTATTAAACACATGTATTTCATTACTTTGACAGTCGTCACAGGCGGCTGTAGCAATTTCATATGTACATTCAAACCGACAACACCGCGGCCCAACATTTTAAGATTACATTTCGGATAGGTAATATATCCTATATCCAATATATCACATTGAATATTCGTAAATCGACTTCCACCTGCCGCGTGTCCCTCGATAGCAAATATTAAGAGCGTAAATAGAATCAACATTGTCTATCTATCAGCTAAGCACTTCACTGACTAAATAAAGTGTCGTATTTTTAGGTATTTTATATTTTCATATTTCATTCACAATCATTACGATAGTATCTCTCTTTTAAATGTAGTTACAGTCCATTGAGCTCCACAATGTATGTTATGAAGTAGAGCCGCAGTTGAAATGGGTTTTTAATTTTATTTGGAATAAGTAAATACTTAGTATAGACTGTGTAAAGACTTAAAAGGTTTTAAATTTGGCTAAAAATATATTTAAATTGAAGTTTAGATTATGATTTTTTCATTTAAATGTATACCCTTTATAATGCTTATTATTATTATTATTATTCACAAAGTTTGTTGATTGGTTTATTTTTCATTTGTTATTTGCTTTTCATTAAATCTTCTTCACGCAATATCTCGGCAGTGATTTTTGTTATCCAAACTGAATTAAAGGCAATCTTTACTTGAAATTTATACTGTCCCCTTGGTAATGGAAAGAAGCTAAGAAATTCCTCTTTGAATACCAAATTGTGCACAGTTAAATCTTGCTGAAATGCTAAATAATTAATCATTTTGCAGACGTTCTCCAATTAAAACTCACCTCAATGGGACAGGGACGATTGATATTTGAATTCTCGTTGAGCGTTTCGAAAAAGAGTTTTTCAAATGACAATTTGGTGTTGCTTTTGGCCATAAGTTTGCAAAAATCAAATGTGGTATTGTACATAAACGGCCGATAGCCATTGAATTTTTTATAAAGACTAAGATTTATCTGAAATCGAATACGAGAGGTTCATGTATCTTTAAACAATTTTTGTTAATACTTGCTTTGATATTTGAAATGGTACGAGTATTATTCAAAAAATGCATGTGGAGATTCATACCCACAACACCGCGACCGAGTACTTTCAGAACGCACTGTCTATAAGCGATATATAATGGATCCAAGACCTCACACTCGATATTGGTGTAACGGGTGTGGGATTTTGAAAGGCTTCCAACGGCCATTAAAATGAGTGTCAATGGAATCCACCACATCTGTTCTGTCTTTTGGAAAAACACTTTAACGATTGACGAAAATCGTTGACATACAATGAAAACTGATATTGAAATTTCACATGACTATATAATTATGCTATTTTGAAGTAGATTTAATTGTTGTAATCATTTGAAGATACATAACTCACGGAAACATTTCTGGACGATTGATTTTCCAAGTTCACATTACAAATCGTTGTTTATATTTTTTATTTTCAGTTTACAACTGTATATCTAATGCAATGCATTCATATATTCATGTCAATGCTTCAACTATTTATGCTCTTAATTTGTCTAAATTAAACATGAGCTTTTGGCTAAACTGGCGAATTAAAAATGTTTGTTCAGGTTTCCGCTTTAGCGGTCATTGTTGTCATTTATTGTAAAATGTCAACCAAAACAATTTGTATTTTACATTTGTTTTTTTATTTTCATTTTCACTTTACTAATGCATTATTTTTTCCGGCATTTTCCGCTTGCATCGAGTAACCACAGATCCCGAAAATGCTCGATTTGTTAGCTGAAAATAATTCATGTGCGTTCATGTGCATTGAAAGCATTTTAAAATGTCAATGTTTCAATGTTTTATTTCCCTCATGAGCCACAGTAACAATAGCCAGACAGTTAACAGTCATACCCTATATAAGGCATAGCTTATACCTCTTTAAATGTGAAATGAAGAAACGTTTGATATATTTTTCTTAAATAAACAACTTTAACAAACTCTCAAGCACAATGCACTGCAATCTCGATGATTTGTTAATTCGGCTGATAAAATTGTCTTAGCTATGTTGTGTGAAAATTTCAGCTTTTTAGGCTTAACCGTTTGGCCTACACAATGATTCTCAGTCAGTTATCAGGACAAAGAGTTTTATATAATTTCGAATATTTTTTACAAGTATAAACGCGTAAAGGCTAATAAAATAAATGAATATTTAATATAATATAAACTCTGATTCTTGCTATAGATTTATGTAATATTCTGGAATTTTATATATATCCGATTTTGTGTAGTTTTTTAATGGCTTGTCTCGAAAACTATGCCAACTATTTCTTCAGCTGCGACCTGTTTAACAACTATCTGCATCTTCACTTTCATTGCTATGCTGCTTGCCACATCTTGTGGCAATGAACTTTACACCGACAAAAAAAAGGAAAAGAAAAAACTTTAGCAAAGAATTCTTGTTACTAAGGAGAATCGATTGCATGTGAAATGAGCTCAAAAGCTGTCAAACTTGTTTTGCCGTCGAATGAAACCGAAATGAGGCTTGTGTGCTTGTTGTGGTACGTGTTGCATGCCCCATTTGTGGAACGTAATATCTAAACGAAAACTTAAGAGCAGAGTTTTAAGAGCCAACAGACAAGATCTTAAGCTTAAGCTCAACAACTGCTTAGTCGACACATTTGTGGACCTACAAAGGCACAGAGAATAAAGATAACGATACTTGGATATTCTGATAAATATACGTAAAAGTAAATAAATTCGATGTGGCCTCTGGCTGAATGCATACATATAAATGAGGCAAGATAAATATACATATTTAGTTACTCGTAGTTACCAAGAATTTTGCAGGCGTTGCTCTCGACATGGAAAACAATCAAATGCCAAGCGAAAGCTTAAAGCGAACATGCAAAATCCCAACACACATTTAGAATAGAAGAATCAGCTAGACAAGATACACATACACACACAGACAAAAGATTGCCTTTGGGTTTGCAATTGATTCATTCACTCATTCACTCATTCATTCATTCATTCATTCATTTGCCCATCATGTCCTTTGCATGTGTGTGCTACGGGGCGTATACGCAACATGAACGTGGCTGCCATAGCCACTGGCAACTGCTTTTGTTCAACATGACAAAGACATGGCAGAAAATGAAAATGGAAATGAAGAAAAAAAATGAAAGAATATTGCGCTTTTTGTAATGCTTTTAATGCTTTGGCGAAAAATGTTCGCTCGGATTGATTTATGACATGGCATTGAGCTGCTTTCATTGACAAATCAATGGGCAGGATGCGGCGGCTGCTGCTGCTGCTGCTGCTGCTTACTGCCTTTAAAGGTCACGGGGTCGAGTATGATATTAGGTCTTTGTAATTGCGGCAAGTTATGAAAGTCAAGCACAAGTTTAATCTCTTGGGTTTCAGCTTTGCCGCTGCTTGCTCGCCAAATTGATTGAGATTGAGTTGCATTTGGGTTTTGGATCCCCACAAATCATTTGTTAGCCAGACAATGGAAATTGACAATGGCAACTGAAGCTTTTTCACTTGAGCATTCATCAATTTCATTTGGTTATGCATTTTCAAAGAAGATCGGAAAGAATGGAAGCATTAGCATGCTTTAAAACCTATTAGGATATTTTGACTTTAAGTTAAGTACAATTTTTCAGTTTAACTTTTCAAACTGAAAGCAGTCGACAAAATATTTATTAAGAATTCAATGAAATAAATAAAAAATTAAGTTAATTTATATAAAAATTAAAATTAAAAACTGATAAGATATTATAACACTCTTTTATGATACTGAAACAAGCGTTGAAATTTTAAATTTAATTGCTTAAGCAACAGAAATAGTTTCATACAATAATTTTATCGAAAAATTTGCCCCATTGAGTGGTTGAATTTTGTATACTTTTATACTCTTGCTACTCTTGTGCTGTTCTTTAGTTGTTGTTGATGTTCAAAGCTCATTTGCATAACGAAAACTTGTTAATAATGGCAACTGTTGTTGCCTGCTTATACAATCTACACACACTTAAACACCTCTGCACAGTTACACAGCAGCTGGCAACAAGTTTGCCACAGCTTAGACAAAGTTTTTGATTGAGTTTCCAACATTTTCCCAATATACACAAAGCTGCACTACGAAGCGATTTTCCAAAAAGGTGTTGTCCCTAAGCTTGTTTTCAGATCTCGCTCATTATTTTCGCTTGACTGTCGGCTAAAGTTTTTGGCACTCAATCTCGGTCATAATTAGTCGAAGTTGCAAATTTATTTTCCCTTGCCCCGAAACATTTTATTCTTGCTCTGCTTCTCCCTTTCTTGTTCGACATTATTTAGGAATTTATGCAAATGCAAGACGTCAAAATCATGCGGCTAATTAGTCAAAAATTAATTTGCTGGTTGCCCAAAAAATGCTAGCCAAATGCGTTGAAAAGTCTGCTGTATAATTTATACTCTCAATTTTAAAATTTTTCTTTTGCGATTTGCATAATAAATGCACATAAATGAATCTCTAATCAACTGCCAAGCCTGGACAAAACTTTGTTTATCATTTCAAATGCAAAAATTACAAGAACTTTGCTTAAACTTTTAGAATGCCAATTCTAACCGGCAATTTTTAGAATTTGCTGAGAATAAAAATGTTCAACTAGACAAATTTAATAATCTGTTTTTAGACATTGTATTCGTCAATATTCCAATTACTTTTATGAAGTTCAAACTCAAATAAAACCAGACATTATGTGACTATTCATCCATAAAACGTTGAGCTTAACTATTAAAAACGATTTACAAACGGTTCTTATTATGCTCTATACATGATGATAATTATCTGATAGAATCAGAATAAAAATGTTCATATATTGCATTAAAATTTGATTAATCGTCGAATAGCATTTGTACCTGACACACGATGCGGTCTTCGTTTGTGTTTTTTTTATTGCTGTCCAGTGAAGTATATTCAGAAACTATCAATCGTTTTACAAACATCAGGTGTGAGGTTTTGGATCCATCCTATTGCACCTATAGAGAATGCCGCCTAAAGGTTTTGGGTCGTGGCGTAATTGGCTTAAATGTGCACGCGTTGCTTTTGAAAGGACCTTTCAATAATGCTAAAGTATATGCATATAGAATCATAATGCTATTCGAATCGTATTACATATAGGCTTCGAAATTTCAGGTAAATCTCAGCCTTTTTCGTAAATTCAATGGATTTCGACCATTTATGTTCAATGAGACCTATGACTTTTGCAAGTTTATTGAAAAAACCAATAAGGAAATGTCCTTTGCAAAATTTATGGCTAGTTGGTTGATAGGAAACTCGAATGTTAATCACTCATGTCCATTTGAGGTAAGTTAAGAACTATAGAAATGACAAGTTTTTAAACTAACTAATACAATTTCAGAAGGAAATAGTATTGAAGAATTTGGTATTGAAGGAAGAGTATTTTAGATTCTTGCCATTGCCCTCCGGCGAGTATCAAGTTCAGTTTATGGCGGCTACGGATGGTCAGTGGAAAACAAGAGTCTATATTAATTTTTTGCGAAAGGAGGATATATTGAAAAATTGATTTACTCGAACTATTATTATATGCTTGCACTTCGAAATTAGTTTTAACATAAATGATGATGATGATAATTTGAAAGTAAACTCTAATAGTTTTGTCTATAAATCGAGTTAATTTATTCGATTTTAAAATATTTTCTCATTTTAGCATTATTTTTAACAAAGAAATTAATAAAACTTACGAATCTTTTACATTAATTATTTGATTTTGGGTTATTATATAATTATTTTTCAATTTGTTAATTTGAGAAACTTATTAGCATTTTATTATTATTCTATGTGACAGATTTTTGAAAGTTGTCGTATTAGAATCGTTGACATTTTCTTATTATGTATTATTATATTATATATTATTCTTTTTTAGCAAAAACTCTAAATTGTTTTTTGAGCATATGCTTTATTATTTTCGAGCAATGCACAATAGATTTTTAAATAATAATACCCGCAATTATACGTGCAATTAATTGTAATTATTGTCCGATTTAAACAGAGTATATTATTCTCTGTTTATTTTGGTTAGTCGATATTAAGGGTTTTTTATAAAACGGATGATGATGTGGATTCCGTTTGTCTTTTTGTTAATGTCTTCCGGAGTGTTTAAGTGCGAAATATTAGATCCATCTTATTGCTAAACTAAGCAATGTGAGCTCAAGCTGCTAGGCCGTGGAATTGTTGCCTTAAATGTGCATTTGATTTTGTCGAAAGGATCATTTAATAATGCGAAAGTATGTATATATTTATATATTACAAGCAAATAATATATTAATATCTAAATTTAAGGTAAATCTCAGTCTTTGGCGTAAATTCAGTGGATTTCGTCCATTAATGTTCAATACGACCTTTGATTTTTACAAACTAATGGCCGGAACTACTAACAATTTGTCGTTTGAAAAGATAGTTTTTGGAGTTTTTGCCGAAAAATCAAATGTTAATCATAGTTGTCCATATGAGGTAAGCTAAGAACTTTAGCAATGGGAAGTTTATAAACGAATTAATGAAATATCAGAAGGAACTAGCTCTTAAGGATTTGGTTATGAAGGAAGAGTATTTTAGATTCCTGCCCGTGCCTTCCGGAGAGTATAAAATCCTGCTAATGGGGGCTACGGACGGTCAATGGAAATTCCGACTTTCTACAAATATTTTGAGAAACGAAGATTAAATAAAAAGTTAATGCACTTAAATAGAATTTTAAGCATGCGAATAAAAAAGAATTGGACGAATTCATAGTACAACTGGACTATACGCATTATTTATTTTAAATGCAGAAATGAGATCATTTAAAAGAATTTAGTAAACTTAGTAATTTTAATAATGTTCAGTTATTGTCTTATATAAAATATGCAAATTAAAAATCAGATAAATAATTTTAATTTTAACCTGTATTATACGCATCATTTGATTTATATCAGAAAATCTTAATTGTAATAGTTATCTGATAAAGCTAGAGATAATATAGTATTTAAAACTATTTATTTCTGGTAGCTATTAAGCTTTTCTATCGGCTGGAAAATGAGAACTCCGTTTCCGATTTCACAGCTGGCTGCAATGTCATATTCAAGAGATTGACAAGATTTAACAAAGAGCTCACACGGTTCAGTAAACATAATAAAAATCGATTAAAAGTGCTCAAAAAGATTCTGAAACTCGTGCTATATAGTATATATAGTAGTAATTGGATTCACTGTGTGGCAGCAAAATCTTTTGAAAGTCCTCAATTTTTCACTGCATTTTGCTGCTGCTTCAGGGAAAATGTAATTGAATTTCCCTTTTGGGGCGTGGAGAACAATAAAATACGCTTAAAGTGCCAAATTGGCGCATCGATGTGCCATAAACGTCCATCAAGTATACGCCGAGTTGCACAGTTGATGTGAGGCACATAGACAGGTTCCATAAAATACGCGTTAAAATACAATAAGCAGAAAATCCAACGCACTTTGCCTGTCTGTCTCTCTGTCTAACTATCTAACCGACTGTCTGCCTGTCTGATTGTCTCTCTGCATCGACATTTCAATCGTTTTATCTTCATAAAACCGATGCTCTGACAACATAAACGACAATTATCCGGGTTCTTGGTCCTAGCACGGCTGATTGAATGATTCCGGCTCGAAAACAAAAGCTGAACAAACAAATACCTTGTCAACAGCAAACCGGTAACGGCATCAGCTGACACTTTGAAAGTAATCCGCTGGCAAAATGTTTGATTTATGTCAACGTTATCGACCAACTCGTTCCGGAAAGAAGAAGAAGGACAAGAGAGAAGGAAGTAGGAGGGAGTTTTTTTAGTGTGGAGTTTAGACCCTATGATTGGTTAATGTAGCGTCGTTCGACTTGGGACAAGACTTTTTCAATCCCACATTCAAATCAACCAGATTCAACAGTTTTAACCAATACATTAAAACTTCTTTAAAATATGTAAATTAAAAACAAATAAATAATTCACATTTCATTTGTATTATGCACATCATTAAGTTCTATTTAGAACTCAAAAGCTGACATCAATTTTTTTTCTTGGTTGTTGCCTTAGAAAATTCATTGTTCAAATGTTTATATGTACATTTTACAAATGTGTATTTATTTAAAAATTGGAACTGTTATCTATAATTATAAGTATGTGAATTTTGAAAGCAATCGATCCGTATAACGTTTAAATAAGTCATTTAAAGCGATAAAATCAAACATAGCAATAATAGTTATTTGAAAAAGTCTGCGTCAATTCTGAAATACTTAATTTTTCATTTCAGAACAAGTTTAGTTGGCTTTGCAAACGAGGCAGACAATGTGGTTACTCTTTGCGCTTTTATTGCCATTCGCTGGATCAAACTCTGAAAGTGTCACACGATATTCAAACATCAAGTGTGACGTATTGGATACATCCTATATATTCAATAAGGAGTGTCATCTTAAGTTGCTGGACCGAGGCATTGTTGGTTTAAATGTGCATGCATTACTATTAAAAGGATCCTTCAACAATTGTAAAGTAAGTTCAAATAGAAGTTTCAAATTATTAAGTACAAGCAAATTATAAATTTCAGATTAATCTCAGCTTTTGGCGTCGATACAATGGATTTCGTCCATTTATGTTCAATAAAACCTTTGATTTCTGCAAAGCGATGGAAAAATCTAATATCAAATTATCGTTTGAGAAAATATTTTTGGACATGTTGACCGAGAATACGAATATTAATCATACTTGTCCTTATCAGGTAAATTAAAAGTATCAAAAATAGATTATTTATATGCTAACAATTGAAATTTTAGAAGGAAATAATTGTGCGAAATCTGGTATTTAAAGAATCTTTTCTAAAATTCTTGCCTTTACCTTCTGGCGAGTATCAATTTCAGATAATCGTAGGTATAGACAAGATTTGGATATATAAGATCTTTGTAAATTTCTTGCGAGAGGAAGGTTTAATGAAAAATTAGTAGAGCATTTTGAATTATACTGATAATAAACAGAATGAAATAATTTTACTAAACATATATTTCTTTTTTTCAATACTTAGTTACAGTACTTAAGAAAATTGAAGAAAATATAATTAAAAAAATGAAATAAAAATCTCAAATTATATCATCATCATTATAAAAAAAAATCGGTGGGCACGCAGTGGCTCTGAGAGCAGCGGCTGCTCTTTCCGTTATTCCTGGCTAGGTGGCGTCATGATAAATAGCTATGAATTATGAATTTTACAAATCGCTTAGTTGATTCATTATAATACTATTAGTACATATTTAATGTGTGTTCTGATACTTTTTCATGCGATGAACAATCAACTCACTAATGAATGCGATTAATCCGAGCATGAAGCCCAGAAATAAATTCAACCAAACCCAATACAAATCAGCCACCTTGAACTCATGAAAAAATTCATACTCATAGGGATCCTGTTGGCTGATTCGACCCAGTGCAATTAGATCTCTCAGAGATTCCTCTCGCCAGTAGTTCAATAAACCGGACGAGTGAACTCGATGGATGAACAGATCAAGAGTTTGAGCATAAATTGAATTGGCCTGTAAGGGAACAGACATGAGATTGTTTAAGTTAATCACTAGATCGGAATATCTGCAATATGCTGGATGATGAAATTTTTCCTGTTGTCTATTTGTAATAAGCCAACCGGATGAAGTTATTGAAAATGCCTGCGAAGTATTGAGATTTCTTCGTTGGCTGAAAAAATTATTGGCTTGCAGATACTCGATCTTAAATCGGATGGGATCGATTGGACTTTTCCTCGACATTCTGCTCACATAGAAACGTTCGCCTTCCTCAAAGTAAATTCTCAGTTTAGAGTCGTGTAATTCATGGAAATTGGAAATCTTTCGTTCTGTCGGCCGTTTGGTTAGAAGAGTTTTTAGATGAGCTGCGAAAACGGTGCTGATCATGAGGCCAACGATAAAGAGCTGGGCTTGAGTCATACGAGAACTGATCGTATAATGAGGCCAGAGACTCGACGGTTGACCCAAAATTCCCGAAATCATACGTTCATTGCACATCAGATTTGTCCAATCGAATTGTTTCCCCATCAACCGGCTGGTCAGACAAAAATCCAGTAGAACAAAGAGACTGTAGGAGATCAAAAGCAGCGCCAACATTCTCCAGTTGAAGAGCAAGACATAAACTTCGGTTGTGGAAATCTCCCGGGCACACGGAACCATTATAAACCACGAGGTCATATCGTAGGGATACGTAAAGATTCCAATTTCACTTGGCAGCTCATAGCCACAGAGTGTTATGGGCAGATTCAGAGTTCCGTTCAGTGACATGTTTCTTAATAAAACGAGGGATAATTCCTCTCCAATAACCACATCACGTTGCAACTGCAACGAGATATTGTGAATAGTTGCGAATTCCTGAATCAATCGAGCCACAAATCCAGTCAAGCGCAGTTTTCCAGTTTTCCTATCCTTATAAGCCACGGAACTGGCTGATATCTGATCCGGCAAAGTGCGGGCCACAAGCAGTTGATAATTTGTTAGACTCTTGAAAATTGGCTTATTGCTTTTTTCCGTAATATTTAGCCAGGAATCTTTGGCATAAGGCTGCAGTCGATAAACGTTGCCTGAATTTAAAACGACGACATGTGGAAATTGCAATTCCTCTGTGATGTCTGTCAACTCTTGCAATAATGTTTTTAAAATTACTTTCTCTTCCTGCCACAACAGGACTCTCACATGTCGCATGTTGTTCAGATTTTTGGCCAGTGCTTGCCACAATTCCATGTCCAAATCCTTAATTCCAGTTGTACAGATTATGGCCAACATTTCACTGCTTTGAGTGTTTCGCAGATAGAAGCTGGCCTCGTCATTGAAGGACAAAACGGGCCAAGTGGCAGCTTCCATAACTTGCTGCATTTGGTTGCACTCCAGTTGTTTCCTGTGTTGCAGCAACAGAATTGTCTCAAATGGCTGCTCCTTATAAATTCTTTGAAGAGTTTCCTGTATCGTCAGTGTCCAACTGGGAACCACGAGCAGTAAAAACAGAATTGGAACTGCACTTTGCCACATCTTGAGGCACAATGTCTATGGCTTTATTCGATTCTTTTGACTTGACTCTTATCTCTCGCCCATCGAGGCTAATTAGTAGCTGAATCAAATTAATAGTTAAATTTCCTAATGGTCAAATTCTCATTAATATTTATTATTATTCGTAAAGAGATTGTAGCAATTAACTTTGGCAAATGGTTTTCCTTTGCCTTTGACAACCAAATTTGTAGAAACTTTCTCTCTAGTTGCTTTTACCTTTATTTATGTTGCATAAAATTCATATATTGAATTGCATAATTCTAACTTAAGCTGCACTAGGCCTAGTTTACCTTACCAAATTTATCCGAGCAGCTTAAATATTTGTCGATTTGTCTACAATTTGTTTGCTTTCCATTTCAGGTCATAATCTTATAACTAATTCCTGTTTAATTGACTTAGTGTTGGCTTCCATTTAAACTTAAATATTAGAGCTTTATGAATATTTTGCATGTGGATTAAATGCAATCTTCTAAATAAAGTTTCTTAGTTAAATATTTTGTGTATTAAATTCTAGTTAAGCGTGCAAATTAAAGTTTATCCTGTCGGCAAATTTAAAAGTAGTTTTATTTGTGATTTTTCCACTCATCAAGATACAATTTTGAGCTTCAGCTATTTAAGACTCATAACTTTTATTTGTGATCCTTGGTTGTAATTCATTAAATCTATAATTAGTTGTTATTCTTTGCCAGATATTTTTAATGTTTAAACTTCAGTTTGATCGTTACATTTAAAACTTTATGAATATTTCAAGCTGCTAATCTGCGTTACTACATATTTAATTGCTCTCATAAATGAATGAAGTTTTTCTCTACCAATGGGGAAAACTCAGCGCTGAATGCTTCAAAAGTTTTTAACAAGTTTTGTGGCACTTCCGGGTGGTCGCTTCAATTTATTTAAGCGTCGGCAGTCGACTCTTGACTTTTCTAATGCTTTTCTTTCTTTTTTTTTTGTTCCCCCAGTTTTTATTTCAATTGAACGAAACGAAACTCAGTTTTGTGAATAGACCTGAGTGTATTCACACTCATATGTGTACTTACATTCATGCCATTTCAAGCTTTAACACATTCTGAAGAGACTGACGCATTAATTTACACGTCAGTGCATATTTGATTTTATATTTTTATTCATAATTCTGTCGCCATGGGAAATGCACGTGTCGTTCTTGTCCTGAATATGTTATAATGATTTCTTTATGTGTGTCTGAGCAGGTGGGGTATATCGAACTAAAGAGTCTGTTGGCGACAGATTGAGGAGACTTTCTAACTTAAGAGTCTTCTGACTGGTTGGGTATTATTGTGTTTCGGACAGATTGGCAATTTCTTTCGTAGTTTAACATTTAATCTAATTTTAAATATTTTGTAAGGAAATTTCTTTGAAACATGTACATATCTGCGTTTAAGTTGTTGCTTTTCACCATTTTGTATTTTTAATTAGTTATTTTTTTTTAAGCAGCAGAGCCTTTAGTGGCAACTTAATCAAGTCTTACATAATTTGGAAATTAATATATATTTATTTCTTAGTTAGCATAAAAATATAAGCTTCATTTACGAAACTCTCTGACCTTTGCTTGATTCTGATAAAAAGTATAAATATTTTAGTTTAATTTACATGAATTAACATTAAAAATTAAAATATGTCCTAGACTCTTCAGTCTACAGTCTTAAACTATTTGGGTTCATGATTATTTAGTGTATTTATGTTTACAAACAAAATAACTTAAAATTTACGGTCAATTATTACAATTATTTGATTTAATTAAAATCAATTCTATGTAATTTAAACTTAATACTAAAAGATTGAAAATATCTCAGAAGACTTTGTTTAATAACAGTTGTGAGTTAAGGGTATTTCCTGGTCGAGTTTCAATATTTAATTTAATTAAAATAAATTCTATGTATCTATGTATCTAAGTTCAGGGTATTTCCTGGTCGAGTTATAATATCTTTAGCTTCTCCCTACTTGTTGTATTTTGCATATACATAAAGTCTGGCTGCTGTGGCTTCTACTGCTGCTGTTGGTGGTGTTGGTGGTGTTGGTGATGCTGGTGGTGTTGGTGCTGTTGGTGCTCGGCACCACCAACTGAGTCCTGTGCACGGCGTTGACATGCATAAAATTGCAAAGAATTGTTGCGAGCATAATTTATGCCAAGGCACGGCACGGATATACACACACACGCACACACACACACAGACACAGACTCAGCAAGGACCTCACATTGTCAGCTGTGCAACGTGGCGTATGCGTAATGTAACATTAATTGTATTTATTTGCTTTGCTGATTGATTTCACCAGCCAGAGCTGCCGACTGGCTTAAAGCATAGCGTACATTTTAATTTGGCTTGTCTCCTTTTATTTCTGCTCTACCGAATTTGCTTCCTTTCCTTTCCTTTCACATTCACTTTCATTTACATTTCCTTTGCAATTTCCCCCTTGTTGCTAGACAATTGCGTTTATCAAAGTCATTTTGTGTGTCATTTGCGCATAGCCTCTGGGGTTTTTTTTTTTTGTACAGCCACGCCCCTTTCAGCGCCCACATAAATTAACGCCGGTTTAACGAAGCGAAGCAAAGCAGCAGCTACAAAGGCAAAAACTCAGACAATTCTCGTAAATTTATTGGATTTTTATCAGCAGCTGTTTGCTAAGACAATTCTTATCAAAAATGTTCTGCTCATCTATGTGTGTGTGTATGTGTATGTGTAAATGTTTATGTCAAATGAGTTTCATATTCGTATAATTTATGCTTAAATTAATGAGTTTGCTGCCTGCTTTTAGGCGCCAATTGCCGCTGGGTTTGAGCCAAGTTATTAATTGATTTGGCAGAGGCTTTAAAGCCTTAACGCCTAAGTGGCTGCTTAATACAGGAGACACACACACACACACACACGCACACACACGCACACTCTCGCCCGGGCTATCGACAAAGTTTTTGCCTGAGGTGAAAGCGAAAAAACTTTGTCAGCCACTTGGCATCTTCCCCACTTATGAGTTTCTTTTGCTTTCTCTTTCTACACGTGCATGTTGATGGGCTCTTGCCAGAGTTAAGTGAGGTGCCTTGAGCATATTTCTTTTATATTTTTTGTTACACCCTTGCTGAGAGTATTAAAATCGTGTCACGCAATGTGTAACGCATTTAAGACAGGCGGCTTGTTAAAGCCTATAAAGTACATCGATTATTGATCAGTTAAACAGGCTAAGTCGACTTGGCCAAGGCCTTCCCATACTGGGTTATCTTCTCCCTTTTGCTTGCTATTTTATTCATTCGAAAAATTTAATTTTTTTTAATATTTACCCCTTGACACTTTTACAACAATTTCAATCTCATATTACTTTGTCAAATCTTAACCGATTTCCTTGTGGAATGTCAATTTTTCCATTGCTTGATCTCAAATTTCATGCAGCATCAAAATATTATCGATTTAAAAAATTCAATTTTTTTCCAACACTGTCCACTTTTTCCATACTTACCCCTTGACACTTTTTCAAAAATTTCAATCTGCTGTAGTTTTGTCAAAAATCAACCGATTTCCTTGTGGAATATCAATTTTTTTATTGTTTGGTCTCAATTTTGATTCTGCATCAAAATAATATTTATTTAAAAATTTTAATTTTTTTCCAACACTGTCCACTTTTTCCATACTTACCCCTTGACACTTTTTCAAAAATTTAAATCTGCTGTAGTTTTGTCAAAAATCAACCGATTTCCTTGTGGAATATCAATTTTTTTATTGTTTGGTCTCAATTTTGATTCTGCATCAAAATAATATTAATTTAAAAATTTTAAATTTTTTCCAACACTGTCCACTTTTTCCATACTTACCCCTTGACACTTTTTCAAAAATTTCAATCTGCTGTAGTTTTGTCAAAAATCAACCGATTTCCTTGTGGAATATCAATTTTTTTATTGTTTGGTCTCAATTTTGATTCTGCATCAAAATAATATTTATTTAAAAA
This sequence comes from Drosophila rellima, assembly GCA_035043635.1. Lineage (NCBI taxonomy): Eukaryota > Metazoa > Arthropoda > Insecta > Diptera > Drosophilidae > Drosophila > Drosophila rellima. The sequence continues at coordinate 2,779,604 of JAWNMV010000529.1, forward strand.
TTTTAATTTTTTTCCAACACTGTCCACTTTTTCCATACTTACCCCTTGACACTTTTTCAAAAATTTCAATCTGCTGTAGTTTTGTCAAAAATCAACCGATTTCCTTGTGGAATATCAATTTTTTTATTGTTTGGTCCCAATTTTGATTCTGCATCAAAATAATATTTATTTAAAAATTTTAATTTTTTTCGAACACTGTCCACTTTTTCCATACTTACCCCTTGACACTTTTTCAAAAATTTCAATCTGCTGTAGTTTTGTCAAAAATCAACCGATTTCCTTGTGGAATATCAATTTTTTTATTGTTTGGTCTCAATTTTGATTCTGCATCAAAATAATATTAATTTAAAAAATTCAATTTTTTTCCAATTCTGTCCACTTTTTTCATACTTACCCCTTGACACTTTTTCAAAAATTTCAATCTGCTGTAGTTTTGTCAAAAATCAACCGATTTCCTTGTGGAATATCAATTTTTTTATTGTTTGGTCTCAATTTTGATTCTGCATAAAAATAATATTTATTTAAAAATTTTATTTTTTTTCCAATTATTTCCTTGTGGAGTTTTTCACGTTTTTCAAACATCAAACTTTAATTACTTTGAATTTACATCTCTACTAAAGGGTATCTAATCTTTTACACACCAAAGCTAGCTTTTATTTGCTGTTTGTTTTTCTTATTTTCTTTTTTTGACAATGTGTTAAGTTAAAATGACACAGCACACGGGAATAGGCCAAAAGTTTGCCAAAGAGGCAGCACGATGATTGAACGGATTTTGAGGCACACCGAATTTCTGCTTCCGGTTGAGATTTCATTTCTTTTTTTTTTAAGTTTGTCTACATTGGGATTTAAAGCTTTTTGGCTCTTTCTCTTTGGCAAGTTCTTAAACTGTTTGCCAACTCGAAATGAAATGTTTTTCTCGCATTTGTTTTTCGCTGCGTTTTAATTAAAAAAGTGACCAGCCTGAAAAGTTGGTAACAGGATTTTAGCCAACGCGACGACAGCTATTTGAAGTTTTTCACTTTGGTTATTTGTTTTTTGTTTTTTTGTTTTATTCGATGAAAAGTTGAAAACGTTGCTGCAAAAATGCAATTAAAGCACAATTGAAATTTCAATGTCTGCAGACCTTGACCGTCGTTTGTTTCACGCCAAACTATCCGCCAACAAATTGAAAACTCAGTTGTCATTTCATTTGTCAACACATCGAAAGTCACTCGTTGTATCTGTGTGTGATTGTGTGTGTGTGTCTGTGTGTGTTTGTTGAAATGTCGCATCCTTTTTGAGTTTTGCACGGTTTGTCATCCCTTTTTTGTGGTCGAGTCTTGTTGGCATTTTGAAAGCTTTTTGCATATTTCTCATGAATACGATTTGCACCTCCCTCTCACATTCAATAGACGGCACAGAGTTATGCGTGAATATAACCGTATGTATTTGTGAATACCCGTGAATAGACTGAGTGAGTGAGTGAGTTGTCACTGTACTTATTTGCTTATATAAGCCACAAACAGAGCTGTGCTCAAAATTGTGGCAGACGAAAATCCCTTACATATTTTATTATTCCAGCTATTTCCGGCATTTCAGTTAGAGTTTCGAGAATTTAGCATAGCTGAAATATGTTATGCATAACTAATCCACCTCAAAAATATTTGGGCATGAATACAAAATTATTTGCATCATTTTCAGATAATTATTTACCACTTTAATCAGATTATATGGGAATTTAAAGGATTTTATTATCAAGCCTTCACGAAATTATTTAGAACGTTTAGTTTCATGGTTCAAACTTAATCCTTGGGTCAGTTGTAAAAAAGACTGTTTTTTCTCAATATGTTTTTAAATTTTTCTTGACACTTTAAGTAGTAATTAATTTAATAAAAAGGATTGCCTAATATTTTATTTTAATTTTTAACACAAGATGATGATTTGATTATTATTTTATCACAGATTCAGAGTCAAATTAAAATAAAACAGAGCAAATAAAATAAAAGTTCAACTAAAAAAGAAACTATTTTAATAGTATATATGTACTTAGTAATATATATCTTGATTTTAAAATTACTTTCATAACTTAAAAAAGTTGACAAGTTGGCAATTATATAACTTATAGATGAGCTACAGTCCGAATTTTAAATGCAACTTATTTTTTTTCTGTTATAATTATTTAGTGTGACAAAAGCCAACAGTTTCTCATTCAAAATTCATTTCTTGACCCAATAACACGATTGCATGGCATCTAAAAGAAGTTCAAGAAAATAAGTTTCATATTTGGATATGTTAATTTTTGGACATTTATTGCTAAAACGCTTCAGACTGAGATTTGATAAATTTCTAAGAAATTGTATATTTTAAATGTTAATTATGCAAAAAACACAAGTTTAATAGTTAACCAAAACTGACGCTTAGTCATCAAACTCGTAGTCTGAGCAACTCGTTCGGGCCAGTTGTTGTTTGGGTAGCAAAACCAAAACAGAGAAAAGCCGCCAACTCGCTTTGGGCCAAGTGGCAAAGCACGTGTAGTTGCCACACGCTGATTGGCCAGCGGCTTTCGCTTTTCGAGAGCGAGAGAGTGAGAGAGAGAGAGAGAGAGAGAGCGTGCGAAACGAAACGAAACGAAACGAAGAATAGAATTTAAAGCGCTCTCTTCTCGCGCTCTTAATGTAGCCAAGAGAGTGTGTGTTCTGAAGTGTGGCCGCAAACTGGTTTCGAGACACCCTGTATTTGTCTGGCAAACGAAAACGACGTCGAGTCGTCGCGTCTTTTCAGTTGTTCAGATTCAGTTGTTGTTCGGCGTTCATTGTGTGCAGTCGAGGCGTATACGCAACGCACGGCGCTTAACGGTTAACGGGGCGCTCGGGAAAATAATACAAAATTCACGAAATCTGAATTCGAATACGGAAAAAATATATACATACATATATATTTTGCATACCGGTTCCCAACGCACTAAGTACGCATAAAAAAGACGTTAAAAGTTTGATTTAAACTCAGGTTGAAGACGCCTTGCACTTGTATCTGCCAAGTATCCATGTATCCAAGTATCTGCGTAACATGTGTATCTTTGTATCTGCTTATCCAAGTATGTTGTTATGTGTGTGGTATTCTAAATGTTTTGGCATGCTGGACTTTTGCTTGTCGTGCTCGTGTCGCGGTCAATAGACAAGAAAATAAATAAATAATAAATTGTTCGTGTCCAAAGTAAAGTTCTTAAGCAAACCAATAGAAAATAAAACTCTCAAATAAAAGAATCAAGCATTTCCGTTTCACACGCGCTAAAGAGCTCGACTTACTTGCGAAATTATTAAATATTCATAAAAGTTAACAAAACCGAAAACAAAAAGAACAAAATCAAGAGAAGAAAGAACAAAAAGCAAAAGAAGAAGCTACCAAACATAGCAACAAGTCGGCGCCATTTGGCCAGGTCTCAAGAACCTAGAACTCCAGCCGGAACGACGCATGTATTTATTAACATTCAGTCAAGAGTTTCAACAAGTCAAGTTAAAAAAAAAAGACGAAAAAAGGCAGACGCGTTCCTGGAATTGGCAGTTAATTTTTGAAAAAACGAACAAAATTATACACATACAAAAATAAACCGCAAAAGAAACAGCTGAAAAGCCTGTTAACCAAGTAATTTGAGAGGTACATGGGTGTGTGTGTGAGTGTGAGATAACTGTGAAACTATATATACATAAGAGCACTCTAAAAGTTATATCAAATGTGCGGCAACAACTCAAGCAACCCACGCAAATGGCGCATAGAAATTGAAAGTTCCGCATAATTTGCAACTACAAAAAAAAGAAGAAATAATTCTGATTACGCGACGCGTTCTAGATACTTTTTGCAGATGCAAAGATACGCGTTGTTGGCTGCAGATACAAACGGGTCGCATTGTATAAATACACACATATACATAAGTAAATTGTGTGTGTGTGTGTGTTTGTGCCAAAAGTTGGACAGTGTTTATTATTATTATTATTAAATTTATAAATGATGAAATGTGCGGTTTTACAAATAAGATACATATACATACATACATACTTTAGTCTCATTCTCAAAATGCATCTGCAAGATACACAGATACACAGATGCACAGATACACAGCTGCAGCAGAGATACAAGCCCTGCAGCTTCTTGGGTAGCTCACATACTACAAAATATAATCAACGCTAAAGTTGAGTGCAATGACAAAATTGCTGATAACTCTCTGCCTTCTTCGATCTGCGATCATTAATTTTATTTTAGTTTCTGCTTTGTGCGCAACATTTTTTTTTTTTTTGTATCTTACGTTGGAAAAACTTTTAAGCACGACTTATGCTAAACTGAGAAACTGAGAGCTCTCAAGGTTAGTTCTTAGCCAGCATTCCTGTATCTTTAAGATACGTTTTTGTGAACGCTTCAAAATGAAATACTAAAATGAAATTTTCGTGTGTCGAGCCAAAAAGAAAAAAAAAACTTTTCTTTTCCTGTGTGTTTCACAAGAGATTTATGTTTGTTTGTGTGCTGTATTAGCCCAAAGTATATTTCAAAGTATAGCCATGCATACATATGTACATACATATATCTATTTATCTATATACATGTGTGTGTGTGTGTTTGTAGGCCAAAAGGGGGGCGGTTCAGAATGCTGCTCAGTTGGGGCGCTATTTATAGGCGCGTAACACAAATGCGAACCGAGCATGTATCTTATAGATACATTCTGGTCAGGCAAAAACTTTTGCATCGACCTGTTGTTGTGACTCTTGTTGTTGTTCTTGTTGTTGTTGTTATTGTACGCTGTCTGGCCTGTCTGCTCATAAATAAGTATAAAAGCCTCAGCGACATTGCCGAGACAAAGCCCCATTTGGCCGTCTGATCAAAGATCGCCACAAAGGAATCCAGTTAAGACAACAACAACAAAAACAAAAAAAGGTTCTTTCTATCTTCCTCTCGCTTGACGTTTGCAACAGCGTCTGCAACATGTTGCCTTTTGCTATACCCTTCCAAAAGGTAGCATAATTTTGTCGCTCACTATGTAATGATTCAAAGAAATCTTGTCAGTAAATAGTTTTATTTGTTTTATTTTTGAGTTATCTCAAACATTGTCTAAGATGTCAAGAAGAAAATGTTCTAAAATCTGACTTTTTTATCTTATAGAGAAAGCTGGTAAATAATTAACTTTTTGTATGAAAAACTTTGTTTTTTTCTGAGGTATCCTAAATATTTTCACAGATGGTGTTTGAGGTTATGTCTTGTACGTCCCGAAGGAATTTTTCTAAGACTGGACTACTATATCTTATAGCTACCATAGGAACGATTGGTCAAAATTTAATCTACAGTAAGAAAAACTTAGTTACTTTGGGAGATATCTCACAGAATAAGTATTTGGTATGACCTAATAAATGCTGAAGAATTTTTTTTTTTTAAATTGGACACTATATCACACAGCTTTCATAAGAGCGATAGATAGAAAATTTATCTCAAGTGTGAAAAACTTTTTTGTTTCTTGAGTTATCTCAAAGATTCTCACACATTGTATAGTTGTTATGGTCATAAATATGATTAAGAAGTTTTCCTAAGATTAGATTACTATATGACACGGTTTCCATAAGAACGATCGTTTAAGAACAAAATACAGTTTTCTGTAAGGGTATCAAATCTGCGGCGTGACAAAGGTGACTTTTTGATTTTGTTAGTTTTTAGCTTTGAAATCGAAAACAAGATTGATGCCAGGCAACCAGACGCAACTTGAGGATGTGCCTCCAACTGTGGAATGGAGACAGACAGACAGAGAGATAGAGGAAGAGGAAGAGCAAGAGACAAAGAGACAAAGAGAGAGACAGAGAGAAGGCAGCTGGCCCAGCTGGCGAGTCATGTGGATTTTAGCCATCATATAGCGCATAATTGTTGTTTATCTGTTTATTTGGCAGTTTCAACAAAAAATTAAGAAAATAACAGAAATACTCTTAATAACAACAACAACAACAACAATCGCAACTCAACAATTTCGCTTTCAAGTTTTCCGCATTGCCGAAAAAAATGTGCGCAATTTTCGTAAAGAAACCAAAACCAAAAAAGCAGAAATACAAATGTTCAGCTGCAAATTGACGACCAGTTTCGATTTTTTGCTTGCAACTTGCATAATATGCCAGAGTACAAGAGTAAAAGAGACAAATTGCAACCTGTGGCAAGTGCAAGTTGCAGCAGCCGCGATATTTTCAGATTCGCTTGATTGCCATGCAACGTAATTACAAGAAATCAAATATAAAATGAAATAAATAAAATAATATAAAATAATGAAAAAAGAAACTGGAAATTGCAGCTGACTCAGTTGAGGGGTGAGTGGAGAGCGGGGAGTGGAGAGGGGGCAGGTGGGGTTAGCACAATGCAGCAAGAACCGGAAAGGAAGTGAGCGTGTAAGTTACCAAGACTTTGACTTCGACTTCGACTTGGACTTCGACAACGGCATCAACATCAACGACAACGACAACGAAAGAAGAAAACCGGTTCGAAACTGACAACTCCTACCCCCCCGCCCTCCCCCTTCACCCGCCAGTTACCCATTCCTACTCAGCTCCAAGTTGGAGCCCTGAGCTCAACGCTTCTTGGAAGCACGTCGTCAACTTTGCCAAGTCATTCACTTGCATGCGATACGAGTTTTTCCATTGTGTTTGTTGTTGCTCTTGCTGCATTTGTTGTTGCTGCTGCTGCTGCTGCGCAGCTACTGCGCTGCTGCGCTCAACTGCAAGGCGCAGGCGCAGCTTTTTGTTGTTTATAGTGCGGGCGAAGAACGAAACGAACGATATAAAACGAAACGAAACGACTGGAAATGAAATGAGACATGCAACGAAACATGCAACGAAACATGAAGCGATGCGAAGCACGAGACAAAGCGCAATACGAGACCAATAGTTGCCGCAGACGCCAACGTTGACGCCGACGCCGACGCCGACGTTGACGGCGACGCCGCAGATAGGCGTGCATTGAAGAACTGAAATGTGCAGAGCATTGTAGAAGCAGCTTACACTCAAAGAAAATGAATAGTACAAAAGCTTTTAAAGTTCATTTGACAAAAATTACAAAAATACTTTGCATTGTTATTAGTTATTGGTATTATAATTTGCAAGTTATTTATACGCTCGCAAGTTTTATCTAAGATTAATAATACAATTTTCAAATATTTATATAAATTTAATATTGTGTATGAAAAAACTTTCTGGATTTTTGTCGAAAACATGAACTTAAACTTTTAATTTTTATCTTAATTTAAAATATTGAGATATTCATGTGACTTAATAGTTTTTAATGCCACTGCATTGTATTTTTACTCAATAGTTGACTTTTAATTGTTTGATTTAGTCAGTAATAGTTAATATATTTTTTTTTAAATATTTAAAATATACAGTTTTTACAAATATTTTTTCTTTGAGTGCAGCATGCGTAGCAGAGAAGTGAGTTAAGAAAGTTCTAAACAAGTTGGGCAAAGGGAAGCAAAGTCTGGGTTGGGTAATGTATACTATACACTCTGCCTCTCTTTCGCTCTCCCACTCAATAGCGCTATCACTGTCTCTCCTCTCCAAACCCCCTCCTCGCTCCAAGGAAATGGCGGGTGCAATAAGAAGGCACTTTTCTAGCAATATATATAGTGGTTTTTTTTGTTTTGTTTAGTATGCCTCACAACGCATGCGCGAAGTACTTTGTGGAGGTACTTGAACCTTGTTGTTGCCACAAAATGGCGGCAGCTACCTTTAGCAGCAGTTAGTAGTACTACCATATATGATATATGATTGTGGGCGATCGCAGGCATTGAACTTTGCAGCATTGCAACGCTTGGTGTGGGAACTTTAGACACAAAGACTTCAAGTTGAACTGAAGCGCAGGAAATTGTAGCTTAAAGTTCAAGTGTAAAGTTCAAAAGGGTCTGTTTAGTTAGTCAAAAAGGGAAATGAAAAAAGGCATCTCTGACTTTATTTAAGTTTTAATTTTATTTTTTAAATTTAATGAAAGTGGTACTTATTTTTGTTACAAAAATAAAACTGCAGGCCTTTCAACTACGTACGTATATTTGTATTTCAATAAAAGGAATGCCATTAATGCCCTCGGACTGCCCCTCTGATATTGAGACTGACCTCTGCATAAGCTAAGCTGATTTATGATGTGCCCCAAAAAGTGTCAACTTGCCCCAACCCAACCCAGTGCCCTGCTGACCTCCATTTCAAGTGTCAGCTGCCTGCAATTTGAACTCCATCGAAAACCAAATTGATAAGTTAATGTGCGCGACACAAAACGAGGTGGAGAGAGATAGAAAGAGAGAGAAGTGGGTAAAGCGAGATGAAGACAGTGAGATAAACATAATGACAAACAGACATTCCAGAATTGTTGGCATAACTTTTGTTTTTTGGAGCTTTGTTTTTTAAAGCTGCGCGCAGCATTTTTTCATGTCGCCTTATGCAGATACACTTAAAGTTGAAACTGAGGACGAAGACATAAACAAAGATAGAGGCGAAGAAAGAGACGAAAACAGAGACACCGAGACATAAAGGAGAAATGTTGTGGAACCTCGCTGAGAGACTTCGCTTGTTGTACTTGTCATTTACAAGCTTAAACGTCCATGACCCTTTGGCCTGTCTCAGCAAGATGCAGGCAGAGACAGAGAGATGGAGATAGAGAAAGAGACAGACAGAAATTGAGCGACTGAGACTCTGTGAGACAAAGGCTGCTGCTGACATAAACAGATAGGAAAACAAATATAAAAACAAAACAAAACTTGAAGCACAGCTGTTGACATTAAGTTTCAGTTTTGAGTTTGCCGAGTTCATTAAAAGCCGCTGAGAGTTGATGAAATTTGACAGAGCAGCTGATAGGGAGAGAGAGAGAGAGAGAGAGAGAGAGTGGAGAGAAGAGACAACTGGGTGCCAGACAGGCTCATCAATAAACAAGAATAAACAACAATCAAAATTCAAGCAGAATACCCTTTTCCACTATTATACCAGCAAGGGGTATATTTACTTATAAGTCAATACGAATATTCATAAAAAACTAATGAAATATACAAATTTATTAATTAATATACCAAATATTACATTCTATTTATTATGTTTTCTAAAGTATTTATTTTAATAAAATACTAAAAATATATAGAAGAAACTATATGAAAAAAAAAATAGCTTTTCTTGGATTGAGTTTCTTTATTTATTATAGATACTGATACTTCTCAGTACAAATTTAAAAACAAATATTGAGATTTATTTAGTACAATGAAAATTGAACATTTAAAATAGAACTTAAATAATAAATAGATATTTAAAAAGTAATATATTTTTGGCTAGATCACAATACTCTTTCTAGTCATCTCTTAACCTTACAGAGTATTTATATAAAACCAATTGTTGGTTGCTTTTAATTAAAACGCCGACATTTCCTGCAGACCATATAGAACTATGATAAAAAGCCAAAAAGACAACGTGCTTTTTTGAATCATTTTTAATTTTAAGAAATGTAAAAGTTTGATTAATAATTTCAACGCGTTGTCGGCACGTGCGCGTAGGTGTGCCAATAAAAAAGAGAGACAGAGAGGGGCAGAGAGAGAGAGAGAGAGAGAGAGAGAGGCAGAGACAGTCATTGATTATCAAGCAAAAAAGAAGTATGATTCAAAGCTAGTCGAAATTAGCATGATTCCAATGAACTCTACACCTCACGGATTTGCTGACTCAAATTAAAGACTCGCCAGCATTAAAATGACTCACTAAAATAGACAAAACAAAGAAAAGTCGAAGCGTTTAAGGTTCATTCGATTACAAAATATTAGTTTACTGATTAGCTGTTGTTGTCTTTTTTTATGTTCATCTTTTATGTTATTCTTCTCTTATTTTCAGCTACAACCGCAACGCGCAAATTGACAGTGAATGGGCAGATTTCGCAATAAAACGTAAAAGAATCGCGTATCTCTTTTTGTCTCCCTCGTTTGCTCCCGCGAAACTCGCGAAACTGACGCAATTCAATTTGCCAGCAAAATCAGCCAGCAGCTCATAAATTGAGATTAAGCAAAAGCTCTTGGAGTGAGAGAAGAAGGCGAAAAACAAAAAAGTGGTAGTAGAAGTAGAAGAAAAAAAAGCAGGAGGAATACAAAATATACAAGAAATCAATCAGAGCGCGCTCGACGCTCCACACAGATTTGCATGAGCCAAAGTATTAGCCACCAACAGGCGAATTCAAGTCATAACCAGACTCAGAGCCAAAGTCAGAGCCAGAGTGAAAACCAGAGACGAGGCAGAGGCAGAGGCAGAGCCAGAGGGCGGAGGAGAGGATAAAAATCGAGGTACGAGTGGCATTTTATGGCAATTGCGCCATCAGTTGCAGCGGCGTAGCACGAGGAAAATGAAAACAATTTCATGATACTACAAGTGGTCCGAATCGGTGCTATTGAACTATCTGAGAATGCCATCGACACCCTACGATCTGGTGCAGGACGATCAGGATCTTCGGGTCCCCATCCACGCCGAGCAGGCCTTCTTCCATGGCATCACGTTTCAGGCCAAGGTAAGTGCCAGTTTTAAACATAATCTATTATTATAATTGTTGGTATTTAAATGTTTAACTGAAAATGATTTGGTAGTTGACTGCCATATATATTTTTTGTGACATTTATAATTTAAGTAAAACATCGACAAAAGCGACTGACAAAGATAACAATTAATATAATAATAATAATGATGATGATGTTCTTGGTGCTTCCAAGCGATATGTTTTTGTAGAGCGTGTTGTCGTCTTCCAAAAAGATTTCCCTTGAACTGGATGCCTCTGGTGGGAATTCTCTTGCCTCTGAAGGGTATTCTTTGGGTGGTTCTGAAGTAGGAGAAAGTGAAGCGTATTCATCTGGACGGTTTGCTTCTGCAGGGTATTCTCTTAATGGGTATTTAAGTAAACGCGATGCTGCTGAAGTGGAATGCACTGAAGAGAATTCTCCTAAACAGGGACCGATTGAAGGGAACTTATCGAAAGGGTATTCTCTAGAATGGAATTTTTCCGATGGGTATTCTCCTAAAGTGGATGCTTCTGATGAGGAATGAAGTGAAGCGAATTTTTCCAAACGGGATGCTTCTGTAGAGGAACTTGTTGAAGGAAAAACTCCCGAGGGAAATTCTCTAGAATGGAAGCCTTCTGAAGGGTGTTTTTCTGCTCGGGATGCTTCTGATGTAGAGGGCAGGGCAGAGTAATCGTTTGAAAGGTGTACTCCTGAAAGGAATTTCCCAAAATGAATTGCTTCCGAAGGGCTTTTTTCTTCTGAACTGGATGCTTCTAAAGGGTTTTTTCGGAAAAATATTGAATGCGTTGATTTTGTCGATGGTTCTAGTGAAGGGTATAAATTTTATATTCATTTTAGGTTCAACTTAGTCGTGTTTTTTGCCTTACTTGATGTATGCTCTTCACTTTTCTGAGTGGTCCGACTGTGTATAATAATTTGATGCCTAGGCTTGCCAAATACCATTGGATCATCCTGCAATTGCTCCGACTGAACTTCTGCTTGAAAACGGGAATAAATTGAAATATTATAAATGAGCAAGAAGTATTTCAGTTTAATTACCTGAACAAATCCATAGACAGATACCAAATCCAAGTAGTAGACGACAAATCATGTTGTGTGTATAGAACCAGAAACAAGATTGATATGATTGCTTTTGGCGAACGATCATTTATTCAGAATAATACTCTGATTGACCTCATGATTAGAAGGAAATTTCAAATTCGAACTCAAGCAGTATTTGGCGATACCGCTAAAAGCCCAAAGTTATTAAAATTTAATGATGGAAAAGCCCCATTTGTTATCAGTGTGATAATACCCGTGTATAACAAAATTGTTCTAAAATATAAATTTCAAATTCTGGAATTACGAACACGATTTAAGAAGCTTTGGGAAATTATCAAAAATAATTAAACATGATCTTCTTTTATTTACATTTCATCTGAAACAAACGTTTTCTTTTACTCACGTTAACTCTAAAACCTTTAAAATCAAGTAAATAATTTGATATAAACGTGAGCATTTCATTTATCAAATAATCGCATTCTTTAGTTTGGAATCTGTTAAAAACTTGTAGTAAATGGAAATAAAAGTCTTGTTTATGGTCAAAGTCAAAGAACTCGTAAATATTTAAGTGTTAGTGGTAGACACGAGTATTAAATAGTTCTGAGCGCTTTTAATTAATTATTTTCTTGTAATAATTTATTGGCATAGTTAAAGTAAGTTGTCTGGATTAGTCAAAGCACTGAGTCTTTCTTTAGAAAAATGTGAATACTTCGTCTGCATACTAATTCCGAAAATGCTTTTAGCTGAAGTCGGCTTGGCTTTTAAGTGTTACCCTAAAAAAGAAGTAAAGAGAGAGAGAAAAGATAGAGGAGGGAGTGAGAGGAAATAACTCAGGAAGAGGTGTGTTCAGCTCATAGCTCTTACACAATTTGTTTTGTTGTCAATTCAAAATTTCTCTATATTACCGACAATTTAAATTACAGTTTTGTAATAAGCATATCGATAAAAATTACATCTATCCATCTAACTATCTATACTTGCCACCGGCTGTTGCACAAACATTGGCCAAAACAAAACAATTTTGCAGGCAATTTTGTAAATGCAATTAAATATTTTTGCCATTGTATTTACAGTAGTTGCAGCTGCCATTGAATTGAATTGTTGTTCATTGTTGACGGAAGCAATGTTTAGATACATATATGCATATTGAAAGAGTTTTCAGCATTCGACGAGTTAGTCAACTGTCACAATGCCAAACATGTTTCTACATTGACAGCGACAGCGAAAGAGTGACAGAGACAGCGAAAGAGATAGACAAGGAGGGGGGAGAGCAGCTGAATGAGGTGGAAATTGTAAACAAATTTTCCATTTTTTTTATTGTTGTTTGTAACTGTTCGCATTCAATTATTCACATTTGTTTAGTTTTCGGTTCGAAAGAGTATGCCTACATACCCTGTACCCATATGACGTGTAAAGCGGGTATATTCATCTGTTAATAGTTCTTACTCGGCTCTATTTCATTACTCTCTTCTATTCACTATATGTAGAGCATCTGCTAGTCGAGCTTACTTACCTTCTTGATTGACTTTTGGACTTTTGACTTTTTTTTTACAGATTATCTGATAGTCGTGCATACTCGACCGCATTATTTTTATTATTTTTACAGGGTATTTACTTGTCACGCACATTCAATTTATTTGCTATTCTTTTGTGTAGAGTATCTGCTGGTCGTGTTTGCATATTTACCATATGTAGAGTATCTAATAGTCTTGTTTACTCACCTTACTTGCTTGTCTTTAGCTATCCACATAATTTTCTATCGTTTTCACTCTCTCTAGGGTATCTGCTAGTCGTGCATACCCCACATTCACCTGCTTGGTTCTCTCTCAATTTTGTTCGGCTGCCTTTGTTGCTGTTGTTTATTCTTTTTGTGCAACGTGTGGAAATTGTTTGCGTGCTCAGCTCAGATATATATGTACATATATTTATTATGTATGAATATCTTCTATATATTCTATATAGAGTGTTCATATCAAACTTGTTATTGTTATTGTGGTTGCTGTTGTTGTTGTTATTATTGTTGCTGGCATTGTTTAATTGCATATGTTTTGGTTTGTTGGATCTCCGTGATTTGATTAGTTGGCAATAGTTTGACCAACATTTTGAATAGTGCGGCCAATGACACTGCTTGTTTTTTATATTCAGAAATTGTAAACAGGGCTCTAAACTATTGTTGTCGGCTTATGTTTTCTAGGGTGCATTGAGCTTTGACTTTGGAGTCGGATTTACAATGGTTGTTGATGTTGCATGCAGCGTGTAGGCAACTTTGTATGCAAAGCGCTTGACATAAGTCGCATCAAAGTCGCATTTTGCATAATTTCGTAGGAGACATTGCACTTGGATGTGTTGTTGTTGTTCTTGTTATTTTTGTTGTTGTTGCAGTTGCACATTTGCAATTAAATACACTCAGACAAAATTGCCGTAAAGCAGCGGCGAAAGCCCACGCTAAAAAACAATTTACATTGACAGGGGGGAAAAAAGTTTATAGAGAGCAGGGGAAACTCAAGGGAAGGGGTGAGCCATATATATATCAAACACACACACACACACACAGACATGTATTTAGGGTCTTTTGTGCCTATGCACGTGCTGTTTGTTATTGTTATTGTTGTTGTTGTTGTTGTTATTTGCATTTCGGCAAAGAAAAATGAAAGAAACTAAAACATCAACATTTGCACTTTTCTGTTATGCTTTTTTTGCAGTTTTTTTTTCGTATTTTTGTCTTTGTTTGTGTGCATATTTTTTTTTTTTTTTTTTTTTTTTTTGATATTTGTACCGTTAGCATTACTGTACGGACTGACGTTATGGCTGGCTGGCTGGCTAACCCAAATACGTTAACAGAGTCGAGCTTTAAAGACGCTTTCTGTAGTTTGTTCCTTTTTGTGCTGTGTCAGCTCAGACTCAACTGATTCATCTCAAATAACGCGACTCTGACTCATATGAGCAACTGTATAAATGTGTGTGTGTGACTCTGTGTGTGTGTGTGTATGTGTCTGTGTATGCGTAGCTGTCATTGTCAAGAATTATTTATGAGAAGTGCCGGACAGGATGCCACTTATATATATATTTATGCCAGTCTCTAGATCTTGCCAAAAAAAAAAAGCTGATCCCTCTGCCAAATTCCCATGGCGTCAAACTTTCCTTGCCTCCCTCTTTCATCTTTACAGCCTTCCTTCCTCCTGCTTAGATTAATTGAATTTCACGCTTTGATTTGGCGTTATACGAAAATTGGTTTGTTGCCTCCTTTTGGCGCAATAAATCTTTCAAAAGGTGTATAAATTATTTGCTCTCACGCACTTTGGCCTGGCGCCGTTTTTTCGCACTTTATATACTCTAGCGGAAAGAGTAGTATAGTTTTGGAATATAAAATCAATATTGATTGATTATGAATTAAAAGTTCGTATTAACAATTATTAATATATATTTTTAAATTAATAAGAATAAAATAATAATAAAATACTTGTATACATTTACTATCTGAACAATCTAAAAGAGTATTTAGTCTTGTGCATTCTAATTTTATTTATTCTATCCTGTTTTTTTTCCCTTCCGCCTGGCAACCTGGCGTATACTTAACATTTGCTTAGCTGCGATTTTTCGTTGTTATGCGGCTGCTGTTCGACTTTTATTTTGCTGTTTGCCAGTTGGCTCTATCAAATATTTATTCAAATGCCCTCAAGTTCGATTCGATTTATATTTCCGTCTTCTGACGCGAATTTCCACACTTGGCTCATCAATAATTGAAGTGAACAGCCATGTCATAGGTGGTTTTTCCAATGGCTCTGATTTGTTTTATATTTTTGTGTGCGTAGAATTATAAATTTCGCAGTTTGTTTATTTGGAGATTTTGTGTGGGCTTAAAGTGTCATTTAAATTGTTCCACAAACAATGAAAATATCACACTTATGATATAGTACCTATGCGAAATATGTTTTTGACATATTTCAAATTTATAAACAAATTAACATTATTTGTTGTCACTTTGCTGTCTACATTGTTTTCGATTATTACGATGCGAAAACAATTTCCTTTGGCTGCTGGAATTTGAACCAAAAATAAATTGAATGATTTGCCACCTGTGGTTTTCCACAATTTCCATTAACCGTTGGCCACATTCAGATTACAAAATTCCGATTTTTATTCAAGAATATTTTCAATATACAAATGGCGCTTGTCTGTTTTTATAGCGTGTTGCAAAGTTAATTATTATTTACGTAATAATAATAATTAAGGTGAAGGTGAAACGCATCTGTTCCCATTTTTTGAGCAAAAAAAGAAGATGAAGCAACCAAAAGAAAAATACAAATATTTCAAGAAAACTCGCATAAAAAAAATAATATAGCGCATAAAGAAAATATTGAAAAACATATAAAAAGCAAGAAAATATATACACGTGCGGTGTGTGTGTGTGTGTGTGTTTACCCATTTCCCATTTGGAACATACGCAAAATTATGAATTTTCATATGGTGCAGATTCTGTGGCATTGTCGGTGGCGTATACGCAATATTTCCGCTCTGCTGCCGCTGCTACTGGCGCTGCCTTTGCTCCTACTTCTCCCTCTCCCTCTTCCTCTGCTTCTGCTCTTGGTATTTCCTTTGTTTTGTTTATCTAAGCGGCACATGCAGCGCTCGTTTGTTTCAAGGCAGCAAAGGGACAAAGAATCGGCCAAGAAAAACAGCCGCCTCTTCATATATCAATTTCAATTATCTGACTGCGTCCCAGTTTTGTGCTATATAAATTATTGGCTGGAATTTCTGTCGAGGACGTGAGGGTGTGACAGCAAAAGGACAAAACCGAAAAGGATTATGTGGTCCTGGCACTGGCTTTTATCAGCCTCAAAGCTGACAGACAGACGAAGAGGAGGCGTGAAAAATGAGTCATAAAATGCAAATAAAAACTCAAGTGTCCTTCTGGAGACTTCTGCGTGTCCTTTTGTATGTGTCATTGTCGGGGCTGCTTCGGAATTTTATGTGTCTGCTGATGCTGCCTGTCAACTGACGTTTAAGATGCTTTCGCCCTCCACTCGTGTTTGTTTAACCTTTTGCATTAAGTTCAATTTGCTCGTTCAATTTCTTTTGTTTTTTTTTTTTTTTTGATAAACATTTGCGAATAGATACGCGGTATTCATAGCTAATTTCCGGGTAGATTGGCAACGTGCCATTGTTTAGATTTTGTCTGGTTTACATGGCATAATTAACATGCTGCATTGCCAACAACAGATTTTTATGGCCAACACTTTTGTTGCATTTAACACGGCTATATAGTAGACATGCCCATGGCAGTGGCAAACAGTTTGCTTAACGGTTTGTTTGATTAAAGCTGCGGTTTCCAAGTGCATCACACAACCTCATTATCATGCTCATTATCATCTTATCATCATCATCATCATCATCATCAACTCGTGCATCATTTTCAATTTTATAACTATGCCAGTGGATTTTTAATATTTTGCCAACTGAGCTCAATACCCGTCTTTTTTCATTTTCTTTCCTTCTCTCTCTCTCTCTCTCTTTGCTTTTCTCATGCTTTTCCCCATAAAATGTTCAATAAAAACAATAAGAACAGCTCATAAAATGTATCTCATTCGATTGCTGTGCGGATTATTAAACGGATTATCTTCAATAGAAGCGCCTTTGGCTAAGGATATCATCTTTATTTTCATTGCGTATTATCAGCTTAGTATTTTTACGAGCTATTCAGGTGCATGGCAGTTTTGAAAGGAAGTACGTCATATTGTCAGAGCTATGAGAAGTTGAATTGCTTGACTAGCAAATATTACTTTGATTGAACAAAATCTTCGTGGTGAGCTTCCTGCTGTCTGCTATTATTACAGGGTATGATAAGTGTATTCCATTCGTGTGCATGTTTATTTTAGTGACTGTTCTTGAGTACTCACTCACTACTGACAATTAGTCACTCGCTACTGTCTACTCGCTAGTGTCTACTCGCTACTCGTAATTCGCTTCTGTCTACTTACTATCCTAATATCCACTCGTTACTGTTTGTATGCACTCATATACTGTCAACTTCCTAGCATCCACTCGTTACTATCTACACAGTTCAGTCTACTTGGTCTGTCTATTCGATAAAGTCTACTCGTTACTTTTTACTCGCTACTATCTTCTCGTTAATATCTATCGACCCTGCATTATCAACTCGCTGCTTTCATCTCGCTCTTAATTACTCGCTTCCGCCTACTCTCTACTGTCTATTCGTTACTTTCTACTCACGGAAGTCTACTTGTTACTATCTTCTCGCTACTGTCTACTCGTTACTATTTACTCCCCACAATTTACTTGCTATAACAGACTTCAATCAATTTAGATTTCTCATAAATATTTAATGGGTGTATCAACACGATTGCTTTATTCTCTTCACTTACTCCACACACTCTTTTCAACTAAGAAATCAGAGAGCTTCCTCTTATAAATGTGTGTGTGTGTGTGTGTGTGTGTGTGTGTGTGTGTGTGTTTTTATGAGCTAATGCTTGGCTTTTAATGTGTGTCAAGAGCAATATTAATGTTGGTCGTCATGGATTAAGTGGCCATTACAGTGGCTATCAATGTATTTGGTCTATGTATAGCCCTATTGGGCATCGTCTTGCCCCTTTTCTTTTCCATAAACTGTTTCCCCAGTGTCTTTTAATGACTCATTTGATTGGCATTGCTCAATGAGCCAGAAATGCGGCACATGCTCATTTATAATCAACTTATTACACAATTTGCAGTCTCGATTGTTCTGGCTTGTTTGGTTAATATATAGTTCGCAATGCTTTTCACCTGGCATTAGGGGCATACATGTGTTTGTGGCACAGCTGTGTGGCACGTTTGTGAGTCAGCTCGTTGCGCAGGCGCATGAAACCGCAACGGTGGCAACGGTGACTCTCACCCACCGAGCACTCAACCACTTCATCACTTCATCACTGCACCACTTCACCACTTCACCACTTCACCACTCAACCACTTGCCTGTCCCGTTCTGCCAAACAGAAATGGGTAACGCACTCGAAATGTTGTTGTTGTTCCATTTGTTATTGTTGTTGTTGTCTAGCGAAGCGCAGCACAAAATTGCGGAAGTTGCAACTGCAACTTAGCAGCTGCTGCTTCACGTTTTGTATTCCTATTCGTATTCGTATGTGGCACACTCCCAATTGGCCAACAAACAGATCTCGACCCTTTCTCAGGCTGTCTGTCTGTCTGTCTGTCTGTCGATGCCAATGGACGCTGACAGCTGCCGTTTGCAATCTTTGGGCTTGGCCATGGCCCAAAATAGAAAACACAAAACTGGCCAAGAATCGACAACTACATACCAAATTTCACAATACGACGATATCTATAAACTCTCGCTGAATCATTAAATTGCATATTATTTGAAATTGAATCAATTAAAATTGACTAAAACTATCAGTTATTTTAGTTATTTGAAGGTGAGTCAGTTAAATAAAGTTATAGGAGAATACAATTGATGTAAACGAAAGAAAGGAAATGCCAAATAATTACTACTAGTTTTGCAATAAATCAATAATTTAGTTCTACAAAATTCAGCAGTTTGCTACTAAGCAATTAAATTGTTCATTGAAGTGCATTGAACATATTTAAAAAAAATATTGTATAGTTTCGAAAACTATTTCAAGTACTAGGCAAAAATAATAATCGAACTTCTCATAAAATATCTTAATTAAAATCTCATCATAGCCTGGATATTCTTAGACCTAACTCTATTCCCACGAAAATCCACCTTCGAAGTTATACTTGGAAAGTGTATTCCTTTTGTTTTCTCATTATAAAATCTTCAGTGAAGTCTTCTCAAAGAAAGTCTCAAACAAACTCTTGACATTCAAAAAGCTGCAAATATTCATGCTTAGTTATGTTTCCAAACAGCACTCAAGAGTCGACTTTAAACTTAAGGATTGAATATATATGCTGATAGTCTGATAGCTTTATACTCTTCCCTATATCAAAAATCAACCCTGATACGACTTTGTTAGGGCAACTAAGGCAAAAACAAATGTGGCAGTTGGTTTTTTTTTTCTTTTTTCTTCAGTTAATAATGACAAAGAGTCGATTGTCTGCAATCTTCTTATGCCAATTTTGCGAAAAGTAAAAAATAACTGAAAAGGGTAGCTGCAAAAATGGCTCGTTAACTGCTGCTCACGTTTCAAACTATCAATAGAAAAAGAAACAGAAGTTGAAGATGATGATGAAGAGAGAGAGAAGTAAAGAGATTGAAAATTATCTTTGAGCCGTCATCAAAGCGGCAAGCAGTGAGTTTTCCCAGTTTAATCAGCGACAGGCATTGAATGCAATTGAAGTCACTTTGCTATGCAATCTTTCACAGTTTTGTACTCACTGTTTTGTTGCAACTGCAACTGCAACTTGCAACTGTCACTGCCACTGCACTATGGGAAAAAAACCGAAATTTTGGCTTAAACTATAAGTATATTATGAGAAAAATGTGTAATATATTTTTATAAAATCGAAATATAAATCTAGAGACTTGATATTTGGCGTGTTACTTAATTAAGCTAAAGTAGAATTTCTAATTTTTTTTGTTTTTTAATTGGACTTTGTCTTCTCCCTCCTTTCTACCCGACTCAGTGAAAAATAATCTTTTTTTTTATAAACTTAAAAACCATAAAGATACATATCTTAAACTTTGCATGTTGTCCCAAAAAATCTAAGAAAATAATTTTGTACTCTCTGAAGTATTTAGATATAGATTCAACCCAACAAATTCAATTTATGCCAAAATTTCGTACGTTTTTCCCATAGTGCACTGCAGCAAGTTGGCTTTTTTTTTGAGTGCTTATCTCAGCGCACGCTTTGTGGCATTTGCTTTGACTGTCTGCTACTGCAGATAGTGAGTACTACGAGTAGTTGTAGTTGTTGTTGTTGTAGTTGTTGTTGTCTGTGGCACTGTCAAGTGCAATTATGGGGCAGACATTCACTGCCTGCCACACAGCGCGACCTTTGACATCGCGCCACAGATAGAGATAGTTGGCAGCCAGGCATCTCTCTCTCTCTCTCTCTCTCTCTGTCTGGCCAGCTAAATCCACACGACAATTTAATTAACTGTTTAAGTGATGCGTAAAAACTTTTACAACTCACTATAATAGCAAATATTTGTGCTCAGTTTTGATTAATCTATAGCTAGAAATTAATTAGGTTTTGTCTGCCAAAAATTGTGTGATGTCATTGTTTGAATATAAATAAATAGTATATCTATTTCTATATATAAAGTTATTTGCGTTGACTGAATGATAGGGCAAATGTTTAATAATACATATGTATGTATATAGCTCAGTTGGCAAGGGTTTAGAATACGTTTTTAAAACATTTCCTAGCATTTAGTAATTTAGTATTATTATAAAATATAAGCAAGTAATTATTTTAATATATTACTTTACTTAAGTTCCATTATTTTGAACTACATTTAGAGAGCTATAGATTCCCTTAATTTCTGCCCATCAAAACACGGACAATGCCGGGCTAGACCAGCAAGTCTATATTTACAAAAGTATATATATATATATAAACATATATATAAACACACATAAATAATTTGCAAGTGGCTGCTCTGTTGACAGTCAAAAGCCGCTTTCTTGTTTGTTGTTTTAAAAATGCTCAAATTAATTTTCAAACAAATTTTCGGGCTCAAGCGCTGAGAACTTTGCGCGACCTTCGCTGTGGGCGGGGCCAAAGTGGGCGGTTGGGCCAGTTTAATGAAAGATTTTGTTGTCAATTGCTGGGACATTAATTGAACAGTTGCCGCCGCTTTCGGTTGAGACATTAATTGACATTCTCAGGCTGAAATAAGGAGATGAAATAAGGCAAGTAATTTGCATGCTCTTTTTTATTTGGCAATTGAATTTTCTTTTCTCTTTCTTTTTTTTATTTAACTTTTAACTTTTTACGTGCAAACTAATTTGCATATTGTGGTCGTGGCCGCATGTGAAGTTAAAAGTTATTGGGCCATAAATAACGCCCGGCCAAATTCTAAACAAACATTTTTCGACTTGACTTGTGTCGAAGACTGTGAAAGTTTTCCACTTGATGCTGTCTGTCTCAGTGTGTGTGTGTGTGTGTGTGTGTGTGTGTGTGTGTGTGTGTGTGTGTGTGTGTGTGTTTGTTTGTGTGAAAATTAGCATAAAGCATTTGGCATTTTTGGCAGTTGCCGCGTGCTGCCAATTGTAAAATGTAAAAAATTGCGCATACGCCGCGTTGTTCACCCAAAAAATAAAAAAGAAGTCAGCTCATAAATGGCCTAATTTTCTTAAACTTTTATGCATATTACGACTATGCTTATTTTCTTATTGAGGTTTTTTGTTGCGGTTCACAGAGTTTTGCTTCAAACTTTTGCCCACTAATTTGCGGGCGCGTTGTGGGCTGTGGGCGTGGCATGGCTGTAACTCGTCTAATTGCTTAATTGAAAGCCAAGGCAAATTAATAATGCCGTCGATTGGCGCCTAATTGTGAAATATCAAAAGGCAGCGCCAACCACGCGGCGTATACGCAATGTTATTGTTCTCATCTCCCTTTCTACGCTACTCGCCTGCTGAAAGCTTTTCAATTAGCTGCCAATTAGTTTGCATTTCGCTTAAGAATCCAATTTAAGCAACAATTTTCAATATTTTTCAAGAATTTGTCGGACACACTTTTCCAGCAATTTCAATATATGTATTTTTTTGCTGGCCATCAATAAAATGGCACGAAGCGAACACAGATCGTATAAACGTAAAAATTTATAATGCGTAAAGCAGTAGCCAGTAAACCCAGGCCATGTCCCGTGTCCTGTCACAGGATGCCCGTGTCCTGTAACTCAATTTCAGCTACGCTCTGCTCTATTAAATTTGCAAATTACGCATATTTTGCGCAGCTCAAAGCTTCAATTTATTTTGTACACTATCATATTGAGGTTGAGAATATTATAGTTTTGATATAAAATGTAAAACACTTTGGACTTTAAAGTGCTAAATTTTATTTTGCAAATTTTGTATATCAAAGGAAGAAATTTCTTTACTACAATTGATGTTCTTTTCTTGAGGTACAAAAACTTTTGGCTGAATAAATCATAATAAGAATTATATATGATTATATTACTTGCGCTTTACTCTATAGGTATTGTCTTTGCAATAAATAATTAATCCAATTTGAACAATTTGATAGTAGCATATCAAAGAGTATTCATATGTTGATAAATGTTAATTCTTGTTCAATTTGAAAATTTTAATTAAACACATTTTGTCAGCTGTCGCTTAAAGTCAAAACTTTTCGCTCACTAAGCTGCAAAGCAAATGTTTTCGCAGAGGCCCAACATAATTGGCTAATCATGTTGCTGGCTAAATGAGGGGCAGATGTTGCAGGAGAGTGTGAGGAGGGAGAGGGAGTGAGAGGGAGAGAGAGAGAGAGAGGGAGAGACTGTGAGGCACTTCAGAATGATTATGCAAACACCCACTCAAAAACAGACACACACACACACACACACACACACACACACACACACACTAACTAACACACACAGACAGCCACTAACTAACTAACAAACTCAACTCAACTCAACTCAACTCTTTGCTTGACTTACATTTGGCCTGAGGGTTGTAAGTAAATGCTGGAAAAATGGCTGAAAAGCGGCAAGAGGAAGATGAAGGGGCCCGTGTATTTGTTGTTGGCCATGTTATCAATGTGTTTTCAGTGTGTTTCTGCTGTTTGGCAAATTAAAATTCTGACTTTGGCACTTGTTGGCTGTCCCAAGCAGAGCAAAAACAAAACGAAACAAAACAAAAACACTAGAAATTCTCTCTTTGGTTTTTTAATGAGCTCAACGAGCGACTCGAGGCACAAGCGCAAGAAGTCTGCCACAGTGCCTACAGGCAGTTGTTGCCTCAACAGTGTCTATTGCAATACAGTTTCATATCTAGCCGAAAGCATCTCAGCTATGCTAACCCTATTGCACTGAAAAAAACTGGGAATCTCGGATTAAAAGCAATAGAAAATGGTGTCAAAAGTTCGCTTATCTTGAATGTTCCTTAATCGAGTACGAAGTTTTTTATTTAATAATTCTAATTAAAATTTTTATCATCGGGTTCCTAAAAGAGTTTTTTTGAAATTTATTTAAATGAAATAAACTTTTTATTATAAAAATTGTAAGCTTTAGTTTAGTTTTAGCTTTTAGTTTTGTTTTAAGATTCTAAATAAATGAGTTACATTTTAGAATGATTACTTTTTGTTGCAGTGTATTACAAGTGTAGTCTATCTGCATCTCTGGGCCAATTCATTGTTGTTCTATTTAGTTTCTCAAGCTGTCGCCCAGTTGTCCAGCTTCCTCCTTTTCTTCATCTCTTTCCCTTTCTCTTGTCTCTCAGTTTCTTTGGCCTTTGAGGCTGTTTATCTTTTGCTTTATTTGTCTGGCTTTTGTTTTTGGCTTTTCTTGGTCTAAATGAAAATAATGAAGCACATTTAAATGGCAGCATAATGAGCAGCTTTAACTGGCAGCAGAAAAAGGACATCTGTTTTCAGTGTGTGCTTTTCTTTTGTGCGCCTTTTAATTATTCAAATTTGTTAGTCAGCACAATAAGTGTGTGTGTGTGTGTGTGTGTGTGTGTGTGCCAAGCCTTGACATGTGTGTGTGTGTGTGTGGTATTGTAAGTGGGCGTGGCATTTCCGCTAGACAGCTGTTGCCGCAGTTGTTGCCCTTCAATGTGAACCACAGCGAAACTTTTTAATGAGTTTCGATTCATTGCACACACACACACACACACACACACACAGCTTGCAGTCAGGAGCACAACAACTTGTCTGCCATTTATTAATTAAGTTTGCTTAAGACTCACTTCCTTCAACATCCTTTTTCGCATCCTGTTTGCGCTGCCTATGCAAAGGCAAATATGTATTTCTCTTCCGTTCTTCTCTCTCTCCTCTCTCCCCTCTCTCCCTCGTATCCCTACCCACATAAAACTACCTTTTTGAACTTTGAGCTTGACTTTAATTGCTTTGGCCATCTTCTGGGGCTGCTGCTATCTCTGCTGCTTTGATCAAAATTGCTTTTGATTAGTCAAATGATTTGAGCAAACTCCATTTGTAAAGTCAATATCAATTGCCGCTGGCCTAGATATGTTTGAAAATCTGCCAATAATTCCACTGCAGCCCATAAAAATGCCAAATGCAGAGAAAGAGTCAAGAGCGAGAGATTTTATGGCCAAATCCAGGCAAACGTGTCAAGTGCATTGCAGGCACTCGACAAAAGTGCCAGGACATGGCCAAAAAGTCTGCTTCAATCGTTGTTCAATAAGCCAGCAAAAGCAAAGCTTAGTGTTTGTCCAAATATTGCGCATACGCCGCGTTGGCTGATTTTAAACGCATCTCGCTACATAAATCACATTTGATGCTTTACAAATGAAATCTCCCAAAAAAAATACAAATATACAAAAAAAAAAACTGTCTGTTTCTTTGACGCAACAAGACAACAACAAAAAAAGAGGCAAACACGCATTAAATGTTATTAAAATGACAACAACAACAACAACGAAGGTGACACAAGAAACAAGGCGGGGGGCGTGTCAGCAGTCGCTCAATGGCACAAGACATAAATAAATAATAAAACAGAAATATATGAGAAAAAAAAGTGAAGGATTTTTTGTAAAACACAAGTAAATCATCGTCATGATCATTATTATCTTTGGCATCATTATTATTTTGCTCAGTCGTTTATTTTTTAAATTTTTTTGTCCAAATAAATAGATTTTTTGGTGGCGAAAGGCGGACAGCTTGCGACATGAGAATGTTGTGGAAAACCCGACGGTTTTCCGGGTGGGCTTAAAGCGACTGAAATGTGACAAGATAAGAGATCAACTGTTGACAGCTGATAAGAGAAAAGGAGATGCTTTCCTGGAATTACGCTTAAGGCGGTCAATAAAACTGAGCTACATTTAGTTTGAGCTTTGAAGTTGCTCTCACTTGAAGTATGCCAAAAATAATAATAATCAAAATTAAAGACCATAGAATAATAAAAGGTGATTTTGCTGTAGAATTAGATTTGCTTTAAGGCCGACAGAAAAGAAAATGTATTTGAAATGTAAATCATTTCGGTGATCGATCGAATTCAATTTTGAATACAATACATTTTTAGCACACATTTCTTCAATAGTTGATGATTTTCTCTTGTCTTGATTGCAAATCAATCAATCATTCCGTTTTCGCCATAAAAGTGCTTTATTTCCTTTAAATTATAGAGCCCAAATTCCACTCTGACTCACACTCTCTCTCTGTCTCTCTCACATTTTCATTGTCTCTCTTTCTGTCGTCTTCTTTCTGTTTTTTACAATTGATTTGAAATTGTTTGTTCGAGAATTAATCACACTTGCTAATGCTTTGACTTTGGCCTAGCCAATTTATGGACAATTCCAATGCCAAGAATGTGAATTGTCTATAAAAAATCGAAAAAGCGAAATAGCCATTATTTAATTAAGCTGGCAACTCTGGCTGTTTCAAGTGCCTCCTCGGGCGAACGCAATTAAGATAAATGTCAGTTGACGCAAATGTAAAGTAACATTTTAATCAATTTTATCAATTAAAAGAATGGACAGACATTTGCTGAGAAAACTCAGAGGAAGAAAACTCAGAGAAGAAGCAATAGATTGACAAAATCGAATTAAAAAACTGTCGACCTAAATGAAAGTGACATTTGCAGTAGCTTTTAAACAATTTAGTTCATGTTACAGAACAATTAAATTAACAAGCAGAATCAACTTTAGAAACTGAAACTGAAAATTGTGGAACTGAGGAAAATGCTTTTCCACTTTGGCACAATTTGCTGGCATTTTTCGTCAAATAATTAAAATAATGAGTCACAGTTTGTGCTGTGGTATGTTCAATAAATAATTAATGAGCGGCAACAAGGCAAACAAATAATGAAAAATCAACAACAACAAAATACTCGTAAATAATGTGAACAATGCATAGCAAAAATGCATTCATTGAATACAAATACGAATACGAGTGTGCGAATTTGAGTATATTCACGAATATACTCGTAGTTGTAACACCTTGACATTGACTTTGCCGCAAAAAACTCAACTTGTCGTTTTGTGTCCTTATGTGGAAGATAAAACATTAGAAACTTGCCCCCCAATCAGCAAATTGCTTTAATTTGTGCCTCGCATTTGCGAAAGTCGAGCGCCGTTTTAGTTTTTCTCCATAGTTTTTTTTCTTCTGCTATCTCACAAATTGCAATATAATGTGCGTGCCCTCGTTTTGCTTTTTTTTTGTGCCTTGCAACATGTGATTTTCACTTGGAAAGTCGCATTACGCTCGCATCACTCATACGCCGCGTTGGCCGGGCAAACAAACACATATGTCGCGTTCTTTTAACTACTACACACAAATGTTCTACTCGCGTTGTCGCACCCATTTTTATTTGCCCTTATTTTTTCATTAAAATTTCAATGCCACATCGCATTGCGTGTCATTAAATGTGACCCCAAAAAAAAAACAAAAGTTCTTTTTCTTTTTTATGACTCGCCCAAATGTTGTTGTCCCTTTTGGTACGAGGCGTGTCGCATATTGATTTCCCTTAAAAGACAACAAACATTTCCATTTAATTAAAGCCTATGCATAAATTGCCACATTCTGTGGAGGCAATCAAGTGTGAGAATTTCATAATCCATAAATATTTTTATGTTCGCTTTTTGTTGGTTCATTGAGCGAAAGTTTTAGATAAGCTGCACTTCGTTAGCTGACATAGATGTATGGCCCGCACTGTTCACACTGTTCAATCCACAAAAATCCTGACTGTCTATTGTTTTTTTTTTTGGAGCTAGAAAGGCAACAATTGCCTGCAGCACTGGCAACTTCATCAGTTGTCAGTTTTTCTGATTTTTTGATGAAGTATCCTCACTTTATTTGGCAACTGTCGGCGATTTGTCATTGATTTCGATTTTGGCCATTTTCAACTTTCTTGCACACAGTCAATTGCATTGCAATTCGAGCTGTCAACATATTGATATTTTATAAATTCGATATAGTCAATGTTGTTTAGGAAAATAGTGGATAAATTTAAATTGATAACTTAAATATAGTAAAAAAAATTACATCAAATTTGTCAAAAATATTAAATACCAAATTAATAAATACAAAATTTAATTAAAATCAAATTAAATTACTTGTTTTATAGTTTTCGATAAAGGAAAGGTGAAATTAATTGTTGATGTAAAACAAACAACTATTTAATGAAATAAAAATTTATTAATATGTATAATTGAAATAAATTGAAACTTAATTATGAATTATGAAATTATCAAATTTGTGATTTAATAGTTTTCTCTTACGAAAGAAACTGATGAACTCTTTTGATATTAAACTCTATTCTAAATCAACAATCATGTCAGCCATTTAAATTCCGGCAGCTGCCTTGCCACGTGATTCTCGTGTTCGCATATCGCTCATACGCAACGTTCGCCTGCCAGTTAACATATCCATGTGGCTAATCTGCATGCCTGCGTGTGTGAGTGTGTGTGTGTGTGTGTGTGGGTGTGCTAACAAGCTGATTGCCTGTGCTGCACGTGTCCTGTGCATACACATAGATATTATCCTGACATTGCAGTTGCTTCCTTCCGTTCATTTGAAATCTGTGCAACATTTTGTTGCATGCTTTTGTATTGGCCTGGAAATTGTGTGCCAGCTGCCATTGTTATTATATTTACTAAGCTAATACTAGTTGCCAAGTTGCCGCAACACAACGTAGTTAGTTGCAGCCGGTCATTGTTCTACTTGCAACAACAGAAGCGACGATTTCTAATCAAAAACAGTTTGCTTTCATTTTGGCCCAAATTAGTTTTGCACTTTTGCAATTTGCAGTTGTTCTTGCGGCTGGCAACAAGTTGCAATTGAATATAATTAGAGCTTATCCTCTGTCTTTCTGGCTCTGGCTCTGGCTCTGCCTCTGCCTCTTCTCCTTCTTCTTCTTTCTTTCTCCTTCTGTCTCTTCTCCCCTGTGAATGGTATCAAATTGCATGAAATTACTTCATCTGAACGATGTTGAACGATGAGATCTCACGGCAGCCACGCCGGATGCCGTCATTTAGACTATGATTTGAAGACGCAGCTTAAGTTTGAGTCTCAGTTTTAGTCTCAATCTTAGTCTACGTTTTAAAGCTACAAATCGTTAGAGTCTCAGCCCAACTGTCGTTAAATTGTGAGTGTTAAATGTGGCGAAAATTTCACTGACGCCTTTAAGCGACACAAAGTGAAATGCGCCCGGTTAAATGGAGAAATGCACAAGAAGACAACGCAATACAGTCAGTCAACAGCAAATCTGGCCAGAGACAAAAGGCCAGAGTCGAATCGCAGCCAGGCAAAAAAAAGAAGGAAAATTGCCAACGCAGACGCACGCAGCTCAAATTGATGCGCAACAAGAGAGTTGCAAGTTGCCAGTTGCCAGTTGCCAGTTGCCAGTTGCCAGTTGCCAGTTGCCAGTTGCAAGTTGCCAGTGGCCAGTTGCAACTTGGACAACAAAACAGCTACACATAGCTTGGCCATGTTTGAGTTTTGCAATTGGCAACATTTGGCGCTGGCTTTGATGACTTCAACTCTGTCTGTCCATTTGCTTTGTCTGCTCTTGGCTTACTGTGTGTTCTCAGGCATCAATGGCCAATGCTTTTGGCTTTGACTCTGACTCTGAGTCCATTGGCCAAGAGCCTCAGCTTTGGCCTGCTGTGTTTTTTCATTAAACGACCAACAACCAACTGACGGCTACTTGTAGCTCTCTTTGTTGTTGTTGTTGTTGTTGTCTCTTTGTCTCTCTGCCTGCGTTATTTATTGCAATGCATTTTTCCATTTACGTCACGCAGGTATTCGCAATTTTAACGCTTTAAAGCCCATTGCAAATCGGCTGGAAATTGTGGCCAAAATGTTGGCCATCTAGTTAGTTACTCGCTGGTTTTTTATCTTTACTCTTAATATCCCAACTAATTTCTTACAATTTTCTTTTCTCATTGCAGGTAAGCATATCGATCAACTACACAAAACTACTCAAGGTTCAAGGGGTAAAGGGTAAGCCAAAAATAACCTCACAACAGAGTTCATTAACCCAAAATGAGGAGAAGTAAGAAAGCTGGTATATAGTCGCAGCTTGACTAAAGGATACCCTATAGTAGTGATGTAAAAATACATCAAAAATTCATCGAAACATAAGCAATTTCCTGGTTACCTTTTTGAAAACTTCAATCTCTTACTACTTTGTCAAATCTTAACCGATTTCGTTTGGGATTATCAATTTGTTCATGGTTTGTCCTCTTATTTGATTCTGCGTCCAAATTTTATTTAGCTGAAAAATTAAATTTTTTTCTAACACTGTCCAATTTTTCCATACTTACCCCTTGACACTTTTTCAACAATTTCAATCTGCTGTAGTTTTGTCAAAAATCAACCGATTTCCTTGTGGAATATCAATTTTTTTATTGTTTGGTCTTAATTTTGATTCTGCATCAGACTAATATTAATTTAAAAAATTCAATTTTTTTCCAACACTGTCCACTTTTTCCATACTTACCCCTTGACACTTTTTCAAAAATTTCAATCTGCTGTAGTTTTGTCAAATCTTAACCGATTTCCTTGAGGAATATACATTTTTTTATTGTTTGGTCTTAATTTTGATTCTGCATCAAAATAATACTAATTTAAAAATTTTAATTTTTTTCCAACACTGTCCGTTTGTTCCATACTTACCCCTTGAGACTTTTTCAACAATTTCAATCTGCTGTAGTTTTGTCAAAAATCAACCGATTTCCTTGTGGAATATCAATTTTTTTATTGTTTGGTCTCAATTTCGATTCTGCATCAAAATAATATTAATTTAAAAATTTTAATTTTTTTCGAACACTGTCCACTTTTTCCATACTTACCCCTTGAGACTTTTTCAAAAATTTCAATCTGCTGTAGTTTTGTCAAAAATCAACCGATTTCCTTGTGGAATATCAATTTTTTTATTGTTTGGTCCCAATTTTGATTCTGCATCAAAATAATATTTATTTCAAAATTTTAATTTTTTTCAAACACTGTCCGTTTGTTCCATACTTACCCCTTGACATTTTTAAAAAAATTTTCAACTCCTGTAACTTAGTCAAAACTTAACCGATTTTACTGCGGAATGTCAATTTCTACTTTTATTTGGCCTCAAATTTGATTGCGCATTAAAATTTTATTTGTTTGGAAAGTTTCATTTTGTTCCAACACTGTCCACTTTTACGATAAGAGCTGGAAGGCTACAATTATCGATGTAGTTTCGTTCTATAAGTGTATAAAAATCTACTAGAATCATTACAGAAATTATCAAGCTATGCACAAATTCACCCCGGTTAACTACCCCTTTTTCAAAGAAAACAGAGTATGGAAAGGCTAGAGAACAACCCCCCCAAACGCAGCCAGGCAACCCGCAACCACAACGCCCACCCTTGTAGGGTCAGCTAGGCTTGCAACCAACCCCCTCGATAGCTCCAACCCCCAATTACGAGTATGTTCTATGTGCGCTGGAAACCACAAGCTCGTTTCAATAGCCTGCCACCGCACATTAGCCAGCTCATTACTCAGGCTTGGAAGTGGCCCATTAAATACCCAGCCGAAATAATAATGGAAGTGTGACCAGGCAACAACAAAAGCAACGAGAGAAAAGGCAGCGGAAATCAATTTAAAACATTTTAATCGAAGCCATTTAAAATTGTTTAACACTCGTGTGTGAAATTAGCGTTCGAAATTTGTTAAAACTGTGGAAAAATTAGCGGTTTACATTACAAGCCCAATGAGAGAGAGAGACAGAGAGATAGAAAGAGTGAAGAATGTGCGAAAAGAAAGAGAGAGAGAGAGAGAAAAGCCACACACATTGCTGATTGAATTATTAAAGCCGCTAATTAAACGCTTCCGGTCGTTTAGTTTGCCGCGTTGCTCATACGCCCCGTTTGCCACGCAATTTATTTATTTTAATTGATGTTTGCTCTGCTGCCCTCTCTCTCTCTCTCTCTCTCTCTCTTACTCTTACTCTTTCTGTCTTTTTCGCCCACTCTTTGCTTGACTTTTAAAAAAAAATTGGCAGCTTATTGTTGTTGTAATTGGCATTGTTGTTGGCTGATATCTAAATAATCGCTCTGTGCTAAATTAGACGCCACTTGTTTTGGGCCATTGTTAGGGCAGCTTTGTTGATGCTTTTTTTTCTTCCGAATGAAAACAGGGAGTGGGCAGGGGCGGACACGCCCCTTTGGGACCCTGGCTTCATTATACTCGTAGGTATTACAGTTGAACTGCCTGTACTTTTAGCCTCATTGTGTTTGCTTAAGTACTTCAATTGATTTTCTGCTTGTTATTTATTGTTCTTCTCCTTGTTATTGTTATTGTTGTTGTTGTTGTTGTTGTTGTTGCCGCTTTCAACTCAACTTTTATGCGCTTTGTCGCTTGTTGTATTGCTCTTGCGGCAGGTCCTTGCGACAGGCTCTCAATTGGGGTCCTTTAGCATTGGCCGAGCTTACACCGCTTATTTATTGATTTTATGTTTGCCTCTGTCGATCTACCACAAAGTTGGCCTTCCAATTAATTGCTTAACTTTCCCTAGGCAACAGTGTTGCCAATTTTCGGTTAGATAGTTTTGCCTTTTTTAAAAACTAATTTATCTACAAAATGTTTTCTGTTTTTTGTATAATAAGAAATATTGAAGAACTATTTTCTTGATTGTAGAAACCAATTGTTTTTATCAGTGTAGCTTGGTTTTACTGCTGGAAAAATTGTTCTTTCTTCTGTCTGTGTAAGAAATGTTTATCTTAATCTCTTTCTCACTTTCTTCATATTCTTTCCCCTTTGCCACATCATATGTAATCTTATGTTGATTGTAAGAATTCATAGTGGGAAAATATGTGGGAAAATATGTTTGTATGTATGTATGTATGTGGGTCAATGCTGGCCCAGCAGCTGTTGAGACTTTTACTTTTCAATTTGAAAAGAAACTTTTCTTCATTGTAGTTCTTATTGTTGTTGTTGTTTCTATCAATTTGATTTGTTAATTGATATGGGCGTAATATGTCTGAAGTGTTGTTGCCACGGGGTGCATTGAACCAGAATTGAGAGAGAGAGAGAGAGAGACTGTGAGCTAATAAAACTTGACACTAACAATTACAATTACAAAGCAGTGAACAGGGGGCAGAGGGCAAGGGTAACAGGAGGGGCGGGGGGGACTAATAAAGTCTAGCGAAAGTTACAACAAAGAACAAACAAAGAATTGTAAGTGAGTGTGTGTGTAACTTCTTTTTTATGATTGCTTATCGCTTTGCTTTTACCTATAGGTCGCTTATTGTGATTATGGCCTTTGAGTGTGAAAAGCGCATAAAAAGCGAGTCGTAATTGTTGTTGTTGGTTTGTTGGTTTATTTGTGTGTCTCTGTCTCTGTTTTGAAGTGTGTCAGCCGAAGTTGTTGTAACCGGAAACAGCTTATTAACTGGGCTTTAACTGGCCTTTAACTGGCAAAGGCAACGCCTTAAACACAAAGAATCTATAAACGAACTCAATCAATGCGGAAAATTGTGGAAAATGCAAATGCGCTTCGAAGAAAAAGCTTAACTACTTTGACTGTTAAGAACTCTAAGCCAATATTTTATGAGCCAAAAAGGTTTAACTGCACTTTTTGATGGCAAAACATGAGTTGGCCAACTTTAAGTTGAAACGCCTTTGCACCTGGAATTTAGGTGTTGAATTTGAGTTGACAGAGAGAGAGAGAGAGAGAGAGAGAGAGAGAGAGAGAGAGAGGGAAGGAAACATACCTCAAGCTGCTGCTACTAAGTAGGGTACAAGCCAAGTTGATTTATTGCGCTACTTAACTTAACATTTGTTTGCAGTTCCTTTTTTGACCAAATGTTGCCATTCAAATGTTGGCAACGAAAACTAGCATCAAATTATTTTGTTGGGGCGTTAACGAAGACTTAAAACTGCAATTTGCCCGTTGAGAGTTGTATCTTTGGCTGCAAATTGGTTTCTTCTTAGCCTGGCCTGATTTGGTGTGCTCTGCTTGGTTTGGTTAAGGCCTCTGGCTGGGATGGGCCATTTTCAGTTAACAAATAATTGTTTTAAATTAAACGCAGTGCTGCAAAAGCGCCTCAAGTTATGCACAACATAAAAAGCCAGCCGCAAAAGTTTTCTGCGCTATCATTAAGTTGGCAGTAGAATGATAATGAGAGGGTGGTAAGAGAGAGAGAGAGAAGGGAAGAGAAAGAGCAAGGGAGCTTAATGCTGTGGCGTAACAAAGCAACAACAAGTATAAAAAGGAAGGAAATAAGGAAACAAGGAAGGAAGCGCAGCGCAAAACTAAAACTCAAGATGAAAGCTAAACAATAAGCGAAGTGGGCGTGGCAGCGCCTTCTTAGCTACCGCCTGATTATCTGCTGTGGTCCCAGGAGGAGAGGAAGTGGAAGGAGGCGACTGCTGGTGGCAATGGAATTAACATTATTAGCGGAAATTCCTTTTGCTGCCGGCAAAACTTGGCAGCCAGGAAGATACACAGCTCGTCGTGTCACTTTTAACTTTTTGCGCTGTTGATTTTCATTTTGTTTAAATGCTTTGCCGTTGCTGCATTTTTTATGACTTGAAGCGAAAAAAATGTAAAAAAAAAGGACTCGACTTTATTATGCTCAAATGTGCTTAAAAAAACAAAACCAAAACAAAGTTATGCTGGGCATTTAATAATTTACAGCCTGGCATAAAATGCATTTAAAACGAGCAAAGCCAAAAATATTTAAAAAAAAAAGGAAGAGAGAGATAGAGAGTGAGGGAGAGAAAAAGAGAGCAAATAACTGAATTGTGCTGCCATATAAATGGCAACCACGAATTGTCCAATTAAATGTTTCAATAAACAGCGCAAATCATAAAAAATCCAGCTATTTATTTATGTTTTTTTTCTTCTGTTTTGTTTGTTGTTTTTTATACAATAATTTCAGCACATTTGTTATTGTTTTTGTTGTTGATATTTGACATACGCAAACAGAGTTAAGAGAGCAGCTACCGAATGCTCTCTTTGCTTTGGCTGTGCATTTTCCAGGCGCCGCCTGAAAGTATGCAACAATATTTTTCAAAACGCATCGTTAAACAGCTGCATGGGCAGCACTGGTCAGAGTTGTAGCCGGTTGAGGGAGCGAGATAGAGAGAAAGCTTTATTTCAACTGCGAGCATTGAATGCTTTAAGAAATGTGAAACCACGAATCTTAAATACACTTATTTAAGCAACAAAAAGGGGTTTTGAATTTATATAACATTTAAATTTATATTTAAAATATATACAGGAAATTTATTTACAGTCAAAACTTCGCTAACTCGATTCACCATTATCCAAAGAAAAAGTTTAAATTATGAAGACTTCGACTTATGGAAATATTTTTAAAGTTTATTTTAAATTTCTAGAGTTATGAAAGTTATGGAAGTTCAGTTTTATTTATTTATTTACTTAACAGGAATACATAATTAATTTTAAATCACATTTGCATTAAAGTGCGGCTTAATTTCGGCTTAACCCGCTTTTGAATGTAATGCATAGAGTACTTACAACAATTTGTTGCCCTGCAGCATTGCGCAAAAATGGCGCCAGTCATGCAAAGAATAAAAGGATAAAGTATAAATTGTTTGTACATATTTATGAATGAAAAAATGAATGTACAACACAGCTGAAAAAGTGGGCAAACAAATGTTTAACATTGTTAGAAAGCGGCCAAAGAGATAAATAGAATAAGCCAAAATGCTTAACTTAAAAATGCTCCACTAAGAGATACCCATGACTGTACTATAATATAAATGGATTATCAGAAAAATGAACAAATCAAAATTAATAAAAGTACTGACGATGAAAATATGTAGACTTAAACTTTAAAATCTTTTTTATGTATATTTATTTATTTATATAAATTTTATGTATAAATTTGAAATAATTTAGAAATTATAATACCTTCGCTTAGTATACAGGGTATAATAGGAAAGAGCGAAAAGCACATTACAAAATGCTTTTACAATTCTAACGACTGCTGGAGTCTGTTGCCCATTGTCCACGCCATTTGGCCTGCAGCGCCATTAGCCATGGCCAAAACAGACCCTGAGCGCGAGAGCCGACAAACCGACAAACCGACAAACTGACAGACAGAAGAGAAAAATCCCAAGCGCAAAGCAAAACCAAATCTGAATCCTTTTTATGCAGCGATTTCTTTAACACACATTTTCTATTCTCTTTTTTCAGGATTTTAATTTTTTTTAATATTTTTTTTGCATTTCTAAGCTGTTCTAATCTGTTTGCCTTTGGCCCTTCGGTGGTGGCTCTTCTTCTGCCCCCTCAGTTGGTGTTTTGGCGTTGGATTTGCATTTAATTTGGTTATGATATTAGTCTGGCTTTTAGCCGGGTTTTAAGCGCTGCTTAATTGCTCCACAGTGCGCACCTTTGTGAGGCATTAATATTAATGGTTTTTAGATCTTATCAGATCTTGGCCACATGT
The DNA here is from genome assembly GCA_035043635.1 of Drosophila rellima. Taxonomy (NCBI): domain Eukaryota; kingdom Metazoa; phylum Arthropoda; class Insecta; order Diptera; family Drosophilidae; genus Drosophila; species Drosophila rellima. The sequence goes on from JAWNMV010000529.1 coordinate 2,815,657, forward strand.
TGACGTCACAGCCACTAGGCAGACAGACAGCAGCCGGTTTCTATTTGGCTTTTTCTATCTTTGAGTTTTAAGTTTTATGCGTTATTTGCCTTTGTATATTTCATTTAAAATGATTTCCATCAAAATGTTAAATGTACGCAAATAAACAAATGCACAGAAATAGAATTTCCATGAAATATCGATTGCCCAAGTCCAAAAAAATTGTGTTAAACCAATTGGTAGATAAACGAAAAGGGCCAACATAAAAAAAGTTAAGAAAGAAACGTGAGCTGTATTCTAAAATAATCAGAAGTCGGACTTACCTGTAAAATCAATAAAATTAATGTGTCTAGAGAAAAAATAAAATGCAACCATTTGTTGTTAGTTGAATTATGAAGTCGGCCATAAAAATACGAGCACACATTTCTTTAGAGTCCATAAAAACGTTTTGCTTGGGACTTTAATCAAAGCAAATGAATTTAAACGAAGCGACGCACAAAGTCCTTTTAGCCATTTGCATAGCTAAAGTCGCTGTAGTGAAACGGTTTTTAAGTGAAAAGTAACAAAAAAGAAAAGGATGCGAATAGCAATAGATGGCAGAGCATAAAAAAGACGAGCACTCCAAAATGTAAACAGAGAGGGGGAGTGCAGAGGGAAAGAGCCAGCAGATAGTGGGGGTCAAGGAGGAGTTTGAGCTGATGGAGGATCCGAGTTGCTTTTTATTTGCTCGAGGATTTGTATAGCTGGAGAGGATAAGCGCTGTATCCGTTATCCTTTGTGTTTGCATGAATTTAATGCAATCTAAATATTTGTGGGAGACTTCTTCCTTCATTTCATTTCTCTTTTACTTTCTTTTTTTCTATTTTTCTTTCCATTTTTTTGAATGTTTTATTTAAATGGATTTAGTTTCGGTTGCTTTGTGGTGTGAACAGGCGAACAAGTTAATGTTTTAATGCCCTTTGAAAGGAACTAAGGCACCTTATGAATAATTTAACTAGTTAGAGTGAGACCAACATAGTGTCAAATGCCAGACAGCTAAGGGCTTAAAGCTTTAAGCTGTAAGCTTTAAGTGCAACAGTTAATCCTGCTTTTGGGAACTTTCAAGATCTTTTTTTTAGACAAAGTTACTTTTGAATAAAAATTTGAATGTAATTCTTAAATAAAAAATTCTGAGCTAGAGATGAAATAAAGCTCTTAAAAACTTTTATAGCTAAATTTCTATTTCCAAAAAAAATTTGTTGTAGTGTAAGAAATCTTCGAAAGATTATTGCAAATCAAAAGATTTCCCAATAACTTTTTGTAAATGTTTTACAGTTGTATCTTTAATTTGAATTAGGCTATAAATAAATCCACACATAATGTTTTTCATGTTAATGAACTTATGTATAAAACTCATAATTTGCTTGGATTGATTCAACATTTTCTGGTAGTCTGTGCGTGTGTGTGTGTTGTGTGTTGTGTGTGTATTTGGTTGTGGCTTGAAAGCATTTCATTTTTGGCCGATTTATTATTAATTCTGCCAATATGCCAAAATCTATTTCCTATGAATTTTAAACATTTGCTTAGCTATTTATAGGCCAGACATCTGGAATCAGGTAATGTCCATAGACAGGAGAATAGAGGGGTGAGGGGGAAGGAGTGGCATTTGTAAGGTGTTAATGTGTTGATCTTTTGGATCTGGCGCACGCCAATCGATAACTGTGTATCTAAAATTAAAATGATGGGCAACATTTATCATTTATCATGTCTTAAAAGAAATGCGCAGCAGCAATTTTCACACTCACAATAGACAATGCGTTCACAATGAAAGCTGAAAGTCAAACAGATTGACACAGGATATACAGGATATTCAGGATATCAAACCAGGACTCAACTACACTTAGCCAGACCATAATAAATATTTGTTTTTATTACCTTGGAGGGCGTGTCTTCCACATTTTTATCGCTCACTGTCTATCTCTATCTCTTTCATCTATCTATCTCTCTCTTTGTCCCACACTCTGAGTGTCTGCTTTATGGCCATGTCATTTTCATTTAAATTGTTTTTGTCACTGTAATAAAATGCTTAAATCTAGGTCCATATCTACGCATTCGATATCCTTGACAAAATGCATAATTTGCGCGTGAAAATTGCAATTTATTTTGTCAAGAATTGCACCATCCGAAAGATATATACATTATCTGAGTGTTGTTTTGTGTTTTGTCTCTATTCTGGCCATAAATTTATGAGCCAATACATATAATACATATATATTCTTCAAGTGGCACACAAATGAAAACGAAAATGAAATTAGAAAAAAAAATTAGTTATTGAAACTGAAATTAATGACGTCAATTTGTTGGTCATTCGCAGTTGCCAAAAAGGGTCGCGTTTCGCGTCAACTTGCAGTTTGTTGTTTGCATTTAATTTCGAATTATTTTCGCACTAATTTTAATTACTCTGCCGAGGTTAATGTTGTTTTTGGCAGTGGTTCAGTTGCATTCTGCAATTAGCAATAGTCGCTAAATGTTGTCCATAAATAAATATGCACACGAGCTGCGAGTTTTTGCCTCTGGGATTCCCGCACCCCCTTCCCCCCCCCCGCTCGGACTCCCCTTCAACCCCTGGGAGCTGCCACAAACAGTGGTAGAAAATTGTTTTATTTGGTGGCGCCAATGGGCTTAGCTATTATTTATCTGCTCAGTTTCGGAGTGTGTTCCAGGGAGCGATGATAATCAGGTCTACAAAACCTACAAAATGTGGGAGAATTTTTATATCGATGGGTCGAAATATAGAACCAGATTTTGGTTGGGTTTAAGCACCAGTTTGAGAAACCAGAATTTAATTATTTAAAGCGACAAAAAGAAAATATCAATAAAGATCAATTTATACAATTCGATTTGAATTTAACAATAAAATTTAATAATATAAAAAATATTATTTTAAAGCTATTAAGTGAATCTTTATTATTCTATATTATAAACTTAATATTTATTTTATAAACTTTTCATGTTTCTTAACAAAAAGATTTAATGAAACTGAAACTGAAACTTTTTTATTCTATTTATATTATGATATTTAATATATATATAATATATTGTTCCCATTGCAGTTTGTCGGTTGGGAGGAAGTACCACGGCCAAATACCCGAGCCGAAATTGTGCAGGCCATGCGTCGCATACGGGTGAGTGTAATCTACGACACATTAAGTATACGCAGCGTACGCCGAACTCATTGTTTGCATGATTTATGGTTCAACAAAGTTGTTGTCCCGCATGGAAAACAAATGCAAAACTTTTGCTTGGCTGCCAATTAATGAAACTTTGATTTAAATTCCTTAAGTTTCTTGGGCCGCCCAAAAGCAGGCAACACTTTTTTGTATTTGGCTTGACGTCATTGTCAATCTCATGTGCTTTGATTACAGTTACAAGCCAGGGCCGAGTCAAAGCAACAGCGCATTAGACATGTTTATCTGCCACGCCCCCCTCTAGCCCACACACACACACATACACACGCAAAGCAATTGTTTGTGTGTCTGTTTTTCTTCTCGACTTGCTTGAATCGTGCTTGAGTTGGCTTAAATATTGTTAGCTGGTTCGACATGTGTATACTGTGTTCATGTGTGTGTGTGTGTGTATTAGCCTTGTCTGGCTGCCATTTGGGGCGCGGCTAATATGGCGCTTGTTATTGTCATGTCTTGCCATTAGAGGCAAACGTCAAAGGCAGCCAAATGTTAATTGAAAATTCGTCAATTTCTCCCAGTTCCCCACAGAATACGTGACATTTATAACATTGTCTCTCTCTCTCTCTTTCTCTCTCTCTCTAGTATGAGTGCAAAGTGCAGAATCTGAAGAAGCGTAAGGTAACGATACAGATATCGGTAAACGGCGTTCGTGTTGTGCTCAAGAAACGTCGACGAAAAGTAAGTCAAAGTCAACTCATCCATCAATTGGGGAGTAAACAAAAACAAAAGCCAATTGACTGACATTCTGTTATTGTTATTATTTGGTGTCGACAGAAAAAGAACTGGACCAATGACCCCGAGGAAATCGAGTTGCTCAATCATCCCATCTATAGAATATTTTATGTGTCCCACGACAGCAGCGATCTCAAAATATTCAGCTACATTGCACGCGATGCCAGCACGGATACATTCAAGTGTTCCGTATTCAAAAGTCACAAGAAGGTAAGCCAATAATTCATCTCTTGATTTATTTACTTATCCTTAATCTGTACAAACATGCTCAGATTATTTACTTAGCAAATAAATAATGCACAAGTGTCGCATTAAATATTCTTTTGATTTTGCGCCACAAATTTGTCACTTGTGAATTTTTAATAACCACACGTTGCACTAACCGAACTTATTAGTTATTATCCCCTCCCCCCGAGGCGTCGTTCCCCCCTGTGTCCAGTCTAAATATAAACACATTTGTACATGACATTTGGACTGTCGCTTTTTTCGCGAAATTTTCCTTCATATGCACAAATTTGGCTGTCATCCAGCGGGGAAAACTGTAGAGAAAACCGCAAAACGAGCGTTAAATAAACAAATAAGTGCGATATGCACAAGTGAATAACAACATTAGATGTTTTAGATATATATTTATGATTCAATGAAAGGCAAGTCTTTGATATGAGTTGAAGAGAAAAAATAATATTTAAGAATGCATTTTTTGGATTATTAACACTTATCCAGCTTCAATAATTCTTGTTAGTTTATTAGCTTGATTAAAAGTTGAATAATTCAAAAGTTTCATTCCCTGGTCTTGTGTGTTTTCTGATCAAAACTCGTCGCAAATTGCAAATGACAATTCTCAGCCATTGGCATTCATCAGTGTCCAGAGAGCAGACACATTTCTCAGTCACATTACTTGGCATTAAAAATTCAAATCGAAATGTTCAAAGAGCAAATGTAAGACGCAGCTGTCTGTCTATCTAATCGGACTGTGTGCCATATTTCCGTCTTATGGCCAATGTCTGCTCACTTTGACAAATAAAAACTTGGACAATATTTCGGTGAACGGCACTCAATGGAATTCCATCCCCCCCTCACTTAGTTTGCATCAAGTTCTGGTCGCGAATTTAGTCAAATCATTCAAACAGTAAGTTAAGTTTAATATCGAAATAATAATAATGTTTAAATGGAGTCTTCAAATTACATAAATAATACCCATATATCGAGTTTTTCTAAACAAAAACAATTTAAAAGATGTCGTAATTATAAAAGCAAAATATAATAATATAATATAACATGTAAAGTTGCCAATTTGAAATTCAAATCAACTTCCAACTTTCATAACTTTGCAAAAACTGATTTGATTTTTAAACGGAATGTCGTTTTGATCATGATTTGGTCTCTTAATTCATGCTGCATTCAAACTTTAATGATTTCATTTTAATTGTCGATGTCTCGATATATTTTAACATTAATTGATTGACTAGTTTCCGCAGAAATGCATTTGCTTTGAATTGAAATGCATTGTGGTTCATTGCAAACCGGCTGAAGGATGAGACACGCCTCTATTTTGGCCTTCAACTTTGCCTTTGGGCAATGTCAAGTCTGGCATTTCTATTTTCGACACAGTTTTTCAATTAACAAAAGCATTTCGGGTTAAAAAGACAAGCAGAGAGACAGACAGCGGACCGGACAGAGGACAAGACGGGCTGTCGAAATGGCTGACAAGTGACACAGTAAATTAAGGCCAGGCCAAGTCAGAGCATTTCACACACACACACACGTCTGTGGCACGTGTTTTATACCTTAACTTCACTTACTATACAATTCGTGTATATTGCGTATACGCCATGTGCGTCAGTCGGGCGATCTAAGTGCAGCGATAAACGACAATAAACAATAAGCAATAAACAATAAACACGAACACGAATTCGAAAATGAAACGAACAGAAAGTGCAACGCAATTTGCACTTTGTATCACTATTATGGTATATCGTCAGGATCGTCAAAATAAACAGCCGACAATGTGTTGAAAGCGCTTGATTTATGGCTAAGCAGCCGTACATAAGTTTGCTTTTGGCCAGAAGAAATCACTGTGAACAATAATTATAAGTGAAAATGAAAATCAGCATTGTTTACTTCCGCGAAACACAAAGCTGTGACGTCACAAGCTGCTGCATGGCCAAAGCAAGAAATATCGCGCATACGCCATGTATGTCGGCGCGTCGAGGCAACCCAGCGGGCAATCGACCAGAAAACCAAAAGACCAGAAAACCAAGAGGCCAAAAGACCAAAAGACCGATAGACCAAAACAAACGCAGCGTGTTGCCGCTGGCAAAATAATAGAAAATATATAAACGACCGCGTTAACAGCTGAGTGGCGAAAGCTTTTTGGCCAAAAAGGCGAAAGCTCCAAAAACCGAAGCCGGCTAACTGACGATCCAACTGACAGATCGCCAACGTTTTCGCGGCCATTGTCCAGTTTATTTTCGACTTTTCGCCGCTGCAGACGTGCGTCCAATATAAAAACATATTATTTATCATATATACAAATTATGCAACAACAAATGAGTGTGTGTGCGTGTAAAGTGCAGTGAAGTGTAGTGTAAAAGATACAAGAACTAAAAGTAAAACTTGGTAAAAATCACAAAATATATAAATGCTGTATGCAAAACTTGAAAATCCATAAGAAAAATATGCGAATTAATTAAATAAATTCAGGCAATGGCATGTCAAATGCTTTAAACAAAACATAGTCCATAGATCATCGAAAAGAACGAAAATGAAAATGAATATAGAAATATAACAACAGAAATGAGAATGAAATAAAAAGAAAATGTGAAACATACGCCAACAAAAAGTGTTTGTCATGAATTTCTCTGACGCCATCAACAGGCGATGGCCAATCAGTTAAGCCACAACAACAACAACAAAACTAATAATAATATCAACAATAAAAACCACAGCAAATTATTTAAAATATGCTTGCTTCAAAAGCATATAAAAATTGTCAAAAGGCAGTGGAAAATTAATTGCCAAACACAAAAAGATCGCAAAACGTGTCGAGAACTTTTTTATGAATTATAAAAAGGCTGAAGGGAAAATTGTCTATAAATATGTAGTAACATTAGTGCCATTTATGTTGTATATAAACAAAAATGTTGTTAGACCTTGTCTAGTAATTGAAAGCAGAATAATAAAAAACACTCTCAATTGACGCACTTTGCAACTTGTTTATGCTTATTAATCGTTTAAAATGCCGCAATCAAACTTTATTTTCTTTCATTTCCATTTCGATTTCCATCATCTTCAAACTGCCCACGCAGGAAAATTTGAATGAGCCCAATTGACCGCAGGTAGCTAAAAAGGCTAAAATAAATAAATAAATTATATATGTGAATGGTTAATCAGAGAGAAGCTAGAAACAAAAATGAAAAAAAAAACACGTGATGTGCCTTGAAATATTTATGTATGAATTTTCCACTTTACTATTTATAATCTTGGCGTTAATGAAACTTAACAACAAGTGAGCCAAAGTTTTGATTGAGTTGCCTTTGGGATTACAACAATTTTTCACATATATGAGTTATGTGTGTGTGATTGTGTGTGTGTGTGTGTGTTTTGCCCCAAAATGGCAGCCACAAACGTTGAATTTTCAATTAGTCTGCGGATTTTCGCTTAAGTTTTTTTTTTCTTTCTCTTTTTTTTGGCATTTCAACCAAAATAGATCCATTATTTTAATAGCCTGCTTTAAAGTATTTCGAAAATCGAACACAGGCAGGTTGAGTGGTGTGTGTGTGTGTGTGTGTGTGTATATAACAAAAAAAAAAGACTGCGGCTACTTGAAATCTTTAGCTGTGTGTGTGTGTAAATGAAATTCTGAGTATGCTTTTTGCTGGCATGACTAATGAAAAGTTAATTACCAACTGTTGTGGTTGCAAAATGCATATTAAACCACAGGAAACCACGTGCGAAATTTACAGCTTGCAACGTGCATCATGTGGCAACAACTGCTGTGGTGGCTGCGGTGGTTGAGGTGGTTGCGGTGGTTGCTGTGGTTCCTTTTGGTGGTTGCTTGCCACCGTCACCATCACGACTTATAGCCACAGTAAAAGCAGCAGCCATAAAATCGTTGGCAGTTCATAAAATGCTCGACTTGCAGTTGCCCTTTGACTGCCTTGCTAAATTGTAGCCAACTTCAACTTGAGCATACCCACACATTTTTGACTCCAGGGTATTGGCCATAAAAACTGCGGCACTAAAGAGCTCGAGCAACGAACCGTTTACAAATGCGTGGCGCAAAAGATTTTCTGTAAAATTTTCCCTTATGACAAAAGCAAAACAAAATGAAATAAAACACAAACAAACAAGAAAGTCAAAAGGAATTAAAAAATCAAATAAATACATAAATCTGTATGGCAAACTGTTTTAACGATCTTTTGCATAAATACCATAAATATTCAAGTAGTTTTCCATGAAATGGAAAACTCGACTTTTATTTATTTAAGTTTTCATTTGAAGTGGCGCTGTAACTAAATGCAAATTGCCACACTTACTTTAACTGAGTTCTTTTTATTTGATTTATTTTGGCAGTTGCGTCAGCCAAAATTGATTCGGGTGAAAAGAAAAGAAAAGAATGGAAAGGAAAAGAAAAGAAAAGAGAGAGGTTAATTTAGTGAGACAGACAGAGAGGCAATCAATCGACACCTTTAGTTTTTGCCGGTCGACACACACTGCGTATACGCAATGTTTATACTAGTTCTGTTATCTCTATGGGATTGATGTACATATATAAATCAGATTTTTAAGTGCCAACGATTTTGTAATTCGTTTCTGTTTGGTTGTGCAAACAACGCGTAATTCTCTCAGCGCTTGTCAAAATAATTCAAATTGATGTCTCGTTAATGTCATGCTTTTTACTAGCTGAAAGTTGTAGTTGTTGTAGTTGTTGTAGTTGTTGTTGTTGTTGTTGTTGTCGCCCTACAAAGTGCTCTGCAGCACAATTAACATTGATGGACAAGCTAAAAAGTGTATTTAACTCGGACTCTTGGCAACAGACTCAACAGGCAACAGGCAACTGGCAACTGGCAACATTTAAAGATTCCCAAGAAAATGTCTAGCCAAATGATTTATGCTTTGCGGTATCTATTATCAAATAGCTAGAAAAACAAATGCTTTTCACAGCAAATCGAATATTAAATTCCCTTGCTAACTGTTTCTAGAGCAGATATCAAATATTATATAATTGTGAACGCATTTTGTTCTTCTTTCAAAATATATAAATATAAAAGAACGAAATAAGTTGCAATATTAAAATATCCAGTGCAAAAAGCATAAACTAAGAAATGTTTAAATTGGCAAAAACTCTTGTAGCTCGATTGCTAAGCATAAATAATTCTTTAGAAATTGTTTTCAAATGGAGACCTTCAAAATGTTGTCTTTGTGCCAGTCAAAATGCAATCAGCTGATTCATGCACATGAGTGCGAGTAAATACGAGTATTCAAACGAATGCAAATCATTCACTTTAGCATTTGATGTCTGACAAAAATTAAAGCAAACAAAACGTCTCATCAGACTGACACAGAAAGCAAACAGCAACCGAAATCAAATGCAGCTGGCTGAAATTTCTAAATATAAAATAAAGAGTATCAAAGCGATAAAAGTAAATAATTAACAATGGAATCGAAACATTTATAAATAGGCAAAACAAAAACAGGCAATCAACCAAAAATAAATCAAAACAAAATATAAAAAGTGGAATATTGAAAATTGCAAATTGCGAAAACAAAAGAAAATGTGTACTTGAACTGAAGGTGCGAGAAATGGTGGAAATGTGTGAACAACCTGGGCCAAGGAGCTCCAATAGGCCACAGCCACAGACAGCTAAACAATTATGAAATTAATAGTCTCTTAATTGGCGGCGATTATTGAAAACAAATATTGAACAAAGATTGAAGAGGAACATTGAACCGCAAAGCATTGAACAGCATTGAACTCTCTCGGTGAAAGCGAGAGAAGTGAAATAAAAATAAGTGTGTGAGTTTGTGGACAAAAGTTGGCCAAGTTGTTGGAATTTTTGGCAACAGTTCATTGTACGCCGCGTTGGCCATGAAGCATGAGAAGAGTCTAAACATGGCCGTTAATGGCACCCCCCCAGCTTTGAAGCGAAAGCAGCAACAGCATTTGACCGACTCGAGCAATCCACGTAGTCCCATTACCAAGGCCTTTGACTTCTTACCCTGGCCACGAAGTCGCAGCAAGGCGACAATTTCAACTGCTGCATGTGGCAGCAAAGCGGAAGCGGAAGCGGAAATGGGAACGGGAACGGGAACGGGAACGGGCAGGGTGACAAGTGGAGATAAATCCACGGAGGTGCACTATCATCGGAATATATTTCGAAGTGGCGGCGGTTTAATACGCGACATATTGGTGGGCGACAAGGACAAGTTGCTCAAGGACAAGGAGCGGGAGAAAGAGAAGGAGAAGCCACCGCAATCGCCATTGTCCTTGGCCAAGAAGGCGCAACGGAAGCAGAAGCAACTGGCAAGAAACAAGAGTCTCGACATTCGTGAACTCATTGGCTGTGTGGAGAACGAATTGCAGCCCAGGACTGCGAATGGAGGACGTTTCCTGGACGACACATATATCGATAGCAAGCCGAGACACATTTTATTCAACGACGAGGAGAACACCGTCTATCTGATTAAGAAGGAGCAGCCCGTGGCAGCGGCGGGAAAGGCGCTCAAATCATCGACTAGCTCGAGCTCCTCCTGCAATGGAGATGTGCTGAAGGCGCGTCTCAAGTTCAAGCGGTTGCCCAGCGACCAACACTACGAGGCTTCGCCGGAGGCACTGCGTCGTGCCCAGCAGCTGTATCAGCGCTCCGAGCAGCGTCACATGTTGCAGCGCCGCAAGAGTCTCAGCGATTCGCATTACGAGCAACAGAGCAGCTCCAGTTTGAGCAGCGGCGGCAGTGGCGGAGGAGGAGGCGGAGGAGGCGGAGGCGGAGGAGGAGCTGGGGGATTGGCTGTCAATGCCGTTGGCATTATGCTGGAACGTCCCAAGACGGATAAGCCGCGCAAGAAGCTCTCATTTCGCGAACCCATCGAGGCGGGTCTCAACTCCATCTCCATCTCCACCTCCACCTCCAACTCCCCCGTCTCATCCCTTGTGGAGCGACAGCGACGTCGCAGTTCGCCACTGGAGCGCACTTTGAACGTCGGGGGTGGGGGAAGTCGTTGTGGTTTAGACTGTGATGATAATTTATGCAATAATCGCACAAAGGACGCCATTGCCATTTCCTCCGCCTCCCCGTGTGCCACTCTGATGCCAACTGATGCCGAGGTGAGACGAGCCACGGGGCGTATACGTAATCGACTTTGTTTTCCCTACTCCTACACTGAGAGAAATCTCAAGTACGTTCGTGCTTGAATCAAGAGTTTCCGTTGACTAGAGTTCAATGCACCTGAAAACTTTTGATCCAAGTACGAAACTCTAAATTTAAGAGCGGCCTTCAACATTTCTTAATGTCAAGAGAGCTTCGATGAGCTTTGAGACTTTTGTGTGCTCGATAGAATCGCATTAGGTTAAATTTGAGAAGTGTTGACTTTTTGGACTTTAAACTAGCACAACTTTGTCAAAGCTCAGCCGATTTCCTCGAGAAATGTCTTATTTTTCATAATATTAATCCTTCTTTAACTTTGCATTTAAATTTTATTTTCTGAGACAAACATTTTTTTCTCGAAAATTGTCGATTTTTACAGTGTTACCCATTTAATTTTTTTGAAATTTTTCAAAAAATTTTAAATCTTTAATTTAGCCTTTAAATCGATTGCAGGTGATAAAATAAGGGTACAAAAGTACTTTTGAACTAATTTTCACTCTTTTTCTCTAAAATTTATGATAAAAACTGCAAAATTTTCCTGATTTATAGGTTATAGTATTCTTATGATTTGAATAGATTTGTCAAATCTTGATGGATTTTCAAAAGGAATGTCTTATTTATTACAATATTAACCCTACTTTAACTATGAAAGTCCTTTTGAACTATTTTTTACTCTTTGTCTCTAAAATCTAAGCTAAAACTGCAAAATTTTCCTTGATTTATAGGTTATGGTGTTCTTATGATTTGAATAGATTTGTCAAATCTTTATGGATTTTCAAAAGGAATGTCTTATTTTACATAATATTAATCCTTCTTTAACTTTGCATTTAAATTTTTTGATTCTGAGACAAAAATTTTTTTCTCGAAAATTGTCGATTTTAACAGTGTTACCCCTTTAATTTTTTTGAAATTTTTCCAAAAATTTTAAATCTTTAATTTAGTCTTTAAATCGATTGCAGGTGATAAAATAAGGGTAAAAAAGTACTTTTGAACTAATTTTCACTCTTTTTCTCTAAAATTGATGATAAAAACTGCAAAATTTTCCTGATTTATAGGTTATGGTGCTCTTATGATTTGAATAGATTTGCCAAATCTTGATGGATTTTCAAAAGGAATGTCTTATTTATTACAATATTAACCCTACTTTAACTTTGCATTTAAATTTTTTGATTCTGAGACAAACATTTTTTTCTCGAAAATTGTCGATTTTTACAGTGTTACCCCTTTAAATTTTTTGAAATTTTTCAAAAAATTTTAAATCTTTAATTTAGTCTTTAAATCGATTGCAGGTGATAAAATAAGGGTACAAAAGTACTTTTGAACTAATTTTCACTCTTTTTCTCTAAAATTGATGATAAAAACTGCAAAATTTTCCTGATTTATAGGTTATGGTGCTCTTATGATTTGAATAGATTTGTCAAATCTTGATGGATTTTCAAAAGGAATGTCTTATTTATTACAATATTAACCCTACTTTAACTTTGCATTTAAATTTTTTGATTCTGAGACAAACATTTTTTTCTCGAAAATTGTCGATTTTTACAGTGTTACCCCTTTACATTTTTCGAAAATTTTCAAAAATTTTAAATTTTAAATTTATGCTTTTTATTGACTCTGGGTGATAAAATTAGGGTAAAAAAGTATTTTTGAACGAAATTTCGATTGGTTTCTTTAGGATTTAAGCCAAAAAGGACAAAATTATGACTTTTTAAGATCCCTGATTTTAAGTACACGATATTTATACATATTTATAACTATAATAGATTTACTAAGATACAAAAAATAAATACATGTTTAAGAATGAATTCAGTATATTAGTGATAGATTAACATAATATGCGAATAAATTGGCAACCACCAGTTAAAATAAAAAAAAAGAAATAAAATCATACAGATAATTTTTCTCAGTGTGCTGCCTGTCAGCCATATGCAGGCATTGACCAACTTAATTGCTTGCTGTGCAGATTAATATTAATTGTTTTGTTTTGTTTTGTTATCCTCCCCCCAGCGACCACCCCCTCTACATATGTATCTTGTCTATAACATACTCTTTCATCTTGTCTTTGCAGTCTCAGGCGATGCGCATTGTGCGCACTGTCGGACAAGCCTTTGAAGTGTGCCACAAATTTAATCTTCATAAGAATTCCCTGGAGCCCAATGACGAACGCTCCGATGTCTCATCGTCGGAGCTGCTCGATGTGGAGCAGATCAGCGAGCAGCAGCTCAGCGAGGATGGCGGCCTCTGTGTCCTCTCCAGCGAGACGCCAAAGAAAGGTAAATTTAAGACTTCATATCTACATTTATTTAGGAGGACTCCAACTATAGTCCAACAGGCTATGAAGTCGTCAAATGTTGCTCTGTTATCTTTTTTAAAATATTTTTTTACTGGTTTTCAATATCTAAATTAGGTGTTTGATAACTATTGAAAATATACTTAAAAAAGTTCGACAATAATCCCAGTTCATATTTATTTATTTAGAAATTTTAAATTGATAACTACATAATTTACGTTTTTATGTAAAAGTCAAACAGTTTACGCTTAAAATTATATGCAGTGCCAAGAAAGTTTCTTAGACCAAAAAAAGAAATTGATAAAAAATGTTTTGCCTGAACAATGAAAGCAGTAAACAGAAAATAGAAAGTATCGTTTTAATCTGTTTATTCCATGTGTTGTGCATTAACTTTTATTTAATTTGACAGTCAATATTTGAGTGTTGAGTGATGTTAGCTGGTCATAAATGTAACACTTGTTTAATATTTCATATTAATCGTATAAAAGCCCCATTTCATATCTGCATATTGTTGACATGTGTATGCGATTACTTGAAATGCAAAATGTTTGATGACCTCCCGTCTTTTCCCTATCCGTGTTCATGTTCATATTCATACTGTTCACCCACTCGTTGGGTCGTTGTTCGCAATAAATAAATGAAAAGCTTTCGACGCTGACGTTTGTCGCTTCCTGGGGCGACCGACTCGGCAATTTGGGGAAACTCGGCAGCTCGGAAAACTCGGCAACTGCAGCTGGCCACTTGTGGCTGCCCCTTGACCCCTTGGCCCCTTTGGACACTTCTCCACTGCATTAGCTTGCAATTCGGTTTCAGTTTTGGCATTTCAATGCAAATTTTGCGCTGTTTAATTTTGAATTCAGTTCAGTTCAATTCGAATTTGCATTTAAATTGCATTTTACAGGCTAGGAAGTAAAGTGAGGAGAGAAGAGGCCGGAAAACTGCCAACAACTGCTCACATTTAAATATGGCAATTTTAAGAATTTAACGAAAATTAATAAACAATTAAAAATATACCGCCATGGGTTAATAAAACCAAATAAATACAATTCATTAGCGTTATAAAGTTTAAAAACCAACAAAAATATGTGAAATAATGAATATTGAATGAATGAGGTAGAACAGCAAGACACTTCAATTTCCACGTATTGCCTTCATTTTGCAATCACCTCAAGCGACTTTTCACAATTTTCAGCCACTTTGACGTCATCAACGTCAATGTCGACGTTGCCAAAAAATGAAAGAAGCGGCCAATGAAAACGAAAAAACCAAAAGAAATATTTCAATTTCAACTTTTTGTCTTCGTCTTACGCTTTGTCCCCCCCTCGGTTTCAGTAATTCGTCTAAAAGAAGCGCACGACATCATTCGCTGAAAATTCGCGGAAAATAGCTAATATATATTTATTCAAGTGTCTCGAGTGGCGGCTTTTCCGGCCAGACAGATGATTATAGACGTTCCCGTGTTACCAGGGAATTAACGTGTAATACAAAACGGAAACTTTGTCGCCAGGTTACTTCGAGCAAAGCACGCCTACAACACGTGCCAATCGAGCGCTTGTGGGCGTGGCTGTCTTGAAGGGGCGGCCATTTGGTATTTGGCATGGCCAAGACAGTCGTGTGCCAAAAACACTAATTCATCTATTTTATATATATTTATTTATTTGCTTCAAAAACGACACGCAAAAAATTTACTTGGCTCTATATTTGGTCGTGTAATTTTTTATACCCTGCAGTCATTTATATGTTTTATAGGGTATCATATTTTTCAAGTATAGTAAAAGTGAAAAGTTTTGATAAAATTAAGTTGGTTTACTTTGTAAGCTGAATGCAGACGACCACATTTTTCCATCGACAATTTTTGTTATTACACGGTATCTAATGGTCGAGATTTCTATATTATAGCTTGCTGACTTGTTAATATTCATATTTTTGTAGGCGTCTGTTGACTTTTTAAACAATTATTTTTGCTTAGCTGCTGCTCTGCGATGTCCGATGTGGACTGTGGACTGTGGGATGTGGGATGTGGAATATGGGATGTGGAATATGGGATGTGGTCTATGTAATTTGCCTGTTGCCTTATGAGCAACAGATGCTGCCTTTATGTCTGTGCTGAAAGACGGCATATAGAGATGTACTAATAAAGCCAAATAATATTGCTGATACATTTTATTAAGAAGCGTGAAAATAGAGTTCATTTTCAGGGACAAGGTCTGTACAATATTTTGCCTTAGTTACAGTTTAAAGGCAGCTTAAAAGTAGGCTATAGTTTTTAGAGAAAACAAAATGGATAAACTGTGCTTAGAATCTCTGTTTAGAACCGTCTATACTGGTAGGCTCTCCAAAAATCATCCTATATTTTTAGTTATAAATGAGAGTAAAGTGATTCAGAATATACCTGAATATTTTTTTAGATTATTATTACTAAGAATCGAATAAACCAATTTCATTTCGCAGTTCCCTCAGATGGGACAGTTCTTATACGTTCTCCCATTGTTCCCCCTTTAAAGATTTCTCTCTAGCTGTTTAATAGTTTCAAACAAATTGTTTACTCAACACTTGCAGCTGCTGAGACAAATCCATTTGAGCAGACCTAGTAAAATTGAATGGGATGTTTAAACATTTCTTGTCATGTTCTCAATCAGAAAATAGGTCATTTGAATTGTAAAATGTATTAGATGAATCAGTGTACGAAAATAGCTGGAGAGCATGTGCTATTTAGATTATAGACGTAATCAAATATATATTGGCATTGAACTCGTACCTCATATCTCAATATCCTTGTGGCACATTTATATTATTCGCTGAGGCGTAAATTAGTTAAATGAACAATTAAATGGGCGAAATTAATTTAGATGCTGAAGCAGAATTGTTGAAATGCTTTCAAGTGAAGCAATACGCAATTATTATACATGTGCCTTGGTTTTGAGACTCAGTCCCAGGTGCGAGACGAGCGCGAATTTGTTCAAATATTTCATACGATTTCTCTCTCTCTCTCTCTCGCTCACTCTACACAGGTTTTTACGATTTTCCACACATTTCCCACTTTTCATTTACACGCGCAGCGCCAAGAAATTTTAGAACTACGATGAAAATTAAATTTTAGTTTTTGTGGCCAGCAGAAATTGTTGAAATATTTGCACACAAATCAAATATCAAGCGAGCAAAAATAATCCAATATAAACATAGCAATGAACTTGGCAGGACCCTTGAAAAGATAGGGGAAAGGGGTAGGGTAGGGTGTGCCAGTGGGGTGTGTATAATTATATCATTATTTATTGTATGCGCAGCATAATCAAAACAAATATTGAAATCAAGCTGCTGTAATTAAGTGGAAATTAAGTGCAAAAGAAAAAAGCATTGACCAAGCCACAGCAGGTGTGTGTGTGTGTGTGGGTGTGTGTGTGTGTGTGGTTGATTAAGTGCGACCTTGACAAATGATTAACTTGGCTAACTGGGTGGTCCTGCCTGCGGCCTATTTACACGCTCCAGTTGGTCTGCACTGGAGACCTGTCCTGATACTGGCAACTAATAAAAGCGTTACCACTTTATTTCTATTCATAGATCACTTGGCCATATCGCCCGATTTGAACCACTCGCAGCCACAGCGTCCAAACCACTTGGAGCTGCTGCCAACGCAGTCGAGTCTACGCAAATCCACAAATCTGCTGGTGAGTACAACAAAAGCCAAACAAACCCAATCGAATCAAATTGGCATACTTATTAAATACTTATCAGCAAATTAAATTAAAAATCCAGAAAAGTATAGTAGCAATTCAAATGCCATTAAAGCCACACAAAGTAGAACACATTAGAGTAGGTTTTTTGTTTAGCTCTCAGTGCTATAAATTCATATTCAGAAATACAAAAATAATCATTTGTTTATCTAGCCAAAAACAAAGGCGTAAACAGTAAAATAACATTTATAGCCAATTTTAACCCTATCTCAACCGCCTGACCATATAAAAATCATTATAAATTTAATATAAATAAACATAAATAGCGTAAACCAATTAAATATATATTTGCCAAATAAATATCAACAATTATTTGGCAAATTTAACAGCAATTTCTGTGGGTGTCAGTTGAGTAAATATGCAAAATCATAGAGGAAAAAACGCCTACGAAATATTTTCAATTGCTCTAGATTAAAAAAGCATCTGTGATTGTATTTTATAAATAAATATAGTACAACAATTGTGAATATATAATTATTAAAAATAAATCTTAGCATATTATGTCAAGAAATTTCATCGCTTGCTTTAAATTGTAATAAATTTTCAAACTTTCATTAATAAATATAAAGAGCAATGAATGTATTTTCAAAATAAATGTAAACAAGTTTTACAACCGTTTTCCAGAAATTTCCCAATCTGTTCACTACTGAAATAAATTGTAAACATATTCGATTACTCTTTTAAATAAATATAAATAGCAATTGAATATATTTTAAAAATAAATATAAACAATTTGAAAACTATTTTCTGAGAATTTCTAAGCGGTTGTAGCTGAGTAGTTTTAAGCACATCATAAAATATCAAGAGTTATAATATATTATAAATCATGCAATAGCTTTCCACATCAATTTGAGTATCAACAATTGACAGGGTATCAAAAACGGCATAATTATTTTTATATATTTACAAAATTATTAAAAACTTCGAAGTATCACAACTTTTTGAAATCTAAGCATATTTCGATGAGTTGCGTCCTTTTGATCATTGTTTGGCTTCTAAATTAATTCTGCATTTAAAATGTTGCTGATTCGTGGACTTTTAATAGACTAAATTTTAAAATATTTATTTTCTTTATATATTTAAAATAAATTAATAAAATTGTATACCATTTTAAATGGTTATTTGTTGGTTATTTTCTGTATATTTTGTTTAATTTTGTATACTTCTCTCTTCAGTGCGATCTGGAGGACAAGTCTCCGGGCTCTCCCTCCTCGCCGCGCACTGAGATCACCCAGCTGAAGGATCAGCTGGAGGCGCAGGCTCAGCAGACGCGTCAGGCATTGGGACAATTGATGCTGGTGCGGGAGCAGCTCATCTCGGAGACAAATGCACGGATCGAGGCGCAGGTGAGAAAGTCAGACAATCAACTTATATTAACTCTGTTTAAATATCTCTCTATTTCCTCTCTTTCTGTCCTCTCTGTCTCTCTCTCTAGGCTCGCACCCAGCAACTGTTGCAGCAAAATCGAGAACTGCTCGAGCATTTGGCCTCGTTGGGGGCCTACAACGAGCAGCAGACGGCGGGTCTGACCACGGCGAACATTGGCCTGGCACCACAGGTGAGTCGATCCTGAGTTGTGAATTGTGAACCCTGCAATGGGCCAAGTTAACTTGAGAGTTTATGTTGTTTGCCCGCCGCCCTCCTCTTAAGAATGCCATAAACAAATTGCGCTTTGATTTATGCCTTCATAATTTTGTTGCCTTAATTGTAAAACGAAGCGCAGAAGATGGAAATATGAAATTACGATTTGCTAGCCATGCATGTTTATTTTTCTTTTTTCTTTTTTGCTGCCCGTCGAGTTTTCTTATTGTTGTTGTGTTTTTCTTTTGCACGTTTCTGCTAACTTAGCTAAATGATTGTTTGTTTGTTTGCTGTTTGAATTGTTGTTCATTAATTGAGTGAAGCAGCAGTGTTAATTGACTCGAGATACCCTTTCCAACAGCAGCAACAGCAGCAGCAACAGTCGCAGCTGCAACTGTTGCTACAGGCAACGAGCAACAACAACAATTTGGCCACAATCAATCAGCAGATTAACAATCTGGGCAACATCAATCAGCAGCTGACCTCGCTAAGCCATCAGCTTAGCGGCCTAAATCAGCAGAGTCAAAACCTACAGAATCTGCAGAGTCTGCAGCAGCAGCAGCAGCAAAGGACATCGTCGCCAACATCCTCCCAGCAACAACAACAATTGACGCCACCAACACCGCCGCTGACAACGGCAGGTGGTCTGAGTAGTCCATATCCTTCGATGAGTCAGCTGCACAGCATCAGCAATCAGTTGCAGCAGCAACAACAACAGCAGCAGCAACAGGATGCACTCTCCAAGGATCTGTTTCAGGTCAATCAGGAGCTGCTGAATCGCCTGCAGGCGTTGAATCTTAATGCGAATAACGGCAGCACAGCACAACAGGCCACGCCCTCAGGCTCAGGCTCAGTCTCCGCCTCCGCCTCCGCCTCCGTCTCCGCCTCGCCACACAATTCATATTTCTTTGTCAATCCGTTGTCCTGCACACCAGCCACGCCCACAAACAACAACCACAACAACCACAACAACAACAACAGCAGTGCATTCAACTTTCTCAGCTCACCAGTTGGATTAAATGCCTCAAACTTAGGTTCCCTGAATCGCAATTCCTACACGGGCAGCTCGTCCTTGAACGAGGACCTGCGTCTGAGCATCGAACAGAATCTGAACAATCTCGAGGAGCAGCTCAAGGTGGCCGTGTCGAATGGCAATCTCGCTGGCTTGGCCTGTGGCGGTTCGACGGGAACGGGAACAGGAACGGGAACTGGAACGGGAACAAGAGACTCGAGTCGCAGTTCATCCACATTGGACTCGCCATCATCGCCAAGGCAACGCAGCAGCAACAACAACTTGAGTCCCGGCAGCAGCAGTCAAAGCAACAGCAATAATATTAACAATAATAACAGCAACCACAATTCAAGGGAAACCCGCTTCAATACGGTTCTACTACGAGTCACCGATGAGGCGGGACATCAGCGTAAACTGTCGGCCACGCCCAGTTTCATCACTCGCAGCACCAGCGAGAAGGTTCCCAACCGCAGCCAGATGATGAGTCAAGTGCAGCGAACAGCCTGGGCCAGGCACACCACCAAGTGAAAGTCCTAGACGAGTCCAGGAATCCACTTGAGAAAAGAACTATCTTAAATTATGAGTAGTCTCACCTAGGCTAAGTTACCAGTAGATGTATGAGTGTGCATGTGAATCCGGATATGAGCAACAGTATTAAATTAACAACAACATTTTCTAGTCGTGCATAAGTATTTTTCACAAAACATAATCGATACAATGATACAAACTGCAGCATATCAGCAAATAATATACAAAACAACAACTATTGGAAAAAAACACAAGTATTTTCTCTCCCCTAAAAGTGTCAAAGTGTATAGTTGTTAGGCTCTTAAAAGAATATCTACTATTTATGAATATTTAGTTAAAAACTCCTTTGTATATTGTTGTTATTTAATGTAAAGCTTGCAGAACTGTTTGCTCAAAACAAAATCAGTTAAATCAGATGCAAGCTATGGTAATTATTATGTCAATATAAATCAAATAAAAAAAATATGTAATTAGTTGCAGCAACTGTTAAATGTGTATTATAAAGAATTATTTATTAAGCTGCAAACAAGAATACTATACGTACATGCAAACAACAAACATCAGCAATAAAAAATGCATATAAATAGTCCAAAATAAGCATCTATTAAAGCAATTTATATAATCATAATATATATGTTGAGTATACGCAGCATTGAACAGTTGAACTAATGAGTTTTCAGCAGCAGCAACAGCAACAGAACTAAAGGAATTAAATTGCTGCCTACTTTTAAGCGCAGCGCAAATTGTCAAGTGAGCGACCAGGAAAAAAGTGCTGCATACTTTTGAGCGCATTTGTATTACGCATACGCCGTGTTGGGATAATGAATGGCCGAACTGGCAGTGCATAAATTTCGCGTGATAAATGAAAAACGATGACACAAGAAAAAAACAAGCTGAAAAAATTGGTTAACTTTTGGCACACCGACGATTTGATGCCCTTGCAGAGCACTTTAATGAACTTTCAACTGAAACTTGATATGATACCAAACTTAGTCAAAATATAAACAAGAGGACAAACTGTTTTCTGGTTGTGATACAGTAAAGAAGTTCTTCATACCAAAGGCTAATTTTGGACGCCTCGTTCTAATGGCAGCTATATTAAATTTTGGACCCATTATTGTGTGTTACACGTTTCGTGACTAAATTGAAATACCCACTCCAGGAGTATAAAAACACAAAAGTGTCGCCTATCTGGCCCCCCTCTCTCTCTCTCTCTGTCTCTCTCGTTGGCTGGTGTTGGTGGACAGCAATTTGCGCACATAACTCATTTGCATAAATTTACACACTGACGTTTTTTTTTTTTTGTTTAATGCTCGACTCATTTTCGCAGCTCTCGTCGACGGCTAAAGTGGCTCGGTGGTTTCAACAGTTGCCCTGGCACACCGCCTCATTGTCTCGGCCCGAAAGCGGTTTCGTTTCCGGCGACTCGCGCTCCGAGAAGTATCAGGAGGATCATTTCTACGGCGGCATGGTGAAGGAAACGACGGATGATTTATGCGATGAATTTCTGCTCGTCGAGGGCAGCAGCACCATTTGGACCAAGTTAAGCGCCAAAAAACGTCGTAAATTGCTTGGCATGCGTCTGGGCAAAGTGACAACATTTTAAATTACTCCGGACTATCACTACCAAGCCGTAATGTGTGCGTTTATTAGCTGTTAAGTGAGTATTTTTTGTTGTTAGGCATAGCTGTAAGCAAATGACAGATTTTGAGTTAAGTAGTTAGTTCTAAAGGTTAGCCAATATATGAAAATCAATAGACTAAATGACCAAATTAATCCCAAACGAACGACATGCTCATTGAAATGCCATGAACACTCACACACACACACACACACACGTACATCAAGAGATAGGCGATTAAAAGCAAAAGGACAGAAAAGAGATAAAATAAATAAGCGTAGACATAAGTCAATTAGCGATCAAGCTCAAAGTGTATTTAAGTATTAATAAACTAAGTGAAAGTAATTCGCATGTAAGAAACACACACATACACACACACATTCACAGACAGCCTGGCAATTCATTAGGTGGACAAACAGGTCGCATTTATCATACGCCCCGTAGCACCAAGAAGAACGAAACCGTAAGGAAACGAAACATAATAAAAGACACCCCAATTGCTGCTTAACTTGGCCAACTTTTCATGTTTGAGAAAAACTGGTTATTAAGCTAAGCAAACATGCACACACACACACACACACAAACACACACACACACACATACAAATAAAAGGAAGAACATGGAAAATGGACTAAAACACTGCAGCTTCCTGGCGGATTTTGACTTGCCGGAAAAATGTGTGTGGCAAAGCAAATAAGCCAGGCCAAAACACACTCACATATGTACACCACATTGTGATGTGTGTGTGTGCCCGCAAATGTTTGTTATTCATAAATTGTTCAGCATCCAAGCATTTTATGCATAAATCGATGCCACTTTTATGTGACCGCCTTTTGTGTTTTTGCGAGTATTTTTCGGAGGGGTTAACTCTATAAATTTGCTGCAGCTGCGGCATGAAAAGGCACAGACACAGACACAGGCAATTGCCAATGGGCAAACGTGGCGTATACGTGATAACCACACTGGGAGGCAACTTTGAATGCAGGTAGTTAGTTTAAAGCTTCAACAGTTTGAATGCTCTGAACTTTTTACAATTTTAATAAATGAAATTATAATATTTAAGCAATCCATTAAAATAGTTAATAACTATAGTTTAAGCTATCATTTTAAACAGACGATTTTCCTAACGATTTTAAGGGCATTTTTTCATTTAAGCTCATTTGCAAAACTTTAATTAAAATTTCGAATCAAATTAAACTAATGTACGTAATGGTTTTAGTTAATTTATGCAACAATTTTTGAGACTGAAACTGAAATTTGTACTAAGCATAAATAGAAAACGTGTGAGAGAGAAAGAGAGAGAGATAAAACACGCACACACACACACACACACAGACAAACATTCCATGAGCATTTTATATTTAATATTAGATTAATTCTATTTTATGTTCAGACAGCAAAATAAAGTGAATAATAAAAGTAAAAAGCACTTGCAGTTTTAATTGCCAGTTGCAGTTGTTGGTGTTGTTGTTGTTGTTGTTGGTGTTGCACACTTTGCTGTTCAATTAATTTAACGTGCTTCGCATGTAATAGCAACAAGCATTGCATATCAGCAGGAGCAGCAGGACATGCCAGGATATACATACAAATAGAAATACAAATACCAATACAAATACAAATACAAATACAAATACCAATACAAATACGAGTACATAGCACAGCAAGTGGGCTTGGCTGGCAAACTAACAAGCGCACTCGCTTTCACTTAACAGCAGAGGGGGGCGTGGCTGTAAAGGGGGCGTATCGCATATTGAAAATTAGAAAAAAACAAAGCCAAGGCAACTCTCGTGTGCGGTCATAATTACCAGGACTACAACAACAACAACAAGCAGAAGAAGCGCACTAATGGAGCGTTGAGCAAATGAAAATTAAAAATGAAAAAAAAAACAAAAACAAAAACCCGACATGCGATATTTTTTTTGTTTTTATATTTCACATTCTTTTTTTTTCACTTCACAAGTTTTTGACACTTTTTGGGGCACAGGCAAAAGGACATAATTACATAAAGCTAAAAGGCATGTGACTGTGTTAGTGTGAAACTGACAAACAGGAAATTCAGCTATATAGATATAAAAAAAGAACTCATATTACGCATACGCAGTGTGTGCACATGATAAGCATGTGAGCAATGTATGTGACAAGCAACAAGAAACAGTTGAAAGTGCCGCGTCGTGTCCTGTCAACTAGCGAACGTCATTCACATTAACATTCACACACATTCACACGCATTCACACACTCACATTTACATATATTCACATTCACATTTACATTCACATTTATTGCGTGGCTTCAACGCCAACGCTGGCGTTTAATTCACATTTTATATGCGCTACTGTTGTTGCCATTGTTGTTGCTGTTGCTTACAGGTCGCGTAATTGTTGCTTCCTTGGCCAGGACATGGATATAGTCGCATACTCGTAGTACGTTCGCGTTGGCGCTGCACGGCGGACGTGTTCGCGGCTAAAAACTCAACTAAATTGTTTAGTCTGAATAATGCAAACGAACGAATCTAGTGAAAATGTGCTGCCAAATGTGGCAACAACAACCACAACAACACACAACAAGTTCGACACCCGATTCAACACCTGCTGTTGCTTCTGGGCCGCGTCGTCCCAAGCCGGGCATTTTGCGACTGGACATTAATAAACCACGGCGTTCATCAGGTGGTTCTGTGGATTTCCGATGCGTGAGCGGTGCTGGTGTTGCTCTCAGTGGTGTTGCTGGTGCTGGTGGTGCTGGTGGTGCTGGTGGTGCTGGTGGTGCTGGTGGCGCCTCCAACGCTGCCACTGGCGGCCACAGTGAGGTAAGTGAACATGATTTAGTGGACATCGGGGAGTGCTTACGATTTAGTCGGCACACGTGCAAATGTAACAACAACAACGGCTGCCACTAAAACCAATAGCCATAAACCAGCCAGAGACCAGCAACAACTGGTCAAGCAATGCAGCCAAGAGGCAGCCAATAGATCAAATCGTTTGTTAGCTGCCAAGAAAACTACTACAAAAAAAAAAGAGTTAAAATAAATTCCCTAAGAAGCTGCGTTTTCAGAATATAGTAAAAAGTAGAAATTTGAATTAAAAATTATGGGTTTTCTTGGAAAGATTTCACATAAAATCACTGAAATATATTTATAAAATCTATATATATAATAATTAAACTAAAATAATTTCACTATTGACAATTAGTTAAATTAACTATTTTAATTAATTAATTAATTTACTTGGACAAAAACAAAGACAAAGTATTCTAGAAATTTGCACTTAATCTATTAGTAAAAAGCTCCACTAAAAGTGGAGTGGAAAATTTTCAAATTTTCTCTAGCTAATTTTGATGAAATCATCCGTAGATATGAACGTGACAATCCTCTGCGACAGATTTCTATCGAATTCATAAGTATATTAAGCTTATAAAAAATCTTCTCCACAAAAAAATAGTGCAATTTTTGGGCGACAAAATTCTAATAAATTTATGACTAATGAAAGTTTAATTTCTATGTTAATTTTCTGCGAAATTATGAACGTGTAAAGTTCAAGTGGCATAAGAAGTTGACGTGCAGGGGTCAATTTAACAAAACTATCGAAAAAAGCCAAGTGAGCCCATTGTGTAGAGCTTCTAGAAGAGAAAAGATTGAGATTTCAAAAGACAGATTTCGGATGAAATCATATCGTATAGCAAGCAAATGGCATCTCCACTCTTAAGCAAACTCTGACAGGGAACATTGCATATAAAGCTTAATGGGGAGTCAGCTGAAAAGGACATGCAGAAGGACTTTTCGACCGCACCCCGAAACACGCACAGTCATTAAGTCATAAAGCTAATGGGGAAATCTCAGCAAACCTGGCAGCACTTGAAACGCCCACAAGTGACAAGTGGGTCAAGTGAGCAGTCACAAAAAAGTATTATCGTCGAATAAACTCACACACCGAATACAAAGTTCAAAGTTCAAAGTTCAAAGGAGACTGCAGCACTATCAAACATTTATAGAGTCTGAGATAATGTCCAACCCACCAGATGCATTGGAGGTGGCAACGATGCGATTTCTCACGGGCAGCAGCTACGAGGGAGCCTGGAATCATTCAGTCCACATGATGGATGGATTTGGTAGCTATCGTTTTCCCGATGGCAGCGAATATCGCGGCCGGTTCGTGCAGGGCAAATTCCATGGCTATGGACATTTGAAGTTGGCTCAGCCATATCGATTTACCATCAAGGGGGAGTTTGTCAAGGGGAAGCTGGTGAGCATTGAGGACATGTGGTTCAGCGATGGTCTCCACGTCCAGGGCACCTTTCGGGATGGTGAGTTCCACTCCGACGATTGGAGCTATCTGACGCCCAAGGATCGGCGCTATCAGGCCGAGAGATTCTATGGCCAACAGCCAGTGGGACCGACCTCCTATCTGACCAGCAGTTTGATGGAGCGAAAGGTGCCTCCGGATTGCTACGATGTCGAGGAGGGCATCTACAATTCCAAGACGGGCTGGCTGGTGGACAGACCACAGCCCTTCTCCAAGAGCGTCTACATCAACTGTCCCAATGAGAAGAAGTGGATAATGCGGCATTGTCGTGGTGCCCACAAGGAACATGTGATTGAACCTTGTCCATCATTTTGTAGGCAAATCATTGGCAACAATCTGGCAACTGAGGAGGGACAGCTGCCCAGTATTACGATCTATGCACCCAAAAAGGATATCAATCGCGAACGCTACTATCCCAAGTTCTACAAGGAGAAACCCGAAGCGGATCGCAAAACTGCCGACTTTCTTTTTGCGGCCAATCGACCGTGGAATGAGCCAAACACAAAGACTGAAGTGTGTATTAGACGGCATTATGTGAGGGAGCAGGAACGAGTTGAGCAATTCACCAAGTGCTGGAAACGCAATCATCCCGGGGAAGCGATGCCATCGCTGGAGAGAGCTCGCGATTGGACCAGCAGCTCGGAGCCGGAGAAAGTCGATTCGGGGGCAACGGACTCGATTTCGCAGAGTCCCTCGGAGGTGTCGCTGATCGAGAATGTCAAGGACAACTTCGAGTCGGCCTTTTGGATGGCCCAGAAGAAGCCCATCGACAATCTCTATGTGGTCCAATCGCACATGAAGCGACCCATGAGCTTCGTGGACATCAATCGTTCAGTATTCGAGCTGTAGAAATGGATTTACCTAATCGATTAATCAAGTTATATATCATGCTTAAAAATGCACTAAATAAATTCAAGTATTGAATGAGAGAACTGTTGTCGAAATTTATAAAGTTGTTATTGTTATTGTATTCTCGCGAATTTGAAAATTATATCTTTTTTCTTATGTACTCCGGGAATCTCTCGAAATTCCATCAAGAGAAAGAATTCAGTTTACTGTCAGTTGTATTCGTATTTTGCCTTTTTCAAATAGTCTGTTGACAGTTTGCGTTAAATATTCGAATTGTTTATTGTTTCGAGTTACGTTAATTGTTTTCTACGTTTATAGAAGAGTATATATTTCTTAAAAAGATACAAAAAAAATGCGAAAACAAAAGGAGGAGATGCACTCGAATACCATTTATTACCCAACGGGCACCGAGTTCAAGGGCACCTCCAATGAACTGGGCATGCAGGACTTTGGCCTCTACACGTATCCTGATGGGGCAAAGTACTCGGGGCAGTTCCTCAATAATCGATTCCACGGCACTGGAACCATTGAGTTGCCCTGTCCGCATTGCATCAGCTTCAAAGTGTTGCATCATCATGGCAAGTTGATGGAGATCCATGGCATGACCTTCAACGACAGCTTGCCAGTGGAATTTGAGTGGAAGGACGACACGATAAGTTTCGACAACTGGGATTATTGCACGGCAAAGGATCGTCGCTTTTGTGCCGAGAAATCGGGGCCAATGGAGGCGGTGGGTCCTTTCAAGTACCGGAGCCGGGAGGGACCCAATCCGCCGCCATTGGGTCGCAGCATCTTCGATCTGGGCTTCGGCAAACTCAATCGTCTCGGCTGCCTAACGGGAATGCCGACTCACATGTCCAAGACGACGGATGTCCAATTCTACGTCGACTGTCCCGAAGTGCGAGCCTGGATCCAGAACAACTGTCGTCATGGCGAACTCGAGGATCGACACGTCGACCCTGAGGTAATGGCGCATTTCGCTCGGCAAATCATGCACAACAATCTGGAAAATGAAAGGGAATTCGGAATTGGAGAACTGCCCAGAGAACTTGCCCCATCCACGTTGCGCAAGTGTCAGAGTTTGCTGTCGGCCAAAGATCTGCGATTGGGCTTGGGAGAAACCTCCGACAGTTACAGCTCCATTTTGGAGCACAGATTGAACCGATTGCCACCACAGACTTGTGAGAACTGCCTCAGCCGGATAACGAAGCAACAACCGGAAATGGAGAGTGACGCCTGCCTTATAAATTGATAGATCGAGTTTAGTCTATGTGAATTAATGCGATTAACCCAAATTCCTTAAGAGTCTGTCTGTTCTTCGAATGAATTTCTTTTTCTTTTTTCTTTTTTGGGTCACAGCCATATACACAAAAATATATTGCATAGCCCAAGGCGTGTTGGCCGCATGTTTAGAGTGTTAGATTTATGACAAACCAAGTCAAAGCAACACCTTAAAACTGCAATCGAACATGGAAATCCACTTAAAAGCCATACATGTGTGTAATGGGTGTGGCAATTGGGTCAGCAGGTCTACTCTCCCTCTCTCTCTCTCACTCTCTCACTCTCTCACTCACTCACTCTCTATCCTCCAATTGTGAGGCCAAACATCTGTAAAGGCTGCAGCTGTCTCAACGGCTAATGAACCCATAAAAAGCCACCAAATTATGCTACACGTGTGACATGATTTCCATTTGAAGAGCAGCAGAATAAGAAGAAGTCGAAGGGCAAGAGGGCAGAGGGCAGAGGGCAGAGAGCAGAGCAAAGAGACATCACAAAACACGCACAGATAAATTTTGTCGTTAATTAAAAAGCAGAAAAAAATAACAAACCAGGCAGAACTTCATTTAATTAAAAGGCCAGTCGAAAGAACTGAACGATAGTGAAATCTGGAAAAAAGCGAAAGGAAATTCCCAAAGTCAAGCTGAAAACAGAAAGCAAAAGCCAAAGCAAAAGCGATTGCGAAACACAAGACACAGTCAAAAGCGCTAAAAGTTATATGAAAACATATTTCAATAGTGGGCGCGGAATAAACTATATAAGTATATGTTCAGTGTACACTGATAAAGAAAAATCTGCTTCTATAATAAATATAAGAATATAAGTCTTGAATATTTGATTATTTTTAATAAATAGAACTAGGAAAGATATACAAACAAAAAATAGATAAATGGTTTTAAAATATATTTTTTTTCATACATTTCTTAAGACACTCAACAATTTTTGTGCCAAGAGGTAAAAAAATATTTATGGAGAAGAAAACTACAAATTTGTTAAAATATAAATATTTCTGGATTGTTAAACCAGCTATTTCATGTTTGTGTCTTTGCCGGACTTAAACCTAATTATGTAAGAGTTTCAAATTAAAGTTATAATTCATTTATGTATCATATTTTTTGTTCAGTGTATGTTTGTGTGTATATTAGTTGCTATTGTAATTTTTGCGATTTTCTTTATCAACCCTTGCATGTTTGATTTTCATTTACATGCCAGTGGTCAGTGGGCAGTGGTCAGTGGGCAGTTGGTAGTTGGAAGTTGGCTAACCAAGCAGAGGCCAAGAATACAACGTGACTCAATTCTGCCACACACACACACACACAACACACACACACTCAGCACACACAATCACTACCATCTAAATGAACATTCAATGTCCTGTTCTGTTCTGTTCTGTCCTGTCCCGGACTGGACTGGACTGAACTGGAACTCCTTCTGGCCAACTGGCCAACTGGCCAACTGGTCAACTGGCCAACACGGCGTTGTTATCACATGCCGCTGGCGATTTTAGCGCTCATTCGTCTTCGTTTCAACTGGGCGAGGAAGTCAACGAGTGGTTCAGTCACCTGCCCACCTTTTCTAGCCTTCCTTATTCCCCCCTCTTCTTCCCCCCTCAATCCTACCTCAATGCTATGGCGCGTGTCTATGTAAATTCCTTAACGTTCGCTGTCTGTTTCTCTCTCTGTGTGTGTGTGTGTGTGTGTGTGTGTGAACGTGTGTGTGTGTGTGTGTTTTGGGCACGTTTTGGCTTTGAGAAGTCCAAGTTCTGGGTGGGGTTTTGAGTTTGCTTTCGGTCTCTGCGCTTCATTCATATTCATTCATTATTAGAACAAAATTTAACTCTGTCTGAGTGTGTGTATGTGTGTATGTGTGTGTGTGTGTGTCGCGTTGTCCTTTTGATGTCCTGTGTGTGCTTGGCCTGGCTGCTTTGGCCAGTTTGCTAAGCCGTTCAGTCTGCGCATAAAGCTGCTCCTAAGCGTTACGACGGCACAACTACAAAATTAAGAATACCAAAAGATTTAAGACTTGAGAAGAAATTATAAAATAACTATACATAAATATAAAATAATAATAAATAGTGTTAAATATAATTAAAGTGATTATCAGAGTATTATTACCATAGTGTGTGATTTAAATAGTTATAAAAATATTATAAGAAAAAAGACTAGCTACAAATTGTAATTAAAGTTGACTAACTCGTAGAACAACTCGGGCGTCACCTCACCACATCAATTATCCGTGACCTGGGCACCGCCATGCGACTTGGATAAGGATAAGGACAGGGATAGGGATAAGGACAAAGGAGGCTGGCAGATGCAGAGCAGTGCCGACGAGCGACGCGAATACTATCGGGGACAGAAAGGCAAAAGGTAAGAGGGACCTAAAAAATTGGCATTAAAAATTAATTTTTCAAAATGCCGAGTTTGCCTTTAAAACATAAATCACTTGCATGCTCGCAGAACTGCTTCGCAGGACGATAACAGATCCTATGAACTAAACGGTAGGAGGGCGAAAGTAAAGGGAAGTAGGAGAACTTACAGTGTTAGCTTAAACATTTCTTTCTCTTTTTCTGCACAGATTTGCACCCACAAAACCAAAGCAGTGACGTCGACAGCAGCGCCTATAATCAGAACGAGACACAGCATCAGTCGCATCAGTCGCACCACTCGCACCACTCGCACCACCAGGACCTGCCATACGTGCAACAAAATGGCGCCGGCGATGTGGACGAGGAGGAGGACTACTCAATTTCCGTATCGGCGATAATGCAGAGACGTGCCAGTGTGCGTGGATATCGAGGGAAACGCGGAAGTCGCAACTCGCGACGTGCTTCGAGTCCCATGGATCACGTGCTCGATAGTGTGGAGCGACGGCGCTCCAGTGTCTATACCACAAGCTCTGGCAAGTATACACTGAGAGAAATATGCACTGACATAGTGGTAAATATAAGTATTTCCCTATTTTGTTGAATGGTTTAGCTTTGAATATAGAAATAGTTCATCCAAGGTGTGTGCTTTTTAAATTAATCATGAATTAAAATTATTTAAATAGATTTCGTATTAAACATAAGTCTCATTGAATAATTTTGTTGCCTAGAAATATTTCTTGGTTAATACAAAATATTTTAGTATGCCAAAGTATTGTATTTACTTTCACTATACCTTTTTTCTCTGCGTGTATCTAAAATGTTTTCAAAGATTTCGTTAAACTTACACAAGGTCTCGAGTGGCTAATCAATGCAGGAACAAAAAAACATTGAGGCTGTTGTAGTAATTTCCGTCGTTACGTGCCTCCATTTGTTTGGCACGTGGTCAACGTGGCGTATGTGTAATGTGTTTACTTCATTTTCTCATTGCGGCTGCAGAGGAGGGCACCAACCAGGAGTCCACACAGGAGCAAATCTTTGAGAATATTCGCCTGCACAAGGAGGTCATACAATCGGTCAAATTACAGCCATGGCCAATTCGCAAGAAGCTCAAGCTGGTGCGGCAGGTAGGTGCCAATCCCCAAAAGGCGTGTTACCAATTTCACGCCTTAGCCTTAGCCCATTAACATCGATTTCATGCTTATATGCCAATGTTAACATATGTATTTTCGACATGCTTCTTTTGTTGCTTATATTTCGTTGTTTTTGATATTTTTGTTGTTCTTTTCACTGTTGTTGACAGGCCAAAACGTATGTGGCACGCCACGAGGGGGCGTTGCAAGAACGCTTCGCCATGTCACGCAGCACGAGAGATTTGTGGGCGAGGTTTAAAATTTTAATGGCAGCGGTAAGTGATTTCCCACTCAACAACACAAAACACACAACACACAACACACAACACTGACTTCAAGAATCTTTCCACTATAAAAACTATGTAAAACTACTGAACAAATTTACATTAAACAAATTCCTATTAGGTCAGGAATTTAGTTTAACTTCCCAAAAAAGGTTTAGGTATTGCTTTTATTATTATTATTATTAATATATTGCTTTAGAAAGAATCAAAAATATTTACAATTTCTACAACTATAAATGAAAATTAAAATTAAAAAGAAATGACATTTTAATTCGTTATAAATTCTACTTACTACAAATTTGCATTAAATAAATTCCCATTAGGTCAGAAATTTAGTTGAAATCCCTAGAATGTTTTAGGTATTCTTTTTTTGAAAATCAAAAATATTTACAATTTCTACAACTATAAATGAAAATTAAAATTAAAAAGAAATGACATTTTAATTCGTTATAAATTCTACTTACTACAAATTTGCATTAAATAAATTCCTATTAGGTCAGAAATTTAGTTGAAATCCCTAGAATGTTTTAGGTATTGTTTTATTGAAAATCAAAAATATTTACAATTTCTACAACTATAAATGAAAATTAAAATTAAAAAGAAATGACATTTTAATTCGTTATAAATTCTACTTACTACAAATTTGCATTAAATAAATTCCCATTAGGTCAGAAATTTAGTTGAAATCCCTAGAATGTTTTAGGTATTCTTTTTTTGAAAATCAAAAATATTTACAATTTCTACAACTATAAATGAAAATTAAAATTAAAAAGAAATGACATTTTAATTCGTTATAAATTCTACTTACTACAAATTTGCATTAAATAAATTCCTATTAGGTCAGAAATTTAGTTGAAATCCCTAGAATGTTTTAGGTATTGTTTTATTGAGAATCAAAAATATTTACAATTTCTACAACTATAAATGAAAATTAAAATTAAAAAGAAATGACATTTTAATTCGTTATCAAATCTTAAAAGTCTAATATGTATAACAAAATGAAAATCAAATAATGCAGAAGTAAATAGAAATGGATAAACATAAGTCTAGTGGAAAGAGGCAATTGCACTCCTCTCTGCAATTACGAGTTTGGTCACAACAATTTCCTCGGCAAATGCAGTCAACCAGTCGACCAAGGACCAAGACCAAGACCAAGACCAAGACCAAGACCAAGTGTCCTGCATATATTTATGCCTGCCAAATTTATGGCGCTCAAATAAATCTGCTGGCACATAATTCACAAACTTGTCGACATTCAACATGAAAACCAATTAAAATACTCGTTGCCCGCACTGAGTTCGTATCGCGGCGGATTCATGCATATTTCATGGCTGCCTTTTCCGATCCCCGATCTGCGCGCTCCTTTCACTCCCGCACTCCCCTTTGCTTATTCGCAGAGATGGCGGCATTGGAAGCGTGAAACGACCAGTTTTCTCACAGTGCTCATACCCTGGGAGCTGCGGATCAAGGAAATCGAATCGCATTTCGGCTCCGGCGTCGCATCCTATTTCACATTCCTGCGCTGGCTCATGTGGGTCAACATTATGATTGCCATTCCGTTGGTGGCCTTTGTCATTGGACCGGAGGTGTGTACTCTATATGTTCATCTCAAGCGTTGTAGTTGCTCTCCTCCATTCGTTACATTTATTAACAATATTTCTGTCACTTTCCTTGCCTTTCTCCCCCACCTTTCTCACTGCCTCTCTTTAGTACTTTGCCACGAAACACGATGAAACGGATCCACGAAAACGCATGTCCGAACCGGAATACAAAGTGGCCGGTAATCTTTTTACGTTCTGGGAGTTCGAGGGCTACTTGAAGTATTCGCCCATGTTCTACGGGTGAGCACAAAATTAAATAATTAAATAATCAGAATCAAAACCATCGTAATTATTATTATTATTAGTTGCCCTCTAATTTGATTCGTCATCAAAATAGTTATTTATTTAAAAAATTGTTTTTAGCCAACATTTTTCAATTTTTGCATACTTCAAAAATTTCAAACTGCTCTAGCTTTGTCAAAACTTAACCGATTTCCTTACGGAATATCAATT
This sequence comes from Drosophila rellima, assembly GCA_035043635.1. Taxonomy (NCBI): domain Eukaryota; kingdom Metazoa; phylum Arthropoda; class Insecta; order Diptera; family Drosophilidae; genus Drosophila; species Drosophila rellima. The sequence continues at coordinate 2,849,978 of JAWNMV010000529.1, forward strand.
TTCTCATAGTTTGGCGTCCAATAAAATTCTTCTTTAAAATTAATATATATTTGAAAACTTTAATTTTTTCAAAACTGTCCATTGTTGGCATACTTACCCCTTGACAGTTTTTAAAAAATTGTATAGGACTTTAAAACATTTTCCACTGCAAGATTCTCAAAATAAAAACTTTTCGAACGCATAATAAACTCAAGTTTATTTTCAGTTTGCAAATCTCGTTATATCTCTATAAATTTTAAACTCCTTTGTTTCGCCTTTTTCTCCTCACAGTTATTACTCGAGCACTTCCGGCGTCAGCACTTCCGGCTATAAGCTGCCGCTGGCTTACTTCCTCACAGCCGTTGTCGTCTACATCTACAGCTTTGTGGCCACGCTGAGAAAGTGAGTATGGCCTGAGAGGAAAGGAAAGAGAGGGATAAGAGGGGGTATTGATGGCGGGGACTAAGGGAACACTTCATTAAATCTCTGAACATCGAAGCCACAAAGGCAAACGAAATGCCGAAAATGGTCGTTAATTAATTAAACGAACGTCGCGCTGATTAAATAATACAAATCCACGCATTGGGCGTGTCCATCTGCAACGAAGGAGGGAGCAGTCAAAGAAAAAAAATAGGGGAAAACTTTTTCGACTTTGAGGAACAACTTGGCCATTATGATTTACGCACGCACGCGGCAAAACACGAGACACGGGACACGAGACAAACGGCAGCTGCGGCAAGTTAACTGGACTGAAAGAGGGACAAGAGGGGGAGAAAGGAGAGAGGAAAGAAGCGTAACAGAGGGGCAGTCAGTGGTTAGGGAGTGTCGACTGCTCCTTTTAATGGCTTTGTCGGCATTATGTTGATTTCGTAATTGAACAAAGTGGCAATGTCAACTCAACAGCAAAAAGGATGCCGACACTGACCTAGCCACTTTCCACTTCCCACTTCCCACTTCCCACTTGCCACTTGCCACACGTTTGTGGCACGTGCGCGGCATGCGTGAATTGTACTCATATTGCGTGAATTGTACTCATATTGTGTGAATTGTACTCATATTTATGTGGCTCTAGGCTGCCTGGACTTTTGTGCGCCAATTACGGCTTGTAACATCAGCCAAGTTGCAACTGGAAAAACCAACAAAAAACAAGTTCAAATCGGTCAATAGTAAAATTGGATGAGATAGCTCAGACAATATAAAAGAATTATCAATATATGAGAAATATTGACTTTTTGGACTTTCAAAGAGCACAACTTCAATAAAACTCGTCCGATTTCCATGCGGAATGTCTTATTATTCATAATATTAACCCTACTTTTAGTTTGCATTTAAATTTTTTGATTCTGAGACAAACATTTTTTTCTCGAAAATTGTCGATTTTTACAGTGTTACCCCTTTACATTTTTTGAAATTTTTCAAAAATTTTATATCTTAAATTTATTATTATAATCGACGTCAGGTGATAAAATTAGGGTAAAAAAGTACTTTTGAACTAATTTTCACTCTTTTTCTCTAAAATGTATGATAAAAACTGCAAAATTTTCCTGATTTATAGGTTATAGTATTCTTATGATTTGAATAGATTTGTCAAATCTTGATGGATTTTCAAAAGGAATGTCTTATTTATTACAATATTAACCCTACTTTAACTATAAAAGTCCTTTTGAACTATTTTTTACTCTTTGTCTCTAAAATCTAAGCTAAACTGCAAAATTTTCCTTGATTTTTAGGTTATGGTGTTCTTATGATTTGAATAGATTTGTCAAATCTTGATGGATTTTCAAAAGGAATGTCTTATTTTTCATAATATTAATCCTTCTTTAACTTTGCATTTAAATTTTTTGATTCTGAGACAAAAATTTTTTTCCCAAAAATTGTCGATTTTTACAGTGTTACCCCTTTACATTTTTTGAAATTTTTCAAAAATTTTATATCTTAAATTTATTATTATAATCGACGTCAGGTGATAAAATTAGGGTAAAAAAGTACTTTTGAACTAATTTTCACTCTTTTTCTCTAAAATGTATGATAAAAACTGCAAAATTGTCCTGATTTATAGGTTATAGTATTCTTATGATTTGAATAGATTTGTCAAATCTTGATGGATTTTCAAAAGGAATGTCTTATTTATTACAATATTAACCCTACTTTAACTTTGCATTTAAATTTTTTGATTCTGAGACAAACATTTTTTTCTCGAAAATTGTCGATTTTTACAGTGTTACCCCTTTACATTTTTCGAAAATTTTCAAAAATTTTAAATTTTAAATTTATGCTTTTTATTGACTACAGGTGATAAAATTAGGGTAAAAAAGTAGTTTTGGGCGAATTTCCACTTATTTTCTTTAAAATCTAAGCCAAAAACTGCAAAATTGTCTGTGTACACAGAAGATGGTAAATTAAAGACATTTACATTTTATTTCAATATTCAGTGTAAATATTCAAGTCAAATATTATTCATATATAATGTTTTTTCTCTGTGTACTTTTATTGTTTGGGTCAGAATGGCGGAGAATTCGCGCAATTCGAAACTTTCCTCGAAGGATGATGAGTGCGTTTTCTCCTGGAAACTTTTCACCGGCTGGGACTTTATGATTGGTAAGTGGCAAGTGGGTGGAGTGGGGCAACTGGAATTACAAGCACTTTGACACCCACAGGACACGCGGAGACGGCGCATAATCGCATTGCATCCGTCGTGGTTGGCTTCAAGGAGGCGCTGCTGGAGGAAGCCGAAAAGAAAAAGGATAATCGCAAGTAAGTCCGCCACCAAGTAGATTCAGTGTCAATTGCAGTTTATAATTGAACGATTACATAACGTTATCCAATCGCCAGCTGGCGCGTGATACTGCAAAGGATATTGGTTAACATTCTGGTCATGGGTCTGCTGGGATTATCGGGTGCCACGGTGGTGCTTCTAGTGAATCAGTAAGATATGATGATGATATCTATGTTCAATTCCAGTTAACTACATTTTCTCACTCTCACTCTCACTCTCTTTCTCTGTCTGTCTTTTAGCTCGGAGGATTTGGCCAAGCACGACAATTGGCTAAGTCGCAATGCGGTTAACGTAACCATGACTCTTTTATCCTTCTTTCTGCCCATGATATTCGAGGCACTCGGTCTGTTTGAGAACTGGCATCCCAGGCAGCAGTTGAGACTGCAATTGGCGCGGTAAATATTTCAACTTTGAATTTTAATTATTATTGAAATTAACCTTTCATCATATTCCTCCTCTTCTCTTCTCTTCTCTTCTCTTCTCTTCTCTTCTCTTCTCTTCTCTTCTCTTCTCTTCTCTTCTCTTCTCTTCTCTTCTCTTCTCTTCTCTTCTCTTCTCTTCTCTTCTCTTCTCTTCTCTTCTCTTCTCTTCTCTTCTCTTCTCTTCTCTTCTCTTCTCTTCTCTTCTCTTCTCTTCTCTTCTCTTCTCTTCTCTTCTCTTCTCTTCTCTTCTCTTCTCTTCTCTTCTCTTCTCTTCTCTTCTCTTCTCTTCTCTTCTCTTCTCTTCTCTTCTCTTCTCTTCTCTTCTCTTCTCTTCTCTTCTCTTCTCTTCTCTTCTCTTCTCTTCTCTTCTCTTCTCTTCTCTTCTCTTCTCTTCTCTTCTCTTCTCTTCTCTTCTCTTCTCTTCTCTTCTCTTCTCTTCTCTTCTCTTCTCTTCTCTTCTCTTCTCTTCTCTTCTCTTCTCTTCTCTTCTCTTCTCTTCTCTTCTCTTCTCTTCTCTTCTCTTCTCTTCTCTTCTCTTCTCTTCTCTTCTCTTCTCTTCTCTTCTCTTCTCTTCTCTTCTCTTCTCTTCTCTTCTCTTCTCTTCTCTTCTCTTCTCTTCTCTTCTCTTCTCTTCTCTTCTCTTCTCTTCTCTTCTCTTCTCTTCTCTTCTCTTCTCTTCTCTTCTCTTCTCTTCTCTTCTCTTCTCTTCTCTTCTCTTCTCTTCTCTTCTCTCTCTTCTCTTCTCTTCTCTTCTCTTCTCTTCTCTTCTCTTCTCTTCTCTTCTCTTCTCTTCTCTTCTCTTCTCTTCTCTTCTCTTCTCTTCTCTTCTCTTCTCTTCTCTTCTCTTCTCTTCTCTTCTCTTCTCTTCTCTTCTCTTCTCTTCTCTTCTCTTCTCTTCTCTTCTCTTCTCTTCTCTTCTCTTCTCTTCTCTTCTCTCAGCATTATGATATTGAACATGTTGAATCTGTATTCGCTGATGTTCTCCTTCATCTACAAGATCACCAGCAAGGAGACTCCACTGCAGCTGCTGAAGCTGAAGAATGAAACGAACACCCAAGAATTGCACCACCTGATGAGCTCCATTGAGGCACTGCGAGCGATGACAACCACCACAGCACTTTTCAGTGACAGCACCTCGGAGGGATTCTACGATGATCTGACCACGTCAACACCTTGGACAGGTGATGTTGGTGCTGGTGTTGGTGTTGGTGTTGGTGGCACCACCGATGGCCTCTTCTCCAGCACAGCGGTGGGCGCCTTGTTGGCCACTTTGCAGCGGATCAAGTGCTACAACATAACTGTGAAATGCTCAAAACCACGACACACTCGCATCTTTGTCAACCCCAAGAACATTGCCACCACATTGATGCTACTCAATTTGACAACAAGCACAGTGCTGCCAACCACTTTGCCAACAACAACAACAACAACCACTGAGGCAACTAGCACCATTTGGACAACGTTACCAACAACAACAACCACAGAAGCAACAACAACACCTTGGACAACTTTACCCACAACAATAGCGACAACAACCACTGAAGCCACAACAACAACGCCAGCAACCACTTTACCCACCACTTTACCCACCACTTTACCCACCACTTTACCCACCACTTCACCCACCACTTTACCCACCACTTTACCCACCACTTCACCCACCACTTCACCCACCACTTTACCCACCACTTTACCCACCACAACAACAACCACTGAGGCGCCCTTCACCACCGACGAGGAGTCCGCCTATGACTACGGCAGCGATGAACCACAGTTAGACTCATCCAGCACCACCACCACCCAGGCACCAGGCAACGACAGTTACTTCAACTATGTCGATTACTTCGAGGGTGGAGAACTGCCCGAGGCCGTGGATGAACTGGCCACCACCGAGCAATCGGATGATCCACTGGCCCAAGTGCTAAGCCAACTGGATGAGCAGCCAGCCAAAATGCGCCGGAGAAGAGCGGTGGGTGAAGTGGCACCACCCGTGTGGCACACCAGCAAATACAGTCGCCGACATCGCAATGGCTCCGTTGTGGTATCGGAGACAACCAGCAGACCCAACTACAGGCCAGCACCATCAGCACCATCAGCACCACCATCACCACTGTACAGATTAGTGGAGAAAGCAGCCACAACAACCACTGTGCGACCCGTTAAACGCATTCTCAGTGAAGACGAATGGAATCGACTGTTGAATCAGGTGCGTGGTGGCAGACGCACCACTAGCACCACTGGCACCACTGGCACCACCACAACCACAGCCACTAGGAGCACCGAAGAGCCGACAACAACCACGGATAATTACAGCAGCAGTTCAGAGGGAAGCACCAGTGGGATGAGCACCACCAGCACCACCGAGGAGTACGAGTATACGGATCGCTATGGCGCCACTGTCACACCCTATTATATAAGCTTCGATGATGTCGAGAATATTGGCAGCACCGTCTACTATGACAGCGACAACGAGCACGACAACATGGAGTTGTGTGTGATCACCGTGTGTCCCAAGGAGAACGAGGATTTCTTCGGGAGCAGCACCACTCAAGATGGCCTGATGGAAACCACACTCAGTGGTGATGTGAGACAGCCAACCACTGTGAAGAAGACGCCGCTGGAACTTCAGGTGTTGAGGCTTAAAGAGGTGCAGTTGGCACTGAAGCAAATCCAAACCAATCTCACAACAATGTGCTGGGAAACGTCCCTGGGTCAGGAGCTGTCAAAGGTCATCGTCTTTGATGGGGTGAGCAAAGAAGAATAAGTAGAAATAAGATAAATATATATGGCCACAGTTTAAACACAAATTTGTCATCATCTTGAGCAGCAGCTATCAATTTCCTTTTCGCCAGTCAAAATATTTCCCCGTTTCCTTTGCCATTTGACTCCATCACCAGCAGATAAACAGCTGCTGTGTTTTTCCTGTGCACATATTAAAATCTATTTAAATTTGAAATATGATTGAACTCAAAAGAAAAGAACAACAACAACGTTGAGCTACTTATTCGATAGCCTGAAATCCCGTTTAGCCAAATTGTCCGGAAAATCCTGTACGATGGAAAAAAAATTTGTTTTCCGCTTTCCATAGACAAAAATCCGAATTTTTGGCTTGGCTTTTAAAGTCAAATGCTAAGCAACTAGAAAGAACAGTTTTGTTGAGGATAGTCGCAACTGCAATACCCTGGAAAATGACACTAAAAGATTTTGAGCAAATTATCTTGGTATAGACGAGAATTGTCAATTATTTCTTCCATTTTTTTCTTTGACAGCTGAATTTCTAGTAGCAAAAAGATTTCCAACAAAATATATGTAGTTTTCTGAGTTTTTATAGATATTTTTTAAATTTAATTAAAGTTTATATAAGCAATCTTTTAAATAATGGATAATATCAAGATTGAAGCTTAAAGATATATTTGTTTCAATCACATTCTTTTCAATAAGTTTCACATACATTATTATTATTTCAAGCTTAACGCCTTTGATAAGACTTTAAATATTTTTTTAAAATATTCAAACTACCCTCTTTAAGTGCATAGGGTATATCATAAGGACACAGAGCAAACCAAAATGTATTTTATCATAATAATCGCTCTCTGGAGTCCTTTGCCCAAATACGCAGCTGGTATTCGCTTTCGCATTGGGAACAATTTATACTTATCAATGAAAGCATTTGCATGGGAAACATTTTCCGAACTTTTGCCATCGATTTCTTGACTTTCTTGTTCCTTTGTTAGATGAGTGTCGATTGGCCCAAGATTTGATTGTGAACTTAAAGTCTAATCGCCAACAAATTCATGAGTCGAGACTCGGTCAACTTTTTAGGGTCGTTCTATTTATCAACCTCTTCCCTTTTTTGTTTTGTTCGCTTGTAAACAGCTTAGGATAAATATGAAAAAAGGGCGCACAATTTGATTATGTAGATACATATTTGTTGTTGTTGTTGTCATCTGGACATGGCGTACGTAATCTCTATTAAACGATTTGGGCACATAAATTAAGCAAGTTACGAGCCTTAAGTTAAGCGTCTTTATGCCTTACGCATAACAAAATTTTAAGCCACGTTACGTTAAGACCCAATTGAGTCTTGGCCATGTGCGGTTTTTGGTTAGGCAAAAAGCATCTCGAATATCCCACTTTGTTCTCGGATCTCCCTTCTAGCCAGGTACGTGTTCGTGCATGAATTTCGGTTAGAAAGTGAATGGGGTTTTTGGTCAGTAAGTTTGCAAGATAGTGCGGCCAGCAAATCAGCCATAAACATGTCTCGAACTACATGACCAGAAAGCAGACTTTAACGAACAGAAGACTAGGAGATACTCTATAAAGAGTAGAAGCGAGTAGGGGCATTTCTTTTGAAAATCCATCCAGATTTGTCGAATCTATTCAAATTAGAAGACTACCAACTACTATGTACAGAGACAATTTTGCAGTTTTTAGCTTAGATTTTAGAGAAAAAAAGTGGAAATTCGCCCAAAACTACTTTTTTACCCTAGTTTTATCACCTGGAGTCAATAAAAAGCATAAATTTTAAATTTAAAATTTTTGAAAATTTTCAAAAAATTTAAAGGGGTAACACTGTAAAAATCGACAATTTTCGGGAAAAAAATTTTTGTCTCAGAATCAAAAAATTTAAATGCAAAGTTAAAATAGGGCTAATATTGTAATAAGTAAGACATTCCTTTTGAAAATCCATCAAGATTTGACAAATCTATTCAAATCATAAGAATACTATAACCTATAAATTAGGACAATTTTGCAGTTTTAGCTTAGATTTTAGAGACAAAGAGTTAAAAATAGTTCAAAATGACTTTTAAAGTTAAAGTAGGGTTAATATTATGAAAAGTAAGACATTCCTTTTGAAAATCCATCAAGATTTGACAAATTTATTCAAATCATAAGAACACTATAACCTATAAATCAGGAAAATTTTGCAGTTTTTATCATAAATTTTAGACAAAAAGAGTGAAAATTAGTTCAAAAGTACTTTTTTACCCTAATTTTATCACCTGACGTCGATTATAATAATAAATTTAAGATATAAAATTTTTGAAAAATTTCAAAAAATGTAAAGGGGTAACACTGTAAAAATCGACAATTTTCGAGAAAAAAATGTTTGTCTCAGAATCAAAAAATTTAAATGCAAAGTTAAAGTAGGGCTAATATTGTAATAAGTAAGACATTCCTTTTGAAAATCCATCAAGATTTGACAAATCTATTCAAATCATAAGAATACTATAACCTATAAATTAGGACAATTTTGCAGTTTAGCTTAGATTTTAGAGACAAAGAGTAAAAAATAGTTCAAAAGGACTTTTATAGTTAAAGTAGGGTTAATATTTTGAAAAATAAGACATTCCTTTTGAAAATCCATCAAGATTTGACAAATCTATTCAAATCATAAGAATACTATAACCTATAAATCAGGAAAATTTTGCAGTTTTTATCATACATTTTAGAGAAAAAGAGTGAAAATTTGCTCAAAAGTACTTTTGTACCCTTATTTTATCACCCGCAATCGATTTAAAGACTAAATTAAAGATTTAAAATTTTTTGAAAAATTTCAAAAAATGTAAAGGGGTAACACTGTAAAAATCGACAATTTTCGAGAAAAAAATTTTTGTCTCAGAATCAAAAAATTTAAATGCAAAGTTAAAGTAGGGTTAATATTAAGAATAAACAGACATTCCGAATGGAAATCGGGTGAGTTTTATTGAAGTTGTGCTCTTTGAAAGTCCAAAAAGTCAATATTTCTCATGGATGGTAAAAGAAAGACTGGTATTAGACAAGTTTAAGTCAAATAATACACAAAACACAATAACAATTTGTATAACAGTGCAGAAAGTGTGACTCTAGCATACCCCTTTTACTCATGTAGTGGTTACAGGGTATGCATAGACAATGCACTACGTGGGGCGAGTTTTAAGCGGGTCAGTGTCCAGTGTCACTTCATTACAACATGCTTTTACGAGTACCAACCTCAATTCATGTGAACTTGCATACCTTCTCCTTTCCCCACCTACTGACTTTCTCTGTTGCAGCTCATGTCTATTGTGGCGCCGCTGTGCATCGACTTTCTGCGTGCACTGTTTGTGCGGTATGTCAATCAAAACTGGTGCTGGGACATGGAGAAAACGTTTCCGCAGGTAAGAGTGCAGACCATATGATCCTAGTTATCCTAGTTGGCCAATTCATACTCATCCTCATCCTCATCCTCAACCTCAATCAACGACTGTGACTAATGGGTCGCTTTGTTTTCGTGGCGTGTGACTTGCAGTATGGCGACTTTAAGATAGCCGAGAACATCCTGACGTTGATTAATAACCAGGGACAGGTGTGGATGGGCATATTCTTCTCACCCGGCCTGGTGCTCATCAACCTCGTCAAATTGATGATTATGATGTACTTCAGATCCTGGATCGTCCTCACTTGCAATGTACCCCACGAAGTGGTCTTTAAGTGAGTATCCATCGATTTTCCTTTGATCTACTCAATCAAAGACTCAATTTTAATTATTTGCAGAGCCTCCAAGTCAAACAATTTCTATTTATCCCTGCTGCTGACCATGTTGTTCCTCTGTGTGCTGCCCGTGGGCTATGCGATTGTCTGGCTGCGTCCTTCCTGGCACTGTGGACCCTTTTCCGAGTACAATCGAATTGCTGAGTTTATAACAAACACAACAAGAAATGCCTTGCCCAAGTAGGTTCAACTCGGATACAGTTAATATTCCATTTTACAATTGCCTCTGCCCTTTTTTTAGGCAACTCCATGAGCCACTGGACTATCTGACATCGTCGAGCACGGTAATTCCGCTGCTGCTGCTTCTCATACTCATCATCTACTATCTGATATCGCTGACGGGCGCCTTACGCGAGGCTAATCAGGATCTGCGCACCCAACTGCAAAAGGAGCGGGAGGAGGAGCGCAAAAAGATTTTCAAAGTTCCCGAGGTTAAGCAGGCGGAACCGACGGCCACAACTCTGACAAATCGCTGGCGCAAGGTCCTCGAGGCATCCTCCCCCGTCACGCCCACTCAGCCGCCCGACTTTGACACCGAGGAGTACAAGAATCAGGCCAGGAAAGGTAAGCTATGCTACAATCTCAACCTCAGAGTACAACTTTTCTTTTACGACTTTAACAACTTTTTCCTGTACACTGATAAAAAACAAGAAGGGCTTGTTTCATGAAATATCCATTTAAATTTTAATTTTTAAATTGGCAGTTTCTGGCATAAATCTTAAAGAAACTAACCGAAATTTAGTGCTAAAGTACTTTTTTACCCTATTTTTATCACCTGGAGTTGATTTAAAGAATAAATTTAAGATTTAAAATTTTTGAAAATTTTCGAAAAATTTAAAGGGGTAACACTGTAAACTTTCCGAAAAAAATGAATTTTTCAAAATCATCAAATTTTGTTACCAAATCAATATTTGTATACTAAAATGGTCAAAAAAAACATCCCTCTTGGAAATCTATCAAGATTTGAGTCGATTGAGCCATGTCCGTCTGACCACTATACCATATAGCTGTCATAGTAATGATCAGCCCAAAATCCAGTTTTCATATGAAAAACTAGACCTAAAGTCCTCTAAGAGTCCTCAAATTTTATTTTCAGAGAATTTCAGAGTTCAAATAAAAATTCTAATATAATAACTCGTATTTAAATTATAGAATAAGGTTCAGTTTCTTATAAATTTTTCAATTGTTCCAATATTTTGATAGCTTGCAGAATTGTTAGATTGTATTCAAATTAATAATTTTCTTATTAATTTTAATTTTATTATTCAACTTAAAATCAGAGATAAATACTTTATTTGAATTTTAGATAATGATATAAATTTTTAATAATTCATTTAGTGTTCTTAGCAGTTTCTAGGTTGTCTGCAACTATTTATTCTCGTGTATTTTCGTCTTTCTTTCAGAGCTCATCTCACGCATCATGAAGAAGGCGCTGCGCAAGGGTTCGGCCACCTCGGATGAGGATTCGGTGCGTCGCGACGACGACGACACGGACACTGAACATCAGGACTCGCTGCCGCATGACGAGGAGCCCAAGGAGAAGCGCTTTGGCCTGTCACGATTGCAGCAGATTCGACGCACCCGGAAGCCCTCCCTGGTGGACATCGTGCAGATTGCGAAGCAGGAGAGAGCGCGTTCCGGTTCCATTGCAATGGCCAGCGGTGGTGAGCACTTTCCAGTCAAGGAACCGCATCCCAAGAGCCGCTTCAAGGTCGACAAGCACGAGCGCAAGGAGAGGGAGAGTTTCAGGGAGAAGAAGGAGCACAGGCAGAAGCAACCACCGCCATATGAAACCCACCATGAACACGATCCGGAGACCAATTCTCGCATCGTCAGTGAGAGACGCGCCAGTTTGTTGCGTCGCAAGCGGAACAAGGAGGAGCAATCGATGCCCACAACTCCAGAGCCGGAGGCGGAGCAGGAACCACAATCCGTTGAGCCACCGAGACCTGAGAGTCTCTTTCATATCGTGGACGAAAAGAGGCCGCCAGAGCAAGAGGAGCTGCAGGAGCGTCCAGTTAAGGAGTCTGTCAAGGAAGGCGGCGCCTTGGAAGGCCTTGGTCTGGGCAAGTTCAAGTTCCGCAAGCATAAGTCCAAGAGCCACAATGCCAAACCAGAGGCAGAGGTCTTCAAGTTTGATGACAAAACTCTGGAGCGAACCAAATCTGGCGAGATTCCTCAGGTGCCCAGCTCGGAGCATCTGAACAGCGAGCTGGCCGGAGCAAGTGGAAGCTTAGTAGGAGTTGAGCCACCTCCTCTGCCTTCGCCCACGCCCAGTCAGGGACAAAGCCAGCGCCAAATGAATGCCGAGAAGTTGGCGGCGTTGTCACGTCAGGGACGCAAGAAAATTGGCTCCCTGTTGGCTTTGGTGCGTGAGGCAGTGAATCTAAAGAAGGACGACGTCGAACAGGGATCGGATGAGTCACCGGGTCCGACCACACCCACATATTTGGCCTACACTCCGCCACCACCGCCCTCGCTGTTGTCTAGGAACTCCAGCGCCACGGCCCTGGAAATGCCACCCACTCCGGAGCCGGATTCACCAACGCCCAGTGCTCCATTGCAATTTGGCAGCAGCACGTCCTCATCATCGAGTCGGCCGACTGTCAAGCCGCCAATACCACCTGCCACCGCCTCGGCATCGACACCCACCTTAGCCACCATGGATGATCTCGAGGAACTGGATCTGCCCGGTCCGATTACGTTTCCCAAACGCAGTGCTTCCCAGCGACGTCGCGTCATGCGAGAGGATTCCCAAAGCTCGATTTGGTCCGATAATATACCCACAATCACCATCAGCACCACCGGCAGCGATGAGTGCATTGTGGAGCCCGAGGCAGCTGTGGCTCCCGCCGTAAATGGATTGCCACATGGTAGAGATTCACCAGGTCCCGCTGTGAATATCATTAAAATCAACATTGAGGACAACGATGATGATGAATAGAATTGTTAACACAACTCCCAAGTGTCCTTCAAATAGCCAGATTGTCTTCTTAACCCAAAGAATTTGTTTTTAGTCTACTTGAAATTTAGCTTAAAACTTGTTAAGAACAACAATTTTATCAAAACACAATCTATGTCTATCCTACAACAAAATACTTAATAAAATAGATTGCTTTCTTTGAATAAAATGAAGGCATTTTTAATAGAATTAATTTAATTTAATTTATAATTTTATTATAAGTTTACTTAAATGTAAAATGATTCAAGAATAAACTATGCTGTTAAGTTCAAATTAAGGCGCCATGCGTTGCACAGCACTCAGCTTTCTGAAGTCGCTATTAAAAGTTAGCGAGGACACAAACCAATATGAAGCTTTGTAACCGTTTCGGCGCAAATTCAAAAAAGAAGCTTTCTAACCGTCGCTGTTGAGTCATTCGTATCATTCAGCTTTTTATAGTAAATGATGGCGCTTATATTTAAATAATTAACTTGTTGTTGTACTATATACTATTAGTCTATAAGGATAGGATTCTAAGAATAAAAAGAATACATTATAAACTAAAAAAGCATTTTTCATCACCTTCGGGGCGCAGGGGCAAAAATGGCAAAATACCAGGTAAAGTACCAGGCGAACAGAAATGAGCAGAAAGCAACCGAATTTTTAAATTTTTAAAAATGACGTTGACTTCCCTTTCTGTCTCGCTCTTAAATGAAATATTCATTTGCTGCTATTTCGCTGCATCGAGCTGATTGTTACATGCAGCGCAGGGCCAAAAATGGCAAAATACCAGCTGAAGTACCAGGCGAACAGAAATGAGCAGAAAGCAACCGAATTTAAAAATTTTTAAAAATAACGTTGACTTCTCTCTCTGCCTCGCTCTCAAATGAAATATTCATTTGCTGCTATTTCGCTGCATCGAGCTGATTGTTACATGCAGCGCAGGGCCAAAAATGGCAAAATACCAGCTGAAGTACCAGGCGAACAGAAATGGGCAGAAGGCAACCGAATTTTTAAATTTCTCTCTCTCTTTCTGTCTCTCTCTCTCAAATAAAATATTTACTTGCTGCTGATTTCTGTTCGCCTGGTACATCAGCTGGTATTTTGGACTTTTCGAGCTCGAGAAATGGAGGATGTATGTATGTATGTTTGTATGTATGTTTGTATGTATGTTTGTTTGTATGTTTGTATTTATGTATGTATGTATTTAACATTACATTAACATTACATTAACATTACATTAACTTTACATTAACATTACATTAACATTACATTAACATTACATTAACATTACATTAACATTACATTAACATTACATTAACATTACATTAACATTACATTAACATTACATTAACATTACATTAACATTACATTAACATTACATTAACATTACATTAACATTACATTAACATTACATTAACATTACATTAACATTACATTAACATTACATTAACATTACATTAACATTACATTAACATTACATTAACATTACATTAACATTACATTAACATTACATTAACATTACATTAACATTACATTAACATTACATTAACATTACATTAACATTACATTAACATTACATTAACATTACATTAACATTACATTAACATTACATTAACATTACATTAACATTACATTAACATTACATTAACATTACATTAACATTACATTAACATTACATTAACATTACATTAACATTACATTAACATTACATTAACATTACATTAACATTACATTAACATTACATTAACATTAACATTAACATTAACATTAACATTAACATTAACATTAACATTAACATTAACATTAACATTAACATTACATTAACATTACATTAACATTAACATTAACATTAACATTAACATTAACATTAACATTAACATTAACATTAACATTAACATTAACATTAACATTAACATTAACATTAACATTAACATTAACATTAACATTAACATTAACATTTACATTAACATTAACATTAACATTAACATTAACATTAAAATTAACATTAACATTAACATTAACATTAACATTAACATTAACATTAACCTTAACATTAACATTAACATTAACATTAACATTAACATTAACATTAACATTAACATTAACATTAACATTAACATTAACATTAACATTAACATTAACATTAACATTAACATTAACATTAACATTAACATTAACATTAACATTAACATTAACATTAACATTAACATTAACATTAACATTTCAGAAAAATAAGACACCGTTTTATTTCAAGTTTTGATATTTTTTTATTCTTAAAATCCTAGTCTTAGCAGTAACATTGTTATGGAGAATGTACAATTCGTAAATATTATTATTGTAAAATAGTGCTACAAAATGTATCTATATTTTACAGCAGCACAGTCGCCGGTTGTGTTTCATAATATGATCGCCATTATGAAGGGAATTCTCTACGTACATTTTATGACCATTATGTATTGCGTCCATTGAATGCGGATTATCATATCTGCATGCTGACCGAGTTTAATTTTGGCCTTATTTCGCTGAACATAATCCCTGTAGAACGAAAAAAGGAGCGTTTTTAATATTTATCATGAAAAAATTCTTTATGGCTGTATTATACTGGAATCTAATGTTACTCAAAAATTATATTAAAAGTCTCATTTTGCCAATCCTACTTAATAAATAATTATACTTTATTAATATGAAGTCATTTTTAATGGAATTTGTTTAATATACTTTATAAATGCATTATAATATCACTTAAATGTATCTATAACAGAATATTGTTCAAATATTAACAGTGCTGTTAATTGTTAGCGCAGACGAAAACCAAAGCTAAGCTTTGTTGAAGTGTAACCTTTTCGGAGCAATAACAATAAAAAAGCTTTTCAATAGTCGCTGTTGAGTCATTCGTGTTTCTCAGCCCTTATATAAAAAAAGTTGGCGCTGTTATTAAAATAATTAAATTTTATACCGAAACCCAAAAACCGAAATTATTACAACCGAAATAATCGTTAAGATTTTAAAGAAATAAAGTAAAAGTAAGTTCAAAAGTACTTTTTTACTCTAATTTTATCACCTGGATTTGATTATAATAATAAATTAAAATTTAAAATTTTTTGAAAAATTTGGAAATTGTAAAGGGGTAACACTGTAAAAATCGACAATTTTCGAGAAAAAAATTTTTGTCTCAGAAACATAAAATTTAAATGCAAAGTTAAAGAAGGATTAATATTATGAAAAATAAGACATTCCTTTTGAAAATCCATCAAGATTTGACAAATCTATTCAAATCATAAGAATACTATAACCTATAAATAAGGACAACTTTGCAGTTTAGCTTAGATTTTTGAGACAAAGAGTAAAAAATAGTTAAAAATGACTTTTATAGTTAAAGTAGGGTTAATATTATGAAAAATAAGACATTCCTTTTGAAAATCCATCAAGATTTGACAAAATTTATTCAAATCATAAGAATACTATAACCTATAAATCAGGAAAATTTTGCAGTTTTTATCATAAATTTTAGAGAAAAAGAGTGAAAATTAGTTCAAAAGTACTTTTGTACCCTTATTTTATCACCCGCAATCGATTTAAAGACTAAATTAAAGATTTAAAATTTTTTGAAAAATTTCAAAAAATGTAAAGGGGTAACACTGTAAAAATCGACAATTTTCGAGAAAAAAATGTTTGTCTCAGAATCAAAAAATTTAAATGCAAAGTTAAAGTAGGGTTAATATTGTAATAAATAAGACATTCCTTTTGAAAATCCATCAAGATTTGACAAATCTATTCAAATCATAAGAATACTATAACCTATAAATCAGGACAATTTTGCAGTTTAGCTTAGATTTTAGAGACAAAGAGTAAAAAATAGTTCAAAAGGACTTTTATAGTTAAAGTAGGGTTAATATTATGAAAAATAAGACATTCCTCTTGAAAATCCATCAAGATTTGACAATTCTATTCAAATCATAAGAATACTATAACCTATAAATCAGGAAAATTTTGCAGTTTTTATCATACATTTTAGAGAAAAAGAGTGAAAATTAGTTCAAAAGTACTTTTGTACCCTTATTTTATCACCTGCAATCGATTTAAAGGCTAAATTAAAGATTTAAAATTTTTTGAAAAATTTCATAAAATGTAAAGGGGTAACACTGTAAAAATCGACAAATTTTAGCAAAAAAAAAATGTTGTCTTAGAAGCATAAAATTTAAATGCAAAGTTAAAGAAGGGTTAAAATTATGAAAAATAAGACATTCCTCATGGAAATCCGATGAGCTTTAGTAAAGTTGTGCTAGTTAAAAGTCCAAAGAGTCATTTTTCTCATATTAAGATAGTTTACAATAATTGACACGTTATGACACACAAACTCTTATATTGCTTGAGATATCTCAACTAAATATGTAGATTTAATTTATTTATATATTGATCTCAATAGAAAGATCTTAATTTTTGAAATTTTAAATATTTATTTTAAAATTTACGTATCTTTATTTACGTAAGCCGAAGTCATACCGGTATTTTGAAACCTGTATATACAATTTTAAAATTTAGTAAATTTCATTTGGCAAAAGTATCTGTAGTTAATCAAGTTTAGTCAATGAAACTGAAAGTGCTGTGACTTTTTCGTCCAACGAACTGTTATCAGCTGGACAGCGATAACCTGCTAGCTACCAAGAGGCAGCCAAGTCCAAAAGTGGAGCAGAGAGCACAGCTTCCGATAGTGCCGGGAATTGAGAATGTAATAAGAAAAAACAAAAACCAGTCGAAGGGCTCATGTTCATACATATGTCTAACAGATAAACAAAGACACATAAAGATATATGTAAATGCGAATTCGAGTACAAAAAATGTTAACAATAAAAAATGACTGAAATTGAAAACTTGACAAATGCCAAAGAAAAAGACAATTGAACATTAATTCATAAATCTGCAGAGCATAATTGTCGGGTTAAGCTGAGACGAACAGACACTCAGCTCAACTCACAGATACACTTACAGATACAGCTACAAATACAGCTGCGAGATACAGATACTTGCTGAGAGTTGCACTCAACGAGAGTCGCGTGGAGAAAAGAAACCGCTGAGCGATCGCGTCGCATTCCTCTAGATTCAGTTGAGCATTGGACGTCCTCGTTAGCGGTTGCCTTTGGTCTTCTGTGCGGAGTAAGTGCGACTACGTAGCCGCTAAACTGATCAGAGTGTGTGTGTACATGTGTGTGTGTGCATCTGTGTGAGTGTATACATATGTATGTACATTTCTGGTGTGGAGGAGTTTTCTTCTGGATCTCTTCCGAATTTGCTTCTTTTTGTACTTCTTGTCGCTGGCTTAATTCAACATTTTCGACTGTTGTTTGCATTTAGCTGCGACAAAAAGAAAACCTCAAGATAAAAAAAAAGTATCTTGTAGTGCATATCGGCCTGTTTGTCTATGTGTGAGTGTGTGTGTGTGTGTGTGTGTGTGCGTGTGTGTGTGTGTGTGTGTAGCTGTTTACTCAAAAGGTTCTTGCCTTCGGTCTAGTGATACAATTACAACAACCAAGTAAAACCACGATGATAATAAAATATACATACACTCGTACTTTATAATGTCCATACAAAATTGCAACATTTAAAACCGATTCAGCAGAAAAGTGAACAGTGCCTGTGTGTGAGTGCAAAGTACTTGACCAACAAATAAAAAAAAGAGTACAAATAAGTGCAAAATCAAAAATGAAAGCAAATGCGATGACAAATGCAAATGCAGTTGTTGCATGTGATTTCCCATGCAACAAGCAACATCTAAACTATTAATAAACTAATGAACATTTTGAGTTTGGAAAATGTTCCAACTGCAGCATGTGTTTGTGTGGCAAGAGAAATGTATCTACAACAACAACAACAACAACACAAATAAGACATAAATAAACGCACTATTTGTTTTTGTTGTTGTTGTTGTTGTTGTTAGTGTGCCCTGTGCATCGCTGAGATACAAAAAAAAAAGAAAAGAAAAAAACAACAACAAAATCAAATCCAACCAAGTTTTGGTACAAAGTATCTGAGTATCTTTTTGAGTGAATTCGTATCTTGCCTCTTTGCTCTACCTGCTGTTGCGTGTGTGTGTCCGTGTGTCCGTGTGTGCGTGAGTGTGTGTATAGTGAAGCAGTTGATAAAAACAAACGCAACAATAAAGATAAATAGCAAAAGGTGCAAACAATAACGCAGTTTGAAAGCGCACAAACAAAACACGCACACATGGAGTAACTACAAAGTCTTCGTTAATAGCTGGAATATGGTCACCCTATAAACCATATCGCACTCGATGTTATGTTAGTTCGTAGCCCCAAATTCTTATCGCAAAAGGAACTCGTGTTCATAGGCGCGTATCGCAGCAGCTCGTCGGCTCAACAATTGAAATCTGAATGGAGCGGATGTTCATTCGTGCTACAATTATATACATATACATAGTATATATAGTATAAGTATATATATATATAAAATATCTCTGTGTGCTTGTGTCTTGGCCTCAGCTGAACTCATTCCCAAAGGGTTCCACATTCTACACTCAACTCGAAATCTGAGGCACAAGTGTATCAAATGCTGCCCCGGCGACAGTCCAAAGATTTCTTATGCTTAATTCGGTCTCGACATCAAACTGTGTTCGGTGTTTTTTTGTTTAAATTCTGAGACATCACTGATAAGCAAAAACCATACTAAATATACAAGAGTTCAACTGTGTACTCGTAGTTCGGGATCACATTCTCTAAGCTAAATCTATTTCAAAATTGATAAACAAAAAAAAAGCAACTAAATTAAAAACTCTGTGCAAACAATCAACAGTGTGTGTTAAAGTTGTGTTTACCCAAAAAAAAAACTAACAAAAGTGATACTTATTCATAATAAATATCGGAAAGGAATATAATTCACATGACCAACTGGAATTTAAGGCGGAAACTCATTAAGAACTTTACTGATAGTATTTAATACAGGATCTTTTATTAATTCATTATACATAATACAATTTTATAATCGTTTTCTTGGTCACATGCTCACTTACTGGTTTTTGCCCTGAGTAACTGGAAATTTCTTGTAAATCCCCTTATTGTTTCTTTGGATTCCTTTTCGAAACTCTTTGGAATCTCGCATTTCTTTCTTTGAAGAGCTCTGCTTACTGTCTCTGAACTTAAATATTCTCAGGCTAAAAAAGCCACTGTACAGTCAGAAATATTTATGATATCACCTTCAATCTCCACTAAGTAAATAGACTCAATTTGCAGTGCATATTTGCTAATTAGTTGAGCAACTTAGCTGAAATCAGAGACTCTGGATGCTTAAATGAATCTAACCTTGGCTAAGAATAATAGAATATGAAGAATGCATCCAAACATAGCACCGATATGCACTGAAAATGCACAGCAACGAGTTCTTAAATAATTAAAAGTTTATGCGCTTATCCAGATACAGATACAGATACAGATACAGATACTTAAAAGTATCTACATGTGTGTGCGCTATATGGCGGAGTAAGTCGATGAAATCATCGTTTGGCATAATTTCAAGTTTTCATACAGAGGCTAGAGCAACTACATTCAGTGCTCTTTTTTGTTGGAAAGAAGAGGAAGATCTAGTACCAAGGGGGTTTGTCAGGGGGGTAGAGGGGTATTGACTGCATACACACAGTCGGAAATACAAAATGTTGTGGGCTTGAATGCTTGAGTTCATTTCCAGCAAATGTGTGTACGATATATGTTTATTTATTTCTTTTTTGCTTGGTTTTCTTGTTGCTGTTATTTGAAATTTTCATTTGCCGTTTTTTTGGTTTTGTTTATACAATATGTCAATGTTGTTCTTCTTATTTGTGTTGTTGTTGTTGTTGTAGCTTCAATGAACTCACAGACAGATCGTGAAACTTACTTATTGACGAACTGAACCAAGTTTGTTTTTATGTGAATTTTTGTTTTTTGGCCCGGCAAACGAACTAATTAAAAGCAAGCAAAAGATGAGCTGCGAGTATCTTTGGGATGCCGAATGTTTAATGCCCTTACAGATAGTTTCTAGAATTGATTGATATAGAGATCTAATCTAATCTCTCAGTTTGATATTTTTACAAATGAAAACGGAACTATGACTTTATGTTATAGTAAGACGATATTAGCTTATGTTCTTTTTTACATAGAGTAAATCACGATTAACAAGTTTCATAAAGATATCATTAGAAAATGTCAAGTTCGGAAGGAGTTCGACCTAAAATATATTCTAGATACCATAGATTCCCAAATATTTTAGATATTTAAAAACCAAAAAGAAATAGTCAAGTTCCGATCGGTCGAGTAGAGAGACAATGCTAAAGATTCCGAAAATCTTCTCTTGAGAAAACTATAATACTTTCTGCCGGTCTACAGAACGGAAATAACTCGCTGTATCCTATAAACAATCTGGACAACAGATGTGCTGCAATGCGTAAAACTATATTTGGGGATTAGCTAATAAAGATTCTTGATTTTGTGCAACTTTTGCAGCGAGTGAAGCCGCTCCGGAACCAGCCACCATTTAGAGTGGATCAACCTTTGACTGAAAATTGCAATAATGCGTTAAACTGTGACAGTGAATAACCCAAAAAAAAACAGTTAAAAAACCCCACATAGAATAAAAAATAGCTTGAATAAGTGTTGTGAATAACTAAAACTAGAGGATAACTCAACAGTTGATACCACACCGAAAAGCGAACGATGAAGCGCAGCAGGCGGAGTCTCAGCTCAGGCGGAGTCTCCCCGGCGCGTCTCCTGCTCGCCGGGCTGCTCCTCTGCAGCTGCGCAGCGGCAGCGCTGGGCGTGCAGCGGCCTCCGATCAACTCGGCCGGAGGACACGAGCTGCGAGGCACCACATTTATGCCGGCCCTCGAGTGCTACGATCCCTACGGCCGACCACAGGTGAGTGAAACGCAAAGGGATGTGGAAATTCTAGTGGAATGGGGAGTACAAAAGGGAAGTAGAGTACATATAAATCATAGCACAATAGTCTAAAGTCCCGCATTTCGATTAAAGCCTCGTTGGGTTTGGTTAATTCAAATGGAGACATGCAAACCAATTGAACACAGTAGCCACAATTAAGTTGATTATAAATTGCTGCTCTTACTTTCTCTTATCAATTAACGCACAGAATTGAATGGGAACTAGCGATGAGCGCGTGACACGATCGTGAAAGGTTTTAACAGCTACACAAAATATGGAATTCAAATAAACTAAAAATGAAAGATTTCATTATTACTTAAATCTTTCTTATGAAATCGAGATATGCAAAGCAATTTAGAAATGCACTGACAATTAAAATAAATAAGATAATCCTAGTTAAATTCTCAAAATTAAATAGGAACTAGAGATAACACAAGCACACTTTTATAACATCAACTCCTTCTCCTTATAACTCTCCCGTTATGCTTTCAGAAATGTTTACCCGAGTTTATCAATGCGGCTTACCAACTGCAAATCGAGTCGACCAACACCTGCGGGGAGCAGGGCGACAATCACTTTTGCACGCAGACCATGAACTCGAATCTCAAGAATTGCGGCATCTGCAGGTAACAAGTCAATTAATGACTGCTAAAGATCAGAGACTATATTAACATTCGATTCTCTCGTCAGTTATGGCGATCACAGTCCTGCATTCCTGACGGATCTGCACGATCCACAGAATCCATCGTGGTGGCAATCGGAGACGATGTTCGAGGGCATTCAACATCCCAATCATGTCAATCTGACGCTGCATTTGCGTAAGTCCAAATCGTAATATCATTTAAATTCTATATATATATATATATATATATATATATATATATTTTATATTCCAGGCAAATCCTATGACATCACCTATGTGCGCATTCTGTTCCGTTCGCCACGTCCCGAGTCCTTTACGATTTACAAGCGCACCTCGGAGCACGGTCCCTGGATACCCTATCAGTACTACAGCGCCACCTGTCGGGACATCTACTCCCTGCCCGACTCGCGTGCCATCCGCAAGGGGGAGGGCGAGGC
Organism: Drosophila rellima; assembly: GCA_035043635.1. Taxonomy (NCBI): domain Eukaryota; kingdom Metazoa; phylum Arthropoda; class Insecta; order Diptera; family Drosophilidae; genus Drosophila; species Drosophila rellima. Next base: position 2,872,610 of record JAWNMV010000529.1, read on the forward strand.
ACATGCTCTCTGCACGAGCGAGTACAGCGACATCTCGCCGCTGATCGACGGTGAGATTGCCTTCTCCACTCTGGAGGGTCGTCCCAGCGGCATCAACTTTGAGCGCAGTCTGGAGCTGCAGGATTGGGTGACGGCCACCGACATTAGGATCACCTTGGATCGTCTGAACACCTTTGGCGACGAGCTCTTTGGCGACTCTCAGGTGCTCAAGTCGTACTTCTATGCCATCAGCGACATTGCGGTCGGAGCGCGTTGCAAGTGCAACGGACACGCCAGCAAGTGTGTGGCCAGCACCGGGATGCACGGAGAGCGGACTCTCGTCTGCGAGTGTCGCCACAACACCGACGGACCCGACTGCGATCGCTGCCTGCCCCTCTACAACGACGTCAAGTGGAAGAGGGCAACCTCCACCGAAGTCAACGAGTGCAAAGGTAGGCGAACAGAACCGCTTTAAACTGGTTACGCAGTGCACAGTGCGCAGTGCACAGTGGGCCGAGATCAATTATTTGCCAATTTAAAAATATATAAATACATCTGATAGCTACCCTATCAGTCAATCGATTGCATCGACATTGAGTCGATTTAGTTTCAGATAATATACGTTCCACTGTAACAAATATTTCCATACTGCCCTGTGGACGGCAGTCTATGCTAGTGACGAAAGCAGACTCCAACTATCTCAATTCCAAAGTCACAAAAATTTCTCCCACTCTTATGAAATTACAATAACTACCCTGAACAACAAATTTGGCACTTGCTCAAAATCACAAAAAAATAATCAGCTACTTAGACTTTGAATTGAGCTGAATTTCAATAATTATTTTAGATGAAAAATTTGAATTTGTTTGTGCTAATGTCACACAAGTAAAATTGCTTAAATCGGAGTTGAATTATTGATTGAACTTTTTGAATTGATTTCGTTGTGTTTGAACCACTGTAACTAGACTCGCTCTATACAAGGATAAACAGCATTGCCGTTAGCTGCCACATTGGCAGACGTTAGTGGGCAACAACTAAACAATTGTCAGTCATGTTGGGTCTGTGCAACTTGTTGCCACTTCTTCGGCTCGTGGTCCTGGCCAGAGCCTATGGTTGGTCCTACGACTACGGCCTAGAAACGAATCGCCTAGAAGCCAACGACCTGGTACACTGGTACCTCATCAACTGTAAACTGAGCTAGAATTGAATTTGATATAAATTCCAAAACTCACGTGGCAACAATTTCAGCTTGCAACTGCAACGGCTTTGCGGACAAGTGTTACTTCGATGCGAATCTGTTCAACTTGACGGGTCATGGAGGTCACTGCCTGGACTGTCGGGACAATCGCGATGGCGCCAACTGTGAGCGGTGCAAGGAGAACTTCTACATGCGGGACAGCGCCTTCTGTGTCAACTGCGGCTGCGATCCCGTCGGATCGCGCTCCCTGCAGTGCAACAGCCAGGGCAAGTGCCAGTGCAAACCGGGCGTAACGGGCGACAAGTGCAATCGTTGTGCCAACAACTATTTCCAGTTTGGACCACACGGCTGCCAGCCCTGCGGCTGCGATGCCCACGGATCCCAGGACAACACGCCCGCCTGTGATGCCGACAGCGGCATCTGTTTCTGCAAGGAGAATGTCGAGGGCAGACGCTGCAATGAGTAAGTCCAAACTTAAAACAAGCAAAAATCATAAAGAACAAAATACAAATATATAAATATCTAAAGTAACTTTTTATGAACTAAATAGTAAGATAGAGTTCATACAAAAATGAGATACCTAAAGAAACCTATAACATTTTTCAAAGCAAAACATAGATAACATAACCAATCGTGTCTTCACTGATCAAAAAGAGTCGTGTCTAACATCAAGAATATTGGTTCGTTATTAAATGAATAAGACAACTTTAAGGGAGAAATACGAGACAATGTTATGTGAAAATTGAAGCCTTCTAGCTCTTACCGTTTGCGCATTTCGATGATTTATGAAAATAGAAGCTAATAAAACTTCAACCCTCCACTTGACAGATGCAAGCCGGGCTTCTTCAATCTGGACAGGAGCAATCGCTTTGGCTGCACGCCGTGCTTCTGTTATGGCCACACCTCCGAGTGCCAGACAGCTCCGGGTTACTCCGTCGTCTCGGTCACCTCGAACTTTAACAAGCACAAGGAACGCTGGACGGCCATCGATCCGAATCGTCGGGACGTGGACATCAAGTACAATCAATATGCCAGGAGCATTGGCACCACAGCCCAGGGCAATGAGTACGTCTACTTCCAGGCGCCAGATCGCTTCCTGGGCGATCAACGGGCCTCCTACAATCGCGATTTGAGCTTCAAGCTGCAACTGGTGGGTCAGGTGGGACCCAGCACGAGTGCCAGTGATGTGATCCTCGAGGGCGCCGGCAGCAAGATCTCGCTGCCGATCTTCGCCCAGGGCAACAGCATACCCGACCAGGGAGTCAAGGAGTACAAGTTCCGGCTGCACGAGCACCACGACTATCAATGGCAGCCGAGTCAATCGGCGAGGGGCTTCCTCTCCATTCTGTCCAATCTGACGGCCATCAAGATCCGAGCCACTTACTCCGTGCAGGGCGAGGCGAATCTGGACGATGTGGAGCTGCAGACGGCACACCGAGGAGCTGCCGGACAGCCGGCCACGTGGATCGAGCAGTGCACCTGCCCGGAGGGCTACCTGGGCCAGTTCTGTGAGTCGTGTGCTCCGCGCTATCGACACAGCCCGGCACGGGGTGGACCCTTCATGCCGTGCATTCCCTGCGACTGCCATGGCCATGCGGACATCTGTGACTCGGAGACGGGCAGCTGCATCTGCCAGCACAACACCCAAGGCGACAACTGTGATCAGTGCGCCAAGGGCTACTACGGAAACGCCCTGGGCGGAACTCCCTACGACTGCAAGCGGTGTCCCTGTCCCAATGACGGGGCCTGTCTGCAGATCAACGGCGACACTGTCATCTGCACCGAGTGTCCCGTGGGCTACTTCGGCTCCCGTTGCGAGCAGTGCAGCGATGGCTTCTACGGCGATCCCACCGGTCTCCTGGGTGAGGTGGAGACCTGCAAGAGCTGCGACTGCAACGGCAATGTGGATCCCAATGCGGTGGGCAACTGCAATCGCACCAGCGGCGAGTGCCTCAAGTGCATCCACAACACGGCCGGCGAGCACTGTGATCAGTGTCTGGCCGGACGCTTTGGAGATCCCCTGGCCCTGCCGCATGGCAAGTGCGATCGCTGCAGCTGCTATGCCGCCGGCACGGAGCAGGACGAGCAGAGCATCTCCCGCTGCGACCAGGTGACGGGTCAGTGTCAGTGCAAGCCCAATGTGATTGGTCGGGACTGTGGCGAGTGTCAGCCGGGTTACTTCAACATCCGATCGGGCAACGGCTGCGAGAACTGTCTGTGTGATCCCGTCGGCAGCTACAACTCCACCTGCGATCGGTTCTCCGGCCAGTGTCACTGTAAGCCGGGTGTGGTGGGATTACGCTGCGATCAGTGTGCCAACTTCTTCTTCGGCTTCTCCGTCGAGGGCTGCAAGTCGTGCGAGTGCGACGAGAGCGGCTCCAAGGGCTTCCAGTGCGACCAGAGCGGTCAGTGTCCCTGCAACGACAACGTCGAGGGACGACGCTGCGATCGCTGCAAGGAGAACAAATACGATCGCCATCGCGGCTGTGTCGACTGTCCCGATTGCTACAACCTCGTCCAGGATGCGGCCAACGTGCATCGCGCCAAGCTGGCCAACTTGAGCTCCACCCTCGACGAGATCGCCCGCACTCCGGTCACCAACGACGAGGAGTTCGAGGGCAAGCTGAAGGCGGTCCAGGAGAAGGTGGCCATACTGGCCCAGGATGCCCGTTCCGGTTCGGGTGAGGGTGGCCAGACCTACGTGGAGGTCATCAACGATCTGCACAAGCGGCTGGACAGCATGCGCGGACATCTGGAGAGCGCCGATGCACTGCAGCAGAATGCGAATGCCGAGATCGACAAGGCGCGCAGCAACTACACGCAACTCCATCAGATCATCGACGATGCCAAGAAGGAACTGCAGCAGGCACTGGATCTGCTGAACGATGAGGGAGCTCAGGCCCTGGCCAAGGCCAAGAATAAGTCTGTGGAGTTTGGCGAGCAATCCGAACAGATCTCGGACATATCGCGCGATGCACGCGCCATTGCCGATCGCCTGGAGTCGGAGGCGCAGTTCGATCTCAAGAATGCCAAGGACGCCAAGGATGCGGTGGAGAAGGCCCATCAGCTGGCCAAGAATGCGATCGACCTGCAGCAAAAGGTCAGCGTCGAGCTGCGCTCCGAGGTGCGCCTCGAGTTGAACCAGGTGAAGCAATCGCTCGGCACCGTGGCCCAGACCTCCAAGGAGGCGCTGCGCAAGGCCAACGAGGTCTACGACGCGGCCCTGACGCTGCTCAACGACGTGAACCGCCAGACCCAGCCGGACATCGACATCACCAAGCTGAAGCAGGAGGCGGTCGCCGCCAACGAGCGGGCCGACGAGCTGCTCAAGCAGATCCACGAACTCTCCGACAACAGTGGCAACGTCTTCACCGACTTCTCCACCGAAAGCTATCTGGCCAAGGTCCTGCTCGAGCGGTAAGTCATTTACAATGAGAATAAAATCACGATACCTTTGGCAAATTGGCGCCTTCATGTCGCCTTCTTCGTCATGCAACAACATACAGAAAGAAAAGAATAGAATTCTGTTGGATGGCGAACTATGGAATTGAATACTCCCTATGTGTAGACTAGAAATACTAGCTGGGTCGACCCCTCCCGATAGTATCGCTATATCGAAATTTTATATTATTTTTAAACTATCGATAATTCAACTTCGATAGTTAACGATAGTAGACCGCGTTTTTGCATCGGAAAATATCGGGGAAAAAAACATCGATGCTCGATGTTTGCTTACATCACAAATTGCGAATCTTCACTTAATAAAATATTCCCTTAAAAATGCTCAACTAATCCTCCAGAGCCGATGCCCAAAAGAAGGATGACATTGAGCTCTTGGCGCGCGCCAAGGCGGCACATGAACGGGCCACAAAGGCCGTGGAGCAGGGCGACAATACCCTCAAGGAGGCCAACAACACGTACAACACTCTGGCCGGATTCCAGTCGGATGTGCAGAAATACTCGGAGATGGCAGCGGTGGCACTCGAAACGGTGCCCAAAATAGAGCGGGAAATTCATCAGGCGGGCAATCTGATAAGCCAGGCAGCCGAGGCCTTGGAGGGCGCCAACAAGAATGCCAACGAGGCCAAGAACAATGCACAGGAGGCTCAGGAGAAATACGCCGAACAGGCCTCAACGGTAAGTCTCTTATATTTACTATGGTATTTTATTTATATATCTGTTTTTATGTCAACTAAAATCAACAAATTATTCAAATATTTTTAAACGTAAACTGAAGTGAAAATAAATTTCGGGACATCCCTGACCTTATTAATTCTAATACTACAAATTTTTACTATTAATACCTTTTGATTGGACTTTTCTCGGTTTTCCCCAATCCTTGCAACAAATGTTGGATCATTTCATAATTTTTTGAATACCCCCAGATTTTTTAATTTCACTTTTAGATCCTTTCAGTTGAAAATTGAAATTTGAATATTATTTATAAATCTTACTCAAAAAACTGGTCAACTGTATTTAGTTGGCATTAAATAAATAACTAAATATAATGTTAAATATTGTATTTAATAAATACAAATATAAACCATTTTGTATCTTCAGGATGCCGAGTTGATTCGCCGCCAGGCAAATGAAACCAAAGTCGCAGCTCGAAAGCTGCGCGAGGAGGCGGATCAATTGAATCATCGCGTTGCGCTGACCGAGATGAATATCCTTAAGCTGGAGGACAGTTCAACCAAAGATGACAATCTGGTGGACGATGCCAAGCGTAAGGTGGGTCAGGCCAATGCGGATACGCAGGAGGCACAAAAGCAAATCGAAAAGGCCAATGCCGAGCTGTCGGCCATCAAGGACGAGCTGGAGAACCTCAGAGACATAAACACGGCAGATTTGGATAAATTGGGCAAGTTACAAAGAAACTCAAGATACACATTTCAAATTTAACTAAATTTGTATCTTTGGGATTGCAGAGAATCGTCTGAGTATCGTGGAAAGCGACATCAATCGTGTGAATCTAACGGGTCGCATTGAAAAGTATCGAGAACAGCGCAATATACAAAAGAAATTGATCGATAAATACGATGTGGAGCTGAAGGATCTGAAGAACGAGGTGGAGAATATACGTTTAATATCCGAAGCACTGCCATCGGGTTGCTTTAGACGCAATCGTCTGGAGCCCTAGACCTTTAAGCCATCAAAAATGCACTACCAACTACCAACTACTTCAATTAACATCTAAGTACCAGGCGAAGACGAACAAATCGAATTCGGAACAGCGGAAAACGGAAAACCGAAAATCGGAAATCCAATTTAGCCCTTAGCCTTTGAATGAAATTATAGAATTTTAGTCTTATAGCTGAAATATTTTGTTTAGCGAAGAAAAAGAAAACAAACGACAAACAAGAAACCAGAAACAAACAAAAAAAAGAAACAAGAAACTTTAAGCTTTAATGCATCATTCATATACTATAATATGTTACATAAAGAAATTATATATATATGAAAATGTTCTTAACTGCCAATTGTGCTTTAAATTCAAGCCAGCCATGAACGACTGTATTATATATTGAAAACTGTGCCGTGTTCAATTCCCAACTCAACTCCAAAATCAACTCCAAAATCAACTGCATTTCTATATGGTAACCCCCTCAAAATCTATTATATTCTATAATATATTAACATATTTGTCATCTACGCTTAATGTGCCAATTACAAGATTTTCATTGTGTTTAAGACGCTTTGTGAACTTCACCTTAAAATACGAGTAATAAAAGTTTTCCAACGTTGTAATTTTGTATAAAGTAATTTATAGCTATTTGTTATTCATATTTCTCAATAGCAAAAAGAAATTTCCACTGGTGCGAAAGACCTGACAAATTTGTAGTCAAATAATTACGATCTTTTAGATTTCGAAAATTATTACAAATTCAATTTACCTGGACCAGAAACTTGTGTGATAGATTGGAAAAGCCGCCGACGCTTAGCACAAAAGTTTTTCTCGAAAAGAGTAGCATAAGTTTTATAATGAATTTAAAGTCCTCGGTTTCATTGTACCAGGCGCAGTTATACCAATCGTAGAAAAGCAATTCGCTCTAGAAAAGTTGATATTGATAATATACATATATTCAAGTCATACTTAAAGACACACACCTGTGTTTCAACTTTTTGAGCACTGACATTGTATAAGCTGATTTCCAAAGTTATAGTCACCAAATAGACCATAATCATGCCCATCCAGACCCAGCCAACTTCCTGAGATTACAAATAGATACACTGAAAAAATCAATCATTAATTTGTGGAATAAGTTACTTACCAATATGGTGCTGATCTTATAAAGCAACATGCAAATCAAAATACTGCTGATGACACATTGCACTAGAATAATATATTTGAATAGGTTCTCAATCTGTGCGTGATGTCTGGAGGGAAGAGACTGAAATTAAAGTTGATAAGAAATTGTAGAAATATATTACCTTGAGATTCTGGCAAAGAGTCGAGCACAGCAACGCAGATAGGACACTCTTAAAGGCTGAGGAACCACAGCATCGCTTGTGGAATGTTGAACCAAGTAGCGTAGAATCTCTAGAAGACACGCCTCATGTCTGGTCAGCACCACAAAGAGACTATTGAAGCCAAAGACAGCTGAAAATAGTTAAAGGTAAGTGGGAATTTAGGGAAACACTTTATAGTGAAAATACGCTACCAAAAAAACACCAAAAAGGACCCGATTGCAGCAGAAAGAAGCGAATGGAATACGGGGGATATTGCTGTTGTCCCAGCTGTATAAAGGGCACTATGGCTGGATAAGCTATATAAATCAATGTTTAATAAATAAAAATGAACTTTATTTTCAATACTCAACCTACTCAAAGTCATTTCGCACGTGTCCTGTACGATATAACAGTCGTAGATGTATTGAAAGTAAGGTCGCATTGTGTAGTACAAAACTGGCATGCAGACAATCTTGAAGAAGAACATCACCTGACGATCGATCAGCTGCCAATTGTTGGTCAATATTGAGCCCAAGGTCTTACGTAATGCCTGCTTATGGGGCAAGGCTAAGATGGGGAAATAAGTAAGGTAATTTATATCAACGATAACATTTCACTCACCCAACTCGAACAAACCCAGATTTCTGAGCACATCACCTCTCTCTGTGGTGCTGACCAGATCTGCGCAGGACTCCATAAAATGATGAAAGTGCATCATTTTGACCAGTCCCACAGACAGCTGAAAGCTGAGCAGCACAGCCTGACAACAATTATATAATATACTATATAATTCCCCTCGGATCCAACTTTGAAATATACCTCAACATAAGCTTCAAAGGACACATTATAGTTGGCGATTATAAACTGAATGAGACTGTAGATAATGCTTAAATTTACAAACAAAGCAAAGAACCTTAAGCTGAAAAATGATTTTAGTAAAATATATAAATCTATTTGTATTATTTAGAAGACAAAACTCACAATCCGCAGGGTCTTGAGCTGCGCTTCCTGGGCGCTATGTTAATGCCCAATGCATAGGCGCTGTATTCCACCCAGGTTAGTCCCAATTTGGGCAAATCGTCAATTCTTTGCAGCTCCAGATCCAGAATGTTCTGCATTTTGTACGGGAAGAGAGAAACTGCTTGAAAATGACTTTAATGCACTCTTTTATAGCATTTTCTCGAAGGGGGTTCCTGGCTCAATTAGCAGTAAATTATATGGTTGCTTCAGGGTAAATTGCTCTATTGCTTACGGACATTGTGCAACTCTTGTTTAATGAAACCAAAATAGCTATGAACATTTTGTGGGCGTTACATGAAAACATTAAACATTTAGGAACAGTCGAAGTCTTAATGGAAAAACTCCAAGAAAAAAATATCAAATGTCAACAATGGAGTCAGCATAGTAAATAATTAAGCCTGGACTATGAAAATTATTTGTTATCAATTACAAAGACTAAAGTCAATACAAAAGAATTTATAGTTCAATACTTCCGACCCACTTGGTTAAAAAAAGAATTTGAGATGCGACATAAGAAAGAAATGCGAAAATTCTAGGACAACATTTTCTGAAGGCTAACTTTTATTTAATAGACTTCGGCAAAATGTGTAGAAATAGAAAAGAAATTCCTACTGTATTTCCTGAATAATTTTAAAGAGCTTTGTCAATGTTTCATCAACGGTTTTTTGAGCGCCATTTAACTTGTGAGCAGTTGGCAGCCCCAATCAGCTGTTGCTGCAGATAAAACCGAAGAGAGTGGACAGCACTGTTCATTCTTCACTTTCCGTTTGTACACTTAATTTGTAATTGTCACTTTTGTGATTTGCACAATATTTAATATATTATTGTATATTTAATAATTATATATTTTTAAAATATATTCTGAATGTCCACAATATTTTTAAAATAATTATTTCACACTAAGTCGCACGTCACAAATGATAAAGTTGAATTTGACATTTGACATTTGCGCGCCACTCAATTTGCGCGCAGTTGGCAGCCCCAATCAGCTGTTGCTGCAGATAAAACCGAAGAGAGTGGACAGCACTGTTCATTCTTCACTTTCCGTTTGTTCACTTCATTTAAAAATGTCACTTTTGTGATTTGCACAATATTTAATATATTATTGTATATTTAATAATTATATATTTTTAAAATATATTCTGAATGTCCACAATATTTTTAAAATAATTATTTCACACTTAGTCGCACGTCACAAATGATAAAGTTGAATTTGAATTTGGCGCAGTTGGCAGCCCCAATCAGCTGTTGCTGCAGATAAAACAACAGCCGATGGGCAGCACTGTTCGCGATTCAAGTGCAATTCGTATGCCATTTGTTTACTTAGTTTTAAAGTTGGCCAAATATCGTGTTCAGATATCGTTGGTAGGTAAAAGGCTCCGCCTGGATGGCTAAAATGGATGCAAGCCAACAGCAGCTGCTGCAGCCCGTGGACAGGACGAATCCTTTGGTCTACTTTGACATCAGCATCGGTCAGGAAAGCGGTAAGCGATAAGACTCGACACATTGTGTCTCTCTCTCTCTCGCTCTCTGTCTGACCTACATAAGAAACGTGTGTGTGTGTGTGTGCGTTTGTGATTGTATATGTGTATCTACTATTGCGCAGCGGGACGCATGATAATTGAACTGCGCAAGGATGTTGTGCCAAAGACAGCGGAAAATTTCCGTGCTCTCTGCACGGGCGAACGCGGCGCCGGGCAGCTGGGACAGAAACTACACTACAAAGGCACCAGATTCCACACGATCAAGCGGGTGTTTGCCGTCCAGGGCGGAGATGTGGTCAAGAATGATGGCACCGGCGGCGAGAGCATCTATGGACCGATCTTTGAAGATGAGAACTTTACACTGACGGTGGGTACACTAATAACATCATATCATTAAGCTCATTTCATCTCTCTCTCTCTCTCTGTCACTCTCTCTCTCCCGCAGCACAATGAGGAAGGCGTGGTCAGCATGGCCAATTATGGCAAACCGGATACCAATAACTCACAGTTCTTTATCACAGCCGTCGGCTGTGAGAATCTTAATGGCAGCAATGTCGTTGTGGGTCGCGTTCTGCGCGGTCTCGGCATTGTGGCTGAAATGGAACAGAACTGCACGGATGACGCTAATCCCACGTTGGACATAACAATCAGCGACTGTGGTGAACTAACCCCTGACATGGATTGGGGCGTGGACTGCAATGATGAGACATCCGATAAACTGCCGCCATATCCACAGGATTGGACGGGCAAGTTTACGAAGCCAACGGTGAGACGACAGAAATTATGTTGAAAATATTGACAAGCTGACATTTTCACCTCAACTCGTTAGGGAATCCCCAAGGAATTTTCCCTATAGACTTCCTAAGGGGAAAAGCTTCCTTATACTTTGACCATAGAAACTCCCAATGTTAAATTCCTTAAGTCTTTTCATACGAATTCCTTAAGGACTCATGAGGAATAGAGAAGTATTCCTTGACGATTCCCCAAACATTCCTTAAGAATGCATACTAAAGTAATACTTTAGTAATAGGAAAAATGGTTTTGTGGTAAACGAATTCCCCAATTTAATTAGTAGTAGGGAAATCCATTTAAAAAAAATCTAGCTTATAGTACACTCATTAAAAGTGCAGTAAATAAAATACCATTTGTTTACAGTTCACATTTGGTTGAGTGGAAATTTCAATCACTATTCCCAGCTGCTTATGTTACATAATAATTAATATTTTTTCAAATATATATATATTTTTCTTTAGGCGGACTCATCGATTCACCTGCTCACAGGCCTGCGACAGTCGGGCAATCATTTCTTTCAACTTGGAAGCTATCACGAGGCCCGAGCCAAATACCGCAAGGCGAATCGCTATTATACGATGTATCGCAAGAACTTTGACTGGCAGCAGGTGAAGGGCAGTCCCCACGACACGGATCTAAGAAAACTCGATGAGTTCTCGGTGGTAAACAATATCAATATGGCAGCGGTTGAATTGAAACTGGGCAATTATCAGTATGCCAAACATGAGTGCTCCGAGGCGATTCGACTGGATCCCAGCTGCAGCAAGGCGTTCTATAGACGTGGTCAGGCACAACGGGCCATGCGCAACTATGAGGAGGCAATCAAGGATCTGAAGCAGGCGCATTCCCTGCTGCCCGACAACAAACAGATCCTGAATGAACTGAATGCTGCCAAGCTGCTGCTGGCCGAGTACAATAAGCAGCAGCGAAAAGCGCTTAAGAATCTGTTCAATTAGTTGAGCCGTGAATTTGGCATCGTTTATACAAGTTGAAATTTTGCTCTATATACTCTAGGATATCCATGATAGAAATGTGAATCGAAATAACATGAAGTACTTTATAATTAAATGTTTTTTATTTTATAAAAAATGTAGTTATTGCAATTTGTTCAAGGGGGTGTTCCACAAGCTATCGAAACTAACTGCATTAGGTGTTATGTACTTGTATAGTATATATTATATATGTAAGTATATGATGTAATTGTATTGTTCGCGTACCTAAAAACACATTTGTTCACACACAATAATGATTGATCAAACACTCGACTCTCAACTGAATGAGTGAATTCTAAAACACTAGATTTGATTACACCTATGTATGTGTCAAAATGACGCTTAATCCTTCACTAATTTTAGCCATATGTATTTAAAGGTTTGTCACAATATCCTGCTCGCTGCGATGCAGATTGCTCGAACCGGCGCCCATGTTGAAGCTCTTCATGTTGATTTCCATGTTGGTCAAAGCGCTGGACACGTGATACAGGTTCTCCGAGAGTATGGCATACACCTCAAACAGCTCCGAGTCCGATTTGGATACAATAAAGTCTTCTACAGAGCGAAACAATTGTTAGAAATCTTGGCAAATATTTAGCTCAAGGGCTGAACAAACCCGTGCGATCCTTCATAAGGCTATGAGCATATGCATTCAATATAATCGTCATCTCATCGAACTTGACACGACCATCCAGATGGCCATAGCTGTAAATAGTCAGGCTCTGATCGCCTGCACTGAGCGTAGAGATGCGTCGATACTGCCGCACATGGGAGATGGCGCTGGACCAACGCTGCAGACCAATGTGCTCATGCAGCGACGCCTCAAACTCCTCCTGGGTCATGGGCAAGCCGGGCGAGGGCGTCGGCGTGTGCTCGCCCTCCGTCGACGTCGATGATTCCAGGCAATCCAGCTCCGCTTCGGTGGTGCAGCGCACCAAAGCATCCCGCACCAGGGCATAGAGATCGGATATGTCATGCATCTGCCACAGAACACATAATTTGATTATTTCATTATTCAACTTTCACTTAACACTGTACACAACATATGTTTAACCATTAAAAAATAATATTTTTAAATCACCAATATTTGAAAAGGAATATTGAAATCAAGACTGCCGACTATCCAAATCTTTGGATACAATTGACACCTTGTTTCTGTTTTGGACCGATACATTTTTTTTAAAAAATAGTTTCCACTTACGTCTTCGTTAATGCGAAAATGATTAACCACATTCGAGGATATCTTATGATTCGATTCGATCAGCAAAAGCAGCTGAAACATTAGTTTATACAAGGAACGGCCCAGGTCGAGCACAACCTCCGTGGATGCCGGGTCAAAGGGCATATACGCAATGCTGGAGCTGCTGCTGGGCATCTCCAATCCCGAAGCAGCCACATCCGATTCATTAAAGAGCGACAATTTGCAAGAGGTTTTAACCGCATCCAGACACTGCAAGAAAAATAGTTTCGAAAAAATTAGTTCTAAATAAAGTAAAAATATTATTGAATTAGCTTTAAATGTAAATTTAAATCAGAAAGGTTCAAAAAATATATTTAAATAACTAAAATAATATTTAAATAATATTTTAAAAAGAAGCAAAAAGCTTCAAAAAAAAGTGAACGCACCTCCAAGACCTGATCCTTGCGATCGAAGAACGTCTCCAGATGCTCCTGCACCTCCAGGACATTGAAACGCAGCGTTTCGAATAGCTTGGAGTTGGTTGTCTGCAGTTCACTGCACCACACACGCGGTGGATCCGCACGGGAGCTCAACAGATCGGTGAAGAGGGATATGCGATTGCCCAGCTGGGAGCCGATGCCGGTGAAGAACTTCTTGGCCTCCTTGGAGATGCTGATGGTCTTGAAGGTCAGCTCCTTGATCAGCCTGTATAGTTGCGAGAGCAGCTCCGAGGTGTGCGCCGAGGGTTGATTCACCAACATGGCCTGCAGCTGACGACGCCAATTCTCCTCCGCCTCGTCGCGTATGGCGGCACCGAAGCGAATGATGCCCTGTAAATGCGGCGAGGCATTGCACGGCGTAATGTCACCCAAATCTCCGGCACTGGAGCCACTTGTATCACTGCGTGAAACGGAGTTGCGGCGTCGACGCTCGCGCAGACTCAACGATGTGGGCGGCACGGCACTGAAGCTGTTCTTCAGGAACGACTGGCGATGATCATCGTCCAGTGGCGACTCGGATTCACCCTCCTCGTCGGAGGAATCATCAGCCGTTTGTCGCTTGCGTTTGCTCAAAATTGGCGTCTTATCGCTGAAACTGTCCTCCAGGGCGGATGAATGTCCTCCCTTGATGGATCCGCCGATGCCACTGCCACAATTCAAGCACTCCTCATCGCCCACAAAGAGTTGATGACGTCGAACGCCCCAGTTGAAGTTATCTGTGGATTCGCCAGCAATGCTATCCTCGTATTCCAGGAAGTCAAAGTCCTTGAAGACGGTGAAATCAGGCTGACCATCGTCACGACGCGAGCCGCTGCTAAGGTCACCCTGCGGACCCGATGTCTCCTCCGTGGACGAGGCGGCCGACGATTGACGTTCCATCAGATCCGAAGATTGGCTAAATATAACCTGGATATGGGCGAGTATGAAACAAATTTAGTAACAATGACAAAATAATCTTTTATTTTCAGCTAAACACTCAATTAGTTCTAAGAAAATGATTACGAAAAGTACAAGTATATATAAGACTAAAATTAGAGTTATGTATAGACTGGAAAAGCTTACGCTTTGTCTGGTCGCTATCGATCCCGTTAGAAGTGACGTGCTCAACGACTGATCGTGTCAAAGGTTAAAGTTAAAGTAAGAAAACGGAAAAAACGAAACGTACAGTTTGAAACAAAACACACATGCGAATTTGCAGGCACGGAACAGAATGGAATGGAACGAAACGATATGTTATAGTAAGAAATAATAAGTACTTGTTACAAAACTGTATTACTTTTCACTATGCATATTGAAAAGAAATGGAAACAAGTGAAATGAAACAAAAAGATTGCCTTTCTAGTGTAAGGAATGAATGGAATGAAACATAAAACAATACTAACAGGCAAGTTTGAGTATTGACAAAGAATAAAACTCTCATATTTAAGACTATTGGAAACCAAAACAAATCAATAATACTATAAGGAACTAGTGGAATGAAACAAAAAACAATTCCAACAGGCAAGCTTGAGTATTGACAAAGAATAAAACTCTCATATTTAAGACT
The DNA here is from genome assembly GCA_035043635.1 of Drosophila rellima. Taxonomy (NCBI): domain Eukaryota; kingdom Metazoa; phylum Arthropoda; class Insecta; order Diptera; family Drosophilidae; genus Drosophila; species Drosophila rellima. The sequence goes on from JAWNMV010000529.1 coordinate 2,887,751, forward strand.
ATTGGAAACCAAAGCAAATCAATAAAACTGTAAGGAACTAGTGGAATGAAACAAAAAACAATTCCAACAGGCAAGCTTGAGTATTGACAAAGAATAAAACTCTCATATTTAAGACTATTGGAAACCAAAACAAATGAATAAAACTATAAGGAACTAGTGGAATGAAACAAAAAACAATTCCAACAGACAAGTTCTGGAATTCAAAGTGTAACGTTGGAATTAAACACAATTATTGAAAGTGGGGTTAGGAATGTGGTAAATGAAACAAAAAATTAATTAACAGGCAAGTGCCGAAAGTCAAAACCTAGAAACTTCGACATAAAATAGTCAGAATTTAATTAAAGGTAAACTGAAACAAGCAAACAAATAATTGTAAAAGTGGAATGTGTGGAAATGAAACGAGGAGTCGGGATGCATAATGTAGAAATGTAGTAAACAAGAAATTAAATAACGAGCCAAAACAAATTACACAAACAAACAAAAGCAAAGCTACACGTGGCATTTGAGAAACATGTTCCTTTACCTTTGAGCAAATTGAGTTTATGAAATCGTCCTATAATTAGGTTTGGTTCGGGTTGTTAATGATGATTGAAATGGCGTGTTAGTTATTGATTTGATTATATTATTTTTTGGATTTGATATTGATATCGATTCGATTTGAATTATTTTACATGAAAAAGAAAAAAACAAAAAGAAGTGGAAATAAATAATTTGTTGTTGTTGTACAGATGACGGGGCCATATTAATAAATATACAAATGTATATTAAGAGAAGCAAGAGGAGCTGAAAGATCTAATACAGATCTAGAGGGGCAGATCAGCAAAGCATGCACCTGGCTAATGTACAAGCTGAATGACTGACTGAATGACTGTCGTCGTCCATTTCGCTCTCTTACCGATGGTGACTTGGGCAGACCGACACGTTGGCCACAGGTGGTCAATAGATTCACCAGACACTCACGCACGCGACACTGCGACATCCAGGGACGCTTCCAGCCGCTGAGAGGCACTGCATCCGCTGGCGATAAGCTTGCACTGCGTCTTGGAGAATTCGGAGTGCCGACAATGCTGCCAAGGCCAACAGCGTGTTGTTGTTGCAATTGTTGTTGCAACTGTTGTTGCTGCTGCTGCAACTGTTGCTGCATTTGTTGTTGCTGCATTTGTTGCTGCTGCTGTTGCTGCTGCTGTTGCTGCTGCTGCTGCTGTTGCTGTTGCTGGACAGCGACGGCAATGGCAGCCACATTGCTGTGCGCCCTTTGCTGCTGCAGCTGTCCACTGACCTGCTGAGCAGTCGCAACCGTCACCGTCGTCGCATTCGTCAGCGTCGAGTTCAGCGAGGAATTGCCCGTATTCGACGAGGCACCACCAATACTACCAACACCACCAACACCACCAACACAACCGCCACCACCACCTCCAAGTGGCTCCTCCGTCTTGAGCAATATGCGACGTCCAATGAGTGGCGTCTGTGAGACATCAAAGGTGAATTCCATGGTGCGGCCGGCCAGTTCCTTTTTACAGAACATATCCGAGTCCGGATATGCGCTATAGAAGGAGAACGATAAGCCGGCGCTGCTGCCATCGCTCGGTGGCACCACCTGCAGCGAGGAGCTCCGCGTGACAATCAACTTGAGTATCTTCAGAGAGTCCTTCCAGTTAACAGTCTGAAATATCAAGAATAAAAATAGTAGTTAATTGAATTTGCCAGTTGGAAGTTGGAAGTTGGTCTGACTTTTAACAAATTTCCAAGTATAAATTTTTGAAAATATATATCAATTATTTAATCGAAAACGTATTTATTAATTTTACGTAATATAATTGCATATAAAATACTCACATCCAGATACTTTCCAATGGCGCGCAACAAGTCCGCGTTGATGGTCTGCGCCTGTGGCGCCGACAGATCCACATAGTGGAGCATGCAGTGAATGACATTGAGAACTGGCACCTGCACCTGCTGCGGCCCCTTCTCCAGCACCTCGATGAGGAAGGCCAGCATATGGAGACCCATGTGAGCGTAAGTGTCGTGCAGATACTTGACCACACACTTGGTCCACTGGAAGGACTCCTTGCAGAACGTCTTCCGGCTGTACAGGGTCATCACCGTGCCCAGATTCTCCAGCTTGGCGCCCAGCTCGGTGGACACATGAGCAATGTTCTCAGCGCTGCGTATGCAAATCTCATTGGCGTCCTCATAATGGAGCAGCATATACGGCAACAAAGCGATCACATTCATGGGGAATGCACAGCTCTGGGTGGGATCGCAGACGGGCAGACTCAACAGCGGTGCGAACTGCGAGAGCAGCGTGATCGTCGGCTCATAGGTGGCACTGTGGGTGCAGCCCTGAAAACATATTTAAAACATTTTCATATTTAACATAATTTAAAATATTATGTTTAAAGCAGCGCTGGGCACGCAGTGGCTCTGAGAGCAGCGGCTGCTCTTTTCGTTATAGGGGGAAAAAACAAACATATTTAAAACATTTGGATATTTAACATGATTTGCATGAAAGCAGCGCTGGGCACGCAGTGGCTCTGAGAGCAGCGGCTGCTCTTTTCGTTATAGGGGGAAAAAACAAACATATTTAAAACATTTTGATATTTAACATGATTTGCATGAAAGCAGCGCTGGGCAAGCAGTGGCTCTGAGAGCAGCGGCTGCTCTTTTCGTTCTAGGGGGAAAAAACAAACATATTTAAAACATTTGGATATTTAACATGATTTGCATGAAAGCAGCGCTGGGCACGCAGTGGCTCTGAGAGCAGCGGCTGCTCTTTTCGTTATAGGGGGAAAAAACAAACATATTTAAAACATTTTCATATTTAATATAATTTAAAATATTATGTTTAAAGCAGCGCTGGGCACGCAGTGGCTCTGAGAGCAGCGGCTGCTCTTTTCGTTATAGGGGGAAAAAACAAACATATTTAAAACATTTTGATATTTAACATAATTTAAAATATTATGTTTAAAGCAGCGCTGGGCACGCAGTGGCTCTGAGAGCAGCGGCTGCTCTTTTCGTTATAGGGGGAAAAAACAAACATATTTAAAACATTTTCATATTTAATATAATTTAAAATATTATGTTTAAAGCAGCGGTGGGCACGCAGTGGCTCTGAGAGCAGCGGCTGCTCTTTTCGTTATAGGGGGAAAAAACAAACATATTTAAAACATTTTGATATTTAACATAATTTAAAATATTATGTTTAAAGCAGCGCTGGGCACGCAGTGGCTCTGAGAGCAGCGGCTGCTCTTTTCGTTATAGGGGGAAAAAACAAACATATTTAAAACATTTGGATATTTAACATGATTTGCATGAAAGCAGCGCTGGGCACGCAGTGGCTCTGAGAGCAGCGGGCACTCATTCCGTTATTACTGGCTCGGTGGCCTCAAGAAGTCGCACACACGTGTGAATGTTACTGTAGGGCTCCCGAATAAAGACATCGTGCCCATCGCTGGGTTAAGGACTTTTCATGTTTACTGATGATTTGAAACGTGCTTACCTTGAGGAGCAGCGCATGCACTCCCGGATAGGCTGTCCACTTGAGCTGCTGCTGCAGCTTCTCCACCTTGTCCCGCGCATCCGGGCGATCCAAGGGCAGGCGATGGAGCACCCGGGTCAGTAGGCGCAACGCCAACATGAACTCGTGCTCGTAGTCCGATTCGAGCAGGGAAACCGAGAGCCAGAACAGCTGAGCCAATATGGTCATCTTGTCATCCTGTGTCGCCGTATCGCCCAGCATCTTCAGGCTCTGTGCGCTGCGGGATCGCGACAGGGCGGAACCGGCCACGGCCACGCCCACGCCCACGCCGCCCACACCGAACTTGCAGACAACGCTGCGTTCGAGCTCGATGCCCGAGGCGCGATTCCGCAGCTCCACCTGCTTGTCACAGGGCGAATTGTTGGCCTTGCGGCCGCAGTAGGAGACCGAGTAGCTGGTGCTGCGTCCATGGCTGGGTATCGAGTAGTTGGAGGACTGCGGCGTCATGCCCGAGGGTGACTTCTTGCCCGGCAGTATGGAGTTGGGCCCGCCATCCTTGTTGTTCAAATTGGGCGTACTCTTGAAGATGTCCTTCATCACGTCCAGCGGCCGAAAGTCCGAGTCCAAACTGTCCACGGCCGCTTCGAGCGTGAGCAGCAGCTCCGTCACATAGCCCTGCATATCCTCGCCCTGCTCGGCGACCGTTTCCACCAGCCGGGACAGTATATCCGACAGCATGCGCGAGTTGATGGGCACATTGAGTGCCCGAAAGATCTGGAGACAACGGCCGGCATAATGACGCGAGGAGCAGGACAAACCCAACTGGAGGGCAGTCTGGGCCCAGCGCTCGGCAATCCGGGCCTGTGGATAACTGTCGGCGAACACCTTGACCATGTGCTTGAGGAAACAGCTAAGCTGATCCGCCGACTTGACGGCCCACACCTTGGCCGTGATATCCTCATAGTTCCACAGCGGCTGGCACGTGTCGTGGGCGAGGAACTTCAGCAGACTCTTGATCACGTGCGCGATGGGCATGCTCGGACCCGGCTGCGGTGGCGCATGCTCATCCGCATGGATCAGCGGCACCTCCGAGTTCTCCGTGTTATTCGGATTGATCTGCAGTGCCGCCGGCAGCGTTGGGGGCGTGCCATTTGCTCCACCGCCCTGCGACGACGACGTCGACGGCTGCTGCAGATTCTGCGGCGTCAGTGGCAACGTCTGTTGATTTGTCGCATGATTCGCGGCAATTATCGTCGAGCTGGACAGATTGTGATGCAATGCATACGCAGCGGCTGCCTGGGGACTCACATGGAGTAGATAACTATCAAATTGCTGATGCAGTTCCGTAAAATTATTGTCAATCACGGGCAATGCCGGCACCGTCAGTCCCAGATCCAATTTGCTCGTCTCACTGTTCAACAAGATGCGAGCCACCGTCAGATGATCGTTGTGCTCGGCGAGCACAATCAACAGATTCACGCACAGCTGCTTGCAATGCTCCCGCACAATGATCCGCGTGTGATCCAAGCCCAGGAACAAAATGTGCAGCATCAACGGCAAATGCAGCGTCCAATCGACGCCGGGAATCCCGTCCACCACAATGTCCGTGAGCAGCATGACAGCCACGTTGCAGCTGTGAAAGTGTAGGATTCAAGAGGGACCATTAATATCGAAAAGTGGATAGTGTTGGAAAAGAATTCAATTTTCAAAATGATTAAAATATTAATGCGAAATCAAATAAGATGCCCAATAATGATAATACTGATGATCCGCAAGCACATCGGATTTTGAAAAAGTGTCAAGCGGTAAGTAGGAAAAAATTTCAAAATAATGAACAAATTGACATTCCGCAAGGAAATCGGTTAAGTTTTGACAAAGTTGGGGCAGATTGAAATTTTTGAAAAAGTGTAAAGGGGTAAGTATGGAAAAGTGGGCAGTTTTGAACAAAAAATACGATTTTCAAATAAATAATAATTTTGATGCACCATCAAATTAGAGGCCAAATAATGAAAAAATTGACATTCCGCAAGGAAATCGGTTAAGTTTTGACAAAGTTGGGGCAGATTGAAATTTTTGAAAAAGTGTAAAAAATACGATTTTCAAATAAATAATAATTTTGATGCACTATCAAATTAGAGGCCAAATAATGAAAAAATTGACATTCCGCAAGGAAATCGGTTAAGTTTTGACAAAGTTGGGGCAGTTTGAAATTTTTGAAAAAGTGTAAAGGGGTAAGTATGGAAAAGTGGGCAGTTTTGAACAAAAAATACGATTTTCAAATAAATAATAAATTTGATGCACCATCAAATTAGAGGCCAAATAATGAAAAAATTGACATTCCGCAAGGAAATCGGTTAAGTTTTGACAAAGTTGGGGCAGATTGAAATTTTTGAAAAAGTGTAAAAAATACGATTTTCAAATAAATAATAATTTTGATGCACTATCAAATTAGAGGCCAAATAATGAAAAAATTGACATTCCGCAAGGAAATCGGTTAAGTTTTGACAAAGTTGGGGCAGATTGAAATTTTTGAAAAAGTGTAAAGGGGTAAGTATGGAAAAGTGGGCAGTTTTGAACAAAAAATACGATTTTCAAATAAATAATAATTTTGATGCACCATCAAATTAGAGGCCAAATAATGAAAAAATTGACATTCCGCAAGGAAATCGGTTAAGTTTTGACAAAGTTAGGGCAGTTTGAAATTTTTGAAAAAGTGTAAAGGGGTAAGTATGGAAAAGTGGGCAGTTTTGAACAAAAAATACGATTTTCAAATAAATAATAATTTTGATGCACTATCAAATTAGAGGCCAAATAATGAAAAAATTGACATTCCGCAAGGAAATCGGTTATGTTTTGACAAAGTTGTGGGACACGGAAATTTTTGAAAAAGTGGGCAGTTTTGAAAAAAAAAAATAAGATTTTCAAATAAATAATAATTTTTATGCACTATCAAATTAGAGGCCAAATAATGAAAAAATTGACATTCCGCAAGGAAATCGGTTAAGTTTTGACAAAGTTGGGGCAGTTTGAAATTTTTGAAAAAGTGTAAAGGGGTAAGTATGGAAAAGTGGGCAGTTTTGAACAAAAAATACGATTTTCAAATAAATAATAATTTTGATGCACTATCAAATTAGAGGCCAAATAATGAAAAAATTGACATTCCGCAAGGAAATCGGTTAAGTTTTGACAAAGTTGGGGCAGTTTGAAATTTTTGAAAAAGTGTAAAAAATACGATTTTCAAATAAATAATAAATTTGATGCACCATCAAATTAGAGGCCAAATAATGAACAAATTGACATTCCGCATTAAAATCGGTTAAGTTTTGACAAAGTTGGGGCAGATTGAAATTTTTGAAAAAGTGTAAAAAATACGATTTTCAAATAAATAATAATTTTGATGCACTATCAAATTAGAGGCCAAATAATGAAAAAATTGACATTCCGCAAGGAAATCGGTTAAGTTTTGACAAAGTTGGGGCAGTTTGAAATTTTTGAAAAAGTGTAAAGGGGTAAGTATGGAAAAGTGGGCAGTTTTGAACAAAAAATAAGATTTTCAAATAAATAATAATTTTGATGCACTATCAAATTAGAGGCCAAATAATGAAAAAATTGACATTCCGCAAGGAAATCGGTTATGTTTTGACAAAGTTGTGGGACACGGAAGTTTTTGAAACAGTGTCGAGGGGAAGTAAAAAATAATCGAATTAAAGTACTTGATCATTAATTTAAACAAAACTGACCCTCAAAATCATATAGATTGACTTTTCATCTATCAGAAAATTAACTTTCGCAAACAGTTTGATATTCTGACCGATTTCCTATATCTAAATCTACTATAACTTCACGATGCTTTACAGAATTATCTTAGATAAAAAATGCACGGCTAATGCCCTAAACCATTAACATATTTCCTGACAAATGACTTGACTAATTAGCTTAACTGGCAAAGCAGCTTTAATTTGTGGATATATAAGCTGTGTTCTTTGGAGTGAAATTGTATCAGAAACGTGCATTAAAATGAAAGTGTTGGTTTCTATTCTGTTTCTGTCTCTGTTTCTGGCGGTGGCTTCAGCTAGTAACATCACTGAGGATCTGGATGAACTGCCCGACAATATTATAACCAATGGCTTTACAGCAGCCGAGGGCAGAGCTCCTTATATTGTGTATCTGCAGTTCCAGAACTCGTTTTGTGGTGGCTCGATCATTGGAAACACCTGGGTGATAACCGCCTCGCACTGTACCAAGCCGTACAATTCGGTTACCATCTATTATGGATCTCTCCGACGTGGCCAGGGACAGATTGTGCACACGGTGCGTGGCAGCAATAATATTATTAATCATCCCAGCGATGATATCGCCTTGATTCGCACTCCCCACGTCAACTTCAATGCCAATACCATCAACCGGGTCCGTCTGCCCAGCCTCAATGAGCGCAATCGATATGTGAATCAATGGGCCTTGGCCTGCGGCTGGGGTCAAACCACCTCGGGCAACGCTGCCGATCGGCTGCAGTGCGTCGATTTGCAGGTCATCAGCAATGCTCAGTGCCGTCAAACTTATGGCGCCGAATATTCCAAGGATCAGATTCTCTGCGTGGCAACGCCCGGCGGCAAATCCATTTGCTTTGGCGACTCAGGTGGTCCATTGGTTCACAACAATCTCCTGGTCGGAGTCAGCAACTTTGTCTCGGCCAGAGGCTGCACCGCGGGAGATCCGTCCGGCTTTGCCCGTGTCACCAGCCACTTGAACTGGATACGTCAACACACTCGCATTGCATACTAAAATTGATCTAGACGATCCTGAATAATTTTCAAACCCTTTAGCTTTGTATAACTATATCTTTTTATTGATATGCTTGGGAAATAAAATAACTTTCAATTGCAAAACATTTTGAGTTCCTTTTTATCTGCATTTATAAAACTCGAATATAGAGTTTATGAAAAATTAATTTAATCTAACAGAAGATTTGGTTTCTAAGTATGGTAGAAAAGCAAAAAATAAAGCAGTTAAAATCCATTTCCCATTTTCTTAAAAAAAGGCTGTAATAATTAAGAAAATATCCTAAAACTAACCAGGTCAACATAAAAAAGATGTAAATAGGAAAAATTCAAATTTACCGACTGCGGAAGTCTTCAAGTAAAAGTATTTGTCATTATTTATATAATGACTTGTTATAATCTTGCCTTATTTTTAAATAAATTGATAGTATGTAGTTAATTTGTTATGTCGAAGAAATCTGCAATTTATTCCGCATTTAATATAAGTATTTAGGTCACTGATTAGCTCTCAACATTAAATCCAAATTAATTACAGGAAAGAAATTAGCAGAACTAATTTGAAAGAAGTTACCACTGATTCAGAATTGTATCTTATTTATAAAGATTTACATGGAATTTAATTTGAAATATAAAATCAAAAAGAATAATTCCTAAATTTATTTACAAATGCTTAGATAATGTTTTTTTTTTTTTAAATTAATTCTTAGCTATTTTCAAGAGAAGGATTTAAGAAAATGTTGGCTGCATTTTTACATAAGAACTAAACGATAAACGACCTATATTTGCATAGCTAATGTTTTTAGTGATTATTTATTATATCAATTATATAAGCACTGTCATTAGCTATCGTTTTTCCGACTTTAATGAGTTTACCAAATTTGGTAAGAGAGAAAGTAATTAGTGAGGGTCAGCAACTATTTAAGAGCATACTAAAAGCAGTTGCCAACCAAGTTGAGGCTTAAACATGAAACTGTTAACAGTTCTATTGACTTTGGCCTTTGGCTTTGCCTGTGCAACTGGAACTGAGAATGAGAATGAGATTGAGAATGGGAATGGAACGAAAGTGTCGCCTGATCAGGAGGAGCAGCCTGACAATATCATAACCAATGGATATGCTGCCTATGAGGGCAAAGCTCCTTATATTGTCAGTCTGTCCTTAAGAAGGGATGGCAGCAATTCAGTGACATTGTGTGGTGGTTCCATCATTGCCAACACTTGGGTGCTGACAGCTGCCCATTGCACCAACAATCAACACTATGTGGACATTCATTACGGCTCCAACTGGAGATGGGATAGCCGATACAGTTACAGAGTTCGCAATACGAACTTCATTCAACATCATCTCTGGCCCAATACCAATGGCAATGACATCGCTCTGATTCGTACACCTCATTTCAACTTTAATTCCAGAGTCAACCGGATCAAGTTGCCAGCATTCAATCAGAGGCATCAACAGTTCGAGAACTGGTGGGCAGTTGCTTGTGGTTGGGGCGGACAGGCAAATGGCCAACTGGCCGATTGGCTGCAGTGCGTCGATCTGCAGATCATGGGCAATAGCGAATGCTCCAGCACCTATGGCAACATTCCCAATGGCATTTTGTGCATCCGGACGCCGGGTGGCAAATCGACCTGTGGTGGCGACTCTGGCGGACCCTTGGTCACCCACGATAATCCCATTTTGGTTGGTGTCACCTCTTTCGTTTCGGGTTCGGGTTGCATGGCTGGTCACCCAGCTGGGTTCACTCGTGTCACCGCCCACTTGGATTGGATACGTCAGCATTCTGGCGTTTAGCTGACTACTAACCAAAAAATTGTATTTAAAAACAGGAGTACAATAAAACTGCATACTGTGAAAGTTATTTGAAGGTAATACTTTATATTAACATAAGTTTCCTAGACTCAAAAACTATAGTTTCTATGATGGCTGACAAATAATGCACACTTTTAACGCTTGCACAAATTTAAATTTACTAATTAGTTAAAAAACAAGTTGAAATTTTCCGTGCCTTATTTCAAGGCTAATGCTAATGATAATAATATAATATTGATAATAACTTCAAGTATTTTAAAGAGTAGTTCCCCATTTATTTAGCTATTGTCAAGTAGCATTTATTATATGTATATTTTGAATAGTGTTTTCAAGGGTCAACCCCTTTTTTTTCTTATCTAACACTTTAATTAGGTTTGTATTCTTTCTATAAGCTCGTTAGCTCCCATCAGAGATAAAAATAAACTTTTTTTTTTTTTGAAATTTGTTTGTTAAAAAATATAGCTTTTATTTATCGTTAACAGCATTTTTACTGTATCGTAAATCCAACAATCGACGAGACCGTTTTTAAAATAGAATGCTCTTTTTGGTGGACAACTTTAACTTTTATTATCAACAATTAATCTGTAAAATCTCATCAAGATCGATTAAATTTAAAGGGAGTTATGAATGTTTTTCAAAATTGTAAGCAACAAAAAAAAAAACTCAAAGTATGCAGTATTTTTGTAAACCGTTCTATCTGGCAAACGTTCTCTTTTATTATCAGCAAATTTGCCACTAAACCTCATCAAGATCGGATAAATATATCAGTAGTTATGGCTATTTTAAAATTCTCAGAAACGCAAGCGCCTTAAAGTATGCAGTATTTTTTATATCGTTTATGTGGGGAAACGATTTATTTTTATATCAGCAAATTTTCCGCTAAGTCTCATTAAAATTGGATAAACATATCTGTAGTTATGGCTGTTTTAAAATTCTCAACAACGCAAGCGCCTAAAAGTATGCACCAATTTTAATACCGTAGAAGTAAAAGTGCATAGAACGGAAATCGGTTATTGACAACACTGATTATCGTAGCTAGTAAACAGCATTAGCAATTAGCTTTAGGTCGTAAACAAAGCGATCGTGTTTGCAGAATACAAAGGTTTTCATTTTCCGATCGCAACATTGATCGAACATGTTGCAGCTGATTGTGAGTTTGATCGAACATGTTCGATCTTCTGCTCACTATATAAACTCGCAGTAAGCACTTTGTTAATATAACTCTGACAGTCTACACATGAAGCTGTTAGTACTTTGTTCTCTGGCTTTTGGCTTGGTGGCAAGTGAAAATCAATCGACAAGATCCCGTATTCAGAAGCATCCAAACCAGATCATAAGCAATGGATATCCCGCTCCCAATAACAAGGCTCCGTACATTGTCAGCATTGCCCTGAAGCAGCCGGGAAGCAATGAACTTGGACTGTGCGGCGGTTCGATAATTGCAACCACTTGGATTTTAACAGGAGCTCGATGCCTGGCAACGGCAGAATATGCGGACATTCATTACGGATCGAATGCCAGGTGGCAGGGACAATTCCATCATCGTGTTGAGAGGAACAACTTTATTCCGCACCAACTTTATCCGGCTATTGACTATGACATCGCTCTGATTCGTACACCAGCCGTGAGCTTCTCCTCCCGGATCAGCAAGATCCGTTTGCCGAGTGCCGACCAACAAAACTATGAGAATTGGTGGGCCGTTACCTGCGGCTGGGGGGAGAAGACCAATGGTCAAATCGCCGACACGCTGCAGTGCATCGATGTGATGATCGCCAGCAAAATCCAATGCCAGAAAACCTATCCCGATGTCGTCGACGGCACCTTGTGCATTGGAACCCCCGGCGGCTCGTATACCTGTGGTGGCGACTCTGGCGGCCCCTTGGTCACCCGCGATTCCCCCACCTTGGTTGGCATCACGTCTTTCGGCTCCCTCACCGGATGCAATGGCGGCAGACCAGCTGCATTCACTCGTGTTAGCGCCCACTTGGACTGGATACGCCAACAATCGAGTGTCGCTTACTAGGCAATAAGAAATCTCAATGATTTGAAGAACATTCAATAAATTGGCATACTTTGAAAGTTATCCAAAAATAAACTTAATATCAGTTAAAATGTATTTCCTAGTCGCAGATTATAAAATATGACTTCATTCTTGGATCTAACTCACTTCTCACACGGGAAATCTTCAGAGTAAATATGTTATGAAGTTTCCTATAATTTACTGGAGACTGAAATCTAATTCATATCACAAACGGTAAGAGCTAGTTGGCTGAAATATTCACAGTAAATTATTATTGAAATGTCCTATCACTAACTGGAGACTGACGACTAACTCATATCCCAAACGGTAAGAGCTAGATGGCTGAAATTTTCACAGACATTTTTTATCGCAATTTCGTAGACAAAGTGAATTTATATATTTTTTAAGATTATATAAATCTTCTAACCGACTGGTGGCTGACAAGCAACACTTACAGATATTTTATAAATACTTTGTATTGTAAAAAGTTCAAATAATCCCATTTCTATTTACAGAACTACGACAGAAGTAAAGCCACACATAACACAAATTGGTTCAAAAAGTGTATCATTAAATGATTTATCAAATAAAAAGAGGAAGATGAAGCAACTTACCGATGAAATCCGCTAATGGGCAAACTGACATCCGGCAAAAACTCGGTGAGCGGTGCAAAGTAACCACCGTACTCCGGCATGGGCAAAGGATGCGGATGTGCATTGGGCGGTGCCTCTGCCGTGTTACGCAACTCCACATTGTCCTCCTGCCGCAGTTCCGGGTCATTGATTAGTATATCCTCCGGTCGGGGCAGTATCGATGGTCCCGATGCTGCACGTATTTTGTCAGCGCCACGAGGTGGACGACTGCCCCCAGAAATGGGCGTGACAGCAGCGGCGGCAGCAGCTGCAGCTGCCTGGGTATAAGCGCGTATTCCACTGTCCGACTTGCAGGTGCTACAAATAATAACAAGTTGATGAGTTCAAGTTGAATTCAAATTAGTTGAGCCAACAACTAACCCGATTTTAATCGGATCCTCGCCGCTGTGACGTTTGGTGTGTATGGTGCCCTTCTCCACGGTCAGATCCTGTGTGCGCGAATCATTAATGCCGCCCACAGCTTGACCTGGAGATCAAAGAATAAAGTTATTCAAATTTTATACTGTAATTGTCATATCAATTAAGCAAAATTAAGCATAAATCAAAAATTCGTTTTTCAATTTTATCAATAAAATAATTGCAATTGAAAATAAGAGTTAAATGATTATTTAAAATAAAAAAGAGTAGAACTAAACATTAATATTATAATTTTTTGTGCGATTCCTGGCTTGTATGAGTAGTGCATTTTATGCATAAAAATATAATAAAATTGAAAAAGTTTTATTTTTTGTGTAATTCCTGGCTTGTTTGAGTTGTGCATTTTATTTTAAGGGTTTTATTTTTCGTGTAATTCCTGGTTATTACCAGTGATAAGAAGGACACGCGACAGTGAAACAAAAAAACAAATTAAAGGTTCAGAAAATACTTCCTGGGTTTGAATATATGCTATGCTTTATGGAGCTTTGTGTTTTGTGGAGTAAACAATTTCTTCTTTTACATTTTACTTCTCTTTTCTCTTGTTTTTAATCTCTGGTACCCATTGGGTATCAACCCAAAAAAAAAAGGGTAGCATGACCGGAAACGGAACTCACCATCGGCACTGTGGCTGGATGCCTTACGCATGCTGGTCAATCTATAAAATGGCGGCGTCTCCGTGCGTTCGATGAGACAGTTGAGAGTTTCCACCGTCTGCAGCTCGGCCATGAGCTCATCGAGCAGACGATCCGGGCAGCTGCGGGCCAGATAAAGTGCCACACGTTTGGCCTGCGTACAATAAGTGTAATAAGTGAATAGAACAAGTGACTTGAAATAATAAGCTTACATAGGGTAATAGCTCGTTGGGGGCCATGCCGCTCATGATGACCAAGTAGCGCAATATGACCTTTAAGTTGTTTGGCCAAAACTGGCACAAGGTGCCCCACAGCTCCTCAATATCACGCGGATGTGCATCCGAAAACTAAAAGTGATATAAACTCAAGTTAGTGCAACACTCAAGTCAAGTTAATTTCATGCCACGTTACCTTTGCAGTTATATAGAAAAGATTATTCAGTATCATTTCCGTTGCCTCCGTTGATCCGGTGCCCTCGCGGCGACCTCGTGTGCCCGAATCCGGAAAGTACTGAGAGTGAGATTAAAAAATCAGAGAGAAAATAAATAATGTGAAAATCAAAAGAAAGAGGAAAGCAGATTATAATGAAATGCCGGATACAGACACAGTTACATCCTCCTACTCCATTCACTTTTTTATCTTTTCATTTCAAATATGTTGAATCCTTCACAGCGGGCTGCAAATGCGTTTCAACTGACAGATTGAAATGTTTGACAAACTAGCACAATAGGCAACAAAATACAGAAACTGTTTTCAACTTTATAAAAATGTAAACAAATATGGATTTTTATTCGTAACTTTTTTCTGTTAAGCGATGGAATGTTTTAAAATTTTCTGGGCAATTTAAAAGATTTACGATTTCTGAAAGCTAAATAATATACAATTTAAATTTGATACACTTATTTTGGAATTTATTCTTTTATGAAAATTTATATTGTTAGTGCCGTTTTTTTTTTAAGATTTTCTCACTATAAACGCCTAAAAAAGTTTAAAACAATTTATATATCATTCTTAGCCCTTAAATATTTAAAACTGCTTTAGTTAGATAATATTATAGCTCAGATAAAATATAATTTATTTTATAACATGTATCACAAAAGTTAGTTATATCGTTAGCTGTTGTCACAGTTTTTTCTACTGTTCAAGGAATATTGGCAAAACGTGTAAAAATACAGGAAAAGTGTATAATGAAGAGGGTAATACCTAGAACTATCTATAAACCTAGTAAGAGGTAAAAAGCACTTGCAGCGACTTACCATAATATAGGAGAGGGGCGTGGCAGGTGGAACACTGGTCGCCACCAGTTCCATGTTCTGCAGCCAGGGCAGGAGGCACTGCAGCAACAAGGCGCGCACATCCTCGCGTGCACTCTGAAAACGGTGCGTGATTTCTGCAGGGATAACAAAATGTATATATTGCATATAGAATATGTTTATGATTATGTCAGAGCTTTTACCGGAAAATATGGGCATTGTGAGCTCCGGACGCAGTTGGGCCAGCTGCTTGGAAAGGAAACGCTGCGAACGGCAATAGGCGCTGCTCAAAAGGACATCCAAAGTGCCGACCTTAATGTCATCTTCTGTAACGAAACGAAAAAAGTGAAAAGTATTAAGGCAAAGCTTACAAGAAAATACGAGAAAAACCAACCGTTATTTGCTGTCATACTGAGCTCGAAACAGAGCTAAGGACAACTGAATCGTAGAGCTCTAATACTAGGGACTTTTTGAATATGACTTTTCCAGTGGCCGAAGGAAAAGCTTTCAGCCGGCACTGGAAAGCGTTACATTTGAGTTTTGTTTACTACTCGTAACAAAGGGAAAACAATAGCAATAGATGGGCCCGTCAGTCTACAGAAGTAGTAGTAAAGGATACTTAAAACAAAAACACTTGTTGCTCTTGTAATAGACCTGACCTTGCCACTTGTTGATTCAATGAATGAAATGGCGACATTTCTCAACTGCGTCGGCGCAAAACTTTCGACAGGGTCGGAGGTCGGAGGTGGGAGTTGTTGAAAGCTTTTCGATGCATTTTGGCGCCTTCCAATGAGGGCGAAAGTGTTTAAAAGGCCGGCGTCGCCATTGTCTCGGCTTAGTTTAGCGCGTATTGTCCTCCAGGCCAAATCTGCACCAACTAAAGCCCCCCAAAAAAACTATAGAAATTAACCGCGCCGACGGCAAAACTCATTCTAAAAATTACTTACAAAATTATATTATATAATCTGAACAAAACAATAAAAAATAATACAGACAAAAAATCAAAGTATAAGTAATTAAATTAATTATAACAAAATTTGGCCAACTAACTTTTCATTAAATAAAATAAAGACAAGAAATAAATAAAAAATAAAAATCATACAAGTTGCTTAACTAATTTTAAAAACAGAATCAAAACTTTTTAAAAATAATAATGAAATATAAATAGAAAATTAGAAAAAAAATTAAAATAATAAATATAAAACTTGGTGAACTAAATTTAAAGCCAAATCAAAGATTTGTCTAAAGTAATAAAGAATCAAAAATAAAAAATTTTAAAAATAATAATAGAAGTTGGCAAACTAATTTTCAAACCAAATCAAAACTTTTTTCTACAGTTTGAGTGAGTGTAGAAAAAAACTTGTGAAAAGTAGAAAAGAAATAAATCAAATACTCTTAAATTCAATTCGTCTAAGCTTTTGATACAACTTTTTTAATGGGAACCCAATAAGTCAATATTTGTTTATTTTTATTTATAATTGACTTCATTAAAGACTTCTTGTGTTTCAAATATAACAGACATATTAAATTGTTGGTAGAGTGAAAAATGAAATGTTGGTGCCCTATTACATTTGAACGAAATACTTTTGAAAGACTTCCTCGGCAAAGAAACTTGAAAAGTTCATGAAATGTCGAAAATGTAGTTTTCTTATATAAATTATTTTTGTAGATTTCCTTTTGCTTTAAAGTGGTTTGCCAGTATCAATAAAGCAAGTTTCCACTTTTTCATTTCCTGCAAGTGCAGTTGGCATTAATGAGTTCAAATTGTGTTTACCTTTAGTTGAAAGTTAAGCAAAGGAAAGTCTTTAAAGGACGTAATAGATCAAGTTCTGGCATTTGTGCAGTCAAGCGAGCAATGAGAATGAGATTGAAATTGCGCCAAAGGCAATAAGCTTGCCACAAGGAGCCACACAATTATGACAACACCTAATCCCTACGAAGAAACCACAACAAGAACAGCAACAGCAACAGCAACAGCAACAACTACAACTACAACCACAACAATGTCCAACAAAAGCCTCGACATATCAACAACGTTGGCAGAACTGGTGGGCAACATTAGTACAACAAATAGCATAAATGCCAGCTTAGATCCAACCGAGTACATGTCAGTTGAGGATGAGGAAATGCTACGCATTGCATTCCTCATTAGCGATTTTGTGAATAAATATTATGTACCCATCATTTGCTGTACCGGTAGCATTGGCAATATACTCTCCGTATTTGTATTCTTCATGACCAAGCTACGAAAGTTATCATCGAGTTTCTATTTGGCCGCATTGGCCATCAGCGATACATGTTTCCTCTGTGGACTATTTGTGCAATGGCTGAATTTCCTCAACGTTAACATCTACAATCAGAACTACTTTTGCCAGTTTTTCACATTCTTCAGCTACTTGGCCAGCTTCTGTTCGGTGTGGTTTGTTGTTGCCTTCACCGTGGAACGTTTCATAGCCGTCATGTATCCATTGAAGCGTCAAATCATGTGCACAGTGCGTCGGGCCAAAATTGTCCTAGTTGGCCTAACGATGGCCGGTTGTGTGCACTGTGTACCTTATATTCTGATTGCCAAGCCCGTTTATAATCACAAAATGAATGCTACCATTTGCGATCTAAATACCACTTATAAGGTGAGTCTCTCAGCATAATATTTTGTATTATTCTTTTATAGTTAAAGAAAATATTAAGAAAATGTAAAAAATGTACATATATACATGACTAGGCTTTGTCAAAAAAATATATTACTCAATGTTTTCTAGTGACTTCTGTATAGGGATAGAGGAAACGACTTTTAAATAGAAATAAGAATGTAATTTTTTTATTGATCACACAGACATTTCCTGATTTCAGATATTTTTGAATATATAGTCTAAGAAATCTATAAATTGCATTGAATCCCAAAACGTATTTTAGCTAAATATAGTTTCTCTACAATATGGTATCTAAATTTCATTCAATAGAAGTACACGCTACACTTTGAATTGCCCACACGTCGTATGCTTAATCGCCGAAAGCATTGAAAACTCTTTTGATGCTAACATATCAAATGCATATTTGTAATGCCAAAGTTTGTGTCCCTTTTCTGTTTTGGCATTCTGTGCACATCACACTTTTAATGGGTTGCCAATACCAACAACTAGCAAAAAGTTTCAGACAAACAAACAAAACAAAAACGACAACAAAAGGTAGCCACAAAAGGTTACCATAAAAGAACAGACAACGCACACATATCGACCATTTTCAGCATTTACTCTTTTTTATCAAACATTCAACCGAAATTCCGAATTTCGTTTGTTGTTGACAGAGATTTTTATGATTTCGCACATACATAACGTGCTGAAAAATGAAAAATCAAAATATATAATCATATGAAGTGAGAAATTCGCGAATTACAGATGTGATAGCCAAGTTGATATTTAAATTGAATTTCAGAATATTTGAAGAACTAAGTTAATATTTAATAACAGAGTAGATAGCTTGAAAAGTGATTCAAATTAAGTACGAGACTAATTAATTATAAAATATAATCTACACAAACTATTTAGATTGTTTCAGCAAATGCTTTAATATTTTTAGCAGTTGCCAACTGTTTTTTTTTTTAAAGAGTATGCAAAAATTATTCTAAGACATGCTTCAATAAATAGGCAAAATTGCAAACCACTTGTCAAATGAGTTTCCTCATTTTTATCCTTTTTTTTTTCCTCTTGTCAAACGACACGCATTGTCTGGTGATAAATCCTTTATCGCAGCACATTTAACCTTCTATAAATAAAGAAGCTTGCCAAAAGTCAAACCAATTCGACACCCTTTTTTTTATTGTCAGTTCTCTAGTGACTTTTTAACTTTTAAGCAGCTTTAGTTGGATTAGAATCGAATCGAATCTTCGGACTGCTCTCAAAGTTGCCATCATGTTTGGCTTTGGCCAAAAGGACTTGGCAGTCATTTCTCTGTCTCCTTCTTTCTCTGCAGGAGTTTTTTGTCCAATTAATAAAAAATACGCATGCTATTGTTAACAAGCTAAGCAAGTAGCGTCAAATTCATTTTAGGAGCGCAAAGAAAAAAGGGAAACCAAGCCAAGCTGAACATAATAACATTTTGCCAAACGTCGTCAATTAATCAAACAGACTGTGGCTTAAGGCAATTGCTGAATGAGTTAGGCCCAAATTGACAGTTTATTAGGCGTGCCAACAAATTAGAGAAACGAATGTGGCACAAAACGCAGCAGTAAGTCAAGGAATGCCAATAAAACTAGATAACATGCCTCGAACTGATCGAATACTACATACCCAGCTCTTAAACGGAAGGTTGCTGATAGTTACTATATACTCATAATTACTTGTCATTACTTATAACTACTCTCAATTACCTTTTAAATAATTTGGAAATATTTAAAAACGATATATATATAAAATATATATAAATTTAATTAAATAATACAAAAACTTAAGTGATTAGGTGAGTAATTATAAAAGTAAAGTAATTCAAAAAATAATTAAAGTAATTATATCCTATTTACGATACAATACACTCATTTGCCACGTGTTCTCACTCCCTTGTTTACAGGGTATACAAAGTCCAAAGACCGCAAGTTCAACCCAAACAAATATTTCCTCTTAACCGCAATGTGCACACAAAAAAAAAAACAAAACAAAAAAGCAAGACAAAAATCAACAATAGAAACCGCGACAAGGACAATTTTCAACTAACAACCCCCCACAATCGAACCCCTAGCAATGATACTTCCTCTTCCTCCTCCTCCTCCTCTTCCTTCTGCGCTCTTGGCACGAACTTCTAACAACATTGTCAACACGCATTTCTTTTGGGTGTGTCCTATTCAGTGTACTAAATACGAATATTGTGGCGTCGTGACAATTTTCCTATGAGTGCGCGATAAATCTCGAATTTCTGTTTAAATAACGCTTG
The DNA here is from genome assembly GCA_035043635.1 of Drosophila rellima. NCBI lineage: Eukaryota > Metazoa > Arthropoda > Insecta > Diptera > Drosophilidae > Drosophila > Drosophila rellima. The sequence goes on from JAWNMV010000529.1 coordinate 2,907,715, forward strand.
TTTTTTTTCTGGTTTTTTGGCCGTTGGAAATTCAATGCTAATTTCACACAGAGTCCAGACAATGCAAGTCAAACAAAAGGCCAATATTGTCCAACCTGTGCAACCAACGCGTCGCGTCTCTATTAGCCAAATTGGCAAGAGCGACGAGCAATGCGTGAAGTGGAAATAAAGGCGAAACCAAAAAATGATTGAGCACCGAAATTTGCTTCCCTGCCGATTTTTTTTCTTTTGCTTCTCTTTTACAAGTACATCTGCGGCATTCAAATTCAATCAGCAGCGATGAAAAAAAATGGGAAGGAGATAAAAATGAATACACAAACATTTGTCGCTTGCCGGTGGCAGACGTGTCGTATGAGTGATGTGCTCATATTTGCCGTATCAAGGCTTGGGCGTTTTTTGGCTGCCACATTCCTGAAAAATAATATCAGCGTGGGTTGCTCGACTCACGGTAAACAATATTGAAAAGTTCTCGATGAGGCGATAAATTGTTGACAAGCAAGCAAAATTCACAATTCAGTGGAATATCCTTGAACACAGTGATCATTGTGTGTGCAAAAGCAATTTATTTTATTCTCAGTGCAAATAATACTAATTATCTGGCAAATAACAAATTAAAAAATATACAAACGGAATTGAGTTGGAAGAATTCGTTAGTCGATTAGAATGTTTCAACTACAGTAATAACAATAAATACACTGATTAAAAATAATAAACTCAAACTCACAAATTAAATTTAGCTCAATTAAAATTAATTAATCAATTAATTTATAAATCAATTAAGTATTTCTTATTGCTTAGAATTTTATTTATCAAATTACAAATATTTTAAATAATATCTATTTCTGTTATATGAAAATTTAGAGCATTAATTAGGCCAAATCTAAATTTAAAAGCCTAATTAGCTTAATTTCACAGACAATAAAGATTATTGAGTAACTAAACAAAGCCTTAAAATAAGGCTAAAATTGATTCGACATTTTTAATAATTTGAGTTGTAAGTTAAGTAAATTTCAATCATTAAAATTTATTTAAAATCAATATCAGAATCTAGATTAAATATGATTAGATACGAGCTTATTTAATTATGACAATTTTCTGCTAGTATTCGGAAATTTCCATTAAGACCATTTAAAATGATGAACGTCTGACTAAAGAACTCAATTATATACAGAACATTCATTACTTAAAACTGAATGCTCAACTGAGTTGGATTATTCAAGACCATGTTGAGTCAGATTAAAATAAAGACAAGACAATGTCGATATACACACATTGTCAGCATTTGTCAGAGCAGCTGGACAATAACATCCTTAATAGACTTTGCTGTTGACGAGAGAAAGAGGAAAGTAGGAGGAAAGGCAGCTGCAGAAAACAAATTGAAATCGAGAGCAAAGGAATGCGGCAAACTGCCTACAAGTTCAACTAAGGGAATGCAGATAAACAGACCGAGAGAGAGAGAGAAAGGGATAGAAATTAAAAGGAAAGGGAACAATGTCAATAAGCATATTGACCGACTTGTTGAACTGTAAAGACGTCTCTCTTTGAGGGTTTTTAAACCAAATTTCTTATGCAATTGCAATTTAACGCCATGTGTGAAGACAACTCAAATATTTGCAACTTGATATAATAATTGAATATGTGATTGCTTAAAAATCAATTTCGGATTTATTAACAAATGTCGCAACATCTGAATAAATAACAAACTACAGTTGATTGAAATTCTCTGCTTCGACTTCTAATTCACTCGGCGAAAAGTAATCAAAAAAAACCCTAAAAACAAAATATAAATTTCAATTGAATTTACTTTACTTTATCGCATGGATTTTTCGACACAACAACAAGAGTAAAAATAAGCCAAGTTTCGTTTTAATTGATTGGCTGACTCTTTAATCAGTCTAGTTTATATCCTATAGCCATCAAATGATTAGCTTGGGCTTATAATAAAAGTCATAAAAGTGGGTTTATCGACAGACTGAAGTCATATGAAAAACTAAGGATTCACTACAACTCAATACAGGGTGTGTATTTTAATAGCAAACATTAGAAAGATTAGATAATCAACTATTTAAAGGGTATATTATAGGACAACTTCTGTTCGATTCTCCTCATTTATTGAATGTATTAGAAAACTCACTTTATAAATCATTAAAGCACAATACAGGGTATATTGCACTCATATACTCCCCTTAGGTATTGAAAATACTCAGAGTATCATAAAGAGTAACCAACTTAAATGGTATAAACAAGATAAACTTCAATTTCAGCAGAATAACAACTTATCGTATAATTTAAATAAATAAAATTTCTAGTTAACCCGCGGCTCTTTTAAAATTAGCTTTCATTATTTATTTAGCTTTTAACGCGTTAGGAACCATTTAAATTTCTAAGATAAAATTCTTATTAATTAATGAAAATGCCAGCTGGCAATTTAAGTTCTTTACATTTAAAGTATTTAAGCACCGCCGCAATTTAATTTCACAACTCAATTAGCATTGAGACTGAAAAATTAACTCGAATTTCTCTGTAAAGAAGACGATAAATAAATTCACATTTCTGTGGCACCACAAGCACCACCAGCACCACAATGGTCAACTCAAATTCAGTAACAGATGTTTAGGAATTATTGCAGAGGTTTTCTTAGAAATATTATTGAAATTAAAAGGCACTCTAGCTGCTTTTTATTAGCATTTGTAAAGTACAAAAACGGCAAAACTAGTAAATCATTTAGCATGAATAGGGAATTTGTGCCAGCAAAATAAAATAAATTATATAAATTGAAACAGGTGGAAAATGGGGACTTCAAATTAGCTTTGAGCTGAGATTAACAACACCAGGAAAGTGCAAATAGCAGAAAGTTGAAGCAAATAACACAAAACGAATTACGAATATATATAAAAACAGAGGGTGTGACAGACTTTAAAGTACCCTAGCATAATAAAATAGGCACATACATTTAACTTGACTATTCCTCATGCAAGGGAAGTAAACTTTTTAGTCTGTTTGTCCACTTTCAGAATAGAAGCTGCCCCTCTCACTTAAACAGTATTTTTATAAACTTTCTTTTATTATTCAAAAATATCATATTTTATAATTTAAGTTATTGAAAAAATGTGATTTACAGTGGAAAGCGACTTCAATATACTGCCTTTTACCCATTTGTGCCAGCAGGTCATTTTTCTGGCCCATATGATTATTTAATCTTGCCGCAAGGTTTTCCGTGACTTTTCAGCATACGGAAAATCCGCTTAACTCTATTTTTTCTATGCTAGTACACGCCGTATATATATAATTGGTTCAAGCGCTTGTTTTTAACCAGATACACACATATACATACATATGTAGTATATTGCATAGAAAGCCATTGGCAATTGAATTTGGCCACAAACCTGAGCTGTAACTACATTACGTATACGCCACGCTGAACTGAAACGAGTGATGGCAGTGAAAAGTGAAAAAATTGCCAAAACTGCAGGAAAAAACCAATTTAGTTTCTTAAATTCACAGGAGCAACTGGCGCTGTTCAATTACTGGGATTCACTAATTGTTTACGCGGTGCCGTTTACAACCATAACGGTGCTCAATACCTGTACCGGTTGCACCGTTTGGAAATTTGCAACAGTGCGACGCACATTGACAATGCATAAGAAGTGAGTGGAAATGGAAATGAAAGTAAATTCCAATTTAAAATGCTAATTACTTCCTGCCAACTTCAATTTGTTTTCGCTAGAAAGCCACAGTTGAGTAATATGGCAACAACAACAGCAAACTCGACGACAGGTGGCGCTGCAGCAACACCCTCGACGTCCTCGTATCGCATTACAGCATCGCTGAAGCGTCAAAAGTCAACATCAACACACCCGAGTGGACAACATAGTGTTGCACGGAAAGCTGAGCAACAACAACAACAGCAGCAACAACAACACGATGTCAACTCTCAACATCATTGCGAGATAACTCAGAAACCAGGTGAGCTGAGAAAGTTGCATCAACTTCTGGCCAATTGACATGACTTAATGTAAGCAGCTCAGAGGCTCAATTCACGCTAAAATGTCAAGCACAAAAACACACACACATGCATACACACACACACACACACACACATGCCGCAAGTTGTGGCAACTTTGCTTAAGCCATTTTGCAGACAACTTTGTTGCACGCACAAATCCCAACAATTAGCAGCCACTTGGAAAAACTTGCAACACACATGACAAAGTTAAACTAAAAACTACTTAAAACAGTTGACAACTTTTCTAAGAAATCTGCATCTCACCAATATATATATTATAAGACATCAGCTTTTATTTCATAATCATTAAAATACTTCAAAACTTAATACCACATTCCCTGATTTCACGGATTTTCAAAAAGACATCAAAATTATTCAATATAAAAGATTCATAATTTTTTGACTAAATATTATAAATATTATAAATATTCTTCGACTGATCAGCATAAAATTACAGCTACAAATAATAATCAACTTTTAAAATGTTGAATACAATAATTTTTCCTTTCAATTATATTTTATTTGACTAAATTTTTCATTAGCTTTTGCCCATTTTTTTTAGTTAAAGACATTTGCTAATTTGAATTATATTTGCTTATTTTATTCACTTCTCAGGCCGTCGCAAGGTGCAAAACTCATCGCAATTGAAGGTGACCAAAATGCTGCTCATTGTTTCCACGGTTTTTGTCTGTCTGAATTTACCGAGCTGTTTGCTGCGCATCGAAACTTACTGGGAGGTGAGTGATCGAACTACTTGAAAGACTTGTACTCACTCAAATTACGTATACGCCAAGTGGTTGATGCTTAAATCGTATCAAATTACTGCCAAGTTCTACTATAAACGATCGCTACACGTGTCGTCTCCGACTTTATTGTTTTGTTTAATAAAAGCTCTGATTATTGAGTTCGGAGCAGAGCCACCAGTGGCTTTAGTAGTGCAAACAAGAAGAGAACACAAAAACAAATCCAAGAAAAGAAGAAAAAACGCCGTCATGCTGTCGTACTTTTCATTAAATTATAGCGAAATAGACAAAGTTTTATTATTGTTTGGCCAGCAGCTGCTAATTAACAACATTTTGCAGATGCCAACTGCATTGCAATGGACTATTTATATATCTCTATAGTGCGAGACTATGAAAACCGCATGAAACTAAGACTCTGAATGAGGTAGAGAATTTCACATCACTTAAATATAACAGTTAACATAAATAGTGTGAAGGACTCGTTGAATTTTGTTAGCTTATTTGTCAATAATTAAAGTTTTTTATACTTAAAGCGCTTTGAGGGTATGGAAAAATGTTTAAAAAACCACAAAAATGCTGAGAATATTTTTGTCTTAAATATTAATGACGATTAAAATTATATTACATTGAGAATATAATTTAAATGATATTTATCAAAATAACATTTTAAGGGGTATAATGTGTGTCAATCAAACTCACACAGCTACTTAATCAAACAGTAGAACGAGTTGAGTGTTTCTGTGTTGGGGCTTTAATTAAGTTTGTCACCGTTGGATCGTAAAAATTTTAAATTTCAAAAAGAAGCAGACAGACGAAAAAAAAGAAGGAAAGTTTTTACGACACTTTTACAACATTTAATTACACAAATATCATTTTAACAGGTTGTCATTTACCGGGACACAGTGTCAAGAAGGGCAAAGGTTATGCATTATGTAGCTCGATAAATGTTAGGGTTAGTTTTCAGCTGAAAAGAAAGCTTAAAAACCCCTTGATTAAAGTTAACATTTTAACGAGCAGTTGTTCGTAGAGTGCAAATGTTAAAACTTACAACTTTTTTGACTTGCGCTGCCAACTTGTTGACGTGGCGCTGCCAACTTGCCACGTAGGACGAAAATGAGTTATCGCAACGGAATGTACACTCACAAAAGAAAACTTAACTAAGGCAAAGACTATGAAAAATGTAGTCAATTTTTCTTTGTTTGGCATTTTTCAAATTTTGCCGAAATAAATGAGGATTTTTTACAGGTTGTGCATGTAAAACATGTTACAACGATTTCTGTCTTTTTTTCGGCTATCTAGTTTGATGTGGATGTCAGGACGCTGACAGCTGAGCGAATGAATGAATACAAAATTCGTTATACCTCACACATATGTAAATACATACATACATATATGCGACAAACTTAACATTGATTGCGACAGAAAATTAATTGAGTGGAAAGCTTTCGACTGTGCAACAGCCTGGAAATGTGCCAAAATTTCAACAGGTCAACGTTTAGGGCATAAGCCGAAGGTCAATATACATATATAGCAGAGTAACTCAATTAGCGATTCATAGGAAGTTGTTATCAAAACCAAAAAGTGATGATATTCAAAATATTATCAAAATATGAATGATGAAAGACAAAATATTTACATTAATGGCATTTCCATTCACTTTTCCACTTCATTTCTCACTCCAGACACAAACAGCCAAAACGCAAAATACAACAATTGTTTTGCAATACATTTTCAATGCGTTCTTCATCACAAATTTCGGCATTAATTTTGTACTTTATTGCGTAAGCGGACAAAATTTTCGGTAAGTAACTAAGTGTATCAAATTGTAAATTGTGTAATTATCAAATTGTGGAGTCTTCAAATACCCTGTAAAACTAAAGTTGTATCCATTTCCATAACAACATTTAAAAACTATACAATTGAAATTTTGTTGAACATTTTACATTATTTAAATACGAATTTTAACTTTGGTTACAACCGCTAGTTTTTATTAATATACAATCGCTTTCTTAAAAACAGAGCCTCAGCTTTTATCACAGGCTAATTTAACCACTGTCATTCCCATTTTGTAATTGAAAAATTGCATAGCAATTAGCTAATGGACTCAAAAGCTTTAACACTTACAGAGTATTTTGCTTGCGAGCATATTTAAATATGTAATTTGTTTTTGCATTGAATGCTTCTTACTGTAATTACCACTGCTTGTTTCCACAGAAAAGCAGTGCTGAGCATTTTTCGCCGTGTCTCATCAGCTCAACGGGAAGGCATCACTCAAGTGACAGGTAAGAAATTTGTGAAAATTTGACAATTTGAAAAATGGCAAAACACTTAAGAAATTGCCTAGAAAGAAAGAAATTTCAATGTTGCTACAAAGAACATCAAGTGCCAAAAGTAAAAAGGGGGTGAAAATTATATGACGTAATATATCAAAACAATTTCTGTGTTAATCAAATAAAGTAATAGCGCAGCCATTGTAAACATTTTCCAATTGATTTAAACATTCTCATTAATTTCCCAAGAATAGACCATAAAGCAAATGTGTGGTATCAAAATTTGTCTGTGACGGAATTCCAAAAATTAATTGATTACGATGTTACGCCTAAGCTGACAAAGGTTGCTCACTATCGCAACCTTTGCCCTATAAACCTAAGATGCTTTTAAGCTCCTAGACTGACACTGACCAAAATGTTGCGGTATTTACTAATTATGAAATTCAATACACAGGCATAAGCCAAAGCATCAAAGCATTGATTTATGACCAACAGTTACACGTTGTCCGGCAATTAAAGGGAACCAATCTTCAAAGTGAAAGGATTCGTTAAGCCATTTGCATAATCTTCGAAAACGGTTCAAAAAGGGTATATTGATTTGGTGGAAATGTAAATTGTCTTCAATTCTTACAAAATAGATGTTTTTCTTAATCTTAAAATTGTGTTACATAAAAAATTAAATACTTAAGACAAATGTTTTTGATTTTATAAGCAGGCTGGTTTACTTTGGCACATAGCTGGGTATCTATAAATCGAGCATTGTACAAAATGAATTTGCAACTATATAAAACTTTTGCAATAAAAGTTTTGAAGATATCCGTGCAATTAATTAGCCAAACGGAACTTTGACTCGAAAACTATTCAGAAACTATGCATATTATTATGCTCGGTAAATTTACCAATTAAATTATGTAAGCCAGATTTGATAGCCAACACTTGAAAAGGTGCCGCATTTATTATTCAAGTTATTCAAGTTGAAAACGAGGGTGATTTCAATTAAAAATGTATACTGTGCTTGTAATTTGATTCGAGATTGAGCAGTAAATGTTGAAAGTGAAAAGAAACAAAAGCATAAAAAGGCAAACGATGCTCATTTCGAGCATGTGAAACGAGGTGAAAGTGCGCAGCAAATTCGAGTATGAAATGTAAATCAAACTAAAGTAAATGCTAAAAATCTGACGATGCTAACAACCTGCCGTCTGACTCTCTGACGTCTGTTGTCTCGTTATCCTTATACTCAAAAGGTTAAAAGGATCAAAACTGTAAGAACCTTCGTGTGTTGCATGCAAATATTGACAGCAAGCACAAACACAGAGGTGTGATGGGCGTGGTCAGGGGCGTAAGGGGGCGGGATAAGGACGATTACATCAAATGAAATTAGCGTTGCCATTGTCACAGCCAAACAGAACAGAGGGAAAAGTACAATTATTAATATGAAAGAAAAAAAACATGTAAATAAGCTGGCCTGAAGAATTACGAACCCGTCTACTGCAATATGGCTTATTGTAGCTGTAACCGTTTACAGTCGTGCCAACAAATGTTTAAACTGCTGCCATGTGTCTGGCAAGGATTAACAAACAAGTAAAAATGCTGCAGTTAAAACTGATAGACCAAAAGTTAACACTGATAAGAATATCGATATTTCAATATTTGTAAATGTTCAGATTTGAAATATTTAGAATTCCTTTAAAAAACGTTGACAATTTTCAAAAAAAAAAAAAAAGGTAAGGGAAAGAGAGTATTTATATATTATATATTATATTTCTTGCCTCTTATATAAATCTACAAAGCACTTCTACCCACGAGCAATAAGCCTTTAGCTCTGACAAATATGTGTAGTTATAAAGCAAATATTAATTGAGAAACCTTACAGTAGCGTTCTAAGTATTCTTACGACAAAATTTATATGCAATATCAGGGCCAGACTACACTCAGCAAAATTAGAGGGCGAATTAATGTTTAAGGTCAACAAATTGATTTTGGGCCATTTTGTGGCACAATTTCCAACTAATTGTTCGGACTTTCTGGAAAGCTGTCCTCAGTTTCTGTGAAATTTACTGCTTTACAGGTACAGGAACTGTGGACAGAGGTGAAAGGTACTGTCTGTAACCCTGCCACTTTAAAATGATGGACTGCTCTCGTTCAAAAACGGACACTAATCGATTCGATGTAAACGGATTCATTAAATGATATTGGCCTTCATGCCAAGTTAAACAGGCTTTGGATTACGAGCCTTGTGCCTTGCTCATTTCAAAAAAGGCTTTGAAACTAACTATCATTGAGAAGTAATCGCTGTCTACTCGAATTTCGCTCGAATTTCCTTGCGAATCTCATTAAGGTGTTCATTTTCATTCTCATCGAAAGTGGATTTTCACAAATCACAAAACTGGTGCGTAGAGCGAGAAAATTTCAATCGTGCATGAGTTAAGCACGGTTTTTGATTGGATAAGCTATATGTATATGTAGTTTTCTCTCCTCACGGCACACGTGTCGCATACAAAGACCACTTTTTGCGTATTGCTCATACGCCATGTGAAACGTGCGTTGAATGCAATTTATGCGTGAGTTTGTGTGCGGTGTGTTGAATGTGCTATGTAAGTGTGTGTGTGTGTGTGTGTGTGTGTGTGTGTGTGTGTGTGTGTGTGTGTGTGTGTGTGTGTGTGAGCACTCACAATTCGCTCATTACGTTTTTGTCTATATTGCCAACGCCTCGGGGCCTCATCTCGAATCCTTGGCCAACAATTTTTCGGCGCTCCATTCAAGTCAATCAGTGTTGTCTCCCCCCGGAGGCAACAAGACATGGCATCTGCTTAGCCATTAACGCAACTATAGACCATATATATATTTCTATATGTGACATATAACTGTGCTTATAAATTAGCCAAAGTGCGTGCAACTTTTCCAGTGACTTTCTACTCACGGTCTTTTATTTGATGGCCAACAATTTTGGCTCCTTTGTTGTTTGCGTCTGTATAATTTAGTTAATAACTCACTGGGGATATGGCAAATGCTGACGCAAGTCGGTATTATCATTAATCTTATGAGATATACTCACATATCTCAATGAATAGCAATGCATTTAAATTCAGTTATTCTGAATAGTTGTCGATGTGATTTACGCTTGACTTTAATACGCTAACGACAAAAGTTATTTGATTTCAATACGAAATTTCCACCATTTCCACAAAATTTCAATACTTTAAACTTAAATTGGTTTTTGATAAAATAAAATATAATTAAAGCAGACGTTGCCTTTGGGCTTGTTGCTAGCAAGGGTCAAAGAAAATCCTTTTTTGCATAATAAAATCAACGAAATGCGAACAGCATTTTTGTCGACAATTTTCTTCCGTTTTTACCCTTTTTTACTTAGTTATGACTCATGAGTTCGAGCTGAAAATTGCTTTAAAAAAATGAAAAAAACTGTTGCTATCTTCGGGATGTTGAAACTTTAATAATCCGACAGATTGTTCCCAAATAAAAGATAGCTATACGATTTTTTTCATATATATTTCAACATAAATTTCGCAACTCCATTCAGGCGTTACATATTACCTCCAAGGATTAAAATACTTTTAAGCTACCTCTGCTAGGGTATTAGCACCTTATATCGCCGAAACTTCAAACAATAACACACCCAGAACAATGGATTTCACAGTTGTTTATCGAATTTCAGTAAAATGGGTGTGTGTATATTGCAGTTTATTCTTGTTGTGTATCTATGTGATGTTTGTTTATGTATGTGTGCGTTGATTGGCGTGTGCATGATTGATTGGCACAGATTGGCTTGAAACACAATATGCCAAAATAAAACAGACGACGACACAAACATCCGCTGAAAACATGTTTCAAATTCGCTTAAAATTATTTAATAAAAACTAATTAAACAAATAAAATAAACAAAATAAGCCGAAAAAAAAAGCCATATTCAAATTATATTTTAAAACTCTTTCTGCGCGTTTTCATCACATACCAAATTGCAAACTGTTCCCAAGTTGAGTGATGGCTGAAAACTAACGTTTCAATGACAGTTGTCAGTGCACATAAAATTTCAAATTCCTATTCAAACTATAACCCAAAAATGTAGAATGCAAAGTCATCTGCAATGTGCAGATAAGCCGAAAGTCCTTCGGGGCAAAAAAGTCCACAAATAATGGTAGTTAAATTATGTCCGACCCCTTTGCTGAACTAATGCAAATACAAATCTAAATTGAAATCGCGGTCGTCGACCAAATAAATAACCCACCTCAAACTCGAAAGAAACAACAAAAAGAGCTCAAAAATTGTGCACAAACAAAAATGGAAATATAAAAAAAAAATGGCCAGGATTATTAGCTGCCAAGCACAGAATTGGCCACAAATATATCTAGGCTTTAAATATCAAAAATTATTTTTAAATTAGTTCAAAACAAATAAAATTTAATGCTATTCAAAAAAATACGAATTCATACTTTAGCTTAGGTTTCTGCGCAAAATGCTAGAAGTTAATTATACTTTTTTTTATTATCTGGTATTTTAAGTATTTTTTTAGTATTTTTTTTTTTGTATTTTTAGTATTTTTTCCATGTTTATAATTTTTAACTTAACAAACATTCATTTAATCAGTGCTTACATATAAATATGTTTGTAATTTTATTATAATCAAATCTTAGAAGCAAATCTCGACTTAAGCCATTGCAACTATGTATAATTTTAGTCATTTGGGAACAATGGTCTGTTAAATTTATAGCTCCCAGTCAACATTTTGCTCAACAATACATTGAAGGCGCGGGAAGAGAGGGGAGGAGGGAGTAAAAGACGAGGGATTTGAGCCTGACGTCAATCAAGTTTTTGCACTGTCTTCGACAGGCCACAAATGCCGGCTGCTCTTAATGAGTTTCCTTTGCCTCAAAGTGGCGATAATTTATAAACACTTTTTTATGTACCCTGCCACATTTTGCTCACTTTTTACTCGATATACAAAGTTCTGGTTTATTTTTCACAGTCTCTGAATATTGTCGCAATACGGGCACCTCCACCAGGCGACGCATGATGACGCAGCATTGCTGGAATGAGATGCACGAGCTGCATCCACTGAAATAAACTGAGCTGGAAACTGGAAAATGAAAATTCCCCTACAGCAAATTGTGTTGAACGCGAAAACTCTAAGGCATTCGTATTTTAGTTATTCTTATAATTTGCAAAAGTATATCTAGATGTCGAAAAGAATATCTTAGCTATTCGTTAATAAGAAGAAAAAATATACTTGTGATGTTGCTATAGCCAAAAAAACAAAAAAACCACAAAAGCAGAAAGATGCTTAGAATAAACCTAGAACAACCTTAATTTTTATTGATAAAAAGGAAAAACTTTTATTTACTTGCGATTTTTATTTTTGAACTTAATTTTCGCAACTATTTGACACAATTTAAAATATATAGCATATTTTTTGGAGTAAAGCAAAAGTTCTCTAAAAATTCCAATTGAAACCCTTTTTCTTCGAAATACTTTCATTGAGCCTTGATTGCACTTTTTTATCCAGTAATTCCATGAAAAAAATTTTAATATTTATTGGATTTTCAATCGTTATTCAATGGAAGCGTAAATTTAATGACTTTCTGTAAAATTAATAAATGACAATGAAACTTATCTAAATAAACACACATATATTCTTTAGGAACACATATCGTTAAACAATTACAAATACTCTCTGCAAGTGTACAAAAAAATCAAAATATATAATGTATATGTTAAGTGTGTTAGACAACACTTTAAACCGAATTTTAGCAACACTATAATGAAACTGGCAACAAGTTGTCGGTGTTCACTCTATGTGGTTTTAATATTTATACCATATATAATACAGACATTTAATATGTGTAAATGCATTAGCATTAAACGAATTATGCTTAATTGATGCTTAAGCCACGATGCGCTAATTAAATGTAATTCAATTCATTATGTATTAATTGCAATAGTCCAAAACTTAACCACATTATGCAAACTCTAATTGATGTCCACTCAACTTAAAAATACAAAATGTAAACAAATCAATTTTAAATGGATCGTAATAAATGTTAGATATGTTCACTGAATTTTTATGAAAACAATTATTATTTTGGTCGGCAATTTGGATATAGGAATAATGCTACAAATGAATGCAGAAAGTTTGTAAATAAAATTAAAATTGCATTCACAATTATATGAATGTTTGCTGTATTGACGATTGAGGATATCAATGAGCCCATTAAACGTTTTTTATTTGGCCAAAATTCTCTTAAACTAGGCCAAAAGTACAAGCACTAAGCCAAATAACAACCTGGGCAATTCGGCCAATGGCCAAAAACCAAAACAAAAGTTAAGCTGCTTAGGTGCACAAAAAAGGTCAGCACAAAGCTGGTCAAGTGCCAGCAGCGCTGCCGTTTAAGCCACAACCGATCCAAATTGGCAAAAGTTAAAAGCTCAACTTTACGGTTAACAAAAACAGTAAACAGGCTGCAACAGGAACAAAAACAGGTATATAAAATTTACGCCCATATAAACATTCAACTTGTTGCTTACTTTTCCCAGCCAACACAAAACAAATATTTTTTGTACAAAAAGAAGCTGCAGCACGTGCCTGGCCACGTTAAGTAAGTACTGCTAATTGCCTTAACGAATTATCAGTTTTTCGTTTTTTTTTTAGTTTATTGCCACACGATTTAGTTTGAGTTAAAGAAAATTTGTGTTATGAATGTTCAGCTGTATAAGAAAATCTGTTTTATTTATGTGTTCGATTATTATTATTAAAATAAAACATATTTTCTTTTGCCTCCAATTTTACACATTTTTTCCAACATAAAAAACGGACAGAGTTAAGATACAATTTCAATTAGAGAAAAACAAAAATATTCATATATTAGCACATTTAAGAGATACCCTCTGATTCTCTCCGCAATAAATTTGAATGCCTTCATTCGTTTTGCATTTTCCTTGCTTTTCTTTTGGCCAATATTGGCCAACAATTTAGGGGAGCATCACATTATTGGCCCAGCGAGTAGTGTGCATAACAAATTGCCATGAAATAATGCACAGAAAATTCCCTTGCGTTCCCTATCAGATGGAGAACAGGATAAAAAAATGTAATTCAATTCAATCAAATTGAAGATACACCCACACACACACACACACACAGTCTGTGAGTTGTCTGTCTCAAGTTGAGAATTTTATACATATGAGCTCAAAATTCACTTAAGAGCTGCTTACGAGAACTCGAGAGGTAAAACAACAAGAATAAAAAAATCATATGTGAGGCTTGGCATGTAAATTAAAAAAAATCGAAATTACCGCATAAAATAAAAGCAACACCACTCACATGATCCACCCAACCACAATTCTTAATAATCCAACAACTTGAGTTGTTCAACAGCGTCTAAAATGATTAAAAGCACGAAAATCAGCTAACTGAAGAGCGGGAAAATTACGAAAATTATGGAAATTCTGAAAAGTTTTAAACTGCAGATGACAAGCACAAGAGCTTAAGAATTTTCACTCGTGGAAAACTCAAAAAACAATAACAATTTAATGCGCAAAAAACTTAATACAACAATTTGTATTCCTGAAACCTAAAGAAATGGCAAAAACTTAACTAAAAATAAAAGTATAGAAGGAAATCAAACAACTTTCCACGTGAAAATGGGGCAAAAACTGGAAAGCCGGAAACTGCAAAAAGGCGAAGCCAAAAATTAAAGTTGAACAATTTTAATCAATAAAAAAAAGTAAAAAATAAAACAACAACAATGCGAAGCCAAAAACAAGCTGAAGTAGAAAATAGAGGTAGAATAATTTGAAAGCAAACTGAATCCAATAAAGGGAAAATCAATTTCAATTTTCATTCATGAAAACTCCAAACAAAAAGAGAAAAACAAAATAATTGTGAAAATGTAAGGCCGAAAAAAACAAACTAAAATCGAAAAAGAAGGTCGAACAATTTTTCCAAATGAAAATGGCGAAAATCTAAAAGGCGTAGACCTTTCAGAAATATTCTTTAAACATTTCCCATTTCGTCGAAATTGCATTAAAAAATCGATGGTAAAGTTAACTGAAAACCAACCGCAATTCGCAGCTGCAGTTTACAGTGCAAATTTCCCAGAAATCGAATGCAAATACTTGAAGGAAACAAGTTTTCCATTGTTTAAGATGCAACGCAAAAGAAGCTATAATTACGTTAAAGGCATTTACACTTTTCATAACCTTATTATGCAGTGTTTATTTCCAGTTGTTAGTTGTTAATTAATTGTTGCGGCAGGTTAGTAACTGTTTACTCTGGATATATCCTACCTTTCTCGTTATCGCTGTGCAGAGTGCCGACAACGCTGCCAAAGAAGCGTTTATCCAAAATCTGGAGCAGTTGCAACGCGGTCGCATGCACCTCGACACGGGGGCAGCCCGTCATTAGCAGCGTTACGGTTATAACGGATGTGTAGTGGTCGCAAGGATACTCCCTGAAAGAAGGAAAGCACAAATTGAAAAAGTACACATAATGAAAAGATGATTTTTTCATGGGTTTCTTAAACACGGTAGCCAAAAGGAAACAAGAGCTTATGGGTTTGGGACAATGTCTGCATTTTCACAGACTATGTTATATTCGTTAACAGAGTATGTTAAATTATATACATTGTATGTTTTATACGTAAAACAGTGAGATGCAAATAGGAAATTATTACAATTCATTAATATGTTTGACATACGGAATGTTTTCGATTTTCTAGACGGATGTTGAAGATTTCATATCGAGGATTTTTTTTGTATCAATATTTTTTTTAATATAATTTGTTCTAAATTTTTTTTATTTTAAATTAATTTGTGGCGGCTGGGCATCTTACAGTCCAGCTTCTCGACATGTTTAGACATGTACACATGTCTGCCAAAGTGAAAAATGAATGGAGTTGGAATTTAGCAGTTAACCATGACAGCAAAAGCGAGTTATTTATGCCATCAACTTGGCAATCAACAGTTTACCAAATCAAGTTCAATCAGTCAGGAGGAAAATTCACAGCTAATGCACACGGATTTTTCTTTTACACCGGTAAATTGCAGGTGGCAAGCACCTGTCCAATAAATATCAAACTGACATTACCGGCAAATGTCTGGTATATGAATCTGTTTGCCAATCGATTTTCAGTTAATATGCAAAATGATAACGCTCAAAATGTATGCTAGACATTTTCTTGTTGCCTACAGTGCAGCCTGACTAAATGCAAATGAATTGAATTGAATTAAATTTAGACAAGATCAAAAGCCCGTTTAACTGGTCAGAGATGAGGCTAAGACAAACTCGAATTTATGGTACATCTTCGTAGAATGTGTTAACCTTTTGCTGGTTTTCAGGTTGTAACAATTGCCAACTTATGTGGGCAGCGTGTGTGTAAATGCGTGTGTGTTTATGTGTGTGTGTGCGTGGTTTCTTATTATGTCTTTGGCACACGTGTTGAAAGGTAATAAAAAGCGACAATTTCTTGTTAATTGAAACGGATTTGGCATGGGTCAAAGTTCAAAGGGATCTGCGAAGCTACAAGGGTTAGACTTGGGCACAGGACTCGACTTGGCCAATTAAACAATCAATCAACAACATATTTAACGATTAATTAATAAATATTAAATTAAAATTGATATTGTTTTTGATCTAAGGTCAAAAAGTTAAATTAACTCAAATTTATTTGATAAAAATTTAAAATAAAAGTACATACATTTATACCGTTAAAAAAATATGCTTTTCTTTTCCCATTCAACCAGTTAGTTTCTTTTTCAGAATTGAAACTCGTAACTTTTATTTATAATCTCGAGTAACAATATTAAAGTTTTCTGTTGCTTGTGAGGCAGCAGTAAATCAAAATTAAGCAACGACTTGGGGCATAAAAAACAAATTTATTTCAATACTAACAACATGAACAAAGTTGCAGCTGTTGCCCATAAAACAGAGAGGTACAAATCGCTGCTAGATGTAAATCATAAAAAGTGCAACTAACTAACGAGAATGGCAAATAGATTGTGGCACGCAGTGTGTACATTTGTGGCATGTGCAACACACATTCATATGAAAGAGAAAGAAAATACATATGTACATATAGCACCATAAATTATGCAGTTGGCCTGAAAGAAACCCGGTTGCAGTTGCATGCTAAATGAACTTTGAGCTCGTTTTGATTCATTTAACGATTCGCCAAAGAGACTAAAAACTCCCTTTATAAATATGTATATGTATTTCTTATAAAATACATTTAAAACAATCAAGTAGAAAATTAACAAACAAAAAATAAAATAGGAATCCTTTACTGTGCAACGAAAAGATGCGATTGCAACATGTGGCACATGCAACGCGTTAAGTAAAGCGATACAAAGAGATTTAAATGGTAAAAAACAGACGATGGAAAGCCCTTAGCAGAGTACGATAGGAGACTATGAGATACCCTGTAATCAGAGCTCACCAATCAGACCAAATATCAACTTATATATAGATAGGAAATAAATCAACCTTAATATGTTTTTTAAAAATATTAATTGAATTAAAAATATTATAATAGAAAAATATTTGAAAACAGTGGAGAAAAATTGTACGAAACGCATTCCACTTTTAATAGCTTTTTTACAGGGACTATTCAGCTAGTAATTATTCAAGGATTAAGTCATTGCTATCAAGAAAAAAGGGAAGCGAAAAATTCAAGAATTTGTATTCTCTGATTGAAGTGCGAAAAAAAGCATGCGGCAGACACACACACACACACACACACACACACACACACACACACACACGCACACACACACACACACACACATGTAGTTTTTTAAATTCAATGAACACAGTTGAAGCACAATATGTTAAAGTATACAGTATTATTTGCGTTATCCTGTGTGGGTCCTTTGAGGTTGTAAATTTAAAGCTGCGACACACGGCAGGACAAACACGAGAGTCGCTACTTAAGCTGAAACACACATACACACACACACACACACACACACACACACACACACACACAAACACACACAGACACACTCAAGAAGAATATGTGTGGTAAATGAGCTTATTTGTAAATGCTGCACGTTCTCGGGCAAAAATTGCCGTGTGAGGAAAACGAGGCAAGGGAGGTAGAGTGGAAAATTTTAATGTGTTCAAGCATTAGCTAATGCCTGGCGGGCAAATGATTCAAACTTACTTGGCACTGAAGATCGAGGCCAAAGCCAGAAAACAAGCATCTGCCTCACGTGGCGTTGAGGTATAACAACGATCGATTACCCATTCAAGCAGTTGGCCCATATCCGGATTCGATTCCAGCAACAGAACAACCGTATCGCGAGCCAGCTGATAAATCTAGACAGATGAAAGGAATAAAAACATTTTAAAAATATATTAATGTATAAATTAAACATATCTTTGGTATTCCAAAGATTTGTTACCCTATACTTTATATACTTTCTCGAACAAAAAAAAATAATAAAAGTACACAAACTTAAGCTCATTAAATAAGAAAAATATTTCCTTATTTTTTTAATATTATAATATTTTAAAGTATTTGTTTGTAATTATTCAAAAATTCACCTTTTCCTCCTTGGAAGTCAAGAGCAGATCCAACCATTTGTAGATGATGCCATCGTCTTGCAGATGCGGAGTATAAAATATGTGTCCACAGCAAAGCAAAGCGGACATGGCCTGGAATAAAGACATGGAAAAGTCCAACTGAGCACATCGATATGCAAAGTAAAATGAATTGAACTCACCTGCAAGGCGCTAAATTGCAACTTCTCCTCCTCGAGTGTTTGGCCAATCTGGGAGCTAATGCTGAGCGGTTTGGAGAAGCTGCCACACCAGGTGGCAAATAAATTGAAGAGATTGCGCTTTAAATCGCGCGACAACAACGTGGCACACGATTCCACTGTGAGCAAAATGGAAATAGATAAATATCAGTAAAATACAATAAATTAAATAAATGTAATTTCATATCTACACTTACATGAAAAGTTCTTAATCATTTTGCGTATGAAATTGCAAAAGTGAGCCTTGACCTCACGTATGCTGAGATTATCCTTGTCCGTCTCGGCCATTAAATAAGCCATAGCACCTTCGATATATTCCACAAATGTGGGATGCAGCGACATTGTATCGCGTTCCAGGACGCAGGTGCTGCAGGAGAATATATCTATCATTAGGCAACTGCAATTTCTGGCACGGATTTGACCCACTTACCTCACACCAAATGTGCCATTCTCGGCAATCTTCTCCAGCACACGCACCACCTGCAGACGCAGTGCATCGCGACGACGACGTCTACGCATATTCTCCTGTTTGCGATCAACCGCTTCGCGTATATAGACGACCAGCTCCTCCATCAGATCCCTGGCAGACGAAAAATGTGTATAAAATTAAAGTCGTCAAGTTAAAGAGATATAAACTGTGTTGACTGGTTGGTTGCTTACTTGAGAGCATCGTGGTTTATCATGCCCAACGCATTGACAGCCGCATCCCGCACATCGATGGCCTCGCAGCGGAGCAGGGGAACCACCAGTTTGTACAGTGCCTGCGGCGATGCGCTGCCCATCGCTGACTTGTCACTCCGATCCGCGTTCAGGGAGTCTGGCGATGAGCTATAAAATGAGAATGAAAATGAAATTAACTTGCGCACATTTTAGTATCGTGTCAGGTTCAAAAAGGTCCTTGAGGTCCTTAAATTCAAGACAAAAAATTCAACAGCAAAAATTTGCCAGTTCACTTCGCTATTCTACTTATATAAGCATAGGGAGAGTTTCCATTTTGGCCTCTGTCTGTAACCATTCATTTAAAATAACATTATAAATATTAATAAAAAAAACGCACATTTCAATTAAAACCAACATCATTTCTCGTCATTCTCTTTTTCATTTGTTCTTTTGGCAGCATTTGCTTACGCTTTCCCTACACAATTTGCATACACACAAGACAGGAAAAAAAAAAATATTCAACAAACAAAATTTATTAATTTTTTTTCACTCATATTTCTGGAAAGCAGGCGTGACAATCAGTCGACGTACTGTGGGCGTAACTGGGCTGGAAACACATCAATGCGTAGTATGAAAGATAAATAAACTTGTTCTATAATGGTTTTACAGTACAAAAGTATATTCAGCGTTCCCAAAAAAAAAAAAAAAAAGCAGAACAAAAAAGGCAATAAATGGAGAGCATAAAGTACAAACAGGCGCGGAAATTATTTGCCAAACAAAATGACAAAGAAAAGCCTAAGAATTGTTATATTGATTTTAGCCCAGAAAGTGGCAACTTTAATATGGAACATAAATTATATTTGAAACGTAGCGTAAAATTTAGCACAAACTGAGAAAATGTTTGCTACTCAAATTGAATGATTTTCAATTAAATCGATATTTAATAAATTCAATTGGTCCTTAAACTGCATAGCCTTAATAAAGTTTGACCAAAACAAAAATGGTGCATAAATTAAAAAACTTGTTTAATTGCGAACTAAAATCGACACAGAACACAGAAACAACAGACTTTCTTTAAAAAGGGTTTAAAAAAATAACAAAACTGCAAAAATTACCAAAAAAAAATTGGTGTCAAAATCTAAGCTAAACATTACATTAAATAGGTATTTTGTAAAAAGGATTTAAGTATTATTTGTCAAACTTTTTGTTTGATATAAAGAGCATTTACTATATTACTAAAAGCAAAACTACAAATTAATAATAATAATAAAATACACAAGGATGTATAAAACTACAATAAAAACCACATTAAAAGGAGAAATCGGAGACTAATTGATGTCTAATTAATTAGAGCTTGTAATGTTTGTATGTGTGTGTCATTAATTTGGCAGGAATTTGGTTCAAGTTTAGGTATAGGTTTTACTGCTGTTTTTTCTTTCTAACTTTAATACTGAGTTTTTGGTTTTTTTGTTGTTTGATTTTCATTACCCAAGTCGTTTCTGGCGCGCCTCTTTGCGTCCGTAGGAGAGCGGCAATGTGAAACGCGTTACGATTCCCTCGGGCCCAAAGACATTTGACGGTATATTGTCCAAGGAATCGGATAGCGAACGTGAATCCGATTGATCTTGTAAACTATAAATTACAATCCATACAAAGGTAATACATATATTTGCATATACATATGTATATATTTATAGATTTAACAAACATTATGAGTTTTGTTAACCAATAAATGTGAAGCTCATGAGTTTGATTCAATTTTTTATAAACAGTTTCCCACAGTTGGAACAATAATGCATGTGTGTGTGTGTGTGGACATGATATGGTTGCAAGTGTGTGTGCTACATGTTTTAATTAAAATTTGTTCATGGAAAATTTGCAATAATGCAGTAAACACAAACAAACACAGTTACACTAACACATAGCTACAAATGTATCTGTTCAGAAATGATTATGTTCCCGATGATATTAATACATTTGAAATGTGCTATCAACAACTTGATGAAAATCTCATACATTTTTCAATGATTTGTTGCTACGAAAACAAATCTGTATAAATATGTTGTGCTTATAGAACCATTAATTGAGATATTTATATGATAACTATTTATTTTTAATTTGATATAAAGAGTATCTACTTTTCTATGGTCATTTTTCTGATAGTCAAAAAGATTATAATAATAACAAATAATCGACAATTTCTTTCAAATTTAAGTGCGTCTCATAAAACTTAAAGACTGAGATAGTTTAAGGAACCAATAAAAAATTTAAATTTAAGTCGCATACAACAAAAAGACAGAGTTGCAAAATTAAGCATAAAATCTGAAGCCTTTTGTTTATCGATTTCTTGAACTGCTCAAGGATTCTGCATAATTTGCATATTTATGCCCTTAAACTTAAAGCCTTGTTGTCCTTTGTTGCAATTTGCGTTTAAAAGAAAACAAAAAGTGCCACAGCTATCAAAATATTAACTAAGAGTGTGAGTACAATTAAAACTATAATGTTACATGTTTTTAGATACAGGCACAACAAATACATATAAGTATATACATACATATATATTACAACAGAGTCATTTCAATGAATTTGAATATTTAAATTTAATAAACAACTGAAACAGTAAATTTTCCTCGCTATTAATTTGATGCAATGCAAGTTTTTTACTCAATATGATTGACATTTCATTTCACAAACTGAAAATGTATTTACTCTTGTGCGGGTGTAAATATGTATGTTGTGTGTGTGTGTGTGTGTGTTGTGTGTGTTGTGTGTGTTGTGTGTGTTGTGTGTGTTGTGTGTGTTGTGTATGTATACGTGTGCATATGCAGTCTACTGTGATTACGCAGAGCAAACAGTTAGTTTGACAAGTGTCGAATTCAGGTTAGTTAAAAACAAATAAACACGACACACACAAATGACAATATTCAAATGAGATTTGTATTTGTAGGGATATCAAAATATTTGATTGTATAGATTACGAAGGGAAAACGTGACTGGGGAGACTGGGGGGAATGGGGGAGAGGGGCAAGAGGGCTACCACGTGTCACCCAAAAACTAAATCGAATGCAAAATTGTTAATCAAACAAAAAATAATGATTGACATTTGGTTTTCAACACTTTCAAGTTGAAAT
Organism: Drosophila rellima; assembly: GCA_035043635.1. Taxonomy (NCBI): domain Eukaryota; kingdom Metazoa; phylum Arthropoda; class Insecta; order Diptera; family Drosophilidae; genus Drosophila; species Drosophila rellima. The sequence goes on from JAWNMV010000529.1 coordinate 2,930,291, forward strand.
TGAACACAATTTGTTTTTAGTTGTTGCTGTCGATGTGCTGAAGATGCTATAAATGTTGTTGCTGTTGTTGTTGTTGTCGAACTTACCTCAAGCTCAGATCTGGCGAGGCACAGCGCACGGCAACACTTGGTATTTGTGGCACCAGACGCATGGCACAAGCCACTTGATTGCGCCACAAGCGCATATACGAATCCTTCTGACTCTCGGTGGGCATTTTCTTAGTGGGCGCCGAGCCACGCAACAAGGAGGCACGATTATCGCTGACAGGACTACAAAAGAGTACAGAGAAAATTGTTAACATTTTATTTATATATATTTTATTAAAGTTTCCCTGACTTACGTGGGATCTATGACGCTGTAGAGCGCATTCAGACGCGCATAACAAATGGGCCAAGCTTGTGCCACCGCCGAGGGGCATTGTTGCAACACACGTTGGCGCTCCAACAGGCCAAAAAGGCAGCTCGCCCAGGGATCAAACTGTGGCTGTGTTGAACTCGCCGCTGCTGTGGCCGCTGCCGCCGCAGCTGCTGAGCTTGTCTGCGATAGGTTCAGCGTTGAAGTCGATGACTTGGAGTTGTCTAAAGAAAAAGAACAAGACAAGCGATTAATAAGATATTAAATTAGAATGTAGTCGACAGATAGAAGCCTAAAGTATATGATCAGAGTGCTAGAATATAAATAAAACTAAGCTTTATGGATATTAAAATGACAGCATTAAATAAGGTTTAAGTGCATAATCTATAAGATTGTTTGAGATATAGTTAAAAAGTTGTTCCTGCTTAAGCTGAGGCTCTGATCGATTGTTTCTATTAAAGGTTTATGATATAGTAGTCTTATCATCGGGAAATTTGGTACGAATGTATATGACAATATCAAATACAGGTTGGGAAGTCTGGTTTTAATATCTCAAGAGATGACAAAACTTTCAATACTAAAGCTTGACCGATTTTTCTTTCCTTAAGATACAGTATAACTATTTGAGTCAAATTCATTTTCTGTTAGATTAATTGAGCGATCTCGAATACAAAATTTGATTAGTGCGATCATTCCTATGGCAGCTATTTGGTATAGTACTTCAATGACTATTCAACGTTTCATTAACATAGCTTTAAATCAAATGCAAACATTTACATGATAATAAATATCTATCTTTCTGATTACACATTTCACAACTAATTTATATAATACCCTTTACAAAAGTGTCTAAAAAAGAAGCATCCTCTTGGAGCTGCCTACCATCTGTGAGTCCGGCAAGCCAAACGCCGCTGCTGCGCTCGGCAATCCACTGCAGATCAATGCAGTTGGCATTGAGAATCGCCGTCTTCTCGGCCTGCGGCAGCTGGGGCAAACACTTCTCAATGATCTGCGGACAGCAGCGATCCATGACATCGATCAATGGTGGCTCCGTTTCCGGTATGCCCAGAGCACGCATTAAATTCTTCACCTCCTTGAGAATCATGGCTGCCAATTTGCGTAGATATGGACGATAATTGCAGAGCAAAACCAATGCGAATCCTTCGACAAAGTGCAGAGTTGTGACCAATGGAATCTCATTCTTTTTGCCCGCATCCTGGGACACCATGTTGAGCACCGTGTGCTGTGTTATGCTCGACATGCCGCTTGAGGTGGTTATGCTGGAAGCAGCACTGCTCGCGGTATTCAAATGCTGTTGCTTGGACAACTGACTGCTCGTCGTCTCCTTGCCGACGGCAACAGGAGGCGTGGCAGCTGCTCCCGACTGTACCGCTGTATTGATCGTGGGCGCTGCAATGCCAACCTTTTGTTGTGCCGCATTAACTCCAGCTCCAGCACCACCAGCTGGATTGTTAGCGACAGCGGTGGTGTTGGCGGTGCCATTGACATTGATGGCACAGCGCCAAATGTTGAGGAAGACAAACAAGATGCGGGTGCAGTTCTCCAGCAATTGCGGATAGGTGTCGGTGACATCGCGCACCAGAAACTGTGTGTAACCGTGCACGACATCCTGACGCCAATCCGGAAAATCAATGACCAACGTTTGCAGCGCCTGATTCGCCAATATGCGCAACTCCTCATCCATATGCACCGTCAGACGTGACAGCAAATCGACCAATTCGTGAGCGGTCAAATTATCGGGTATTAAACGTGGCACGGCAGCCACACAGGTGCGAAAGAGATCAATGCGTGGCTTTCTCTCGCCCGACAGCATCTCATCCGGCTCCTTATTCTGATTCTGTGTATTGGTCATCATCAGGGGACGACCACAGTGGACGTCCAGTGCACGCAGTATGTCCACAAAAACACGACGTACGTGTGGAAAATACGTGGACATGCCAATGCTCCTCGCCGTGTCATCCGTGAGCATCTTGTTAATATAAGTTTTCTTTACGCGCAGCGTATTCCCCGAGGGCAGCACGGGAACAGTGCGTGGCATTGGTGGCTCTCCGTCCTTCTGCTGCAGCGAGTCGGCAACGACCATAAATGCACGCAAACCAATGCTCATCCGCTCCGGATTGAGAATTACTTTTATGGAGCGACCCACACACAACAAATCGTAGACAATTTCGCGCATGGCAAAGTCCAAGCGCTCCTGGGCAATAAACTGTATGATCTTCACGAAGATGTTGAGTGGCGTGTCGCGTGGCACGACGCCCTTGGAGCCCCTGAAACAAGATAGTAAACAAATTAAAAAAGATAACTTTAGCTTAACTTAATTTACTCACTTGGGAAACAGTGAATTGACAATGCTTTGGAGTCGCGAATGCGTTGCCGAATTCGATTCACATTTAATGCGAATCATGTAGACCCAAAGCAGGCGATAAAGTGACTCCAATGCCACACGACTCATCTTGGCATCGCGATTCTTCAGATTGCTCAAACACATGGCCAGAAAGTAATGCCAATTGGTTAAGAAGAAAGTCTTCTGGGAGACGCAGAGCAGACAGGTGACCAGTGGAAACAATGCCAAGCGATGCTTTGACTTTGTTGAGGCATCCAGTGTTTGCACATACAGCAACTCCACAAAGTTCTTCACACACGGCACATTCACCTCATTTTTGACGGCCTGCAATGGGAGATGAGAAATTTTAAGTTTTAACTTCTTTACAAAACGATATCTTGAGAAAAAAAATTATTAAGTTAAATTAATTAAATTTAAAATAAAAAATGTTCAAAATAAATCAAAAACTTTAGATTTAAAATTTTGAATTTTCAAAAAAATAAAGGGACGACCCTTACCTAAAAAAATCAATATATAAGCCAAAAAATTGTTTGCAAGAAATTAAAAAAAATTTAATGCAGAATGAATTAAGAGTCTGTACCATGATCAAAATGGTATTCCGCTTGGAAATCGGATCAGTTTTGGCAAAACTAAACAGGTTTAAAGTTGGCCTATACTCTACCTAGCCACTTTACAAGCCAAAATTTTTGTTCATTTTGGCGTGATTTTTTACAAAAAAATGAAACGTCTCAGAATCAAATTTAAAGTGTTGTTTTATACTAATTATGACATAAGGAGTTGATTAAAAATTAAAACTCGAGATTTAAAATTTTGAATTTTAGAAAAACCAAAGGGGGGACCCTTTGCTGAAAAATCGATATTTTGAGTCAAAAAATTAACTGAACGAAATTGAATAAATTTAAATGCAGAATGAATTAAGAGGCCAAACCATGATCAAAATGACATTCCGCTTGAAAATCGGATCAGTTTTGACAGAGAACTAACAACTTGAAGTTGGTCTCATACTCTACCAGCAACTTTACAAGTCCAAATTTTTGTTCATTTTGGGGTGATTTTTTACAAAAAAATTAAACGTCTCAGAATCAAGTTTAAAGTGTTGTTTTATACTAACTTGGATACCAGGAGTTGACTAAAAATTAAAACTCGAGATTTAAAATTTTGAATTTTAGAAAAACCAAAGGGGGGACCCTTTGCTGAAAAACCGATATTTTGAGGCAAAAAATGAACTGAACGAAATTGAATAAATTTAAATGCATGAATTTAGAGGCCAAACCATGATCAAAATGACATTCCGCTTGAAAATCGGATCAGTTTTGACAGAGAACAAACAACTTGAAGTTGGTCTCATACTCTACCAGCAACTTTACAAGTCCAAATTTTTGTTCATTTTGGGGTGATTTTATACAAAAAAATGAAACGTCTCAGAATCAAATTTAAAGTGTTGTTTTATACTAATTATGACATAAGGAGTTGATTAAAAATTAAAACTCGAGATTTAAAATTTTGAATTTTTGAAAAACCAAAGGGGGGACCCTTTGCTGAAAAATCGATATTTTGAGTCAAAAAATTAACTGAACGAAATTGAATAAATTTAAATGCAGAATAAATATAGAGGCCAAACTCTGATCAAAATGACATTCCGCTTGAAAATCGGTTCAGTTTTGACAGAGAACTAACAACTTGAAGTTGGTCTCATACTCTACCAGCAACTTTACAAGTCCAAATTTTTGTTCATTTTGGGGTGATTTTTTACAAAAAAATGAAACGTCTCAGAATCAAGTTTAAAGTGTTGTTTTATACTAATTTGGGTACCAGGAGTTGATTAAAAATAAAAACTCGATATTTAAAATTTTGAATTTTTGAAAAACCAAAGGGGGGACCCTTTGCTGAAAAATCGATATTTTGGGCAAAAAATTAACTGAACGAAATTGAATAAATTTAAATGCAGAATGAATTTAGGGGCCAAACCATGATCAAAATGACATTCCGCTTGAAAATCGGTTCAGTTTTGGCAAAACTAAACAGGTTTAAAGTTGGCCTATACTCTACCTAGCCACTTTACAAGTCAAAATTTTTGTTCATTTTGGGTTGATTTTTTACAAAAAAATGAAACGTCTCAGAATCAAGTTTAAAGTGTTGTTTTATACTAATTTGGATACCAGGAGTTGATTAAAAATTAAAACTCGAGATTTAAAATTTTGAATTTTTGAAAAACCAAAGGGGGGACCCTTACCTAAAAAAATCTGTTTTTGAGCCAAAAATTTGTTTGCCAGAAATTAATTAAATTTTAATGCAGAATAAATGAGGTCAAACCATGATCAAAATGGTATTCCGCTTGGAAATCGGATCAGTTTTGGCAAAGCTACACACATTTAAAGTTGCTCTGGCAACTTTACAAGCCAAAATAAGTAAGTCATGAAAGTTGAAAGTTTGAAGAGTGTTTTGAAAGATTGAAAATGAATGTTTTTGAAAGTAAATCTGTCTATTTACCGCTGCAACGGGCACGAGGATTTCCACAAAGAGTCCAGCGAGTGCATGTTTGATATCCTTGTCCTTGACCTCGAGAAAGTATTGGCCGCACTCGTGCATAAACTGAAACGATGCCTCAAACTCCTCGATGGGCACCATTTTGACCCGAAAGAACTTCATGCCCATCAAGAGGCTAATGATGCTCTGGAACGAGGTGGTCGACACCTCCTTGGCCCGCAGCTCCTTCAGCTCGCTCATGAATCGCTTGCGCACGGAACCAAAGCGACTCTGGGCCAGAACGCCAATGACCTCCGCATAGAGATCGGCAATCATGTGTATGTTATGCGCATTGGGATTATCCCGCAGTCCGTCCTTGTACTTGAAGTGCTTGAATGCCAAGTTCTCGATGCTGCGCACCAAATCCTCATGGCCCGGATGAAATGGCAACTGTTTGAGTATCTCAATCAGTGCCAGACAAAAAATAAACTCCACGGCTGCCTCACGACGCTGCAGTTGAAAGTCTAAATCAACACTGGACTTGTTCACCGACTGGACACTGCTGCCCGTTGTGGGTTTCTTCAGATCATTCTTGATCTCCATGTCGGACAGCTGGCGGCGATGCCAGGCGAGCAGCGTGTGCAACAGTGAGGGCAAACAATGTTCCGCCACGGAACCGAGAGCGGACAAAAGCTGATCAAACTGTTGATCCTCGCCACGTTGCAGCAGCTTCGACAGATTCTTATCCGCACTCTCCAGCATCACCAGCTCAATTTTCTTCTCCGCCTGCGCCGTAAAATCGCTAAACAAATTGCGCATAACAATTTCGCCGGGACGCGGCGCCGTCAGCTCCACGCTGGCCATTTGTGTGGCCGCCAAGGCATTCATCTCGGCCTGGTTATAACTGGGCAGCACGTTGACTATGGAGCTGCGGGAATGGGCACCCCAAGGCAACAGCGATTGACGCTGCGGAATTATCAAAGGCGGCAAAGCTGTGGGCGGTGAGGCGTAACTCTGACGATTGTAGCTAATTGTAGCCGATGCTGCCTGTACAGGTCCCACCACTGAATCCTGTTGACTCACAACAGACTGTGGCAGTTGCTGTTGTTGCTGTGACTCATACTCTAAGCCGTACGGATATTCGTCACCGAGTATTTGATAATTGATGGGTGATGTGGTGCCACTGGCGTTGGCTCCATTGCTGTTGCGTCCAGATTTTGGTGTCGATTGGTTGTAATCACCAGAGTTCATAGACTGCCGTTGGCCACCACCAGGTGAACCATTTGTCTCCAGCTGTAAGTCGTTATCAATGCCATCGCCTGCTGTTAACTGATAAGCATCTTCGTGATAAGCGACGCTGCGTTGTGGACTCCGTGTGGGCGTTGTATTTGCAGCAACTGTTGTTGTTATTAGTGTTGGTGTTGTTGTTGCTGTTGCTCCCGTTGCTCCTGTGATTGTTGTTGTTGTTGTTGGATTAAGATTCGCGGTTGGTGAGCCAACAGCCGTAGCAACAACAACTGTGGCTGCTTCGCTCACGTGTTGCTCATTTGGGTTTTGATTTGTGCCTAAAAAAAAAAACAGAAAGAAAAAAACAACAAACAAATCAATAAAGCAATAAGAAGGAAATTTGATCTGCGGCAAGCCGAAGTTTTAATACCCTTGCAGATTTTAAAAAGAAAAAAAAACTAGCCAACACTTTTTGTTTAAAGCAAATTAAAATATTTTTAAAATCAAAAAGCTTTCCATACTAAAGTTCCATATTCAACCGATTTTTTCTATGGCAGCTTTATGAAATAATAATCTGATTCTAAAAACAATTGGGATAAAATATTTCTATTATAAACACACTTTGTGAGTGTTGTTTTTTGAGATATCTCTAGAAACAATAAAGTATCTTATACGGAAAGTTGATTTTAAGCCAGCGTTGGGCACGCAGTGGCTCCGAGAGCAGCGGCTGCTCTTTCCGTTTTTCGCTGTATTTGTACTGCCATACCATAGTTTCCATAAAAACAGACGGACAGACATGATTTTATAATAATTCATCTTCTTATGCTGATCTAAAATATATATATTTGGCACATTTGTTTTAAATTTGTTGACCAAAAATTATAACACTCACTGCAAAGGTATAAAAAAAAAAGAGAACATGACTTCCAAATGGCTTTTAGGTCTTATCGATAAACGTACTCTACATATGTGTGAGTTAATGTATTTACAAGCGCAAAAAAAGGTGATTCAGCTAGTGAATACCCCCATCCAGCACAGCCCCACTAAACGATTTAGCAACAACGACAACAACAATGATTATATGTGTTTACAATTTGTTAACTCTTTTGTTTATAATGTTTTACCCAAATTTTGAGTTAGCACGCGCCTAACAAATCAAATCTGCAAATAGAAAATATTATTATCTCATCATCATGAACATGGTTTATTTTGTGGGTGTGTCAAAAACACAAACATCAATGTAAAAATAGCCTTTTTTTTATCTTAAAAAGTTCATTTCCTATTTGTAAATGTTTGTATCTTAATTAGCAAAACTTTAACGATGTAACGAACATGGTATTCATTATCATAAACATTGACATTATCATTATCATTATCATTATCATCGCATGTCTTGCAAAAATATCAGTATAGATTGATGACGCCATCCGCCATCAATATGTCAATCTATGCAAAACAAACAAATGACAAGGCAAGTTTCAAGGCTTCTCTACCCCAATATGAATACATACATCCCATTTGTACATACATACATATGTATTCATTTATCAGTCTATAACATTTTATGATAACGATTTCCAGCGAAAAGCTGATTTCACCATCGATTCGAATTCGAATTGAGTTGGACATTACAATGGACTTTGAAAAAATGCCCTAAGCAGACATATGTACATATGTATATATGCATCAGAATCTATATGTGTTTCTGTATTTCGGTCAAGAACGATGCAATTTCTACAGAAGTTCATGTCTTGATAACAACATTTCAAAAATTCGTCGAATTATTTGATTTATTTTGAAATTTGAAGAAATCATTAAGACTCTCAACTCACAAATTTAAGAGATACAATACCGAAAAACAGCAACCAAAAAAACCTATAATATATTTACAAAGGGAGAGCAAACGGTAAGAGCTAGACGGCTGAAATTTGTACAAAACATCCGAATTATTCTACAATTTTCTTAACTAACAATACCCAACAACATGGAAATAAAACCAATTGAAAAACTGTATAATCTAATACTCTAATCTGCACTTGAACTTGCCCAACATAAATCATCCATGTGTCAAATGATAAAATCAACTTAAGGCGCCTACAAAAAAGAAATCTAAGTCGTTTCTGATAATCTAAAAGCTTTTTTCACTTGGTTCACTACAATATAGAAAACTTACAAGGACATTTCGAGCTTTAAAATAATCTACAACTGAGTAATTTCATCTGCTCGAGCTGGTTACCTATAATTCAGTATAATTATTCAATACAACACATAGAATATTGAAAAGGTTGCCCTACCCAAATAGAATGGCCAATTATATTATTTTGGGGGCAAGTATGTAATTGCATGACCTCCCAAATAAAACTAAATCAATCAATAGCTTTGACCGCAGACAACATACAAATGAACAAAAGTCTCATTTCAAGTGCAATCCTCAAATCGTGTTGTCCTTTGACTGTCATTACACTGTTACAACAACATTAGATTACAAGCAAACGAAAAAAAGGTAGATAATATTATAAATAATAAATAGTCAAATGGTAAACGGATATGCCGTGTGAGAATGAGGATGAAAAGGAGACCTTTTCTCTCTTTGCCCAATGCCGTCACCAAGGACCTGACAAAATACGACGGCACTTAAAGGTCACCGTCGAAGTTCAGGGCAAAAGTTTTCACTGTCACTGAATAATTGATAAGGCTTAAAAGAGACAGTTCCATAAAAGCAATTCCGTATAGCTTTCATTCTAAATATTTAGCATGAGGCAGTATTTAAGCTTGTCCGAGCTGTCAAGAGAATTGCGCAAAATACTATGAAAATAGCTGAGAAAATTTCAATTTTCTTTTGCCATAAATAAATGCAATAAAAGGTTCATCATTTTTTTAAACATGTGGCTAACAAACATGTGAGGGCATCAAAAAAATATTGAATGCTAAGTTAAAAGATGCCCTACATTTATCTCAGATTTTTCAGTTTTCATATATTATTTTTACACTACTTTCAATTTATTAATTTACTAGATTAGTGAAAACTTTCAGAAACAGTTAAATAAAAATTATATATAAATTTTTGTCAATACCAAAATTAAAAAGAAAAGAAAAGTATATATTTTTAAAATAAAACTTAAAATGCTGATAAATTTGTATATATTTTTCTGAGGTTTTCCCCATTTACTCAGATAATTTTTGTGAGGTTTAATTTTGTTTTATACTGCACTATATTTTGCTATAACTGGAAAATTCAACTATATTTGGCATCAGTGTATGCTCATACCAAATTTAGTAACTCTAATTTCAAAAAATCGTTTCCATATATTAATACACAAATTACAGGGTATGCAAATGCGCAGCAGCAATTATTAAAAATGGCGCTGAAAATATACAAAAAAAAAGAAAAACAAAAATCCAAAAGACATATTCCTCCAGTTGTATGTGTATTTGTATTATTAATAATGTATTAACACGCTCTCAGTTCCCTCAAAAAGCCGCCTCCAAAAGCCGAAGCGGAAAAACGTCTGAAATTCTTGTTATAAATGCGCTATGGATGTGTCATTTAACAAACAACAACAACAACAACTTGGCAAAGACATGCGACCAACACATATCTCAGCTCTTCATCTCAGTTTCCCACTTGGTTTCTCTATCTCTCTCTCTGTTCGTCGCTTCTTTTCTCTTATTCTCTCTCGCTCTTATAGAATTTCTGTTGCCCGAAAGTTGAAAAACTGCAGCAACAGCAAAATTTTTGTGTTGTTTTATTTTATTTATTTTTTTTCTTTTTTTCCAATGCGCAATTTTCAAAACCGAACAAACGGCAAATGCTTTCGAATATTTTGTGTGGAAAATATTTGTATAACATTTTGTTTGAAATTTACGATGTGTTTTTGGGAGTTCTTTTCCATTATCAGGGATTAACAATTTTCAGCTACAACAAATGCGAATATTTACTCAGAAATTGAAAAGAGAAATCTTTCAAAATTTTCATCAAGAATTCCTAACGTATTTTATTGAATTTATTTTAGCGGGAAAAGTGATAATATCGAAAATAGCCTCTTAACGAATCCATTAGATCTTAGACAAACTTTTCTCAAAACAAGTGAGAAACATTAAGTGTGCTCGAACTGTAGATACCTCGTACACCTTTCTATTGGATGAGTTTCTTGATAGGCACTAAAATTTCTCTTAATTATACCCTTTTTTTATTTTTCTGTATAACAGAGTATAGACAATAGTACTTAATAGTCAATAAGTTGTCAAATGCGACACAGTGAGTACTATAATTTGTTTACCTTTTAGTTTTTTTGGTGTCCATTGAAAATTCCATAACATGAAACTGGCGCATAAATTTGTAAAATAATCACAGCTGGGAAAATGATGCCCAGGCAGATTTACAAATTGCGAGAACTAATTAGAACTTTGTAGTTGACTTAATTAGGGGGGGAGAGCAGGGGGGAGGGGCAGTTGACGTCGATTAAATAAACGTAAGTTGTTTTAATTAGAGGCACGTGAGCCTTTTTTTGATATTGTTGTACTATCTAAACACAAATTATATTTATGAGTTGTAATTAATTTGGCAGCATTTGTGCGTCGTTTAGTTAGGATTATTTTGTGTGTTTTTTTTTTGTATTTATTTAGTATACAATTTGTTGATAAGAACAGGCCATACACACACACTGACAAACTCACAGACTAACGGCTCATAAATGTGTCACCGAAACGCGAGTGACGTTAATCGAAAAGTCGAAATCGAAACGAAACCAGGGAAATTTCTGATAAAAAGGCACTTGACTCGTACAGATGTTCAAAGACTTTGATTAGAGTAAAACAAAAAAAAAACAAAAAATTATTTCAGTATGCCAAAGTTGTTATTCTCTAGCAGTAATGATATTATTTCACATTATAAGTACTATTATATAGAATCAGAAATCTACTTAAATACTTCCTGAGAAAACTTTTCGATACAGACTTCTGATTAGTTAAAATTATTATATATTTCCAAAAAGTTTGTTCTATCAAAAACCTTTCCACAAAATTATAATACCCACTGCAAGCGTACAAGTTGTTTAAAAAATTTTTAAATGTCAAAAAACTGTTATACTATGTATAACAATACTGATTATTTGTAATTTTCACAGCTTCATACATTTGGTATATAGTATCAGTTGATTTATGTATTTATAATGCTTTTTTATGCTAATTAGCCAGTTTAAAGGCGTCTCTCAAAAAAAATGAGCTCAGCGTTTTCAATTTCAAATCGACAGCCACAACAATAACAACATTAAAAAATACTACAGTCAAATTACAATTTAAATATATTTATTTATATACACATATGTGTACGTTTTCGTTTGTTTGTATGTATAAGTATATATGTATATATCTTCACGTTCTGATCGCACACAAAACACAATTTCTTTGAAATACAACAAAATAAATAATACGCGAATGCTAAATGCGAGGCGAACTCTGCCGACGACGAATTTCGACTGCGGCGAAAACGCGCGCGTTGCGCAGCCCAAAAAGTTTTAAGCGACGGCAACAACAACAACAACTAAGTAATAATAAATAGCAAGCGCAAAGCAAAAGACAAAAGTCAAGAAAAAAAAATAGCTGAGCGCGCGCGCTCGCAAATTGAAAGCACAAAATCAAAACAAACGATAATTGTCTATTTAAAATTATGATTAACAGCAACTGAGAGAGCGAGAGAGCGCAAGAGAGCGAGCGCGTAGTTCGTGTGAGTCAAACAGCTGTTGCCAGCGGCGAATTGACAAAAGCCGCACAGCAACAACAATTGAAAACAGCTGAGCAGCAGCAAGTGACGTCGACAGCGGCAGCGACGTGCTACATTTGTATGCGTAAGCGCACAGCATGCGTTGTTGTTGTAGTTGTTGTTCTTATTGCTATTGTCGCACAGTGTCACTAATATGTGAGACATTAACATAAATTAGATAAAACTTAGCACAGCATGTGACGCGCCCCGTTATTGCAATTAGCTAAGAACTTTTGTGGCGTACTAAACTTTTCGTATTTCCGTACCATGCAAACACACTCACACACACACACACACACACATATATATTTATATATATAGCCTTGCGGCTTACATTGTATAATCCATTCTCAGTTTGCGGCCTCAACAAACGCCGCTTGGCATTTGTTTATGCATTTGGATCTTACATAAATCAACATTAAATCAATTGCAAATTTCTAAATAAACAGCTTTTTTCGATTTGTCGATCTTCACAGCAAACAGTGAAATTTTTGTAACAATAAACAACTAAATTGATTATTAACTGTGGAAGCCATAAAAAAAAAATAAGGAAAAAAAAGCTGGCTACAAATATTTGTACAAAAAACACAAGCAACATACACAGAAAAAAGCAAAAGGGGCGCGAATTAGCACATTGGTTATTTGCCTCTTTTTTATCTCCCTGTCTCACTCACACTCGCACACTTATTCCCTTTCAAAGTGTTAGTTAACTGCTTTTATGGCAAATTACATCACGCCCACGCCAAAAAATTGCCAAAAACAAGAAATCACAAAAAAAATACAAAATAAGAAAACAAAAGCACGCGATGACGAACACGCGACCGGAACGCACCGTTACAAACGAAACAGTTGTGTGTGAGTTATTGCGTGTGTGTGTGTGTGTGTAGACGCACTGCAACTTGACACTTGGCGCGTTGGCAAACAAATGAGCTTTGAAGCTTCAGGACAGAGACTAAAACGGAGACGCGTTTGAGTATCGCACAACTTATGCAATTCGCTCAGTTGCTCGCTCGACATTTGACTTTTGGCGAGCAACAACAACAACAAACGTTTTTTTTCTTCTTCTAATTTTGCTCTACTCTGAAAATCCGTTGGATAACTGCCAAAGGTTGTGACCAAACTGACTCGACTCGGTTCTGGCTTTTCTGAATGTCATTATCAAGGTTTATGTTTGCGCGCGCCTTGTCTGTCATTATATTTTGTGAATGAATATGCGAAAAAGAGATGCAGCAAACAAACGAAAACTGAGCGAAAAGAGACTGCAAGCTCATATGTATGAGACTAGGTCTAGGTCAAATTGAGTGCAATGCTGATCATAGACAAAGAGAGATAGGGAGGCAAAAGCTTAACGCAACGGTAAATAGCAGCCTTCTCTTGATGTCAAAGCGCATTTATAAATTGCGTCGCACAAGCTATAAATTATGGCAAAGTCAAAGAACAATGACCATAAAAACACGCACACACGCACAGCCATAAAACGTTGATTGTCTGTCTGTATAGAGAAGAAACACAATCAAAGTGAATCATCACTTAAGAAATGAGGAAACAAAACAGACACTGAAGCGCCGACGCAGAGTGCTAAAGGAATTGAAGACCAAACCAGGTGGTGAGTGCACACACACACTCTCGCACATGCACACGTTGAGCAAATAAAATGCACACTTGATAGGTGGGCGTAAACAATTAGCAGCGACGTCGACGTCGGCGGCGACTGCGAAAATAAAAAGGGGGGCTGCACCCAGGCAGAGATAATTGAGTCGCCCCGAAAATAGAACTCACCTGCAATGCTCGCACTGTTGCCGCTGCTCGCGTCCAGATATGCCTCCGGCTGCGCCTGCTGCACCTCCAACGTTTGTTCCATGCCTGTTTTCCTTTCAATTCTTTTTATGGTAAAAAAAAACACTTGCGTATGCACTAATTACACACAGTGGCTGCTTCCCAGACGCGTTGCAGCCATCTTTGTTTTACAAACTTCGCTATTCACTTAACTCTGCTTACGCGCTGCCCGCACTCAGCGGCAGACTGCACAACACGACTTGTCGCCAAATGAAAACAATTTAATGTACTTATTGGCTAATTGTATAAATAAATTAGAGAAAAATGGTTAAACGAAAAATTGTACAAGACGTGAGTGGTAAGAAGCAGACAAACAGCAGTCAGGCACAGCTGTTTTTTGTTTAGCTGGCGGCGTTGCCACCTGGCTGCTGCCTTGTCAATCTGCCTGTCAGCTGTGACGACACAAATTATGGCACTATAAGGAAATACGATATTAAACCATGCTGCCAGCATTTTGAGAGCTAAAGTAATCTAAAAATCGAATGCAACGAAAAAATGTTAAAGGTATTACTGTCCAAATAACAAAGGAGTATAGCTTTATTATTAGTATAGTATTTAATTCCACCATGAAAAGTGTTACCTTGTCAGTTAAGTAACCTTGCCAGATTGCAAAAAAGACTTGACAACCCTAAACAAACAGCTGATTGAAGAAATACATATTTGTTATGTGCGCTTTGCGTATTCTTATCTTTTATCGGCGTGTATTTTTGATTTAAATCAAACACTGTGTACTTATTAGCGATAGTGACTATCATGTTGTGATTAGTTGTGTGCTAGAACAACAATGGATACCGCGTCCGTAGCCGTTCATCCGCTGACTGGCGACCCAACAGCGGCGTGGAATGAGATCAGCAAATCACAGCGAGTCATCAAAGTTGTGATGAAGCCACCGACGACAACGGTGGCGCCCAATAAGGCGCGTGTCGTCTGCATGTCGGACACGCATTCCCTAACGCCCTACATCAAGTTCGATATACCCGATGGTGACATATTCATACATGCCGGCGACTTTACCAAATGCGGCCAATTGCAGGAGGTGGTTGAGTTCAACAATTGGATTGGTGCACTGCCGCACAAGCACAAAATTGTGATTGCCGGCAATCATGAGCTCAGCTTTGATCGCACCTTCACGCATCCGTTTCAGAACAAGCAGGGCAAGCAAACACATGGCGAACGGTACAATAAACTCCTTTCATCCTTTTATAATTCTTAATAATCATTGTAAATTCCATTGTCAGCTCCAAGCACTCGGGCATGTCCATTTTGGATGACCTGCCCACGCTGGGCAATGACAAGGAGAGCATGGAGAGCGCTGTACAGACGCCCAACATCAGAGAGGCCTTAACCAACTGCACTTACTTGGAGGATGAGCTCCTGGAGCTGTGGGGCGTGCGCATCTATGGCTCGCCCTGGCAGCCCGAATTCTGTCGCTGGGCCTTCAATGTGCCGCGTGGCACCGCCTGTCTGGACAAGTGGAATCAAATACCCGTGGGCGTGGATATTCTCGTCACACACACTCCACCCGTGGGTCATGGTGATCTCTGTTGTTCCGGCGTCCGTGCTGGCTGTGTCGAGCTGTTGACCACGGTGCAGCAGCGGGTGAGACCCAAATATCATGTGTTTGGCCATGTCCACGAGGGCTATGGCATCACCAGCGATGGCAGGATCATCTACGTCAATGCCTCCACCTGTGACATTAACTATTTGCCCAACAATGCGCCCATTGTCTTCGATGTGACGCTGCCGCCGGGAATTAGCAAGGATTAGATCACCTTCTACCCTCTAAATTTAATCTTAAACTAAGTTTGCCATTTGAGATATTCAGGAATTTATGTCGCCTCTTTTCACTCCAAATAATTTGTTCAGGCGACAAATGTACATTTTTTAATAATGTAGCAAAATGTCTGCACTATTTTTGTAGTGAAAAGCGGCAATCGCCTTATGATTTTATGCACCAACAACTGTAAGTTTAGCTTATTTAATAATTAATTTTTGTATGTAACCACAAAATGCTCATTAAAAATGTCCTTTTTAAGTTACTAGCTCAGTCGAGTTTTAAACCAGCTGCAGTTGGCGGGCTATTAACAATTTAGTCAAGCTTTAAACCAACTGCAGCTTAGTCGACTATATTTAAGAAAAAAACTCGACAATTAGTCAAGTTCAACACCAGCTGCAGATCGCGAAGGGTTTTCATTTAGCCAGGTTTCAATGCAGTTGCAAACAATAGGCAGTTTGTTCAAGTTTCAAACCAGCTGCAGATCGTAAAAATGCAATTCGGTTATAGAAGTTTGTGTTGTACTTGTACTGTTGCACATTGTATAATAATGAATTTATTACTTTAGTTAAATTTCGTTTCGTCTTTATGATTTTAGAATTTAGATATCTGCAGTTGTCACAAAAATGAGATTGCAGCTCAGTCGGTTTTTACACCAGCTGCAGTTGGCAAAAAAAAAAAAACAACTCTGTCTTTGTTTTCTATGCAGCTCAGTCGATTTTCACACCAGCTGCAGTTGGCAAAAAAAAAAAAACAACTCTGTCTTTGTTTTCTATGCAGCTTAGTCGATTTTCACACCAGCTTCAGTTGGCAAAAAAAAAACAACTCTGTCTTTGTTTTCTATGCAGCTCAGTCGATTTTCACACCAGCTGCAGTTGCAAAAAGACAACTCTGTCTTTGTTTCTATGCAGCTCAGTCGATTTTCACACCAGCTGCAGTTGGCAAAAAAAAAAACAACTCTGTCTTTGTTTTCTATGCAGCTTAGTCGATTTTCACACCAGCTGCAGTTGGCAAAAAAAAAAAACAACTCTGTCTTTGTTTTCTATGCAGCTCAGTCGATTTTCACACCAGCTGCAGTTGGCAAAAAAAAAAAAACAACTCTGTCTTTGTTTTCTATGCAGCTTAGTCGATTTTCACACCAGCTTCAGTTGAAAAAAAACTCTGTCTTTGTTTTCTATGCAGCTCAGTCGATTTTCACACCAGCTGCAGTTGGCAAAAAAAAAAAAAAAACACTGTCTTTGTTTTCTATGCAGCTCAGTCGATTTTCACACCAGCTGCAGTTGGCAAAAAAAAAAAAACAACTCTGTCTTTGTTTTCTATGCAGCTCAGTCGATTTTCGCACCAGCTGCAGTTGGCAAAAAAAAAAAAAAAACAACTCTGTCTTTGTTTTCTATGCAGCTCAGTCGATTTTCACACCAGCTGCAGTTGGCAAAAAAAAAAAAACAACACTGTCTTTGTTTTCTATGCAGCTCAGTCGATTTTCACACCAGCTGCAGTTGGCAAAAAAAAAAAAACAACTCTGTCTTTGTTTTCTATGCAGCTTAGTCGATTTTCACACCAGCTGCAGTTGGCAAAAAAAAAACAACTCTGTCTTTGTTTTCTATGCAGCTCAGTCGATTTTCACACCAGCTGCAGTTGGCAAAAAAAAAAAAACAACTCTGTCTTTGTTTTCTATGCAGCTCAGTCGATTTTCACACCAGCTGCAGTTGGCAAAAAAAAAACAACTCTGTCTTTGTTTTCTATGCAGCTCAGTCGATTTTCACACCAGCTGCAGTTGGCAAAAAAAAAAAAACAACTCTGTCTTTGTTTTCTATGCAGCTCAGTCGATTTTCGCACCAGCTGCAGTTGGCAAAAAAAAAAAAAACAACTCTGTCTTTGTTTTCTATGCAGCTCAGTCGATTTTCACACCAGCTGCAGTTGGCAAAAAAAAAAAAAAAACAACTCTGTCTTTGTTTTCTATGCAGCTTAGTCGATTTTCACACCAGCTTCAGTTGGCAAAAAAAAAACAACTCTGTCTTTGTTTTCTATGCAGCTTAGTCGATTTTCGCACCAGCTGCAGTTGGCAAAAAAAAAAACAACTCTGTCTTTGTTTTCTATGCAGCTCAGTCGATTTTCACACCAGCTGCAGTTGGCAAAAAAAAAAAAACAACTCTGTCTTTGTTTTCTATGCAGCTCAGTCGATTTTCGCACCAGCTGCAGTTGGCAAAAAAAAAACAACTCTGTCTTTGTTTTCTGACATTTCGCTTTGTGCTTTTGGCAAATGTAACGGCACTTCGCTGGCTGCCATTTTGTGCAGCATCGTGACTGGGCGAAGAAAAAGCTCAAAGTTTAGAGCAGAGATTTATTTGAAAGTGTTTTGCAAATTTGAAAGCGAAAAGATGGTGAGATAAATTAAGAAGTAAATAAAAGGGGAAATTATTGATGATGATGATGATTTCGGTGTGTTTTGTTTTGGCACAGCGTGAAGTGATCTCGATACAAATTGGCCAATGCGGCATTCAGATTGGCAACGCCTGTTGGGAACTATATCTGCTGGAGCACGGCATCAATTTGGATGGCAGCCGGAAGACGCAGGAGCAGCTAACGGAAAGTGGCAGCAGCAGCGCGACATTTGGCCAAAGTACCAATGCCAACGATGCGCATACGTTTTTCATCGAAACCGGTAATGGCAAACAGGTGCCACGTTCCATCTTTGTCGATCTCGAGCCGACGGTTATCGATAGTGTGCGCACGGGCGCCACGAAAGATCTATATCATCCGGAACAGTTGATATCCGGCAAAGAGGATGCCGCGAATAATTTCGCTCGTGGTCGCTATTCCATTGGCAAGGAGGTGATTGATAAGGTCACGAGTCGACTGCAAAAAATTGCCGAGCAATGCGACGGTTTGCAGGGCTTCCTCATCTTTCATTCGATGGGCGGCGGCACCGGATCCGGTTTTACCTCGCTGCTGATGGAACGTCTGGCAAATGATTTTAGCAAAAAATGTCGACTCGATTTTGCGGTGTATCCGTCGCCCAAGGTTTCTACGGCCGTCGTGGAGCCGTACAATGCTTTGTTGACCACACACTCGACGATCGAGCATGCGGATTGCGTTTTTATGGTGGACAACGAGGCCATCTATGATATATGCAATAATAAACTGGGCGTCGATCGGCCAGCTTATCAGAATCTAAACCGTTTGATTGCCCAAATTGTCAGCTCGACGACGGCATCGTTGCGTTTTAGCGGCTCGATGAACGTCGATCTCAACGAGTTCCAAACGAATCTGGTGCCATTTCCACGGATACATTTTCCGCTCGTCGCCTATGCGCCGCTGATGTGCGCCGAACGGGCCGCCCACGAGCAGCACGCGATAACGGGATTGACCAACGCCTGCTTCGAGTCGGCCAACATGATGGTCAAGTGCGATCCGCGCGCGGGCAAATATATGGCCTGTTGTATGCTCTATCGGGGTGATGTTGTGCCCAAGGATGTGAATGCCGCCGTTTCGGCCATTAAATCGAAACGTCATATACAGTTTGTCGACTGGTGTCCCACGGGCTTCAAGATCGGCATTAATTATGAGCGGCCCGCATTTGTGCCCGATGGCGATTTGGGACCCACCTCCCGCGCCTGTTGCATGTTGTCCAACACGACGGCCATATCGGTGGCATTCACGAATCTCTCCTATAAGTTCGACTTGATGTTCCGGAAACGCGCCTTTGTCCACTGGTATGTCGGCGAGGGCATGGAGGAGGGCGAATTTACGGAGGCCCGCGATAATATTGCAGTTCTCGAGAGCGATTTCAACGAAGTTGGTCTCAACAACGATGAGGACGCTGCCGAGGACTATGATGAGTTCTAAAATACCCTGTAAATCCTCAACACTAATAAACAAAATATATATTGATTTGAACTTTCAACTGAACTAAAAACTCCAATTTGTTGTCATTCGTAAGCTAAATAAGGATTGTGATGAGTTCTAAAATACCCTGTAAATCCTCAACACTAATAAACAAAATATATATCGATTTGAACTTACAACTGAACTAAAAACTCCAATTTGTTGTCATTCGTAAGCTAAATAAGGATTGTGATGAGTTCTAAAATACCCTGTAAATCCTCAACACTAATAAACAAAATATATATCGATTTGAACTTTCAACTGAACTAAAAACTCCAATTTGTTGTCATTCGTAAGCTAAATAAGGATTGTGATGAGTTCTAAAATACCCTGTAAATCCTCAACACTAATAAACAAAATATATATTGATTTGAACTTTCAACTGAACTAAAAACTCCAATTTGTTGTTATTCGTAAGCTAAATAAGGATTGTGATGAGTTCTAAAATACCCTGTAAATCCTCAACACTAATAAACAAAATATATATTGATTTGAACTTTCAACTGAACTAAAAACTCCAATTTGTTGTCATTCGTAAGCTAAATAAGGATTGTGATGAGTTCTAAAATACCCTGTAAATCCTCAACACTAATAAACAAAATATATATTGATTTGAACTTTCAACTGAACTAAAAACTCCAATTTGTTGTCATTCGTAAGCTAAATAAGGATTGTGATGAGTTCTAAAATACCCTGTAAATCCTCAACACTAATAAACAAAATATATATTGATTTGAACTTTCAACTGAACTAAAAACTCCAATTTGTTGTTATTCGTAAGCTAAATAAGGATTGTGATGAGTTCTAAAATACCCTGTAAATCCTCAACACTAATAAACAAAATATATATTGATTTGAACTTTCAACTGAACTAAAAACTCCAATTTGTTGTTATTCGTAAGCTAAATAAGGATTGTGATGAGTTCTAAAATACCCTGTAAATCCTCAACACTAATAAACAAAATATATATTGATTTGAACTTTCAACTGAACTAAAAACTCCAATTTGTTGTCATTCGTAAGCTAAATAAGGATTGTGATGAGTTCTAAAATACCCTGTAAATCCTCAACACTAATAAACAAAATATATATTGATTTGAACTTTCAACTGAACTAAAAACTCCAATTTGTTGTCATTCGTAAGCTAAATAAGGATTGTGATGAGTTCTAAAATACCCTGTAAATCCTCAACACTAATAAACTTTCAACTGAACTAAAAACTCCAATTTGTTGTTATTTGTAAGACAAATAAAATTAAAATTGTTTTGAATTTGAATTTGAATATTTTAAAGATTAAAACTTCTTTATAATTTGGCTTAAATGTTCCAAAGAACAAAATTTAGGAATATAAGAAAATAGGAAAATATAAGATTATGAATTTATGATCAATTTTAAACCTACCTGTAACAATATCACAGTCGATGATCTCAAGAGAATTTTTGTTTAGGAAGAAGATACTTTATCTTAGCCTTATCAATCCATAGCTTAATGATTTTCCAAAATGTGTTCTAAATCTGCATCTTTATAATTTACACGGTTTTCCATTTAGAGTCTTTTTTTTAATTGTTCAGTTAGAAATCTTAACATTTCAAAGTTAATTCATCCACTATTCTTCACTTTTGTTTTTAAAGCATAATATTAAAAACATTTTCTTTTATCTTTTTTTTTTTAAGTCATCAAACATTTTCTTTTATCTTCTTTTTTTTAATTCCATGTTGAAACAACACTAGAAATGTAAAAACACAACACTGTTTGCTTAGTTTTCTTGAATTTTTTTATTATTTTTGTTTTTTTGTTGTTTGTTTTGTTGTTGTTTGTTTTAAACGCCTAGTTACTAAGTTTTCTTTTCAATTGTGTATTTTTCTCTTATTTACTTAATTTTACTACAATTTTAGTTGTTTGTTTTGAACATTTGCAAAAAGAGGTTTTTGCTTTTTCGCCTTCAATTCAAAACATCAATTTTAAAAAAAGAATCATCAAAAAGTTGTTGCACAGTGTAAAATTACAATTCTTTTGTGTGTGTGTGTGTGTGTGTGTGTGTGTGTGTGAGTATGTGAGTGTGTGTGTGCATATGTATGTATAAGTGTAGATTTCTTTTACTAATAATCTATACAACTAACGGTCTCTCTAAGAGTTGACAATCTTTTTTTTTTTATAAAATGCGTTTCGAAAAATAGAAATCAATATAATAAAATAAAATGAAAAAACAACAGAATCAAGGCAATAAAGTGTGCAGTTATTTTGTTGTTGTTGTTGAGTGTAGGTTTACGCTATTTTATATAATTACAATAATGGCGATTAGTGATTTCTTGCAATTCTCAGATGTGAGTTTAAATTACATAGTTAATAGTTAATAAAAAATATATAACGATTGATGATGGCAAAAATTTGTTTGCAACACTTGTTTGAAGATTACTTTTGTTGTTGTTGTTGTGGTTGTTATTCTTGTTGTTGTTGTTGTTAATTGTTGCTGTTGTTGTTGTTGCTGTTGCTGTAGTTGCAATTCAACATTTTAGTATGGAACATTTGAGAAGAGATACGAGACACTCTCGCCATTGTGTGTCCGTCTTACGGCCTCGGCGAACATCATCGAGACATCAATGCACTAAACGTGTTGGAAATTCACTTTTAATTTGGTCTTTTTGTAGAAAAAGAGAGCTAATTACCTGTATTTTGGGACAATCCCGCATATGGCCATCCTGTGGTATAGTATTGGTAACAACAACCGCCTCAAAGCAAGCGTTATTAATCCGCGAAATCGCCGGACCCGAGAAAATGCCGTGCGTCAGTATGGCATAGACCTGGCAAATTTCATACAAAATTAATATTAGAAAATATAAATTAAATTCAAAGTTTGTAAAATACATTTTTAAAATAAAATTTTAAACAAAAATTAAAATTATAAAATATAAATTAAATTCAAAGTTATTAAATCAATTTGTAAAATAAAATTATATGTAGAAACTTTAAAAAAAAATGTTATAAAATACAAATAAAATTCCAAGTTATAAGATACATTTTTAAAATAAAATTATATGTAGAAAATTTAAACAAAAGAAAAAACAAGAAAATTTATTCAAAGTTATTAAATCAATTTGTAAAAAAAAATTATATGTAGAAACTTTAAAAAAAAATGCATGTTATAAAATATAAATAAAATTCCAAGTTATAAGATACATTTTTAAAATATAATTATATGTAGAACATTTAAAAAAAAATTAAAATTATAAAATATAAATTAAATTCAAAGTTATTAAATCAATTTGTAAAATAAAATTATATGTAGAACATTTAAAAAAAAATTAATGTTATAAAATATAAATTAAATTCAAAGTTATTAAATCAATTTGTAAAATAAAATTATATGTAGAACATTTAAAAAAAAATGCATGTTATAAAATATAAATTAAATTTATAGTTATAAAATAAATTTGCGAAATAAAATTATATGCAGCTTTTTATCAAAATTATTTGAATAATCAAGTCTTTTTCTCTTGGTTTAAATCAGCGATGGGCACGCAGTGGCTCTGGGAGCAGCAAATGCTCTGCTCGTTATTTAAAGAGGCACCTACCTTGGTGGCGCCCGCTTCCACCAGACGATCGGCGGCATGGACAATGGTGCCGCATGTATCGGCCATATCATCGACCAAAATGGCAATCTTGTCCTTAACGTCACCAACCAAGACCATCGAGGCGACCTCATTGGCCTTCTTGCGCTCCTTGTGTATCAGCGCGAATTCCACATTCAAACGATCCGCAATGGAAGTCACACTATTCAAGTATTAAAAGACAAAATTTTTAAAAATTTAATTTATATTTTCCATTTCTAGTTATTATTATTATTTACCGCTTGGCGCCGCCGGCATCGGGGGATACAATAATCGAATTTTTCCATTCGGGAATGTTCTCTTTGATCCATTTGAGTACCGCCGGCTCGGCATAGAGATTATCGACTGGTATATCAAAGAAACCCTGCAAAAACAATAAATAAAACAATACAAATAAGTGATATTTAAAACAAGTGTTATTTCATAATATTTATATAAAAAAAATCAGAGGTGGGCACGCATTGGCTCCCAGAGCAGCGACGGCTCTTTCCATTATTTCTCGCCAAAAATAATTTGTTTAGGTTTGATTTTTAGTAACTTTAGAGCCTGCTGTCATTGGAGTTATTTTTAATATATTACCCGACTGATTTGCTCACATAAACATTTGTATTCTTTCACTTGAAAACTTTCAAAAATTGAACGTCGTTTGTCTTATATTTATATAACAAGATTTCTACAACGAGATTTATACAACAAGATATCTCTACTTATATTCGACATAAAGATTTTATTTGAATCATGTCCGCCAACAACAATCGCAATTTGAGTGCCGAGGAGCAACAGGAGCTCGACAATTGGTTGAATGCCAAACAGATTGTGCTCAATCATCGCACACGACGTGATTTATCCGATGTGGTCAATATGGCACTATTATTCAAGAGTATCGTACCGAAGCTGGTGAACATGAAGAATTATACATCGCATGGTAATCTGGCGGCCAAGTTACTCAACTGGGAGACGTTCAGTCTGAAGGTGTTGCGAAAAACCGGCTATATGCTAATGCGTCCGGCATTGGAGCAATTGGCATCGGGAGATCTAATTTCGATTCGAGCATTACTTTATCATTTGATGCTAATCGAACGGGATGGTATGCCATTGAGTTCACGTACTCGTACTCGTTCCCCCCCGGGCAAAGCTCAATCCCAACCGGATCCAATTGAATTTCAACAAGGCAAATCTATGAATAATTTAACCGATGACAATTTACAGTCGATTGATCCATCGAAAGAATTGGATGAAATGACCAAAAATAAATATAATGAACTGATGCTAATCAATGAAACTAAGGAGGAGTTTATCAATATGCTCAATAATAAAGTGCAACATCTGGAAACGGTTATAACCGATAAGGAGAAACGTATTAGCCAACTGCTGAGTCATCTTACCACGTTAACAGTGCGAATTATTTCAATGAATACGCCGCGATCTGAGCAACTCTTATAGAAAGTATCCTGAATCAGACAAACAATGAATGAAGGAATGAATTGAAAAACACTCCAATTATCATCGCATTTTTTTTCAACTTTTTCATCATCTTTCCGAATACAACGACAGCATTGTAATTGACCTGAAGACTTTTCTCATCTTGCATTTTTTTCATTGTTTTGGTATCAAGTTGGAAAATAAAACAAAATTGTTGTGTTTTGCCCCAAATTTCTTATCTTTAATGAGTTTGGAATTGATTTCTTATCAGATATGATAGGGCAAAAAGATTCACTATAAGACTTTCGATAAATAATACACATAAATAACAAAATTAAAAAAAAGAAAGGTATTAGAAATCATGAAATTATTCAGCAAAACTGGAAAAGTTATTCAAAAATTCAAAATTAAAAAAAAAATCGAAAATTTTTCTTGAAGTTTGTTTTTCGAAATTCGTATGAGGTAATAGGAAAACTTACCTGAATCTGTGAGGCATGTAGATCCATGGTGATAATATGATCCGCACCGGCAACTGATAGCATGTTAGCGACCAATTTCGCCGAGATTGGCGCACGGCTCTGTGCATGGGCCAGCAAGGAAAAAGTAGAGAATTTAATGTAACATTAGCGTAGTTAGTAAAATTCACACACATATTTAATTCATTTTAAGTATATTATGAGTTTAGGCCATGGTGGAAATAATAATAATAATCGTAATAATAAGAGTATTAATTTGAAAATAATTTTTAATTAAAATAACATTTACAATATCAATATTACGAATACGTTACATTTTCGACACACACACACACACACACACAAAAAACACAAAGGACAACAACAACAATTGTGCTCCCAAATGCAACCATGAATAACTCCACAAAGAGAGTGCGGCAGTTGAGCGCCAAAGATAGAAAGAGATAGAGAGAGAGAGAGAACATAAGAGAGTGCTTTTATGTAACGACCAATGAGAGTGCGCACCAGTTAATAAAGATACACAAAAGGGAGAGCGCAAGAGAGCTTAAGAGAATTTGTTTCGGTTAATATAACAGAGAGTGCAAAATAAATCAAATCATTTTTTTTTTTCTGTTTATCTTCGATTCCTTTTCTCCAATTTCGATGACTGTCATGCAATTACGTGTGTATTAGTGGAACTTGTAACTGATTTTAAAACCAAACAAAAGATTAAAAAAGGAAAATATATAACAGAAACTGCATTTCTTCAGTTAAAAAAAAAATATTGATAAAAAAACTTAAGACTGAGCAAAATTGAAGCATTGTTTTTATATAAACATAATATTGCCCGAAGCTATTAACAACTAAGGTTTAGACCCGGACGAAGAGACGCAAACTACTCACAGTATATTGTCTGGCTGAAAACTCCTAAGCACATTCTCAAGTATAGTTTGTAAATTAAAATAAGAAAAGAAAAAGAAGAAACGAAAAGTTGAGAGAAAGTTTTTTTTTTGATTTTTCTTTTTTTTTAATTTATCAAATAAAACAAAATGCTGGGAAAAAGGACTTGGGAAGGAATTGGTAAACAAGTTTTGTGCGGTATTTTGTACTTGGATCAAATCATGAAAGAGTTAAACAAAATTGTTAATATGGTTTGAAAAAAAAGGTATTAAAGTAACTCAAGGCTGAAAACAAAATAACAATATATATATTTTATAGATCTAGGCCAGCGGTGGGCACGCAGTGGCTCTGAGAGCAGCGGCTGCTCCTTTTCTATTTTCTGCTAGGAAGACACATTTGGGAAGACTTCAACCGGGTTCATGTGGTTGTTGTTGCTGTAGTGCTCCCGAGTTAAGATTTCGTGCTGATCTAGGCTCTATCAGTTGACTTATTTCATCAGACAAATAATATTTACAATTCGAAAGACGCAAACAAACGCATTTTGAGTTCATTGCAATGCACTTTTTAAAAACAGATTAATCTTTAATCAGCTTCAAAAGAAAAAAAAAATTGAAAAACATTTGTGTAACCCGGGTTCAAGTGCTATATACTAAGTACAGTAGACCCCCCTTCGATAGGACAAAAGCTGACGTCAAATTGTGTACCAGTTGTTTTTCTAAAGGCTTATCAATGGAAATAATAAATAAATTTGTAATTAAATTTAAATCGCAATCGATGAATCTGTTGTTGCTAGGCAACTGTAACGAATTGAATCTTATCAGTTGAACCCGATTTTTAGTTTGTTTTTTACGGAAACAGAAAAACTCATGTAGGAAACAAATTGTGCAAAGTGCTAAAAGATGCAAAAATAATAAAAACAAATTTTAAAAATACATAGTAAAGAAGATAATTGCAGATAATTTCTTATTTTCAAAATTTCTTATGTTTCTTTCTTTGTTCAAAGACAGGCAGAATTTGCTATATGTAACTTATGAATTATTAAATTTGAACATATTTCTATATAACTTATAAATGATCTGCAAAGGTATAATTATAAGCATATATAGCAAGTACAGTATATATGTTGTATGAAGAACACAAGGCAAGACAAGACACGATAACGAGCAGACCGCAATACTAAATACCAAAAAAAAATTAATATAAGTTTATATCGAAAAAATATCGTGTTAATATAGGTATTTAATCAAATACATTTTTTTGTTGCAATGAAGCGCCGCCGACAGCAAACAAACAAAATCAAGAAAAATGTGGAAATTTGGCAATTTTGTTGCACCAATTGCTTGAAATTTGTCAAATACACTCGAAATTGCTTAAAATGTAGTCGAAAAATTTGCATATTTTGCGCTTCTCATTGCATTTGTTGTTAAATTTAGCAAATTTTTTCTTCACACAGTATTCATTAGTTAGTTTCACATGCAACATAAAAGACATAAACTGATAGATCTAAAGCTTTTGAGTTTTTTGGAAATTTTTGAATAATTGCCGAATGAAAGATTATTTATTTTTACCAACATTTTTTTATTTGGAAAACCCAGAGCCCAGAAAGTTGAGGGAAGTTTACAACTTTCTTTTAATTCGAATTTGAGATTCTTGGATGAGTTGAATGAGTTGAGAAGTTGCCCATAAACTTTTTGAAGAGAAAAACAAAACATGTTGAAAATTAAGTCCATTATATATGAAATGTGAGTATTGAGTTTTCGAGTTAAGAGCTGAGTTTTGAGTTTTGAGTTTGGAGCTATGAGAAAGTAAATACCCTAAATTTCCAATCGTAGTTTTTCTTGGCAAGTTTCTTGCTATCCTCTTTCTCCTCACTGCCCGTCTAGAGTAGAAATAGATATATAGAATGTATGTTGGCAAAAAGATACATAGATATTTATAGAGAGAGAGAGAGAGAGAGAGAGAGAGAGACATAGAGAGTTATAAAAAGAGATTAAAGAGAGAGGGGAGTTAAAGAGCAAATTACACCGAAAGTCATCTTAGAAAACTGCAGCAAATAATAAAAGTACATTGTACATATGTTTCAGTATACATATATATAATCTATATTAAAAGGTAGAAATTGCATTATTATATTTATATATATATATATAGTAGCTCTAGAAATTTTCCACATTTTTTGCAATATTCATTTTACAGCTTTGCTTCCTTGCAACCAAATAAATAAAAACAATTAAAGAAATTAAAAACAGAAAAAAATATGTATTCAAAATGCAAAAAAAAAACATACACACACAGAGAGAGAAACATTATTAAATAGATAGATAAATATAATTGATAACTTGGTTACACAATATGTACATGGTATATAAGATATATGTATGTATGTTGATATATATATATATTTATAGGGTTATTAACTTTGGACATTTAAATATCCGAAATATTCTCAAATTGTGTGTGTTTCTCATGTTTATATATTTGTTGTAATGGTTAAGGATAAAAAGACAACGAGATATAAGAAAGAGAAAGAATAGGGGGGGGGGAGAGAGAGAGAGAACGATTTGGCAGGATTATGTATGTTAGGCAAACCTACCTTATCTTTTTTGTCTTGGCGGGCATATGGAAAGCAAGGAATCACAGCTGTAACACGAGAGGCTGATGCGATTTTGCATGCATTTATCATGATCAGCAGCTCCATTAAATTATCATTGATCTCGCCGGAACCGGACTGCACGATATAAACATCTTCGCCGCGCACCGATTCGCCGATTTCGACGCTGAAATTGGATAAATGTTTATTGGCAAAAATTTCATAACGTCTCGAATTCAACTTCGAATATAATACAACAATACAAAATAAAAAAAAAAATAAAAAGAAACCGATACACAAATCAATAGTTTTCTATACCTAGTAAACTCATAAATATATCTCATATTTATATTGTATTTACTCGACTGTGTAAACATTCATGTGAACAAATATTGGCCCTCATATTACATTCAACCGTGACTCGCACTCATGTTATCCTTGCATTGAGTTCTGCTGACGTCATTAAAAAATACCCTTCAACATTCAACTGTCTTTCAGTTTGTAAGTCACTTGAGTTCTTGAAAATTTGTACTGCATTTCAGTAAGTATTTTAAATGAGGTTTTCATCATCAAAACTTCTAATTGCTCTTCTTTAGCGCTAGAAACTTAATTGTTAAAGTCTTGCTCGTATGCTTGTTCTATTCGAACTCAGCTCTCTCCAAGACCATCTAAATGAAATTTGGTACAGCTGCTGCTTTTTGTTTTAAAATCAACATATATTGATTTCAAACCGATCGGATCACTTTATCATATGGTTGCCATAGCAACAATCAGTTGAAAAGCAAGTTTTTTCTTGTATTTCATTTAAGTGAAGCATCAGCAACAAAATTGAATCTTTGACACCCTTAAAGTATCCAATGTTATTCGCTCTTTTCCACTTGAAGCTTTCGAAACTTGAGTTGTAGCATAAATAAATCTGCTATAACATCAGCTAGCCCATGTTAAACAAATATATAAATAATATTGGCTAAATTTCAATAATATCCATTATATACAAAGCGGACACAAGTCATAATAGACGGACACTGCCGTATCATATATCATATACATATCAGAGCAAAGTCCGTTGATGGGGAAAGTCTAGTAGAAGAAAAAGGACGCTATGTTTTATGTGTTTATTGATTTGTTTACGCTTCTGATTTTCTTCTCTTTTTTTTGTTACAAGCTACAAACACTCACAGACATTTGGTCATTGCCATTGAAGGTTAATTGAATTACGGGCCTAACAACGCCCGTAATATCGAACGAAGCGTCTATCGATTGACGAATTTGACATTTTCAGCTGATGTTGTTTTTGTTTTTGTTATTGTTATTGTTAGACCCCGCATGAAATTGATTACTTAAGTATGACCAACGGACATTAGCGCCAGCCAACAAACAAATCACTCCCATCAAAATTTTGAACAGCAAAACCTGACAACTCAGCTGTTATGCGACTCAAACAAAATATTACGCATACGCCGCATTGTTCGATTTGGATTTCGATTTCGATTTTATTTTTTGGCTAAATGCAAAAGCATTTCGCTGACTTTTGCCTGCTATTGCAGTTACAGTTGACGTTGCATGAAATGAATGCATTTTTATCTTCGAGAAGAAGAAGAAAAGGAATTAAACAAAAACACTTTCGCCGCTAACATTGCTCAAATACCAAGCGATGGGCCAGCTGAACAGTTGATTTGACTCTTTGGGATCTCAATTGGCTCAGGGCCAAGCAGCAAGCGTGCCCCCCTCCATCCCCCTTTCTTCTCAGGGCTCTACAGCTGTCGCAATGTCGCATTAGTTGCCGGTAGTCCGTTGCCTACTGGCAGTGTTGGCATTTTAGCCATTTTATAGCTGAACTTTGTTATTTTCTTATAATTGCAAATGTAAAAAATTTTTAACAAATTTCAGTGAATAAAATAAGAAAATTCATTGATATCAAAAAAACATTATTTTCAAATTATAATTTTTCAACTATGTTTAAAAAGTTTTTAGCTTTTTTTTAGCTTATTTTTTGTAATTAAAAAAGCTATTTTAGCCATTTAGAATGCTAGCAACACTGCCTACAAGCAAAAGCAGCTGGTTTCATTTTCAATCTTTTGTTTTATTGTTTTTCTATTTCTTTGTGCATGTATTTTTAACTAGCTGTTTCTCTGCCAGACAACTGACAAGTTTTCACAAGTGTGTGTGTGTGTGTGTGTGTGTGTATAATTTTGTGTGATAGTGTAATCTTGCTTAAAGTTTTGGCACTATCAGTCATATACATCGACATTAGTTGCTTGCTATAAAACCATATCTTGGCATCTTAATCGCTTTCGTCTCATTCTACTTATCAGCATAGCCCTTGCTCCCATTTCTTACCTCCCTCTTCCTCTCACCCTCTCTCGCTCTCTCTCTCTCTCTACATATCTCTCTGTCTCCCTCACCAAGCAGCACGCAAATTTCTTATCGATCAAACTTTTCATTTACTAAATAAGTAATTCATATTCTTTTTGTTGTTTTGTGTTGTCGTGTGTTGGTTTTAGTTGCGTGTTGTGACCTTTAATATTGATGGTCATTGGGTTTGTGGGTTATTGACAATTTGCATTGGCGGTTGGTTTGTCTTTAGCAAGGTCATTTGTGGTCTAAATTCTTTCCCTATACATTTTTATTCGTATTTTTTTCATTTATTTAATATCATTTTTCCTATCTGAAAACGTGAGTTTATTTATTATGGCATCATACGATGGAAATATGAATTTTAATGACGTCATCTGTGCGCCCTTCAAGACGAATCTTAATTAAAGCCGGAACCATGCGTTCTATTAGACAACAATAACAATAAAAGCGCTCCAATCAAGTCAAAGGGCAATAGAAATAGACACAACAACAACAACAACAACAAGAGCTAGAACAATAACGAGTATGAGAATAATGCTGTATAACCTAACTGTCAACATTTAAGTTACACTGTTGCTCAGCGCTCGCGAGCAAATCAAAAAAAAAAAACCAGAAAGAGTCACAACAAGCCGACAAGTGCGCAGTCAACAACAACAATAATAACAACAAAAAGCACAACCACTGTGTTGTTGTGTCTGCCTTTAGCGAAGCGCACACGTGGGGGTCGGCATCGATACGGCGAAAGAGAGTGAGAGAGAGATACGAAAACGCGTGAGCACAACGCGACATGAAACATGTGGGGGCGTCGCGTTTTTGACGTCGCTGCTCTCGTTTCGTTTTAGCATACGCTCCAACAATCTCTCACTCTCTTTGCTTAAAAACGTGACAGTGTCGTGTGTTGTTGTGGTTTACTTTTGCTGTCTGCGTCCGTCCGTTAGCCATACATACATACATATATTGCTTCTGTTTTGGAGTTTACCTTTTGAAATGTGCCTGTATGTATGCGAGAGTGTGCGTCAATGAGAGCATAAAATGTATGCTCACTCACACATTGACTAAAAGGTGTGTTTGTATATGCCAATACTCAGGCGCGTATCATGCTGAAAAGCTTAGCGCGCATTATTTATTTTATAACCTCTAATTTAGTTGCCGTTGCCACAGTTCTTATATTTTTTTTTTTTTGTGACTTACACTCTCTAATTGTCTGCTAATTTTTCCTTTGTATATTTTTCCACGTTTATTTAATTTTATTAAAATTCATTTGCATGTGTTGGTTGCGCATTTTGTGTAACTGTGTGCGCTGATAAGGCGCCACAACAGCCTAGAGACTCTTTATTTATATTTTTGTTGTGGTTGTTGTTGTTGTTGTTGCAGCAGCTGACTTGCCTTGTATGTGTTTGAGTGTACATATGTGTGAATTATTCCGAAGCTGGGCGGCAAGTCGCGATTGCGACCAGATGAAAAAAGCACATGTGCTAATTTAATTTCAACGAAAATTAAATGTTTTACTTTTTTAATAATTTTTGTTTAATTTCAGTGCACGCGACATTCGGCGGTGTTGCCAGAGCGCGTCCGCCATGGTGTCTCTGAGTGTCTGTAAATGCCTGTCCATGTATACGTGTGCGACTGTTTGTGCATGTATGTGTGTGTGTGTGTGCGTGTATCACACATACACATACATACGTAGACAAAGGCAAGCACACGGCGACCGAGACCAATGACTACGGTGTACAGTCCACTTGTTAAATCAATAAAAATATATAAAAAGAAAGCAAGAAAATTGCTTTAAAAATGTTTTTAAGAAAATCATAGCACAGGGCATAAAACAATGGGAAGCACCAAACACTGTCAACTGGCAACCTTCAGTGAATGTCAAGGACCAAAATAGCCTGGATACGCACACGTTTATAAAAGCACTTTACACTCATATTTGTTTATAAAACATTTTTCTGTTGGGTTTAAATTTTCACACATTATTTTATATGTTGTTGGTTTTTCACTTAACACTCGTTTTGATTTTTTTTTTTTCTGTTTTTTTTTTTTCTTTTTTGTGTTGATTACTTACCATGTTTCCAAATTGCTAAACTTCTTGGTGACCACCTTGCCGAGGTCGATGCCAAGACGATCGACAATACGCTGCGCCAGATCCGGATGCGAGGTGCCCGAAAACACTTTAATGTTTGGCATTCTGGAGTGTATTAGATTTAGACAACCAGCCTGTTTCTCCAAATTGTCTCGGATCAAACTTCTAGCGCGTATCGGATTAGCAGAACGTACTGGCATCACACAATCTACGAGTACAAGTTTTTATTATAAAAATTTTTTGTGCAAAAGCAGCGACAGCGCTGTCGGCGCTCTATCTGTGCCTACGTGTATGTGTATTGGGGGATAACGAAAGAAAGAGCGACAAAGAGCGGGAGAGAGAGAGCGCGCGCCTGTAAGAGAGCATAAATGTCGTACTGTGTGCGTGTAATCAAAGTGACGCTATGTGTCGACGGCAGCAGCAAAAAAGCGCTCTCTCACACTCACGCGCCAAATATTCATTCATACATCTGTGGTTGGCAGCAGCAAAAGCTTTATGTATGCGTGTATGACACAGTGAGAGTAATAGGGAGAGAGAGAGAGAGCAAAAGCAACCCCAAGCACACATGTGATTTTTTGACGTATTGCCGTCACAACCTGTCTGAGTGAGAGCGTAATGTTGGGCTGTGGCCAGATCGAGCCAAATACAATTGATGTAAATTTTTGTTGATTCAATTGAATACATTACGCTTAATTAATATCAACTTTTGCACTATTATATATAAACTCAATAAGCAAGAAATAAAAAAACCACAAGCATTTATAAATTTAATGGTGACTGCTAACTAAGATCCTTTGCATTTCCAGCAGTCTGGCAACATTGTTCGTTCTCTGGCGCTCATACGCTCAGAGCGCAAAAAATACAAAAGCTTAGTGCCTGATAAAGCCTTTGGTTCTCTCTTATTTTATGACTCTCTTCAGCATGTAAGAGCTATTGCAGCTATAAAATATGAGTGCATGCAAACAGGCGCGTGTGAAAAGCTTTCAACACGACGCAAGCCGAACAGCTGTTCGAAAAGGGTTTGGGGAGTTTTTTCTTGTTAAGGTCAGGAAATGACCATAAGACCTTGACCATGCAAGCAAACCAAAGCATAAATTGATAAACAATTAACAACAATTCGAATACGCACCATTTTGCTCAAGTTCTGCGCATTTCGTATCTGGCATAGTACTGTTAGCTTATCCACTCTCCCTCTTATGCTTAACACGACGCGCGTATTATTTTTGCAACTCGTATGAGGCTAACGGTAATACACGACTGAGAAAACGGTTTGTTGTGCCAACGACAGGCAGCCGGGCCAACGATTTATTGAGCAAAGAGCGCACACAATTCTAATACTACCTACAAATATTATTGTGTCTTATGTGTGCATGTATGTACATATATAAATATGTATTATATATTTAATTGAGTGCCTATGACAGTAGATTGGACTGCGAGAGAACAACTGAGACGAACGCAGCGGCGTCAGCAGCGAATGAGCAATTGAAACTGAGCGTACATGGCGTATGCGTATGCATTACACACACACACACACAGATACATCCAATCAGCGCCAGAAGCTTTTCGACACTCTTTCTCGCTCGCACGCTCTTTCCATCGCTTTCTTTATAGCACAGCTGTTTTGCTGCAAATACGAGGGCTTCATGCAATGCATTTTAATTTGCAGGGGCAATTTACTTAGGCTGGCCTTTGATAATGCTGCCAAACAGCAGCTGCTAAGGGGCTCGTCAGATTGTTGTTGTTATTGTACAACTGTACTTGATGCTGTACACAAGCCACATCGAAATGTCAACACGCAGATATTTGGCAAATTGTTGCGTATCTAAAATTAAATGAACTAAAGCTAAATGCTAAAGCTAAAAACAAAAGAAAATGCTAACGGATGCTGACGTAGTCGCCTGTGCGAGAACTGTTTACAGACAGTATGTCAAGTAATTGTTTTGACAAAAATAAAAAAACATTTTAATAGCTTTTTTTTATTTTAGTTTTCTTTATTTTAAAAATATGTATATTCAATAATAAAACACAAAACGATACATTATTTATTTTGTCAAAACAATAACTTGACCAACAGCATTGTGCATATATATTGTTGACGCAAATGCAAATGGCGTCGCTGCATTTATAAAAAAAAAACATAAGGGGTAGGGGGACGAGCAACCACGTGTCGGCTTCAAGCATGCTGACAGCGCACGTTTTCCACACCACAATAGCACACTCACACATACACGTACAGACTCAAACAGACACTCACACACACACACACACACACAGTGGCAAACACGTTTCGGCAATAATAATCAACTTACTTGAAACATGTGCAGTGGCAAATTGTTCACAAAATTAACTTTTTAGCTTAGTACAATAATAAATTGATCGGTTTAAACAGTTTTTTTTTTACTCACGTTTCACTCTATTTTGAACTAAACACTTCCAACTGCAGCCGCTTCAATGAAAATGCAAAAGCTGAATGATTTCATTCGCAGCGAAGTTCTAGAGTTGAACTGCGGCCACCAAGATAGAGCACCAAAAAAAGCAACTCGAGAGAGCCGCAGTAAGAACGAGAGAGAGATGGAGAGAGAGAGTTTAAGTTGCCGGCCTGACTCTGGCATATGTAGCTTGGGGCCGACGAACGTGTGTGGAAAGAAAACAAACGAAACACGTGCCCAGTAAACAAATGAAGCGACTAAATAAACAGAAACTGTTAAAGAAGTCGCCAAGAAGCAACAATGCTTATGTTGACTTCCTGATAACAGTTACGATAACAACTTAGTCATGCTTAAGCACACAATAAATGGATCAAATGGTTTTTAAGACTAAACAAAAACACAACGAAGTTGTTTGTTGGGTTAAACGCAGACTTGAAGCGTGTTTTTTTTTTATTTCCCCACGCACGTTTCTTCGTCTGCTTTATTGTTGTTTTTGTTGTGTACCCAAAAGCGAAACGTGAATGTCAGAAAGAATCAGGCGATTATAATATACATATGTATGTATATACACGCATGATTCGAATAATTACCGATCTCTTTATGTATTATTTTGGCTATGTTACCAAGCGGCCCACCCCATACATTTTTTTGTTTTTGTTTTTAAGATCTAAAACGAGTTTTGACTTAGCGAACGTAAGTATAAACGGTTGCCAAGGCGTAATAGAAGTATCTACCTGAGGTCAAATGAAGTTCGTTTGTTTTCAAGGGATCATGTTGAGAGACCTTGAGCAAGCTGTGGAAAAATACCTTGAAATTCTGCGGCTTACATTTAGACGAAGGCTTTTTGCAACAAAAAAACACGTTTACAAACAATAATAATAGCTATTTGCATTGGGTGGCCAATGCTGCCAAAAATGCGCTCACTTTTTAAATAGTATGTGACGTTTGTCAGCACTGCCGAAACGGTTAACAAAGTTTTTCCGGTATTTTAGCGCACTGAAATATTGCACAATTATATCAATATCGATATTATCGTTTTATCACTCAAAAAGTATCGATATATCAATATTATAACAACAACCCTAGAACGAGTTGTCTCTATGTCAGTTTAATAAAATTAAAATACTAAATAAAGCGTTTCGTATTGTTTTTTTGTGCTGCCGCAACATAGTTTTCAT
Source organism: Drosophila rellima (assembly GCA_035043635.1). NCBI lineage: Eukaryota > Metazoa > Arthropoda > Insecta > Diptera > Drosophilidae > Drosophila > Drosophila rellima. The sequence continues at coordinate 2,966,985 of JAWNMV010000529.1, forward strand.
ACAAAAAAGATCTAAATAATATCAGACGAACGTGAGAGAAGCCGCGCGTTATTTACGCAACAATAGGACTAGCCAAAACAACAAAAACAACAACAATTGCAGCAACCAGGCAGCAGCAGAAGAATATCAACGATAAAACAACAGCAACAACAACAACGGCGACAAGCGCAAGAACAAGAACGAATAACAAGAACAAGAACAACAACAACAACAAGACGAAACACACCAAAATCTCACAATCATGGCGAACATGGCAGTATCACGTATCAAGCGCGAATTTAAAGAAGTAATGCGCAGCGAGGAGGTAAGTCTGCAATCTATATAAGGATATATATATATGCATATATACCCTGTGCTTACGGTGCAACTGGGCTAGTGCCAAATTTCAAGGACTTGCGTCGGACTTTGAGTCCCATTGTTGATTTTATTTTTTTTTTGGCGCCAGTTGTAAACAAGTCAATGAATTTGCATAATTAATGATTTCTCGTTTGGTTTTCTATATTTATTTAGATTGTGCAGTGCTCGATCAAAATTGAACTGGTCAACGATAGCTGGACAGAGCTGCGCGGCGAAATTGCCGGTCCGCCGGACACGCCCTACGAGGGCGGCAAGTTTGTGCTGGAAATCAAAGTACCCGAAACATATCCTTTCAATCCACCCAAAGTAAGTCTAGGTGCACACTGTGTCCGCAAACTGGCAGTGCCCACTGTACCCAGCCAGGCATTGTCATTTAAGGTTGCCAGTGTACGGTCACCCAAAAAGAGCGCGTACAGTACGTCAAGTAATTGTTTGGACAATCACATTTTAACTTGAGCATGCCATTAAATAATCTCTTCTAATATATAAAATATATATATATATATATGTATATGTATCTTTGCCTAGGTTCGCTTTATCACCCGCATTTGGCATCCGAATATTTCGTCGGTAACCGGCGCCATTTGTCTGGACATCTTAAAGGACAATTGGGCCGCGGCGATGACGTTGCGCACTGTGTTATTATCGCTGCAGGCACTGTTGGCCGCTGCCGAGCCGGACGATCCGCAGGATGCGGTGGTCGCCTATCAGTTCAAGGACAAGCACGAACTGTTTCTGCTAACCGCCAAGCATTGGACAAACGCGTACGCGGGCGGGCCACACACGTTTCCCGATTGTGATTCAAAGATACAGCGTCTCAAGGATATGGGCATCGATGAGCACGATGCCCGTGCGGTGCTCTCCAAGGAGAACTGGAATCTGGAGAAGGCGACCGAGTGTCTATTCAGTTAGCTTCGCAGCAGCAGCAGCAGCAACAGCAGCAACACAACAACAGCAACACAACAAGAGCAACAGCAACAACAAGAACAACAACAACAACAACAACAATATAATAGCAAATTCTATAATTCACCTTAAACACAAGAAACAATTCAAAATTCTAGTAAACAGCTGCCACAATCAATCGCAACAACAACTTGCAACATGCAACAAAATATTTCAAATCTAGCTAACTCTGAATTTATTTATTTGAACTTTTTGTTTTGAATCTTCCTTTTGTTAACATTTCATTTCAAAATTCATTTGCTGTGTGTAATTTTAGTTTTTTTTTGAAAACCAAAACAACTGCTGGCCAACAATTCGACACTCACTTTAAGAATTTTCCAAACATTTTCACGCCTTTCAAAAATGCTCAACAAATTTCGATTGATTATAACATTTATAGAATAAAAAACAAAGTGAGCGCCGGCTTAGACCAGAATTGTTCTTATTATTTTTTGAATATGGAGCGCACCTACATAATCGGATATTTTGTATATATCTTTTGTATTGTGCATTCCTGCCTAAGGCCCCCGACATTTGAGAGTATGTTATGTAATAGAACCCAGGGTTCCGTTTTGTGCATCCGCATTTATTGTTAAGCAAGAGAAAAAAAAAACAAACACTTGAAATAATCATTGAAGAAATTTGTAATTGGTTTTAATTTATTAAAAAAAAAGAAAACTGTAAGAAGAAACGAAATTAAATTTTTAAAGTTTCAACAAAAAAATGTCTATAATAAAAATCTTTGTAAATTGCGTTAAGTTAAATAATAAACATCTATTAAGAAATGCATAAAAGTACACGAAATTTAAGGAACACTCACGAGTTGTATTTCGACTAAAACTTTGGATGGTTATATAGATTTGACATGTTCTACATAGCATGAAACAATGATAAGACTATGCAACCAGCTAGGTACAGTGATACATCTACTCAAGGGACATTTCAATTAAGAATTCGACTAAAACTTTGGATGGTTATATAGATTTGAAATTAATCATACAGTGGTACAGTGATACATCTACTCAAGGGACATTTCAATTAGGAATTCGACTAAAACTTTGGATGGTTATATAGATTTGAAATTAATCATACAGTGGTACAGTGATACATCTACTCAAGGGACATTTCAATTAAGAATTCGACTAAAACTTTGGATGGTTATATAGATTTGAAATTAATCATACAGTGGTACAGTGATACATCTACTCAAGGGACATTTCAATTAAGAATTCGACTAAAACTTTGGATAGTTATATAGATTTGAAATTAATCATACAGTGGTACAGTGATACATCTACTCAAGGGACATTTCAATTAAGAATTCGACTAAAACTTTGGATAGTTATATAGATTTGAAATTAATCATACAGTGGTACAGTGATACATCTACTCAAGGGACATTTCAATTAGGAATTCGACTAAAACTTTGGATAGTTATATAAATTTGAAATGTTCTACATAATATAAACAATTTTGTTCTTATCATAAAATAATGATTACACTAGGTACAGTGATACATCGACTTAAGGGACATTTCCACAAGTAATTAGACTAAAACTTTGGTTAGTATTCAAGATATATGATCAATTTTGTTGACGACCCTCTGTCTATAAATCTGTTGGGTGTTTTGTTGCATAGTGTTGAGATACTTTTTCATATACTAATTCCCTAATTAGTACTATAATTGTTCTAAGAATTTTGTCCATTGTCTAGAAATTTGTTGGGTGTTTTGTTGCATAGTGTTGAGATACTTTTCTCTAATTATTGTACTACAATTGCTCCAAGGATTTGGTGCATTCTCTACTTGTGCTTCTGCTTCGATAGCAACGAGGCACCGGAACCACATGACATGCCACCAACTGTGGCGCCTCCGGCGTTATACAGATTCTGATTGCTGCTGCTGTTGCTGCCGAGAGCAGAGCAACTGTTGTTGCCGCCGCCGTTGCCGCCGAGATTGTTGTTGTTGTTGTTGGCACTGCCGGCTTGGATATTGTGATTGCTATGACGCTGCTTCAGCATCTCCTTCCACTCGGTCTCGAGACGCACATAGGTGCCACCCAGTGGCTGAGCATTGTGCACCAGATTCGGATCGGAGCCCGTTTTCTTGGTCACATAGCTGGCCACCTGTTTCATAATCTTCTCCTCAAAGTCACGCTGATGATCCTGATTGCTGCGCGCCGATAGCTCACCCGACCAGAAACGACCCGAGACAGCAGCGGGTCTAGGAAAACAGAGATAAGTCGCTAATCCTCTAGAGGATTCTCAACTCACCGCTTGCGTTTCTTTTTGCCACGCGTCTTTCGCGGCGGCGGACGATGATCGGATTCGCAGCCATCGCTGCTGCTGCTGAATTCATCATCCATCAATGTATTGCGTATGCGTGGACGCAGACTACGTGCATCCTCCGAACTGGTCGATGTCGTCTCCGACTCGGTGCTGGTGTCGATTTCATAGCGACAGCGTCGACTAACCCGATGATTGGTCACTGTCAAGTATATAATGGGACTAGTTTTTAAACTATAGTTATAACAACTAGGTAAGACTACAGTCGAGCATGCCAGACTGTGATAGACCCTGTACTTACTTTATAAGAGGATAAAGTAAGACTTACGGATTACTACTTATAAAATATTATTAATTATAACATAAGGATCATTCGACTAACCCGATGATTGGTCACTGTCAAGAATATTATGAGACTAGGTCTTAAACTATGTATAACTATTGGGTAAGGCTACAGTCGAGCATGCCAGACTGTGATAGACCCTGTACTTACTTTATAAGAGGATAAAGTAAGACTTACGGATTACTACTTATAAAATATTATTAATTATAACATAGGGATCATTCGACTAACCCGATGATTGGTCACTGTCAAGTATATAATGGGACTAGTTTTTAAACTATAGTTATAACAACTAGGTAAGACTACAGTCGAGCATGCCAGACTGTGATAGACCCTGTACTTACTTTATAAGAGGATAAAGTAAGACTTACGGATTACTACTTATAAAATATTATTAATTATAACATAGGGATCATTCGACTAACCCGATGATTGGTCACTGTCAAGTATATGATGAGACTAGGTCTTAAACTATGTATAACTATTAAGTAAGACTACAGTCGAGCATGCCAGACTGTGATAGACCCTGTACTTATTTTATAAGAGGAAAAAAGAAAACTTATGGATTATTACTTATAAAATATTGTTAATTATAACATAAGGATTTTCATAAAAAAGGTTAATCTAGCTATAAAATAGCTAAAACGGCGCTGCTTGTAATTCCTTTCTTTTTCTCAATTACAATACAAATCAGGTGCCTCTAGCTCTTATAGTAGTTCTAGTTGTTACACGGGAAGACGGACATGACTATATCGAATCAGCTGTTAAAGCTGATCAAGAATATACATAGTTGATGTGATTGAATTTTCGTGCTTCTGACTGTCACACAGCTTTTTCCTAAGGCAAACTAACTATAACTAACTAACTAACTAACTATACATTTCAGATACAGATTCTAGTAAGATATATGTAACCAAATGAAACCCACTGTCCATGCAGAGCTGAGGCAGCAATCCCTGGCGACAACGTTGCGGCGTCAGTGAGATGCCCAACCAATTGGGACTAATCTCGCCAGCAGCTGCCAATTCCTGCATGTGCAAAGGTGGCTGCTCACAGAGCGCATAATTCTCACCCACCAGCTGGGCAATGGTGAGTATGGCACGCTCCCGATCTGTGTCCACCAGCACGCTGTGCTCCCGAAACTGACAACCCTAAGGAGTAAACATAAAGTTAGCTTAAGAAAACATTAGATATTCGAAATTATAATCTCACATTTGGACCCGGCAATGTTTCATAACGAAACGCCTGCTGATTGCAGCAGGCATAGCGTCCAGCTGGTCCTGCAATGCGTCCCTCCACCTCGGGACCCAGAAAGTTGGGCGGCTCCGGATGATAGCGACACCAGTTCATTTGGTAAACCGGAAAGTGCGCCTCACACGAACAGCAATAGAGATAGTGACAATGACCCCAGAGCTTCCAGTAGACCTTGCGCCAGGACTTGAGCTCCTTGAACAGCTGCAGCACATAGACATTGAGATCCCAATTGGTGTCCCTCACATGGGTGCTGATCAGCTGGCCCCAACGATTGAGTCGGATATTGCTGGGTATACAATTGACATAGGACTTCATTGTGTTGGTCACACAACGACAGCAACGCACACAGCGAAAGAGGCCGGAAATGCTGTAGAAATGTCCACGCAACACTTCCGCATCCGGTTCACACAAGCTCTGTATGAGCTTGGTCCACAAACGTGGCGTTACACGCTCCTTCTTATCGCGCACCATCTCCAGCTCCAAATTGGTGAACATCGCAGCCAAACGACTGACCAGAGCATCATTCAGACACGATAGATTCGTGGATGTGCGCACCACCTCACTCAGATGGGCGTGGCAAAAGGCCAGGCACTCGAGGAGCAGCGGCTCCATTTGCAGAAAGCTGGCCGAGACCAAAATGGGCACCACATTGTTGCCATCCAATTGCGGACCAGCGGCAAAGTTGTCCCGGTTCTGTCCCGGCGCCAGCAGCTCCGGACTCTGGGCACTGTGCTTGATCCACTTCATCAGCCAGTCAAAGATCTGAATGTCACAATGCACCGATATGTCCATTTCCTCCAAGCGCTGACCAGCCGTCACATCCGCAAAATAGCCCATCTTGCTGATCAACAGACTCTGCGGGCAGCTAAAGTCACGGGATGTGTTCTTCACCTCATCGCAGACGTGTATGACAACCTCGGGTCTGAAAAGAAATGTTATCAAATAAATAAATGAAAATCTAGTTAGTTGTTTAAATGCTGCACTTACTCCTTTTTCTCCTGACGCGCATGCTTGCTGTCCTTGGCCAGCATCAAGGATTTGCGTCGTGCTGTTGGATTTGATGTTGAAGACTTGCCACTCGGCTCCTTGACCAAGGCACGCACCATGCCATTGGCCTCATCCTTGACTTGCTGCTGCTGCTCTCTGGGCGAGCTGGCGCTGTTGGAGCTCGAGGAGCCCAGCTCTGTGTTGGACTTGGACGCTGCGACAGCTGTGGAACTGGGCACAGCAAGCACCTCCTGAGCCTTTGGCTGTTGTTGCTGTTGCTTCGTTAGCTTGGCGCGTCCATTGTTGCCAAAGGCAACCGGCAGCGGTAGTGGACAGATAAAAGACAAGACTGAATCCAAGACGCCCTCATTGATGACATAATCCAGCTGGTCGTTTAGCTTCGGATGCAAGCCACGTCCAGTGTGAACATGTGAGGAGCGCAATGAGGATTTATGATGCTCCGTTAGGAGCAGACTGTGGCGACTGCTGTTCTCCCGACTGTGGGGCAGGGGGTGGAGACTTCCCCCGCCCGTGTGACGATGCGGACGCTTCAATGCCAGCAATTCATTAACCAACGGATTATCCGCCAGAGTATTAAAATCGAAATCATCCTTTTTGGAATTTCGCTTAGCGGCGACGACGCCAGCAGCGCTCTCGGCGGGCGGCACCGGCTCCCGATTGTGTGGTTTGTTATCAGCTTTTGCAATCATTTCGTTAACGTGACATGAAAGTTTTAAAAATTCAAGAAAATCATTTAAAGTGATTTGAAAATCCGAGCTAGCCGCTTGCTGCTGTTGTTGTTGTGGTTGCTGTTCATCGGCATTTGTGTTGGACGCGGCTGTGGCGCCCTCTTCATCATTATTGTTTGCTTTTTCCATTTTATTGATCCACTTTTCTTTGAAAATTCGCAAGCATAAATAAATTTGCACTGTTTTTCCGTTACTTTGACGACGCTGCTAACTCTTCTTCTTTTGCCATTCACCATGCTAGCAGTAAGTTTATGTTGATAAAATATTGATATGGTAACAATCAGCGTAAGACCAACTAATTTGAACTCCGGGTTACATATTTTTTAAATCAAATATTTTTCTTTTATTGCAATATTATCGATATTGTCATTTTCAAAAATATGATCGCCCATTTGCTGCTTCATCTTCTTTACCATTCACCATGCTGACACTAAACTTAATAAATACAACCCTGCGCATGCATTCACACAAAATGCTGTCATTTTGACAGCTGCCTTTTTCTGTTCTTTTCCGCTAACAACGTTCGCAATGGTGGGTGTCAAAAAGCCAAAACTTGATTAAAAAACTTTAATTATTATTGCAATCACTGCATTAAATGCAGAGATATGTGAAATAAAGCAAAGCTAAATATGTGCAGCGCAATTGCGCAGTGAAATTTTCATGAACGCAGTCAAAGAAATGTCTGCAAAAATTGATTGTTTATGTTGGTCTAATCTGTGTGTGTTTTTTGCAACTAACTCCAAAACTCTAGGGTCGCGTCAGAACCAAGACAATTAAGAAGGCCGCTAAGGTCATCATCGAGAAGTACTACACTCGCTTGACGATGGACTTCCACACCAACAAGCGCATCTGCGAGGAGGTTGCCATCATTCCCACCAAGCCCCTCCGCAACAAGATTGCCGGGTAAGTTATTAAAGAGATTGAGATTGATTATTCAATAGATTGATTATTATTTTCCTTGTTGTTCACAGCTATGTTACCCACTTGATGGGCCGTCTGCGTCACTCTCAGGTGCGCGGCATTTCCATCAAGCTGCAGGAAGAGGAGCGCGAGCGTCGTGATAACTACGTTCCAGCTGTTTCAGCACTGGAGCAGGACATCATCGAGGTCGATGCCGATACCAAGGAGATGTTGAAGCTGTTGGACTTCCACAACATTCGTGGCCTCCAGCTCACCACGCCCAACACCAACAACTTTGGACGTCGCAATTAGGTTTTGATTTTAATCGTATTGATGGATGGTGTCGCGATTTTTTTGGCTACATTTAAAGAGAACAAAAAGATTGCTTTGCATGTCAAGCAAGCACAATAAACAACATCGTGTGTGAGATGCAAAACTAGAAAACTATTGTTGTCTTGTTTATCATAGATGAAACTCATTTCCTTGGCTTGATAATGCAAACATATTGCAATCCAATATTCCATCAAGTGTTTATCAAATTTCTACATAATTCGATTACAGTGAAAAAACTTGCATTTGGTTTATTTTCATTTTAATGAAAAATACTGTAGACATGCACATACATATGCATAAATATGTATAGATTCAATCCATAAATAAATGGGTTTTGTTTTATACAATGATACGACGACGATATATAAAAGATATTCTCTACAAGTGCACAATATGTAAATCTATGTGTGTACACGTATATGTATATATATATATATAATGTATAATATATGTAGATATATCGCTAATTTACTTCAAAACTGTCATAAAGAAAATGGTAAAGAAATCCTTTGATACAAGATATAAATATGCAATTTGAACAGAATATAACGAATATTTCGACATTATTAACATCATTCAAAAATCTGTTGCTTCGAGTTACGACAGTCTTGAAGTAAATGGTGCTATATGATGTATGGTATATATGAAAATATTGTATGCTTATGCGTTGTCGGCCGTTGGATCTTGATTGGGTCGGCGCACTGGATTACGCAAGACCAGCTCCGAATCCTCCGATATGATGGGCAGTGCATGAACCCAATGATAGTTGATCAAATGGCTGATGCTGTCGAAGATGCGATCTTTGGTGCGAACCACACCCTCGGGATCAATGAGCAGCAGATGCTTCGGGGTCTTGCCCTCCAATCCAGTCAATACGTATTGACCACGTTTGCCCTGTGATTCGCGTACCAAAAAGTCACCATCCTGCTGCAACAGACGCTCAGCGATTGGTCGCGAGATGGCCGCATGGAACCAGATTTCGGCAGTGAGCGGACACTGTGGTCCATCGAAGACATCGCGCACTGATGCGGAAGCTGTGCTGCCAGCAACGGAAGCCGCCTGCAGCGGATCAAAGTTGCCAAGTGCCAGTTTATTGGTCGTTTGATCGGGTGGCGGGGAATTCAGATCGATGAGATTGCTGCTCAAACGATCGCGCGGTTTCTTTAGATTCAATTGGGCCAAGCGCGGTGCATGCGGATGCAACGGAAATTGCGACTGTTGATCGCTGGGCAAATCCGGTGGCAGTTTGTTGGGTAAATCATTATAATACTCTTTGACATTCTCCTTGCAGCTCTGATTGATGTTGTCGCTCGTCGCTGTCGTTGTCGTTGTCGTCGACGGCTGATCATTTAGCTTGTTCAACGCATTGAAACGCAAGACAAACGCTTTGCCAATGGTGACTATCAAATCTTCGCTTTGGCCGCCAGCGCATTCCAGCACGTAACATGCCCGCCACTCGTCCCCCTCCCGCTTGGCAATGTAGGCGAGAAAGTCGAGCGTATCATTATCGCCACCGGAAGCAAATGAAATTCGCGGCATATTATGATTGGCAATCACCTCGCCCGTGTCCACATTGCTCAGTGTTAACGCCCGGCTGGAGACGTTGATAATGATATTGGTGCCCGCATGTTGCATGCTAGGACGATCCGATATAAAGTTGTATAGCTTTTTATCCAATCTCCGTTTGCTCGCCGACTTTAAACCAGCTGCCTCACACACACGATTAATGCACTCCCTAAAATTGCATTTATATTAATAATATTTCTATTGATACTCGCATGCTTTTTTCACTTACCGTGCTAGCTGTGTGCGTGTTTCAAAGTCCAGCGATTTCATTGAGGTCTTGACCTCAACGCAGCCCGTGTAACGTACATTGAATGTTACGCCCTTTTCCAATATCACATCGTCCGGATATATGCAGCCATCGCTGTTGGCACTTGAGGCGGTGCCGCAATTATTGCCGTTGCCGGCATCGCCGACATTCCGTGGCATTTCTCGTTTGTGTATGCGTATTTTGTGCGTCCTTTTGCGTCCTTTGTTTTTTTTTGTAGAGTTGTTTAGTTTGGAATAAGTTCGAGCGAATGACTCACTAGCTGAGCGAACAAACCATAGTTCCGGATGATGGCTCATCTGATTCGACGCACAGATTATAACGTTAACTTGTCGCTGGTTACTCGCGAAATAAATATGCACATTTTAAAATCTTACTGTTTTGCCAAACAAAAAGAAGTTAATTAATCACACAGTTCTGCTTCTAGTTTTAGCTGCAAGAACATTGATGGCAATATTAATGTACTAGTTCATTCTTGACAATATGACCATGCTTAACGAACTATCAGCCGACCGCCACAGTCTCCAACCTGTCTATCGGCCAAATGCAACAGCTGTTTAAGCGCCGCAGGGCTGCCACCTTGTTTTTCGTGGATGGCAGCCTTGTTATTTATTTTAACAAGCTTTCTTTCTCGCTTGTTGCTAGTTTTTGAGCTTGTGGCAAGTTAAAGCTCTAACAAAAAGCTTATATCTTATTTGACACTCGTGGATACAACAACGTTTTGGGCGGACGCTTCGTGGTGCGTGTCGGTTTTTCGGTTTTCTTGTGTGTTTTCAAGCGGCGCATTATACATACACAGTTGTGTTCTCGTCTCAAAAAAAAGTGTAGTGAACGCAGTCATCTTAAATGAATAATAATATATAAATAAAGGTATTACCAAACAGCACAATTGGCCAAAGTCGCAATACAGGCAAGAACAATAGACTCTAGACAAGCATCAACTTGTTTAAGAAAAAAACACACAAATTTTGTGAAGTGTGATTAGAAATAAACATTAGAAACAATTTTGATTTTGGCAAGAGTTATAAATTTACAATCGATAAAATACTATACACACAGCATACAAATCGTTAAGAACAACACCCCCGCACTGCAACCCGGAGTCGCAGTTGCATCCTATACAGCAGCAACAACAACAACAGCGCAAATCTGTGCAACGGTTACGCCAACGCCAATTGGAATCTTATTGGAACGCGCTCACGCAGCATCGGCAAAAGCCATCAAATAAATATATAAAATAAACTCAACGCAGTTGCTGTTTATTATTGTTGTGGTAAGTTTTATTACTCCGTTTTTGCAATTTATTTAACTTTTATCAAACTTTCTGTTTTCTGATGTTGCCAGTTGCTTCAGTTCAACTAACAGTATGTCTGTGTTGAGTGTGTGTGTGTGTGTTTGCATTTGTGTAGTTGTTGCCGTGCTTCGGATGTGGCTCAGTGAACATTAAATCCATTTTATACGTCATTTTCAGGCTAAAAACATTTGGGCCTAACTAGGCCTGAAATGTGTGCGTGAGTCATTTGCATGACACTTCAAAGCGGTTGCCCCGCGGTGTCTCAAGACAGGTACACACACACACACACACACACACTCGCACACACATGCATACATAACAACGAAACATAATTATGTTTATACGCAGTCTTTGTTGTTGTTGGTGATCTCATCGTTGTCTGTGTGTGCCTTCCTCTAATTGCCGTTCTAAACGCCCAACGGTCCAGACAAATTCCATTTGGCCTTAATTCACGCCTCTGTCATTTTAACGTTTATACAGCAGCCGCAACAACGCTCCTAAAATGGCTATAACTATAACAGACCGAATGACGTTGACCCTCAAACAAAAACGGCAACAAATCACGCCGGGTGTTATCGATAACACCCACGCAATTACGACCTTGCCTGTACTAGTTTTGTTTGACTAAATACTGTTTGAAACAATAATTGCTTAATTGTTTGGCTGTTCGCTGTTGGATTTTCGGCTTTAATTATGTTTAGAAAGTGTGTGCTCAAATGGTTTTAACCTTCGTTCCAGTTTCCAGTCGTCAGAAAAAGCACGACGAACTCTCGCTCACATTTAATGCTGGGATGATACTTGATAACTGTCGCAACATTGCAAAGAAAAATGGAAAGTGTCACCACAGCGCAATGCGCTGTTAGTTAACAGCGCTGTTAAATACACTTGAAAGAAATAGTTATGCTGTGTTGCCAACTTTAGGCGAGAAAAACAGATAATTCTCAAATAAAATCTGAAAAAAGAAGTTAAGGCTTAAAAAAAAATTGTTGCTCTAATATAAAGTAAAATCGCTTCAAAACATTTCTTGAATTTAACATAAAAAAGAAATAGATGTGGAAAAAAAGCTGTTCCGGCATCACTGAAATTATGCTAGTTTTGCATGCAGCTGGCAACGCAATGATGACTTGCGCTAACTCTGTAAATAGAAAATACTAGGGTATTTAAATAATCGACGCTTTGTTTTGTATTATTTCATAGTTTAATTTTACTATCGCTTTTATTGCTTACAAAGTGACTATAAACTAATGCACGCACACATGAACATATTAGAATATATGTATGTATAATATTAATATTTAGATTTATAAACTATAACACGCCGTTTTGCAATACTAAATTCGCAGAGGTGCTCTCTCTCTCTCTCTTCCTCTCCCTCTTTTTTTGTGTGTCCCTTGCCCACATGATTTTCTCCATCTACTCCTGCTCTCACATCAGCTGTTCAAAGTCCGTTATGTAATACTGGGCGCGTCTGTAAACTTCTGGTCGCACCACGTTGCCGCCATATCCAATGAAATTGTTGGCCGGTGGCACAGCCTCCAAATCGGTGGCACCATCGCCAATCATGGTTATCATAGCGCCATCTGGCGACGACGACGACGACGACAGACGTTTCCTAATCATGCCAATGGCCTCCGCCTTGCCGCCAGATCGTGATGTGGGCTGGTTGATATCGAAGCTATCGTAGTCGCCTTTATAATCGAACAGCATTTTGTTGGCATACATATGGGTTAAGGGAATGCCCAACTCAATGGCAACGGGCGCAATCAGGCAATCGAAGCCGCCGGAAATGAGAAACACCTGCTTGCCGTCCGCCTTCAGTTGGGCCACAAAACGCTTGACATTGCGACTGAGCGTGCTGGGACGTGTCTTGATAAACTCATCCACCTGCTGTTGTGTCGGCCGTATGATATTCAAACGGATCTTGAGTGCATCCTGAAAGGTCATGCTGCCGCCCATTGCCTCCTTGGTGACGCGTGCCACCTCGCTGCCCTTGCCGCAGAACTCGGCGAGCTCATCGATGCCCTCCTCACAGATGACCGTCGAGTCGACATCGAAGCACACGACATGCGACTGTTGTATGATCTTTGCTGCCAGCAGCGGTTGCTTTGGAGGATTCGAGACGCTCGTTGTGGTGGCTACACTTTTGCCACTGGCCAATGCGGCATTCAGTTGCTGGGCAAGCAGCGTTGCTGTTGCTGTTGCCGCCGTTGCACAGTTATTGGTGGCACTTGTGGCTGTGCTGGCACTTGGCCTGGCCATACTCAACACAGAGCTGCTCATCTTGCGTATTGTGGAAGTCACGTTGGAATCTCTAAGTTACGTTAAAGCTCCCGTCTGTCAACTGGAGCTCGCTTTGGAATCTCTAAATTACGTAAAAGCGGCTGCTCTTACGTTACGACACGTTGTGGTTTTGTTCGCCCGTCGGCTGCCAATGAAATTTTCCGTTGTAAATTTTATTTTATTTTGTGTATATCAGTTTTTTGTTCTTCTTCTCCTCTTTGTAGTTGTCTTTCTATTTCGCACACGCGCGTTTCGTTCTGCTCAGCTGTTTTTTGTTTTTGTTTTGGATACGACACTTTTTTTGTTAGTGTCAACTTGACATAGCTTGCCTCTTTAGTGTCTTAGAAATACAATTTTAATTAGCTGCTGGACAAATGGCACGATCTGTTCGCGTAGACTGGCTTTTTACAACTGATTTCCCACTAGTCGCCGCACGCCCTTATAAGAAAATTCGACCAAACTAATACAAGTGCAACGACGCCTCAGTTTACTCGTTTTCGCTCTCTTTCTCTATCTCGCTCTCGCAGCAGACAGACGAATTGTCGCGACGCGTCATACGACGCTGACCAGCGCATTGTCTGTGCATGTGTGCGTTCGTCTGTGAGACGATCATACGATAACTGACAATTACAAGTGCACGTGTGAGCGTTACATTTACACGACTCCTCTCTTTTTGACGATAAACAGCTGCCGTAGATATCGTTATGATACACCGACTGTTAACTCACCTACTCTACACTCTTCGTTGAAATATGTGTAGGTGTGTGTGCGCGTGTGTTTGAAAACCTTTGCACCCATTTAACAACTTTATGTTGTGAGAGCGAGATGCCCAAATCGATTAATCAAATTATAAAGTGTTCAGCATAACCGGCTATAACCAGTTTCGTAGACCTATTGGTGTCGTATGTGTATGCTTATCAAAAGCATAAGTCAACTGATTACAGTATATGGGATCAGTCGCCAAAAAATCATGTTATGTCTGGCAAGTTTAATCTATTAAAACAAAAAACCTTCTTAGCGGGTGATTTTTTTGTTTTATGTTTTTCTTTGAGAACCGGAATAGTGTTGTCTTATCAGCAGATATAAAATGTACCGCAATTTCGAATGTCAAGCTGATCGGTAGAAATTTCAAGACTTTCTTTTTTTTTTGCATTATGCATTGAGGTGGAAAATAAGCCATATCTGGATTACGTGAGAAATTACAGACATGTGCATGCACTTGCAGTATGTCAAGTAATTTTTTTAACTATTCCTCGTTAAATAGATATTTTTGTGTCAAAACAATGACTTGACGTACTGTGCATGCATAAAGTACATATTTCTATGCGTGTGTGTGTGTGAGTGCTTTGAATGCAGATGAATTGCAGTCTCACGTTATGGCTTACGTCAAAACGTAATGAAAGAGTGAACGACAGCTGCTTCCAGAGCTCTCGCACTCCTCTTTCTCTTTTGCTCTTCCATCCAAGATATAGATAAACTAACTTGTGGCGCGTGCAAGCAAACAAATAACAACAACAACAACAACAACAATGGAACTGCACTTGCTGTGGTTTTTTACTATCGTTGTTTTTGTTGCTGAGGAATAACAAGTTGTTTTGATCATTGTTCGGTTTGGTTGCGAAGCGAGCTGTAAACAACAACAACCGCAAAAGTATTTCATTGCCATTATGCACTTTGTGTGCACTTTTATTTTGCTTTGCTTTAATTCTGCCATTCGATAACGATTAACCATTGCGTGCATATAGAAAGCTTAAAAACCTAATTGCTTTGATTGAACAAAGTCGTTAACTATTTAGTTTTAATTAATCGCACCACCCACCCGCCTCTTTTGTTGCCTCGGACACCAAACAGCTGTCAGGATTTCAACAGCACCGGTTGTTGGGCGTCAAATTGTTCCCTTACCTTGGCAACTTGCTTAACATTTATCGATTGACCTTGTTGCTGCATAAATTTGACTCAAGTCCGCTTTTCGTGACAGAACAGAACCAGGCTCTATATACATATATGGTCGTAAGTACAGTGTGTGTATGTATAGAAAAAAGCTTAGTTATATTTATTGCCCTTTAGACAGACACTTACTTGCATGTGGCACAAAGGTGTTCGATAATTATATATTTATACCTTCAAATTAGAGTTGTGTGTCTTCATTGGGTATAGGTTCATCGTTCATGAACATCTGTGGAATGAACTTGTTCAGCTAATTGAACTAAAAAGCTCAACTCTAGTGCAAATTCCAACTGGAAAATGCATTTTAGTATTAATGTGTGACACTTTTGACGCTTACAATATTTGTTTAGCAATGACACACCCTCAACTGAGTAAGAAAGGGGGCTTTCCCTACCCATGAGTTGTTTTTTCAATAGTCGCAGCTTAATCAGATGATTGACTGGAAAAATTATTGTAGTCCAGACAGAAGGTCGTGTAATTTCTATATATAATTTCATCATGTGCTTGCAAATAATAAAAATATGCATGTAATTTCATATTTTTAAAGTGATCATCGTGTGTCGCCAACAAATTGATTTGTTTTCGTTGTCAAGCGTTTTGTTTCCAACTGCAACTGCTGCTGATTAACTGTTAAAGCTTTGATCGTGCATGCATATAAACATACATACATTCATAAACAGTACGCCCTCTCGCTTGCACTTGTTGACGCCTGTTTTCTACACGCGATTTCAACTCCTTCGGTAACTCTCACGCTCTCTCACACACACATGCATACTCTTATTTGATACATTTACAATTGTATGAGAGATGAATGTGCAAAAGGAGAACAACAAGAAGTGCAGCTTGCATCCGCTCTTCTTCCCGCTCCTTTTGTGCTTCGTTGTGCTTCTTATTTTTCTGTGTCTGGTTGTTGTTTGTGTTTTGGATCATGCGCTTTGGCTTATAAAACAGTTATAAAGCTCTTTATGGTGTGGGAATATAGCAACGTCAACAGTTTGCTGCTGGGTAAATAAACAACAACAATAAGAAGAAGAACGACAATTGCAAGGCAGCCAGCCAGCCAGCCAGCCCACTTTGCTGGGGGGGGCCAACAAAAACAACAACGACAACAATGTAAACACGTCATTTGTGCGCTTTGCTGCCGCTGTTGCTATCGCATTTTGACATTCGAACTGCGCGTGCAGCGCCGTTGACGTCGACTGCAAGCTATGCCCGTTGTTTAACTTTTCCGCTGACAAAACTACTCAAAATAGCAGCGGGAAAAAAAGTTGTATTTTGCATGTGCTCGAAATGATTGCCTCGCTCGAGCCCCTCCCCCCAGGCCCCGCCCACCAACAAATGTAATTACAAAAGCGCTTATCGTTCTGTTTCTTCTTCTGACCGCGTCAGTTCGTTGCACTCGCAAATTAACAACTATTAAAGTAGGAGTAGGAGTATTGTGTAACCGCAATCTGTGTCACTTCCCATTCCATACCACTCCCCCTTCCGGCTAACCATTGAAGTTGCCGACATATACGCAAGTTTAATGACACGATA
Source organism: Drosophila rellima (assembly GCA_035043635.1). Taxonomy (NCBI): domain Eukaryota; kingdom Metazoa; phylum Arthropoda; class Insecta; order Diptera; family Drosophilidae; genus Drosophila; species Drosophila rellima. The sequence goes on from JAWNMV010000529.1 coordinate 2,984,024, forward strand.
ACACACGCATATTCCATGGTTATCGTTATCGGTTGCAAGTTGACCTACCTGATGGTTGGCAACGCCACTAAAGAAAAGTGTTATTATTCTTAGACCCTGTACTTGAAATGTACAAGGGGTGTGTTAGGCTTGTCAATGTTAGTAAAGCGTTAAAGGAAAAAACTCAGATGAAGGAGAGTTTACAGAATAAGTACAGGGTCTCTTAAAGCCATGTTTTCTCGTCTGTAGACTTTCTTACACTTTTATTTTTTTTTGCCTATCAGCACTCCTACACGTGCTCCAAGACTGCTGAATCATTGAGAGGCAACAACAAATAACAAATAACTAAATTGCATGTGCATCAATTCCCACACAAAGTCGCACCCAAAATGTGAAGAGACAATAAACAACAATAACAAAAAAAAAAAAAACTAGCTGATAATCAAATTGAGCTCATTTGAGCACGCCTTTTTTGCAATGCTCTATTTAATTGGAATTCTCAATTCTGTAATTTTGTTTGCAGTTGCTTCAAACGTTAAATCATCATCAGCAATTATGGTGGATTTCCGTTTCGACATTAAACCGCTGTTTCCGCAGCCAATTATCAAAGTGGCATCGAATCTTTTGCCGCACACCTTTCGAGGTGATCGGCGTCAGTGTTTGTGAGTATTGAAACTGTACGCGGGCTTCTTAAACCCTTAATTTATTATTTTTCACTTTAAATAACATTTACAAATTTAATTCAAAATAATAAAAAGTTCTTCGAAATTCTATCTAAGACCCTTATTTTCATTTGAAATAAAATTAAATTATTCGATTTTAAATTAAAAAGTTTACAAATCTGTGTTAAACCCGTTTGTTTTTCAAAATTCGCTTTTGGAATTTAACATTAAATATTAAAATTCAAAAAATTTTCAGTTACTTATTTGAGATCTTAACTAGACATTGAAAAATTGGGCTTTAGTAATATAAAATTTGAAATACTTAAATTAAGAGTTAGAGAAAATGTTCCGAATTTGATTGGTATGTCATTAAAACGTTACAATTTCAATGCACCCAGAGATGCCACCTCAAAGATGTCCGAGATAATAGATCAATTGGGTCAGTTATCGGCCGTATCGCAGGGTCTCAGCAAGCCGGTGACAACCGCTCAACGCCTGAGGATGTCAGAGAACCAGACAATCTATCTGCTAGCAGATCCCGATGCGGGTAACCAGTAAGCAGTCCATTTCCCATTCCTTGATTTATAAATCCCTAACAATCCGTTTTTCTTTTTTTTTAGCGGCATTGTCACTGGTCTACTCAAGGTGGGCACCAAAGATCTCTATTTGTTTGATGAAAAGGGCCAGACCCGCAAAATGGAGCAATCTCCATCAATTTTGGACTTTTATGTGCACGAGACGCGACAACGGGCCGGACTGGGAAAGCGTCTGTTTGAGACCATGTTGAGCGAGGAGCAGTGGACGCCGCTCAAGTGCTCGGTGGATCGACCATCTGAGAAGCTCTTGGCATTTTTGGGCAAACACTATGGTCTGGTGCGCACCATTCCCCAGGCGAATAACTTTGTGCTCTACGAGGGCTTCTTCAACGATACGGTCAATGGTTCTAGGAACGGACATGACGACCGAAAGAACGGCATGCATATTACAAACAGGTGAGTTTTCATTACTTCTGTTTACTTTTAAGGAGCAAAAATGTGTTTTATATTGGAAAAAACCCAATTATAAAAAAAAATCATAGGGTAGTTCATCATAAAAGTGTATATAAAAGAAGTTTTCATGATATTTAAACGTGTTATCGTGATCATTATAATTTCTCAATATTATTTAGTAAACAAAAAACATAGTACATTCAAAAAATGTCAAAATTCACACATCTTTCGATAGTGTACTTAAAAAAAAACTAGATTTCATGAAAAAAAAATGAGATGGCAACACTGGAGACGGTTTTCTGTGCTTTCTTTGCTTTCTTTGCTGGGAAACGGGTAGAAATGAGTGTAGTAGTTTTAATTAAGGCCTTGCGCCTTTTGCAGGAAACATTTCACTTGGCTTAGTTGCCCATTTCTTACTTTGTTGCCACATTTGCATATCGCGCACGCAAACATCCTGAAGCAATTCGTTTGTTTTGCTCCTCTGTGTGTTTCTGTGTTTGTTGTGGGCGTGTGTGCGATTAAATTGATCGCCTGCGGAAGCGCACTTATCGATAAATAAGGTGAAAAGAAAACGGCACGCAATTAATCATGGTGACCTGTTGCTGGTTTATGTATATCGATATATGTCCAGTTTTTTGACATAGGCAAATTACTTGACGAATGTCGTTAAGTTCTTTGTTTTCGTCAAGTTACGCAAAATTGAGTTAAGAACGCATTGAAAGGATCATGGTGAATTTACAAACATGGTGAAATATTTATAAGGTGGCGTATTCACATCTTTTATGATGTGGTGAGTTAAATTTTCGAGGTAACCTTTTATAATTGTATTATGATTAGTACTTACACCATGAAAGTGACTAATTCAAATATGTTTTATCTAATATGTATGAATAATGTTAACTCTTTTCCATTCACATGTTGCGCCTACTAACGATAACGATAACGATAACGATACCGATAACGCAAATCAAACAATCAATCAATCAATCATTCAAGCCCTAACACACAACTCTTTGGTGCTACTTATTTGGGCGATGAGGCTAACAAACGCATTGGTCGACGCGACAGCAACGGACAGCAATCATCGTTGTTGCATCAGATAACACAGATCTCGCCAAATGGACGATATGGTGCACCGCGTCCCACATGCAGCATGGCCGAGGTACTCAATCATTACAGTTAAAGTTCAAGTTCGAAGCACAAACAAGAAAAACCGTTTGTTACATTTTGAATGCAATTCTTATTGGTTTTGAAATGCTGCCAAGAAGCTTAGCTTAGTTTAAGTGCCACTCGACCTTTTTATTCATTTGTTGTTCTCCAAATTTTCAACTCTCGCTGTGTCTATTTATTGATTTGTCGAGTCCAAAAAATATATATATATATATATTATATATGATCATAGTGTGCCTGTCTCTCCCCAAATCTCAAAGTTCATCTGGCAACTGTTGAAATATTTCAGTTCAACTTTGTACTTTACACAACTCACACCTCAATTTTCTGTTTTGTTTTACCTTTGAACAAAAACACAAATTATTTATTAATTTTTGTGTGTGCTTTCCATTTCTGTGTACGTAAATTACTTGAGAGAAAAACCAAAAGCAAAAAAGTATCGTAAAAAAGTGTAAAGTTATATATTTAATTTCGTCGCGTTTTGTGCCCAAAGTTAACGTGCGATTTTTCGGTGAAATACATTATTTTTTTGTGGAGTTTTAGCTTTAATTAATTGAAGTATTATGGATCAAAAACGTGGAAATGCGACGGCCACACGCCAAGGTGCCTCCAAGACGAGCGTCCACGTAAGTTTGAGTGTTGTGAAGTGTTGTGAAATTACAATTGTGCCGAGTTTTTTTATACTCTACCTTCTCCGTGTGTTTTATCAGTCACGTCATGTGGGCGGCAATGTGGCCCGTAAATATGGCAGCGAGGTTAGCCTGACACCAAGCCAGGCCAAACAGAGTGCGGAAAATGTAAGCCAATTGTCTATTATGTATATATCCGTATTCAAGTTTCAATTCGTAGTGTCTATGGCAGTTCGCGCTAGTGACAAAATTTTAAAAGTAACCATTAACGATTTCCAATACATCTTGTAATCATTATTCATGATTACTTGAGGTCCATAGAAGTTTCTCTTAAATTTTTCTGAATTTTTTGAGAATATCGCCTAAAGAAAAATTATAGTTCACGCTAGTGACAAAATTTCCAATACATCTTTTGTAATCATAATTCACGTTTACTCGCGGTCTTTTAATATTTTCTGAATTTTTGGAGAATATCGCCTAAAGAAAAATTATAGTTCACGCTAGTGACAAAATTTCCAATACATCTTTTGTAATCATAATTCACGTTTACTCGCGGTCTTTTAATATTTTCTGAATTTTTGGAGAATATCGCCTAAAGAGAAATTCATCAGTGCTTACGATAGTCCGTGACGTCTAGTGACGAAATTTCATACGGATATATAATAGACAATTTAGACAACTTCTGGGGAATTGTGCTATAAAATTGAACTTCGACAGCCCCGCAAGAGTCCTTTGGATGCGCTGAGTCGCCTCAATTATCGCCAGGATCCGTTTCAACGTCGCTCGGGCTTGCAGGATGTGGATGACAACTTTCTGGCGTCCAATGCCTTTGTGCGTCCTTCGCGTGTGCGTCACACGGGTCTAGATGCTGGCAACCAGCCAGCAAGCGGCAATGCTGCCGTTGCGCCATTGCGTGTGGCAGCTGGACAGGAGGCGTCACAAATGCAGTACCAACAGCAACAGCAACAACAGCACAACACACAACAACAGCAGCAGCACAGCAACAACAACAGCAGTTGCCGCCACAATCTGTTCAGCTGGGACAGCCAGCCGTTGCAAGCATGTCAGCAACACAGATGCCACAGCAGCAGCAGCAGCTGCAACAGTCGCCGGCAGCAGGACAACAGCAACAACAGTTGCCGCCAGCTGCACAGCAAACGTTGCCAACCCAACAACAGCAGCAGCAACAACCACAGCAGCAATATATGCCACCACCAGCTGCTGGACAGCCTACACGTCATGAACCTTATGCCACTGGACGTGCTCATGTGCAACATCATCAGCAACAGCAACAACAACAGTCTGCCTACGAGCAACAGGCACAACAGGAGACACCAGCTCCAATTCAGACTCAACTGTCGCCACGCAAATTCCAACAGCAACAGAACTTCGTAAACTATTCTAAATTATAAAATTATACAAATTGATATATCTAATCTGTCAACTTATACACAGGCCGGACAACCAACAGCTGCTGCTGGCAACGCTCCGCCCTCCGCCGAAATGTGCACCACTTGCCCCAATTGTCAGACCACAATTTATCTGGTGCGCACTCCCGAAATGGGCCATGGCGATGGTGGCATGCCACTCCAATAAACCACAATTATCTAACGAAATTCTACTCAAAAAAAAAAAAGGGGAAACCCCCAAAAAAGTTCTCGCAAGAAAATTTTCCTAGGCATGCAAAATTCAACGAAACAAAAATTGATGTTGTCAACTCCGGATTCTGGGTGTGTGTGTGTGTGCATATATATATTATACTATACTATATATGTATATATATTTGATGGTATAATATTCCATTTATAATGTATATCAAATTTGTCGTATTTCGCAACAAAAAAAAAATCGGCAACACACTTTCCCAAAATTCTACATCAATAATATAAACTTGATATCCGAAAAATAAAAACAGTCGAATCTGTATATAATTTAATAACTCGAAGGAAAAAAACTAGAAAGTTTCTAGAAGGTATTTTATCTTTTTTTTTTCTGACAAATTCGGCATGCCGCTTTCGCCAAGGGGTGTCATTTTGTGCCACTCGCACAGTGGGTCAACCCTTAAAGACTCCCAAACTCTCCCTTAATTTTTTTTCTTTCTGCCCTTCCCTTCCCTGCTCCACTTGGCTGCGTGCCAAGGGGCTGTTTTGAGGGCGACTCGTGTGGAAAATAAAACTTCGCTTGACACTTGTACTAGATTCAAGACGGCGCCTTGTCGGGGTAGGGGTATGCACTAAATATAAAACTTAATTAAGCCTACTCTGATTTAATCGGGCAACATTTCGACAATCAATAAAACTGCTTCTTGACAAGTGTATTTATAGTCTGCGGTTGAGCTGGAAAACTAACTTACTGAATACCCCTAATGCATTCGTTTTCTTTTCTAAGTATGCGCCTTCTTCATTTTTAACTAAACTAAAGAACTGAATACCATATAGCTAAAATAATAATATAATCGTGCTTAAACTACGCCACATTTCGACAAACCAATAAAACTAATTGCTAAATTTATGCAAGTTTTTAAGTAAGACTAATTGACTAAAAAGAACGGAATACCCTTAATGTATTCTATAGCTTAACTGACTTGCCGCAACATAGCGTTCTTTATAGTATACACATGTTTGCCCCAGATAAGCCGAAATAAAATATCTATAATTTTTTGCATTCTCTCATCTTTATCCAACCCTCGTGCAGATAATTCACGCTGGCAGCGCCAATTCCAACAAGGGAGGCGGTGGAGGCAGCGCAGAATCGAGCAGGTAACGGCACTTTTGCCACCCCTTAGATCTTCCCTCTCTCTCTCTCTCTCTCTGTCTCCCACCCTTTACTAACACTCTGTAAATTTTGTTTATTGTTTTTTTCATTTGGTTTTCATTTTTCTTTTATTGTTTTTCAGAATCAAATAATTACGCATACGCACTGTTGGCTGCAAAAAAAGAAAAACAAACAAAAATTGTACAAAGAGCTTTGTTTTATTTTAGTGAATTATTTATAATTTAATAATAATATTGAGAATTTACTTAATTAATGCATATGAAGAGAGGAAGCCGCACTCACACCATCACAAAGACACACACACACACACACACACTCACGGCATTTGGAACCGTTACACACACAAAATACCTGAAAATTGTGATTACATTTATATACAAATTTTTTTATTTAACATTTGTGCATAATTTTTTGTCTAATTTATTTTCATTTGTCGTGCAATAAAATCAAGAACAACAGAAAATCATTTTTAAATTTTGTGTGCCATTAAGTAGTATGTTATTTAACAGCCTCGGTTAACTTGTACTTAACAGCGGCAACGACTATGAAGCAATGGCCGCCCAAATGGAAAATTTGCATGCCGGCGACGCATCGCGTGACGTCGATCATCATCGATATCAATATCATGTGGGACCCGAGCATGAGCAAGAGCCGGAACCAGAATTGGAGCCAGAGCCAGAGCCGGAGCCGGAACCCGAGCCTGAGCTAGTTATTATGCCGCCCAAATCCCATACTCCGACTCCGCCCACTGTGCGCTCGCCAGAGAGAGCTGAGAGCATTGTTGGCGATAACCGAAGAGCGCCAGCTTTTCAGCTGAGCAAGCAGCACACAGGGATGAAGAATCGTTCCTTTGGCGTTGGCATGGCTGTTATGCCCAGCAGCAAGATGGAGTTCAATCAGCAGGAGCGTGAGGATTTCGGTGTGGTGAAAATCAATCGTCCGTTGGGCAATGACATTATTTCGCCCGGACAAGATAACACCGATGCCATGTCGACGGTGTCGTCAACGGGCGGCCTAACCGATCAGGGCTACAATGATCTTAAGTTCTATCACAATAAGTTGTGGTAAAAATTAAATATATCAAATATTAAATCAATTATCGAATGGCAATATTTGCTAACACAACATAAAACATGTGTAGCTATTAAGTTACTTAAATTAACAAACCCTAGATGCAAACACAACAACGGTTCCTGTTTGGTTTAGTTTACTACATACATACATATTTATGTTGTACGCTTGGTAATTTCTGTTAATTTGTTCATTTGTTACACTCACGCACTTAAATAGAGCAGTTAACACTGTTAGTCAGCAATCTAACATAGACTCAACAGTCTGTAGTTCAGTTCAGTTAACAGCAGTCAAGTAATGTTAGTCAGCAACATTAACTGATCTGTAAATGTTAAACGAGCACAATTAAAAAGTAAACACAAATTTAAATATAATTCAAACAATTGTGCGTATCTTCCATTGCAGCAAACGCGATTATTACGAGCAAATCTATAGCGAATATATGCTATAAGCGGGCCCATACAAATTAAATAAAAATATGCATAAATATATACATACATATACATATACATATACATATGTTATCTCTGTAACATTCAAATTAAGCATTGCAATATAATAGTCCAAAAATAAAGTCAACTTTCGATTCTATTTAAATGCCAAGCACAAGCCGCATTGGCTTTCCATTTAATCTGCAATACAAATACACACATAATACACAAATGAAATGGGAAATCATCTATATGGATAGACACGACAAGCGCTTGGTCTAACGTGCAGTTGTTATATTTCTTTATATATATATATAAGTAGAGCTATCGTTGGTGATGCTGCCTATCTAGGATGGAAGTGGGTAACAGCGACGTTCCTTTTGTCTTACATGTAGATAAAGTTGAACCTGTCAAATAGTAAATAAAGTTATTTATCTCTCTTATTTGTACACTGGGAAAAACTCACCTGCACAACGCTTGCGGCAGTGATGATATAATGGGTCCATAGCCTTGTGAATTGTCGTATAGCTCGAATAGTGGGGCGGCAACAAGCTTATAATTTTTGGGCACAGCAAATAGTGCTAGATTACAGAAAACGATAGAGACAGAATTGATGTATGTAGCAGATAGCATTCGAGAAAAAATATAAGGAATATATATATATATTTATATATATGTATATTACAATATAATAATAATAATAATATATGTAGGTTACAATCGGTTATAGAAAACAAAATTTACATAGAAAGAGATTCGCTGACCGTAAAATACGTATGATAAATTAAGGTTTACATTCAGTTCAGTTCAGTTCTTCAGTTAGACTAAATTATTAGGTTTCGTTATTGATGCGCAAAACAATGACAACTTAATTATCACATTTAGTCTAGGGATTTTTTGCTTATCAAACGAAGTCAACTAATTGTGATATGAACATAATTTGGATTACCATTAAGAGCAACAATCATAATACATGGTGTGTATGTGTGTGTGTTTGAGTGTGTGTGTGTGTGTGTATTATAGTGTTTATATATGCGATGATGATATCAAGGAACAACTAAAACACACAGAATTATATTTGTTGTTTACATAAAAACGAATGCTTAAATTATGTTTTTATCATTTGTTCGTTTGATTTCTCAGCCCTAATTAAGTTGCGCTTGCCATGCTCCCAAATCAGCACAACACGCGAGATTTGTGCACATTAGCAGGACGACAACTAGATAGCAATATTTAACAATTGGAAGTTCACAAAACTGATTCTCGACTGCCTGCCCGATTTACAAGTCTCAAACAAATATAACAAGGCATAACGATCGATTTGTATCGTTGTTGAATATGCGCTGTCTCGTTTACAGAAATGTCGACATATTTACAAAATTAATAACAACAACAAAGAACAATCAAAAGAATTTCGGTTTCGGGTTTTCACACAAACAACAAAATATGCCAACAACTCTTTTCTATCGAGAGCAACTCTAAATACAATTTTGGTTATTTTGGTACAAACAAATTGGAATTTGAATCGACAAACTACAAGTAAAAAAATGTATTAGATGCGCCTTTGTTTCTCTTTCTGTTTCTCTTTCTGTTTCTGATTCTTTTTCATTTTGTTCTGTTTTGTTTTTTTGCACTCTTGAGATTTTTTAGAGCGTTGGAGGAAGAGCTCAATATTGCTTGGTTGGGCTTGGGGCAGATGCCAGATGCGTGAGATTACACAATACAACACGGCGCTATTTTTGGAACAGCTCAGCTCAGGGTACATCGTAACTGGCGTTCCTGTCCGTATCTAAACAGCATTGAAAAGATATGACATGAGGTTTGTTAGCGTAACGGTTTTTTGTTGGCAAATATAAACAATATAACAAGGTTTATATATTGTGTTTATATAAATATATATATCATGATTATCACCTATTACCTACGCTGTGTTGAAAACTTTTCTTTTCTGTTCTGTTTTGGATATTTTCTTTCAATTGGATATTTACCCTTTTCATGTAATTGCACTAAGAACAGACGCTTGTGCTCCTTTGGCTTTGTTATGTGCGGCGGAATGTATGGATATTGTGGTGGCTCAAAATTGGGACGCCACCAATTGCCAATGGTGTCCTCGACAATCCAATCCTGTTTAACACCATCTTGACGGCCCAGCGTCTGTTAATGCATTTATATAAATGTGAATTCTTTCATTGATTTGATCGAAATGAGACCCAACCCACCTCAGACAGTAGTCGCTTGAGGCCCTCAACCTCATCTTCTCCTGCATTCAGTTCGCCGCCGGGTAGCTTAAAAAATGTGGTGCCCAGTTGCAGCAATAAAACATGCGGCAGTCCATGTTCGTGCACCAGCAGGACGCCCTCCACAGAGCGACGCATGCCAATGCGATCGAACTCTTCGCGCATACGCTGGAAACGTGATGGCACCGATGGATCCTTTTCAAATAGCGGCTCCTTGGTACCAAATGTGTAATTCGTCAGTGGATAGCTGTTGTGTTTTGAACTTTATAAACGATTCCTCACATATCGCAAATCACTAGTTACTTACAGATTAATGGTGCGATTTATGGTTAATGCTTGATTGGGCGCGTATTTTTGCGTGCCATTATTGCTGATTGCATCGGCTTGGCCTTGGCTTCCACGTCTTGGCCAGCCGGAGCCCGATTTGTTTGAGACTTGTGAGGACGCCATCTTGTTATACACACACCGCCGTAATGGCAATGAAAAAACTAATAATTCGGCGCCAAATTTTAATTGCGCACGTTCTATAAGTTCCACACAGTCACGCACTCGGCTTGCTTAATCAATTAGTTTACCCGTTTTTTTCGAACTACAAATATTTTTATTGTATTTTTAATATTAATTTCTGTTTTTCAATTGCAAAAATTCACGCCGGCGGAAAATGCAGAATATGCGTAACATATGTACACACTGTTATGTACATGTGACGGCAGTGTGTATACACTGGTAGACAAGAGTCGATAGTTTTTTTCTCTTATCAACATCTGGCAACGTTGCATACACATTTCCAGCTACCTGGCCACCTTGTACACATTTACATTAGTTTTTTGTTTATGTTGGGAAGTCGTCGGAAAATTCGGCTGTTTTCTCTGTGCGCTACAATGAAAAGCTGCTAAAAAGCTAAATATAAAAATCAGCGCAGCGCGCGGCCGTCTGTCGGTGCATTGTTTTGTAAGTGCAGTCAGCAGGCAGCAGCAGCAGCAGTCGATGAAAAAAAAAAATTATGTGAAGCAGAAAAGCAGTTTCTGTTTGTGTGTATGTGTATGTACATTGTTTTTGTATGTGTATTGTGCAATGAAAGTGGAAAACCATTATTATTAATGAAAACGCGTGAAATGTGTGAGTGCAACATTGAAAATGCAACAGACAATTGCAAATGCTTTGAAGTTTGACATTTTCATGTTTTCTTTGGCTCTGCTTTGGCCCCCTGCTCTTTCGCAGACAACTACAACAACTACCAACAACTTCTCCCACTTGTATGTGTGATTGTGCGGGGTGCGCATTGAAGGGTGTTTGCGTATGTATGTGTGCGTTTGCCTCTGCCTGTTTGTGCGTGCACGATTAAGACTTGAATTTGAGGACAATATATGAATGTATGTGTGTATGCATATAAATGTCAAAGACCGCGACGCGTAATATGCACACACATTAATAACGCTAAAGGTCAAAAGTTAAGTTGGAAACAGGACCAAAGCGCCGCAATGTTATAAGGGAAGCAGCAGTGGGAACGAGTGCGACAGAGAGCGAGAAAGAGAAGGAGAGAGAGTGTGAGAGAGCTCTTGCTGGTGTGAGTGCACTCAATAGGAACAAAGAGCAGAGTACGAAGAAGCGACAGAAGAACGACAGAGGACGGCTAAACAAAAGACTGTTAAAAGCTAAACAAACAGCAAACAAAAAGAAAACGAGAAACAACAACAATAAGAACAACAGCAATATATAAGCGATAAACGAAAATGTCGGCTGCGGAGCTTGAAGCTGAAAGTTCCGGACAGGAGCAGCACCCACAACAGCAACAGCAACAGCAACAACATCAACATCTGTCGCAACAACAATTCGAACATAATACTAGCAACAACAGCACTGCCAATGATGCTGAATCAACCACATATGATGTGGATATTCATGAGACCAACGACAACAATTACGATAACAATAACGAAGAACAACATGTGCAGCAACAACAGCAACAACAGCAATTAGATCAACAGGGTGAATTGGGCATGGGTCTAACACTGATGCAATCATCGCCACCACCGCACAGTTATCGACACTCGCGGGCCTATCGACACTTTAAGAACCCGCCACAGCCGCACATGTGCATACGCACCACAACGGAAACGGGCGAGGAGCTGTTCATCAATGTCTTGAGCTGGACACGCATTGTAATACCACAAGAGCCCAGTGATCCCATACCATTGTATGGAGGCATGCGCGTAAGTCTTTCACTATCAATCCAATATCCATCAAAATAATTATATAAATATTTGTTTCACAGGTGCCGCCTGGCAGTCCACGCAGTCCGCCTATAGTTTTCGCCGTTATGGCCAATCCTGAGGTGCTCAAGGATTCGGGTCGGCACAGCAAGGATCCAGAGGAACGGCGTGCTATGGTTGAGCTAATGTGCGACTTTGTGGAGGCTATGAATCCCGGCGTGAAACTAGTCAGGTGCCGCTTTAACTCTTTACATTTTCAAGCATTGAAATAACTTAGATATATTTGTATAGAAACGCCGTCATACTCAAGGATCGTGACATCTCTGGTGAGCTGAAAGATGTCTGGAATGCGGTGCAGGCGCAGCGAGATCGTGAGCGCGAGGAGCAAATGTTGCAGCAACGTCAACAGCAGCATTATCAAAATATAACCACACAACAAATGTTTCCCAAGTCGCCCGATGCGGCGCGTGCGGGGAGTTCAACTCAATCGAGTGGTGCTGAAATCGGCTTGCCGCCCGCTTACAATGCGGATCTGATTTCAGTTGAACAACATGGCAATGGCAATGGCAATGGCCTCACATTGGCCGTATTTGCTCAACAGCTGGACAACAAGGTGACCAGCGAACAGTTGGAGGTGCAGCACGAACAGCAATTGGAGACGGCAGCTGGCGATGGTTGTGTGGATCAAACGGATGCTGGTGGCATTGTTAACGGTACAAATGGCACGGAGAATTCTTCAACACCAGAGCAACAGTCCGAGAAAGAGACAGAGTCGAAATCCGTTGCAAGCACAAACACCACAACAACAGCAGCAACTACAGCTGCTACTGCTCAGCCCCCAGCCACGCCTCCTGCAGCGACAGCCACGCCCACCCCCACAGCAACCGCCCAGCCGACAAAAAAGGAGAAACTGGGCGGCTTCTTGCCAAACGGTTGCATTTTCCCGCGTTTCAAGAACAACAAGCACAAGGATAAGGACAGCAATCACAAGGAGAGCAAAAGCAAAGAGAGAACGCTGCTAAATGCACTCAAGAAAGGCAAGGAGAAAAAGGTGGCGCCCAGCGAACAGACGCCCGCTGACAAAAGCGACAATGGCACCTCACAGTACGAGAAGAACTGCATCAATAATCTCGAGTGTGAAGTGCAGAAACTCGACTTAAATAGCAGCAACAACGACAACAACATGTTCATCAAGCTGAAAGTGGCGCCCAGTGCAACAACAGCTGCTGCTGCAGCCGCTGCCAAGTAGATAAGTACGAGTCGAGTTTAAATGATAACAGTTGATAACAACAGTTGATTACAATTTCGGTAAGTAAGCGTCAAGTAAGAAATAATAGAAATGATAGACAGAGAAAACTACCCAAAACTAGCACTTCACTAGCACCTAGGCGTATACAAGATTTACATATATATACAAAAAATACGTTTATATACATATATATATATATACAGTATACAATATACACAGTTGTATCAGTCAATTTTTGAAAGAAAATACAATTTAAAGCAGACTCTCAAATCGAAAGAAGAAGTAAAAATTGTGCCATTCTCCATTCATACAAAGACACACACATATTTATATGCGACAGTATGTTATATTATTGCTTTGACAAAGCAAAAATTTATATATTTTATTAAAAACAAGATTTCTTTACTCCTATCATATTCTTTAAAGGTTTTCTTCTTTCTTCGTCTTATTTAAAAAAAATTATATTTTTTTACATATTTTCGTTTTAAAAATTCCTTTCTTTCAAAAAGAAATATCTTAATTTTTCCTTTGTCAAAGGAATTACGTGTCATACTGTAAAGGCATATATGTATATGTGGTTGTTTAACAATAGTTTCTCCAGAATTCTTCCCCGGCATAAATACGTACGTAACATGAATAAAAAAAAGTATTTATATAGTTCAATATTTGTATGTTTCGCATACAGTTTGCCTTATATACAAACCGAGAGAGACAAAAAACAAAAGAAAAAAACAAGAAACATAGTGAAAACAATATGAAAATACTACATAAACAAATGGAAATGGAAATCTCGAATAAGGTCATCTAATCAATGGCAATCGAAACCGTAACTCATGCGCCAAATTATCATCTGAATAGAACTCAGAACTCAGCACTGGACACTGCACCTACTACAACATCTACTAATCATATACATCTACATTAAAAGATCTTAACTCTAGACTTCACTTGCAAAATTCCATTTCATAAAATTCAAAATAGAAATACGACAAAAAAGAGTATTACGACTTTTCCATCCTTTTAACACACCCAAAAATGATCTCCAAACGCTTTTGAAGTTGAACGTGGAATGAACTCGACGTGGGAAGAACGACGTAGGCTATATAAAGTACCTGGTGTACCTTGGCATAACTATATGTAATATACTACTACTGGGTATATCTCTAAGACGCTATTATGTTTTTATTTCAATTATATTTTATTATACAATTTTAAATTCTATCAGAACAGTTTTGAATTGCACTTTTAATCTTTTCGCTTTTATCACGTTTTTATTATTATTAAATAATTAACATTGATTGTCCTTATAATTATTATAATATGTGCATTTTAAATGAAAGATAAAAAATGATAATTATCCAAAAATAGTGGAATACAAAACTCTCAGAAAATCGCAATTCTTGTTGTCAGCTTTTAAACACTATTTGTTATTTTTTTTAATATTATTTATATTATATATATTCCTTTAATCTAAAACGTCGTTCCCAAACAAAAGTTCGAGTGATCTTTCAACTTCAAAATGTAACGAATACATTTACATTCACACACACACACACACACTCAACCACAAATTCGAATAATGTTCAGAATAAATCTTGTAACTGCAAGAAAACTCTCAATATTGGACTGATTAAAGCTGCCATATATAGATAACACACACACATATGAAAACCCAATTCGCAAATGTGTGTGCACATTTATGATGTTTGCTTTCTCATTTATTTAACGAAATTCAATTGTGATTCATTTGAAAATCAAATTTTTGTTTTTGAACATCGAAAAAAAAAACTATTTTCAATGCATTTTGAATGTACACAAACTGTATACTAAACGAAATTCAAATTCTATTTTCAATTTAACGACTAATTAAAGAAAAATAATGCCCCGAAGAAAATGAGCGTCAAAATCATTGGTTGAATTACTCTTGAAATTTATTGCTCCTAAGAATTGTTTTTTAAATTCTATTAACTTGGAAAAAATATATCTTGAAAACGAAATTCAAACTCTATTTAGCAATACGTTCTGTAAGAGTATAGAAATTGTGCTTTGATTTTTCTGCAGCGCCTAAAAGCATGCAATAGATAATTTTACAATCCTCCCCAGCACCCACCACCCAATACTCCCCCCCCCCCTATCCACCAGCGGCTCCTCTTAGTGCCATACAAACGGGGCAAGAAAAAACAAGAAAAATTGTAAATCAAAAACAAAATATGAATTCATTTAGTGCGGATTAAATAACGATTATTAAAAATTTTCTAAATCATGATTAAAGTTTTAAGTGAGTTGCATATGTGAAATTAACACAAATTAATTAACTTATTAATGTTAGTTTTAACTGGTTGTAAATTAGATCAACAACATCAACAAGTTCAGAGGAGAATACACAAAACTCCATCATATTATAATTACACGAATCAAATCAATTAATTTTAAGTTCAAAGTCTTGCAACTGAAGAGCAAAGTGAAAGCAATAATTTTACTTGGAAAAGCAGCAAAGCAAAAAAAAAAAATTAAGTGAATCAATTAAAGTAAAAAAAAGAATGCGTTTAAATGTAAATGTAACAAGAACAGCAACTAAAATGTTAAAATAAAATTAACATAATATGAAATGAAATTATACAAGTGGACGGGTCAAAATATAAACTAAAAACGAAAAACGAAAAACCAAACCACATTTTATATATGTAATAAAACCAGAAAATAAAAGATCGTATTTGAGAAATGTAATAGCTGCTGTTTTATTTAATATCGTTGAATAAATATTTAGAGTTATATTAATTTCTATAATATGCTAATCTCTTCGAGAATTCTCTCTCTCGAATTTATTCATCCTTGTTGTTGATGGAACGCAGATGTTCGAGCTCCTCGCGTTCCGCCTTGTTGCGCAACAGCGGCACATTATAGTCGAAGGCATAGAAGAATCCTTTGGGCTCGCCGGTCTCCTCGGGACCGGGCACATAGGGTTTCTCCTCATGCACATATTGCCTGGTCTCCGCCTCGGTAGGTTCGTAGCGACCCTCGCCCGTCTGGTACTCGGCAGCATAGGGATCGGGATTGTGGCCAGCGGCGGCGGCAAGTTCACCCCACAGTCGGAAATGCTCCTCCTCGGCCTTCAGCACGGCGGGAGTTTTCGTTGCGGGCAGCTTTAGATGCGCCGGACGATTGTCCTCCACATGGAAGCCCGTTTTGTCGGCATAATAAGTGGCCACAAAGTCGCGACCATGTGGCTGGACATATTTGTAGGAGCCGCTGACGGTGCCGGCCTCATCACGCTTCTCGTTCTTGCCCTGATTCCAATCCTTGTAGCCATAGACGTACTGTCCCAGACCATCCTGGCCATGATACTGATGCGCATCGTAGTGCTCCTCCACATACTCCTCGGGATGCTCAATCACACGTCCCATATAGACAAACTCCCCCTTTTCATTTCTCGCCTCTGGCAAAGGATTCTCGCCAGTTTTTGGCGCAAATTCAATCTCATTGACGCCACGCAGTTGGGCGCTGTTCAAATATTGTTGCGCCTCCTCGGGCGTGATGTTGATCTTGAAAATATTCTCGGCACTGGCCAGGCTGACCTGTAAATATATGGTCAAAAAAAGCGGGCTTACTTATTTGGCTGTTATGATTTATTTGCTGACAACTTCACTAATTTTTTGTTAAAATAAAAAATTTTTTTTTCAAAATTATGTGATGACTTATCGATCCTATCAAAACTGTTTAAGAATATATACTAGTTACCCCAAACTACAATTTGCGTGATTTTTAAATAAAAATCTTAGGTAAATATACAATTTGTAATTGATTTCTTAAGTAGTCTTTCTAAAGTATAAGACAATGCCAAAAGCACAGCCTTCGATTTTTTTTGAAGTATTTAAAAAGATAACCATTTTTTTTGATTTATTAACATTTGTCTTTAGTTAATTAAATATGATTTTATCTTAAAGTTGAATGTTGGGCTGAGAGATTTTAATAAATATTTACGATTTTTATATTGAAGCTTAGTTTTTGACTGATTGACGCATTAAACAACCGGACATGATTTTACATCAACTAAACACGTTCTTCTGATCAAGAAAAATATAATGATCTATTTTAAGAGTTAATCGATGCATTTCTCATTTCATAATCAATTTATAGCATTTATAGAGTCTATAATTTTTGAACTGATAAAGATGATGATGATGTCATCTAGAATTTTTAGCACGCCCGTTTCACGTGTAACAAATTTGCACATTGATAGCAAATACGATATAGTAGACTAAACACACATAAGTACTATATTTGCACTCTGCCAGTCACATTTGACATTTTTACAACCCGGATTTCTAATTGTATACGATCTAAAGCCGATGTTATCCAATCGTTATAGTATATGCATATTTAAGTCGATTTTATTATATTTATTTATTTATGTATTTTTTTTTTTTGGCTACTAACCAGCATCAAGGCGGCTAAAACGAAACACTTCATATTGAAACTTGTTTATCACTGAGGAGTCTTTAAAATGTTGTTGTGTTTTTCGAATTTCGTATCTATCAGTTATCGTGTGTTCACTGTTCTGCGCTGAGCGTTCTACTAATAACTAAATAACTTAAAAGCAACGCTTTTATACTAACTTTTTGCTTAGCTGCTTATTGTTGTTATTGCTATTGTTTTGTTTTTGTTTTGTTTTTTTTTTTGCATAAAATTAGCATTTGAGCGCTGAATGAAGATGTGCCCGTAAAGCTGTCCGGTTTCTTACTCAGCATCATCACAACAACAACAACGACAACAACAACAACTTTTGAAGTTCATCATCATCATCAACAACAACGTTGCTCAAATTCACACTTCTCACGCGTCCAACATCGCATCATTAATATTGTGTATGTGAGTTGTTGTTGCGCTCAATTAGTTATTTAATAATAATATTTATTTTACCATTTTTTGTTGTTATTTGTTTGAGAAGAATATGTATTTCATTGGTTTACAGGCACCCGCAAGTGTCTGTCGCAGTTTAAGTGGCATTCTGTGAGCTCGTCGCTTGTCAGTTAGCTCATAGTTATGTATCTATAATACCCTGTAAGTGTTGACAATGGTGGGCATATTGCAAGCTTGGATTGTCACACATCTTCCTGTTTTATTTTAAACAATTTTCAAAAGTTAAAGTCCTCTATAGAGTATATAAAACTCCTGCTTCTTACCGACTGATTGATGATTCTTTGTAACATTTAGGATGCTTAGCCAACATAGATCTTAATCAAATCTATTTATTTAGTATGAACCTATGCACTTTGTTATGCACTTGAATTTTTTTTAAAAACGTCATTAACATATTCTAAAATATTTAATTTAAACCTCGATTAGCTCACACTCAACTTTGATCGATTTGAAAAGCTTCCCCTTATAATTCTGGTTTGTTAAAATTAATTAAATCGAAATTCCATAATAACTGCAATAACTGGAGAATGATTATTTTAAAAAAAATCTCTCATTATAGTATGCTCCATCCAGTTTCCATAGTAACTGCAATAACTAAAGATTGTAAATTTTAAGTAAATCTCTTTTTTATCGCCAAACGAGATTCCATAATTTTTCTACTAAAGATCTTATCGATCGTTAGATATTAAACTAAGATGAGACATTGCATATATTAACAACTGGCATATTGCATCAAAGAAGTTAAGCTGGTTCCGTAGGCATCAGCTAAAGATAAACCAGATTTCAGAAATATACTCGTATATATTTTGATATTTATGGAATTATGGGTAGCAAGTTGTCGTGTATTCTAGACATTTGCTCACTTGTCTGTCTGTCTGTTGCCAAATGGGCAATGATTTATATATTATTAAACATTTTTTGAGCACTTCCATCAATTTTTAACTCTAATTAATGCAAAATAATGGGAGGGGCTAGAGGGGTACAGGTTTTTGGTTTCCTGTAGAGAAGCCGCTCGGCGGAAGTTTTGTGTTTCGACAAGTGTCTGATTTATGCATAATTAGATGGGTAATCATATCTCTCAGGTGCGCTATCAAATGTCAGCTATAAGTACGTACGTACGTACTTAATTCCGCAAGTTTGTTGCCTAAGTCTTTTCATTCGCAAGCAATGAGAAATAATTCTACATTTATTTCGCTTTTAATTAAGCCCTGTGTTCATTCAAAATGGGCAAAAAAGGGTATAATGGTTTTGTGAAATGTATGTAACAGGCAGAAGAAGGCGTGGCAGATCCCATAAAGTATATATATTCTTGATCCGTAACAACAGCCGAGTCTATTGAACATGTCGATCTTAAAGACTATAAGAGCTAGAGACTTCAAACTTGGTATGTGGGATCAAATTTGTTTTTACATTTGGATCGGACCACTATATCATATAGCTGTCATAGGAACGATCAGTCAAAAATTAAGTTTTAGTATGAAAAACTTTTCTGTTGTTTGAGATATCTTATCGACTCTGAGAAATTATGCATCTAGGATAGTCCTATATATACTAATCAAATTTGCTTGTAATCGGACCACTCTATCATATGGCTGCCATAGGAACGATCAGTCGAAAATCAAATTTTAGTATGAAAAAGGTTTTTTTTATTTTTTTGTTGATCGTGTAAGGGCCAAACCTTAAACTGTCCATTCAAACTGCGCAGTTTTCGATTGCAAAATTACGAAATAAATAATTATTCAAGTTGCACGCTTCGATGTTTCGAGTTGTTGTTTAATTACAAGTGTTTAACTGTTAAAACCAATTTGTTTTTGCCCAGTTAAATCGTTCTGTGTATACATATTATCGAACATTAAGAAGATTTCTATTTCTTTTCCATGTTTTATTTTTCTATTTTTATCCAATTTCATTGACGCAAATGGCGTCTTTGTGGCTTTTGCGTTTCGTTCAGCAGAATTCGATGAGACCCAAAAATATTCTAGATAACTTGTATTAACTTCTGATTCACCAACTGGTTAACATACTTTCTGTTCTTGGCAACAACATAATAATGAGGTGCCAAGCTAGACAACGTTTATTTATATTGATTTGTTTTTTATGCATTGAAATCGCCGCTAATGAGTCTCCTATATATATAATTATGGGATTTCTGCAATTTCTGGAATTTACGCGAAAAACAACATCAATAAAAAGTCGCATTTCGAATCATTCTTAAAGTGAAACATTTTGTAAATATGTTTATTCTTCGTATTGTTACTTTGATGATGCAAAAGTCTAAATAAAAACGCAGACCTAATTTTCAAAAGCCGGTTTTATACTGTATTGTGTTGTCTTGAATAAATTCTTAATATTATTATAAAGTCGCTTCATGAACTTATTTATGACGAACACTAATCAACAACATGCCCTGAGATAGCTTATATAATTTGTTAATATAATTGTTGAATACACAAATTATTTGGACTTTAAACCAGTTGCGTTTTTATTCTTACAATTTTTAATTTATTTGGGTGCATTTCAAAATGTATCATAATTTTGTTAATCAGTGTAAGTACTGATAAAGGCAATGGCCGAGCCAAATTTTGGCGATTTACTATAGTATTTTGAAAGTATTCTTAACACTTTCACTGCCAAAAAGCAAAATTACGTATACGTAATATGGCAAATTTGTATCTATTGACTGTAGAGAGCATGTATAACAGAAAATGTACAAATGGCTCGAACTCTAATGCAAATAAGTAACTCAAACAAGAGAGCTGAGCTCGAAAACTTGGACAGGTGCCCAACAGGTAAACAGCAATAACAGAAACAACATTAAAGCAAAGCAAACAGCACTCAAAATGTCTTACAAAACGCAGCAATGGAAATAACTGAAATAAGAGAGTCGAAGCTTGGCCAAAAGCAGTGCAATTTCAAGCGACTTGCGGAGCAGTTCAACTTATAAGATAACTAGCAAAAATATCTTTAAAGAAATTACAGAAAAAATTCACTTAAGATGCAACTTCCTTTGTCGTTGTTGTTGATGTTGTTGTTGTTGTTGCCGGCGCTGCAAGCAGCCGTCTTGCCACTGGATTTGACTCTGGATTTACCTTTCGATTCAGAGAAATTTGGTTATCTGGAATGGAAGCCGAATGGCACATTGATCTTGAGCCAAGCCGAAAATCAAAGTGGCAGCCAACTGCAGAATTTGCTGCTCTTACGCAGCGTGTTGCAAGCTTTGAAGTTGCAACAACCAACAACAACAACAACAACTGTGGGCCAACAGGCAAAACTCAACATCAAGATCTATGGCGATGGTGTGGAGCACAAGTTTCCGCCCATATTGGAGAACCTTTTGCAGCGCATTCAAACATTCTTCTCCATCTATCGGTATACGGACACAAGTCGTCCTGTGCGCCAGGATGATCCAAAGTTGACCAGCACAGTGCCGCCAAAGAAGCTGCCAACGAGCGCGAGCACTGAAATTCCAGAGGATCTTCATGATAATGATAATGATAATGATATCGTAACCAATGATTCGCCGTTGCAGGATGATTACATTACAGTGGGCGAAGAAGATAATGAAATCATAGCTACAGATCCGCCGCTGCAGCATGATTATATTACAGTGGGCGAGAATGAGTGAGAAAAGTTGTTCGAAATTTTAATTCATTTGCAATTTAATTGTTTTTGAATTATTTGATATTTATTTAAAAGTATTTGCATTTATTTATATGCATTACAGTGAGTAAGAACGGTTATTATTAGTAATTTTCAATTACTTTATTTGCATTTATTATTATCAGTTTATTACGTGACAAAAGTTATTAGAAATTTTACATAAATTTTATTAAATTCATTTAAAATTTCATTTTATTTCATTTAATTTATGTTATATTAATTTACATTTATTTAACTTAAATACAGTATGAAACTATGCAAAATTTTAAATAATTCTTTAAACTATTTTATAATTAGTTTCATATATTAATACAAAAAATAATTGCATTACAGTAAACGAAATCTTATGAGAAGTTTCATTAAAGATTCATTTAAATTATATGATGTTTAATTTCATTTACTGACTGAACACAAATAAAAGCCATATTCGCCCTATACCTTCATTGTTGTAACTGTAACACCTGAGGGCGTGGCATGTTGCCCCCTTTGCCGTTGCTGGCCCTGCTTATGGCCGCGCACGTCGCCGGGTCTGCTTAGTATGCGTTGACGCGTTTTGTATCGCGATTTATGTTCACCTCTTCATGATATGTGCAATATTTTTATGCTGCATGGAATTTCTCAGCCATTTGGCATATTGCATCATTTTGACCAGGTTGTTGATCGAGTTTGCCACACACACTTGCTACTTTAATAAGTTCTGGAGTTACTTCAGCTAGAAAAAGCAGCCCCTGAAATAAATAACTCAAAAGTTCACAGTCTTCTGTCCAGTTCGTTGCCTAAGTCTTTTGTTTCTTCAATCAAAAGCCAAGTTTTCGACCACATTTTAAGCTCAGCAAATGTTTGTTTCAGTATTCCCAAGTTTGTTGCCTAAGTCTTTTGATTCAACTTCTGAAATAAAACGCAAAGTCTCGATTTACATTTTACATTCACTTTTTTTTTTATTGTTCTGTTTTACATTTTCAATTGTTATGGTTATGAATATAATGAATGATGATGCATGATGATTATGAACGTTTTCCTTACGCATTGATGTTTGTTTATGAATGAACGTATATGTAGATGTTTGTTTGTTTGTTTGATGTTTATTTTTATTATGCTTTTTTTTGTATGATTTTTCTTGTTGTTTTTTTTTTTGTATGCTGTTAATTAATGTGTGTCGGAAAATGTTGGAAATTCTATGCACGCTCTCGATCTGTGACTGTGTTAGTAACTTAATGTATTAACCCACGTGCTGGCTGTGGCCAAGGCACGTTACAGTTTGAGTTTGTAGAGTATACCAAAGTCTCCCATAGTTAATATGTGTATGAGTGTGTGTGCGTGTGCGTGTGCGTGTGTGTATGTGGTTGATGATGTGCATGGTTTCAGTTATGTATGTGGCTTAGGCCTCTGGCGTTGCTTTGAGCTCACTGTCCAGGGCCTGTGGTGCCTCGGGCTGTGCCTGTAATGGAGCCAGCGGCTCAGCAATGGCAATCGTCTCGGACTGTGGAATGGCCTTCAGCTGCTGCTCCTCCTGCAGAGCTTTGGCTAAGAGAGAAAGAGACATAGTTATTGATCTGATTGGGTTTCGTTGTTGGGCCTCCTCAGCTCTTGCAGTAATCGCCTTGATTGTCAACTTACGTTCCTCCTGGATGACTTCCTTAATGGATTCCTTAATTGATTCCTTAATTTGCTTAAGCACTTCCTTGGGAATCTCAGCGCTTGGCAGCTCCTGTTTGATGGCATTGCTCTCCTCCAGCTGGCGTGCTGCAATCTCCGCCTTCAGTTCGGGTGCCGCCTCGGCAGCAGCTGCCGGAATAATCTGGGCCAAGGCCAGTGGCTGCTGCTCCAATGGCAGCTCCGCCGACTCGGGCAGCTTCTGCTCCTTGAGCAGTGGCTGAGCCTCGGGCAACTCGGGCGCTGGAGCGGCGGCGGCGGCGGCGGCTGCTGCTGGTGCTGCCTCGGCAGCTGCCTCGGTTTTCAATGGTTCAATGGCCTGAATGGGAGCCTCGTCGGCCTGAAGGCTGCGCGCACGAATGGCCAAATAGGGGCTGGTGTAGACGGGCGTATGGACCACATCGACAACGGGCGTGTGATACACCTGGGGCAGACTGTAGAAATGGCGAGCTTCGGTGGCCGCAATCAATGGCTGTGTGTTCGCCGGTGTCTCAATCAGTTCGATTTTCTCGTTCTTCGCTTCCTCCTTGGCATCGGTGGAGGGGAAGAAGCCGGGGAAGAAACCAGCGCCAGCAGAGGCAGCGGCAGAGGCCGCCTCACTGAATTGTCCAGCAATGATCTGAATATTTTCCTGTGCCTGCTGCTGGGCATTCTGAATGCCCTCGAGTTGTTTGCCCTCGACCGATTGATAGGGAATTCTGGCCCGGCCAGTGACGACCGCATCGGCGGCCACCTTGTTCACCACCGAGGCAGCTGTTCCAGCGGGCACATAGACAATCGTCTCCTCATGATGCGGACCCGAGACACGCGCCAACGGCGACAATCCGTGGACATAACGCACCGCCGGCTCCAAATGCACCTGCGCCTGTGGCGTCACAATCACAATGTGCTGCGCCGGCTCCACAACGGACTGCAGCGGATTCGCCCGGCTGCCCACTGCCAGCAGGCAGAACAACGCTAGCATGAACATCTTTCTAAAGCAAAGCCAAAGAAAAATATATATATGTATAAAAATACTTTAAGCATTAAAGAGTGTGTGAAAGCCAACAGGAGTTATGGCTATAAAATAAAAAAGTATTTTATATAAAACTAAACTTATTTTATTTATTATCAAAGTTTTTTCGTATTTGTGCAATCAATTTTCATTCTAGTTGTTGGCTTCAATCTTCTGCAAGTTCGTTGCCTAAGTCTTTTGTTTCGAGAGGGTAGAAGAAGAGGGTAAGGCTTGCATGTGTGTAAAAGCCAACAGGAGTTATGGCTAGAACTTGGTTTTAAAATACAAATTATAAAATAAAAAAATATTTTATATAAAACTAAACTTATTTTATTTATTATCAAAGTTTTTTCGTATTTGTGCAATCAATTTTCATTCTAGTTGTTGGCTTCAATCTTCTGCAAGTTCGTTGCCTAAGTCTTTTGTTTCGAGAGGGTAGAAGAAGAGGGTAAGGCTTGCATGTGTGTAAAAGCCAACAGGAGTTATGGCTAGAACTTGGTTTTAAAATACAAATTATAAAATAAAAAAATATTTTATATAAAACTAAACTTATTTTATTTATTATCAAAGTTTTTTCGTATTTGTGCAATCAATTTTCATTCTAGTTGTTGGCTTCAATCTTCTGCAAGTTCGTTGCCTAAGTCTTTTGTTTCGAGAGGGTAGAAGAAGAGGGTAAGGCTTGCATGTGTGTAAAAGCCAACAGGAGTTATGGCTAGAACTTGGTTTTAAAATACAAATTATAAAATAAAAAAATATTTTATATAAAACTAAACTTATTTTATTTATTATCAAAGTTTTTTCGTATTTGTGCAATCAATTTTCATTCTAGTTGTTGGCTTCAATCTTCTGCAAGTTCGTTGCCTAAGTCTTTTGTTTCGAGAGGGTAGAAGAAGAGGGAAAGGCTTGCATGTGTGTAAAAGCCAACAGGAGTTATGGCTAGAACTTGGTTTTAAAATACAAATTATAAAATAAAAAAAAAAACGTTTGTATAAAATTTGTTTAATT
The DNA here is from genome assembly GCA_035043635.1 of Drosophila rellima. Taxonomy (NCBI): domain Eukaryota; kingdom Metazoa; phylum Arthropoda; class Insecta; order Diptera; family Drosophilidae; genus Drosophila; species Drosophila rellima. Next base: position 3,009,661 of record JAWNMV010000529.1, read on the forward strand.
TAAATGGAAATTTTAAATTATTTTATTTGTTATCAATTTTTTGTTTTCGTATTTGTGCAATTAATTTTCATCCCAGTTGTTGGCTTCAATCTTCGGCCAGTTCGTTGCCTAAGTCTTTTGTTTCGAGAGGGTAAGAAGACCTAAAGCTTACATGTCTTTCTGTCTACATGTCTAGTTGCAGCTGCGACAAACAGGTATGTCCAGTGTTTTGGGCTATTTATAGTTGGCTAACCAAAGTCCATTCTAAATTTAACATTATTAAGGCAAGAGTGTGTGTGTCTGTGTGTGAATGTGATGGCCACAGGACGCGCACTATTAACCGGTTTGCAGTTTGATTGGCTCGTGGAAAAGCCACCACTTCTGGTGTACATACCAATTAAGTACTTGCAACTTTGCAACTTACAACTTGCAGCTTGAGGCAATGCAACTATGATTATAAGCCACTCTTCATGGCCAACTCTTTTGATTGCCATCGTTTGTTCTACGTGCGGCTAATAACTGGTTTGGTCTAAAAAAAGGTTCTTTCCTGATCATATCTCTGGGGGCATCTCAAAGTGCCCCTTGAGCTCATGTTAACCAGGTTTTCACAGTCACTTGGAGTGGATAATTTTTTTTTATAGATACGATTTCTTTTCTCTTGAATGTGTGTAAGAAATATTCGTTTTTTTCTATTAAATTTTTATAAGGGTCAGGGCTTCAAGATAATTTAAAAAGATATTTACAAAGATATAATAAATAAATAATTTTTGAAATAATATTAATCATTTTATAGTATCACTAAAAGAATTAAATAATTTACACATAATTAGCATATAAATTACTATTATAATATTATCAAGTTTTCATTTAGAAAAAAAGAATTTGCCACAAAATAAAATTTTTAAGGATTTTAATTTATGGAAGTTTGATATACAAATTATAATTATTTAAAATTTCTTAAAACAGTTTTGAGCTAGTCAACGATTTCTCTCAGTGCAACATTTTTTTTTATCACGATATTAGCTGCAGAAAAGCGTAATATTTAACGCTTTATGAAGCATTAATTTAATAAAGCCAGACTTTTTATTAACTATGTTTTGATAGATTCTGTGAAGACATTCATTTATTGTCTTTGTCTAAAACTGTCAAGAAAAAACTTGTGAATTAAGAACGTGCTTTTATGAACAAAGCAGCTCTTAAATTAATTTAATATTCATGTTTAGCAGGTATGTATATTCTTTTAAGAATGGTTATTTAAATATCAAACATATTTCTAAATACTTAAGATACGTACATCATGTTAATGGGTTATATTAATTTAAAGATTACAAACTTATGATTATCTTATGTGTACCACAAAGAAATATTAATTTATTTTTGTTGGTCTATTTACTAAAAACCACAACATCTTCAGCTTCCAACTGGTTGACTTTGCTTTACGAGGTAAATTAATGGGCTCATAATAAAATCTTAAGCTTGTAGCTTAGATCTTATGATCGCTTTTCTATGGCTAAAATGATGACCCTACGCCTACTGTGCCAAATTCATGGACATAGCTTTCTAAATGCCTTGCGAAATGTGACCTCAAAGCACGAACTTGACATAAAGAGTTAGAGATTAGAGAACTTACCTTAAGACAGCTGCTTCTAACTGAGTTTTATGTTATACTCTTGTCAGTTTTTTTTCTTTCTACTTTCGGGAATGGAACACTTTTGACAAAAAAACCGCACTTAAAACCGCAACGTAAAGAAAACTTTTGAAAATGATCACAATAGATGCTTAAAGTTGGCACAATTGATATGTTGTGCTTTTGTAGTGGCTGTGTGCGATACTATGATCTGCAATGGAGTCTTCAGTCTTCAGTGTTCAGTGTTCAGTCTTGACACGGCGACCACTTCAAGGAAACTGGTGGCCAATGCTGACAGCGATGGGCCTTTTATAATGTGCGACTCGAGACATGATACTGACCTAGCATAAGAACAAAGACAAAGAGAACCAGAAGAACAAGCTAACAACAACAACAACAACAACAACAACAACGACAGCAACAGCAACAACAATGTTGAAAATGTGCAGCTTCCCGCAGGAAAGCAAATGTAGGAAGGGGGAGGGGCACAGATAGCCAAAAGGAGCACACGCAAAGCAGGCGGCAAATGACCAAAGTTGGCTCTAAGCAAAAGCGACAACAACAAGTACTTATACTCATACTCACACTCATACTCACATTCAAACTCACACTCACACTCGTTGTCTGTACGATTGTCACTTTATGAAAATGTTTTGTATCAGATTTGAGAGGAAAATCTTCGATTTTTTAAAAGTATGTGTACCTTATTTTTATTTTATTTATTTATTTATTTAATGTCAGGCTAAAAGCAGCCGACACAACAATATAATTTAAAATAAACATTATTTAATACGAGCAATTAGTAAAAAAACTTGATGCCGCATCATCACACCCTCTGCTATCGGAGAGCCAGGCCACAGGGTATCCTACAGTCAAGCACACTCGACTGTAGCCGCAAATTTCCACCAGGGTAGGTATTCCTTTTGCAAATCCATCAAGATTTGTCCAGTCTATTCAAATCATGTACCATGTACCATATACAGAGACAATTTTGCAGTTTTTAGCTTAGATATTAAAAAAAAAAAGTGGAAATTTGCTCAAAAGTACTTTTTTACCATAATTTTATCACCTGCAATCGATTAAAACACTAAAACAAAGATTTAAAATTTTTCAAAATTTTCATAAATTTTAAAGGGGTAACACTGTAAAAATCGGCAATTTTCGAGAAAAAACTTTTTGTCTCAGAATCAAAAAATTTAAATGCAAAGTTAAAGTAGGGTTAATACTGTAATAAATAAGACATTCCTTTTGAAAATCCATCATGATTTGACAAGTCTATTCAAATCATAAGAACACTATAACCTATAAATCAGGGAAATTTAGCAGTTTTTATCATAAATTTTAGAGAAAAAGAGTAAAAAATAGTTCAAAAGGACTTTTATAGTTAAAGTAGGGTTAATATTGTAATAAATAAGACATTCCTTTTGAAAATCCATCAAGATTTGGCAAATCAATTCAAATCATAAGAATACTATAACCAATAAATCAGGAAAATTTAGCAGTTTTTATCATAAATTTTAGAGAAAAAGAGTGAAAATTAGTTCAAAAGTACTTTTGTACCCTTATTTTATCACCTGCAATCGATTTAAAGACTAAATTAAAGATTTAAAATTTTTTGAAAAATTTCAAAAAATTTAAAGGGGTAACACTGTAAAAATCGACAATTTTCGAGAAAAAAATGTTTGTCTCAGAATCCAAAAATTTAAATGCAAAGTTAAAGTAGGGTTAATATTGTAATAAATAAGACATTCCTTTTGAAAATCCATCAAGATTTGACAATTCTATTCAAATCATAAGAATACTATAACCAATAAATCAGGAAAATTTAGCAGTTTTTATCATAAATTTTAGAGAAAACAAGTGGGCGCCGGCTACAGTCGAGTGTGCTCGACTGTATAATACCCTGTGCCCTAGCTCTCCGATAGGTCATACGTAGGGGCGCTACGTTAGGCATGCCGAAGGTGTGATGATGCGGCATTAACATTTTTCGCTAATTGTTCGTATTACATCTACATATGTGATCTAGTGAACCGATTTATACCAAATTACAAATTCTCAATCTGTGAGTTTGGTTGACTTATCTCTAAAAACAACAATAATTTTGTACTTTATCTTAAAATTCGTTACTATGATAATTCGTTACTACGCTATTGATATCAGATTTAAACCAAATTTGTTCAGGATGTAGAATACCATCCCAAATGCGTATTCTGTTAGTTTGGTTGAGATACCTCAAACAACAAAAAAGTTTATCATACTAAAACTTGATTTTGGACTGATCGTTCCTATGGCAGCTATATGATATAGTGGTCCGATTTCAACCCAATTTTTACCTATTAGTTTGGTCGAGATCTTTCAAACAACCAAAAAGTTTATTTTCGACTGATCTTTCTTATGACAGCAATATGATATTGTGGTCCGATTGAATAAATTGTATTTAATTTAATTAAAATAGTAAATCGTAATTCGTAATCGTAATCGTAGTCGCTGAAATCGATGTTGTTCATGCCAAGAGTAGCCATTGTCTAAAATTTACTCAGCTTGCTAAAGTCCGGCAACACCAAATAATCTCTCCCACTCTTCTTAATCATCGAAATCAGCTGTTTAAGGCTGCTGCATTGCGCGCGAAATTTAAATTTAAGTGCTATGCTTTAAGATTTGTGATTCTTTTTGCAGAATTTGTTAAGCATTTGAATACAATGATAATAATTGAAAACCTATTGAACATATGTGCGAGCTTACTAGCTTATTATTAAACATAATAATTATTATAAATTCAGAGATTTCAGTGTTGTAAAACGATCTGTCGTCGAGGTGTCGAGGTGCAAAATTATAAAGTGGCATTTATACATATCGCTTTTTGCAATGCATACTAATATCTACATACATATATTTTAACACAATCTTAAATATGTATTAACTTAAACCATGTTAATATATTAAAATAGGATAGAAATTGTAGCCAAATATCGATAACTTTACCTATCGCTCGTATTTGCGTTCGCACTTTTCGTACACGTGCTCACTGTTATGTTTTTGCGCAAACAAATGTGCATATGCTATCTCGCTCGCACTTGCCTATGTCTATGATTTTGATTTATGTGAATTAAAAGCAAATTCGAAATATCTTCTCTATTAAATAGTCAATCGCCTTGAAACTTTCAGGGTCATTAAATTGGCTTACTTCTTATCTTCCTGTTTAATAAGAAGTGTTTATATTAAAGAACGCGTCTGATAATCGTTTTTTGCGATTGGCGGGCGAAAGAGGCGTGGCATCTAAAATTTAAAACAAACTTGATCTGCGCCCGCTATCCAGCAATCCTCATACCAAATTTGAAGTCTCTAGCTTTTATAGTTTATGAGATCCTTTGGCTCAAACACTCGGACAGACGGACAGACGGACAGACAGACGGACATGGCTCAATCGACTCGGCTATTGATGCTGATCAAGAATATATATACTTTATAGGGTCGGAGATGCTTCCTTCTGCCTGTTACATACATTGCACAAATCCATTATACCCTTTTGACCATTTTCAATGGGCACGGGTATAAAGAGTGAAAATTAGTTCAAAAGTACTTTTGTACCCTTATTTTATCACCTGCAATCGATTTAAAGACTAAATTAAAGATTTAAAATTTTTTGAAAAATTTCAAAAAATTTAAAGGGGTAACACTGTAAAAATCGACAATTTTCGAGAAAAAAATGTTTGTCTCAGAATCAAAAAATTTAAATGCAAACTAAAAGTAGGGCTAATAATATGAAAAATAAGACATTTCTCATGGAAATCGGGTGAGTTTTATTGGAGTTGTGCTCTTTGAAAGTCCAAAAAGTCAATATTTCTCATATATACATAGATAATTTCAATAATAGACACTTTTTTATTGTTTGAGCTATCTCAACCAATTTTACTATTGACAGAATCGTACTTGTTGTATATTAAATAATGAAAGCTTTAAAATGTTGTGTAATAAATTTATAATTACAAAATTTATTTTAATATAATGAATAATACCTAATAATAAAAATGTACCACTTTTCAAAAATCTCAAGGCAATGTATCTGGGCACAAAAAATATACCAAATCTGTTAGCCATGGCTGTACACTGAAAAAACAAATCTTTAGTTCTTGTATTTTTTAGACAATGGTTTTTTTGTATATTCAAATCTATTCAAATAGTCTTATTTAACAAAAATCAACTATTTTGAAGACCAATATTTTTAGTACTAGAAACATTACTTTTTTTGCCTAGTGTATGTACTCGTTGTGCACTAGCAGAGGGTTCTGGTTCCAGGCAACAGATTTAATAGTATGGGGTACCAGTTACCAGAGCCAACAGCTCCCAGTTACGAGTTAGCCATTGCCAGTTGCCAGTTGCCAGTTACCAGGTTCTTGTCGGCAGATGGTCAACGTAGATGTTGTTGTCTACATGTCTCTCTTGGCCATGGTCTTTGTCTTCGTCTTGGTCAAGTTCTTGGTCTGTTCGAAGTTTGTTAAACCTGCATTGTAATAGAAGTCAAGCGCTGCGAAATAAGCAACCACATTGACAGCCAGACTCACGACCAACCATGGAAGCCCTGGCTTCAAACTGGTTCAGGTGCAAATTGAATACATTTCTGCTTGCAGAGTTACAACCTCTCCCTCTCTACCGCTCACACTCCCCTGGGTCCGTTCGGCTAGATTTATTTTTACGTTGCCTGCACCGCCTGCTGCGGCGGAAAAGATTAATCAAGATTTGCACATGCTTGCGCACTTATATCTCATGCCATCTTCTCCATTTCCATTTCCATCTCCTTCTCCATCTCCATCTCCTTTTTCTTTTGACTTTTTTTTTATTTGCCATCCATTCTTTTTATAGAATTTATTTCGCTATAAAATATAATCACAGCTTGCAGCTATTAGATATGTGCAATCGCTCTCCTCCTTCTCCTCTTCCTCCTTCTCCTCCTTCTGCGCCTGCTGGCAGGCTATACAAATTTAATAAATGCCATCGGAAATAAACAGCAGCAACAGGTTCAATGGCCGCCACTTCCTTCTTCACATTTAACTATCAGTTTCTTCTATGCCAAATTGACAATGTTACGCAGCAATTAAATTACTTTGTTAATTGCTCGCGCTGTCGCTTTCGTTACCAGGGCTGCACAAATGCTGAACTAGCATTTGTTCTTTTTTTGATAATTACGCAAGATCTGGCAACTTCTTTTCCCATGTCACATAATCACTTTCGTTACCAGGGCTACACACACGCTGAACTAGCATGTGTTCTTTTTTTTTGTCAATTGCTCAGAATCTGGCAACTTCTTTTCCATGTCACATTATCGATAACAAATCGCTATCGATTGCAAGCTCGATTAGTAGTGCTTTTATGTCTCGCATATGAAAATGGCGGCAGTGCATGTGTTTTATTTAGTTGTATACATTTTATTGGCAAACTGTTGGATACAGAAATCAAAGTGATTCTTATTGGAATAACGCGAGTGCTTCGGGGCAACCGTCGTCTACTCGTAGTGCAGTCGTCGCTTGGGCGCAGCCCTTATAACGGTTTTGAGCTGTGTTCTCGGCACCGCCGGCTTCGATCGGGCCGCGTATTCCTCGGCAATGGCCGTGCGCCATTTCTCGACCAGAGAGTCGGCTGCTCCTGGACGCAGTGGCGTCTCGCGAGTGTGTGGATAACTGGCCATGGCCAGTGGCACATCGTTGTAGTCGTAGTCATCGCTGCCGAGTCTCTCGCCCGCCGAATTGGGCGTCTTGATCACCAGTTGATTGCGTGATGGCAACGTGATGCTAAAAGCGGCTGCTTCCTCGGGCGTAACGCCAGCGATGGCCGTGGCTTTGGGTGAAGCCACCGCCAGGCCATTACGGCCGGAGAGTGCAACGGCATGTGGCTTGGATGAAGCCACGCCTCCCTCGCCCGCTATGGACAGACCTAAAGGTAAGTGGACAAAGAGAGAGAGAGAGAGCAATAGTAAGAGATTGCAATTGTCAAAATTCGTATACACTCAGAAAAATGATTAGATTTCCGAACTTAAACAGAGGTTATTTAAGTATAAACAATCTCAAAAGTGGACTGAGTTTGGACTTTCAAAGAATAGGAACTCAAATCTTATTTCAAGTTCGCTTTTAGGATGTCATATTTTTCGTAGTGTAATTTTTGACAGAAACTCTTTTTGAGAATCGCGTGAGATTCCCTTTTGTTCTGCACTTACCCACTGTGGATACCCATCAGTGGATAGAGAGAGAGACAGAGACAGAGAGAGAGAGAAAGAGGAAGAGATTGCAATTGTCAAAGTTCTTATACACTCAGAAAAACAGGGGATATTCAATTACGAACAATCTCAAATGTTAACTGAGTTTGCAATTTTCAAAACTGAACACAAAAATCTTATTTCAAGTTTGCCTTTCGCTTTTAGAATGGCATATTTTTCGGAGTGTAATATTTGTCGAACTCTCTTTTTAAGAATCACGTGAGCTTTGTACTCCACTTACCCACTGTGGATACCCATAAGTGGATAGTGGACTCGAATTTCAAGTTCGATTTTCGCTTATAGGATTTCATATTTTTCGGTTTTTAAGAGTCGCGTGAGATTCCCTGAGATTCGCTCCACTTACCCACTGGCTTGGCCTCGGCCACAGCTGCATCCTTTTTGGGCGCCATCACGGCCACGCTATCGTTGACATCCTCGTAGGGATCCTCGCTGGTGGGCGGCAAGAATTCTTCGGGTGTCAGCTGCTGCTCGGTTACCTCGTCCAGCTTCTGCTCATCGATCTTCTGATCCGCCGGATTGTTGGCTTCCAAGCCCAAATTCGAGGGTTGTTTCTGGGACGTACCAAACAGCTCCGGCTGCAGGAGCACGCTAAAGTCCTTGATCTGTCCCGTTTGCTGGAGGAGCGCCAATGCCGTGGCTGCTTGTCCCAGCTCCAACAGGCTGTTGGCATAGATCTTGTTGTCCTCCTCGCTGAAGGAGCCCTTGCGCTTGGCCAACTCCTGTATGGCAACGAGACGAGCAGCTGCCTCTTGGATTCTATTGAAATTGCTGCCGCTGGCCGAGATTGAGATGCTGCCACCGCCGCTGCCGCTGCCACTGCCGCTGCCATCGGCAACAGCTGAGATGCTGGCTGCCGAGATGGTGATGGTATCATCCGAATCCCTGGGAAGACCACGCAATTGCGGCACTTGTCTCTGCTGCGGATGCAGCTGCAGGAGCTGCCCGCTCCAGCCGCCATAGTAGGGCAGTTGCTCCTCAAAGATCAGCGGACCCGACCTGTGTCTATAGTGGGTTGCAGGTTTCAAAGATTTGGTTATATGTTGTGCTGTATGTGAATGGAGTTTAACATTTGCCTGTACAATTGTGGAGCTGTGCGTGGTATATACATAGACAAAGCATTGGAGTATACAAATTCTACAGAGGATTGGAAAGCGATAGATAGCCAAAAATAGTTTACTACAAATCTTTTTATTTACAGCTAAACATGACACTTGATTGGGCTGCTATACTTAAGATAGGAACACATTGAACTCTACACTCAGAGCTGTGAGAAGTGATTAAATTATGTTTTATATTTAATTTTAAAATTGTTGTTTTTAAATCAAATGTTTAATCACTTTTCCCGGCTCTGACTGCACTACAAACTACTTAGTTGGGGAGGTTGCCTCCACTTGGACGCTTCAGTTGAACAAGTCCAGCTCCAAGTCGGCCGCTGCGTGGGCCTTGCCGCCTACGCCCGCAATGGCCACGGATTCGGGATTGAAATAAACATTTGTGGGCACACCCTTTTTGAGGAATGCCCTCGAGATGGGCGTGGAAATGGCGGTGCCGCCGTTACCCACCACAGCCTTGGCATGTGGCTCCAGTATCAATGCCGCCTGTTTGTGTGCCTGTATGGCCTTGGCCTGTGTCGGTCTGTAGGGCAGAAAATACGTGCCAAAGGGAATCTGTGGAAAGTTTTTCGAGCTGCTGCTGGTGCGTCCCGTGGCCTCCACTTTAACTGGAGTTCGTAATTTACGCAGCTTGCCAGCTGTTGTTGGCTTTTTCAACTGACGTTGACTGCTGGAGATCACATGCTTGCCAGGCACAGCCACAATTTCCTCAATCACATAATTTGAATTAATGCGTTCAACGGCTGCGCGCAGTTTTTCATCACTTTTTAGATCACCCGCTGTGGTTTGTGTCTTTGCTTGCAGCTTTTGCAATGTTTCTATTGTGTCCACAGCTTCCACAGAATCCACAGCTTCCACTTCGGCAGCGGTTGTTGGCTTTGCTGTGCTGGTTGTTGTACTGGGCGTTGTTGCCGTTGCAGGGGCAACAGATGGCGCCACATATGCAAACGGCAGACTGTAGGCGGCGTAGTATGGTGAGTTAAGCAGCAAGAGATTGCCATGTGTGGTGGGCTGCAGGGCGCCATATGGTTGCAGAAATTGTGGAACTTGTTTGGGTTCATTGGATGCCGTGAGTTTCTCTGGCTGCGGCTGTGCGGCAAAATAGGCGCCATAGGGAGTCAATAGTTTGGCAGCTTCTTTGGGTGTGCCAGCTAATAATTTCCCTGCTGGCGGCCAAGACTCAAAGCTTGTGGTTTGCCAGTATGTGTTCGCACTTGGTAAGTGTGGTTGGTATTAGGGATAATTGTGTGGAGGAGATAGCAGATGCCATAGGAGAAGTGAGAGAGTTAAGGATAGCCGTTAGTCTCATAATAAATATTTACAGTTCAAATTAAGGTTTAATTGTTAGGCTTAATTTAAAAATTAGTTCATGCAAGGCGTTAACTATAAACATGCCAGTTATACTATATAAATACAGATGGATAGAGATGAAGGCAATGCACAATTTACAAATACAAACATATTTATTAGCAATACTTAGACGCTATACAAAAATACTAACAGTCATTATTAGGTATAAAATCGAAAACATAGCAAACATAGCATAGTCTGGCAGCACCCTGCGCATGGTGAAATTATTGACAAGGTGAGATTCTCATTCACCACACAGCTTCCTTTTTTGCGACCCTTATGTTGTGGCTAACTTTCTAGTGAAATTAATAGAAGGTGACGTATTCCGATTTATCGAAGTTCCTTAAAGAATTCCACCATTCAGAGGAAATACACCACGTTTTTAGTAAATTTACCTTGCTTAAAGCTATATATCTTTTTCTAAGCTAAAATAAATTGACTACTATTCAGATTCTCAATGTGGTGAAATAAATAAGCTGGCGAGGTGAAGTGAATACAAAACTATGCTAATAATTTCACCACGACGCGACAGATCGATAAACGATATTTGTTTTAAGAGTTATTGTATGATTAGGATCCACAAGTTTAGCTGGTTAAAGAACCAAAACTTAAGCCTCTAAATCGGAATCCACATCAGCCTCCGACTGTTCCTCATTTCCTGTGGGCGGTGCATAGTATACAGTGGGTCCAGTGGCCACCACTTTGCCCTCACGGGGAAAACTTTTTGTCCCGACATCGGTGCGCTGCAGTGCATCCTTGAGATCCACCTCGGCGGGTATGGAAATGACTTTGGCTCCCGGCCCGGCTATGGTCAGACTGCGTGGATGTGTTAAGGCGTAGCCACCGGGACCCACAATCGCTGTGCCGCCGCTGCCGGCAGTGGCCACGCCCCCTGGTCCCGCTATGGCAATGCCGCCCTTGCGCACCTTCAAACGCTGTATGATGATGCCGCCCTCTCGGAGCGCCTGCTTCTGTGTCTCCTGCTGAGCGGTGGCCACTTGGCCAATTGTCTGCACCAGTTTGTGTGGCTTGTGGGCAAACAGATGCTTCTCGGAGGCAGCACTGCTGTCCAGTTCCAGGGCTGTGTTCTCATTGGTATCCAGGTCGCTGCCATCGCCGCCACCCTCCTGCTCATCCTCCCACCTGTAGTCATCGTGGATATCCGAGGGATTGGCCACAGCTGGCGAGGATGTGACTGCGTTTGCAGTGCTCACAACTGGTGTGCGAAAGGGCAGCTTGAATATATTCTGAAAGGCATTCTTAATGGCCGTTGAGGTTTGATTCTGCATCTCGGCCAGATTCACGCTGGGCACCCGGAAGCCCGTCAAGCGATTGCGCTGGGGCAAAGGTCCAGCTGAAGTGGCACTGCTGCTGGGATTTGGTGTTGCAGTCGTGGCTGTGGGCAAGTTTTGTTCTCCCTCCTTGGCGGCAACACGCAGCGGCTTCGTGGTGCTAACCACATTAAACCGCTGGCGATTGTTGGCATCTTGAACAACGCCGACGGGAATTCGTGGTGGTTGTGTTTGTGGCTTATTTGACAGCTTCTCACGGGTTTCCTTCTTGGGTGTTTTGGTGGTGGCAATTGTTGTTGTTGTGGTGCTGTTGCCACGTTTTAGTGTGCCATCATCATTGAAGGCCAACTCGCGGGGCAAAAAGAACAAATGATATTTGGCCGTGCTTTTGCCCTGTTTCTTGGCCTGCTTCGCCTTGCCATAGAAACTGTCGACATCGCCAATGATTTTATAGCCCTTGATGCGATACTCCTGCGGTGCCTGTTCCCGCAAATACTGCTCCTTATTCTGCTTGTAGAGATGCACGGGGATGACAAAGTGAGCGGGCAACTGTTGTGCCTCCTGTGGCGAATTGGGCTTTGGCAGCTCCACCTGATTGGGTCGAAAGTAGAGCTTCGATTGCTCACTGGCTGGCCGATCATTGAACGCATTCCGGGTCAATTTGACAGCACGTATCGAGGGCTCCAATAGCGTTTGACCCATGCTGCCCGAGAAATGATGCTGCTGGGCGTGGAAGGGCGACTGTGGCGGCTTGGGGAATAGATATTGACTGGAGTCGAGAATGGGCGGCAGCTTTGGCTGCTCCGGCTTCTTCTTCTGCACATAGCCAAGGGCCTCGTTCACCTTGGCTATCTGCTGGAGTATGCGCTGTGCCTCATCCGCTTTGCCAGCCGACAGAGGCGCCACATTTGGATCATACGAATCCTCTGGGAATTTGACCAGCCTTTGCTTTGATATTCTGCAAACGAAAGTTTGGTTTTTGTTTTGTTGGTCTCTTGGCATTGGTATTATTAGTAAGCTAATGCATAGACATATATATATTAGGAGTTGTTACTAAATGAGCGAGTGAGACAGAGACAGATACAGATACAGATACAGATACAGATACAGAGATAAAGCTAGAGATAGTGAGAGACTTAGTCACAAAGTTATTTGCTTTTTTTTAAGGTTTATTTTAGTCACAATTCTAAACGCGTGCTGCAATTTCTACGGAGCATTAGGATGACACACAGTCACAACTCAAGGCAAGTCAAGGCGAGGCATGGCAGGGGCAATTGTGGTTAATAATATTGCTTAAAAATCAAGAGCTACTTACTCAATGCCATCGGAAGTTTGGCCCGCAGCCAATGTGGCCAACAAAAGTGCTGAGAGCTGTTAGAGAATGTGACAAAATATTTATAGAAATCAATTATGTTGCGAAATCAAATATTAATTTTTTTTATATATATATTTTTATATTTCTATTTTTACTTATATATTTTACTTCATTTTCGTTACTAATTTTTTGTTTAATTAAAAGTTGAAGTATTTATTAAAATATTAATTAATTTTAAGCAAGTAAGAGATGCTAAAAAAATATTAAAAAAATATTCTCTTTATTCGCTATATTTATGAAAATATTATTTAATTTGAAGCAAGTAAGAGATGCTAAAAAATCTTAAAAATAATATAAAAAAATATTCTCTTTATTCGCTATATTTATGAAAATATTATTTAATTTGAAGCAAGTAAGAGATGCTAAAAAATCTTAAAAATAATATAAAAAAATATTCTCTTTATTCGCTATATTTATGAAAATATTATTTAATTTGAAGCAAGTAAGAGATGCTAACAAAAATATCAAAAAAGACGTCAAGGTCTAAGAATGCGGTCAAGCGCTAAATTAGCAGCCTTTCTCTCAGCTCGACAGCATTTGCATAATTTCTTAAGCCTGAGCTGGAAAGTGAGAGCCAAGCCCATTTGCGACAAGTACTTTTCAGCTTTTCACTTCAACTTCAACTCGTCATCAATGAGAACGATGACGAGAACAAGAACGAGAATCAGAAACCGTAACAAAAACCAAAGCAAAGCAAAGCAAGCGAAATTCAATCAAATATTTGCTCAGGTTTCTTTGGCAAAATCAATATTGACGCAACAATTCGATATGTGGTCTTGGCCTTTTTGAACCGTTAGCTGGGCACCCGCTAAACAGCCACCAAACTCGCCCATCTATCAAAACTCGTAATGTCACTGAGCTTGACGGTGTCATTGACCCTTTAACAAGCTTAAAATTCACAGCGTCGAACTCTGGACCAGCTGTAAGATACTCGATTTTTTTATATATTTGTTTTTGTATTTGTATTTGCAAGCTGTCTTGCATTCAGTTTCACAGATGTATTTTCATCTGCTTTCTTTTGACTTTTTAATTAATTACACAGATTTATTAGCTGGGTGTGTGTTTCAGCCATAAGTAAACTGGGTTAATGTGTGTTCACTGCAAAGTTTTAAATTTCATCAGAGAAAATCAAACTGAAAATGCAAATGATTTGGGAGAGTTCTAAACTGTTTTTTTTTTTAGGACAGTTGGTGTGAGTAACATGTCTATTAAATTACGATTGATGATGATGTGGGTTTCGAGATTTATCCAATTTGTAAAACGTTTTCTATTTCTTTCTAATTGAAAGCTGAAAAAAAAACCTTTGATTGCTAAGATACTTTTTGTAGTTCTTAGAGTTGCCCCTTTGAATTTTACTTTGAATGTCATTTATCATGGGTAATATTTGAGCAGCCTACGCATGATTTTGCTACGTTTGCAGCATATTAATTTTAACAATGAATTAATTATAATTATACATTATATATATTTGGGCTTTTCATAAACTTATAGCTGGCGAGCGGACGCTGACGCATTTGTACTTTTAAGGGCGTGTTTCAAGCCAAAAGAACATGAATAATGCAAGCAGAATTCAATACTTTTCACTTTTCAATATACTCGTAAAATCATAAATTTCATCACGTTTCTGCGAGACAATTAAATATTAATTATATTTATATTGCTATTCCAAATTCTTGTTCTTATAATCCTGCGATTACAAAGCGCTTGATTAATCAGTTTTTTTTTTTACCAATTTTTAAATTGATTTTCCATAATAACGCATTTGCATATGGTCAGCACAAAGTGAAGGCCAAAATCAAGAAACTGGCTAAAAGCCAGAACCAGAAACAGAAACAGAAGCAGAACTTCACGCAGTGAAAGTTCAGTGTGAAGCGAAAAAAAAAAAATTAAATGCGAAAGACTTAAGACACGAACTTGTCTTAAATAGGAAAGACTTAAGGCACGAACTTGCGCCAGTTAATGAGTTCAACAACAAGCTGACAACGCCAGCAATAAATGATTTATTGCGGTCACACACACTAAACATAGACATTTTTTTTTTTGGCTAGTTTCATTTTAGTTTTATATAAAAAATTATTTTTTTTTATAATTTAATCTTTTTTTTTTTTTAACTTTTTTTGAGTACTTACAATTAAGAGACGCATTTCTGTTTATATTTTAATTTAGGAAATGCTTTGTTAGTCCTTTGTTTATATCCTTGAACTGCAAACGAAATAAAATGCACGCTTATTACACAACAACACAATCCTGTCAAGCTTATATGTCTGTTTTCTGCTTCTTTGTACTGTTTCACTGTTCAGATCACAACAACAAGAACCACAACACAAACACGCGATTGACGCACCTTTTTTTTTAAGAACCCAACCAGGCAACGACTGAAGATGAACTGATTCGTGCCCGTGGCGAGCGCGTTGGCTTTATAACATTTCCATTGGCAAAAGCATGGCAAAGAAATGCCCAACCTGACCCACCTGACAGTTGTAAAAGAGAAAGACGGCGAGCGAGCGAGAAGGTAAGAGAGAATGAAACTACATATTTATATAGTTATTTACTTAAGAGAAACTTTATACACTCTATAAGTATATATGTATGTGGAGGGGGCACGTACGCATGACTCGCCTTGACTAGCCGCTTATCACTTGGCGAGCATCTAACACATTGATCAAGCCAAAAAATCACCCGAATTCGTTATACATGCATCAAACAGTTAACTGATTAAAATCATGTCTCTATTAGATGAGTCCCAACTCGAGCACGTTTCTTTGCACACTCTTGGGAAGCGCTTCAAGCGTTGACAGAGCTCTTTCCCTTTGCCCTCTCAATTCCCCTAACATTGATTAATTAATTGACAGCGGCAATTACAAGTGAAGTGCGTGAACAAAAGACTTAAGACACGAACTCGAACGCGTGTGGGTAGCAAACGAACAACTTAGAACCCTAAATTGGCTTTTTTTCTTAGCCAAAACGAATGCTGATTGAAACAAGACATAAGCCTCAAAAAAAAAATGAATGAATGAATGACATACGACACGAACTCGGCTCAATTGAACAACTTCTTTACGGCCAAGTAATTGAATTAAAAATGTCAACATAAAAAAAGAGAAGAATAAGAAAGATAGCAATAAAAAATGATATTTAAATTTCTACTACTTAGCAGCGAGAACCCGTTAGAAAGTTTGTCCTTAATCTCAATTTTGTGAAGATAAGTTGAAGTTCTTAAGTTTCGCAGCGAAAGTTTGTGTCCTCAGTCTTTTGATTTTAAGTCCCATCTTTTTTTTTTTGATTTATTTTATTTTGTTTTATTGTTGAACTAAACAAACATTTACTATAAATTAATTTATATAATTCCTTATTTTGATTCCTTTGAAAGCAAAATGTGGTTAAGTAGCCATAAGCAGTTTATTCTCTTTATTTACTACACCACAGTCATTACTTGAGCTCTTTCATATTGATAGCTTGACCCTTTGCTACTGTGCTTGGACTTCAGCTGCGTAATTGTACAGTGAACACACAAATTACAGCCCTTTTAGCTTTGGTCTCGTACACTGTAAAATCAATGAGATTACCCACCAAGATTTATAGTTTCAACTGGCCAATACGCGTTGGCTCGCATACCAAGTTGTTGAGCTGAAACTCCGAGCTGCGTTGAGGCACACTTTGAATGGCATTAATTGAAAGTCGACAAATCGATGCAGCAACAACAACAACAGCAACAACAACACGACAGAAGACACGCCTACGGTAGGCAGAAGAGTTCAGTTGCAGAAGTGGAAACCTTGAAACCTATTTATATAAATAAGCAACAACAACAACGAACATACGGAACTGGGCCTGACTTTGCTGTTGGTTGTTGTTGTTGTTGCTGTTGGTTGTTGCTAGTTTCTTAATGCCTGTGACCTTCACTGCGTGCATCAGGAACAGCATCAGCTACAGAATTTAAAACCGTTGTTTAAGGCACATAACTGGATCTCTACCTCTCTCTTTCTCTCTGACTCTAGCTACGCCTACTTCTCTGTCTCTCTCTTTTAGACATTGTTCTGTTCTAGCTCTATAATAAATGTTATATGCTGCGGTTAATGCCAGGCATTACTTATGCAATTATGCCAACCCAATTATGCAGCTGCCTCTTGGGCTGAGACTCTTGGCCAATTGTTTCCCAGCTTGAGGTTTAGACGGAGCTTCTTCACTGACAATTTTGCCCCTGAGAATGAGCCTAAAATGCGTGTCAAATTCGTGTCAAACTCTAGTTTTTAATGCACTTTCCAAGGGTAATAATAAGCGTTCTAGAAATTGAGAAATAATAAATGATTTTTATATTATTTATTTATTTATTTTTTAATATTTATTTATTTCTTTTTAATTATTTATTTACTTACTTTTATAATATTTATTTATTTATTGAATAAACTAAGTACCGTTTAATTGTACAATTGCATTAAAATATTGCTGAAATAGAACAACATTAAAATTAGAAACAAAGTTGATCTCTAACTAAACTGAAAGACAACTTTTATCAGAGCATCTTCAGTTTAGTGTTCTTTTTATTATATTGCCTTGCAGCGCGTTTTAAAGAAAGTTGTCAAAGTTGTTTGAAAGGCATTTAAAATGAAATTAAGAAAACTTCTAAAATTAAATTTTATAGCCTACAATTTAATGACAAAGAGTGAAACCTTGTTTTATTTTTCGTCAAAAACGTTGTTGCAATCATTTTAAACACAATTTTTTTTTTTGGCCAACATAATAAAAATATTGTTTATGCTTTGAATTTTTAGCCCTTTTTTTGTAGTTGTAGTTGTTTTTATTATTTAAAGTTTTTGTTTTATTTGACTATATTTTTTTCTTTTGGCACATTTTCTTATTTAGGCCACGCGAATGTTACCAAGGCTCAATACCAAATGATTTGGCAAGTTCGCGCACGCAGCGCACATTTCAAATTTTCAACGCGCGCCAGAAAACAAAAACAACAAAAATGTGAAGAAGTTGCCTCCATTTAAAAACGAATGCACCTGCATAACAACAAGTTTTGGTCATTTGTAAATGGTTTTTTTTTTTTTTGTATATTTATTTTGATTGTTTTTATTCCGTTCGAAAAGTCCATTAAATGTTCCGCAAATCAATTAGGCATTAGAAAATGCATAAATCGCTTAAATTATTGGGCCAAAGCACGCGCCACATTTATTCACAACTAGTTGCATATATTTTTTTTTTATTTCAAATACAATTTATGTGTGTGGCAATTCCGTTTATATATATATATATATATATATATATATATTTTTTTAAATGCTCTTCCGATTCACATTCACCAAAACTCGCTCGATTTCCTTGAATATTTGCTTTTTTGGCCCTGGACGCGGATATTTAATAGATACTCAATGTTTAACTATAACTTATTAAATTCTTTTCAAACTCTTATCAAATTTACTTAACTTAAATCTTTCAATTTTCAGTTTGAAAATTTATGAATTCGTTTAAAGGTCCAAATTAATTAATAATAACGTTTTGATATATTTATTTTGGCGATATTTGTCTTAAAATAGTCAAAATTTTTAACATTTGTTGTTGTTGAACATTTGTTTGTAATTTCACTCTTTCTTTCAGATCAATAGAATTTCGTTCTATGCGCTATGAAATAGTTGCGTATATAACCACTAGAGATAATATTCATATTATTCATATTGTCCTAATTATTATTTCATAAGCGATGATTATATGTTATCGAATATCTACCTTGCGTTTTAGGGCTGCATTTGACTTTCTGGTATTTTTACTACTTACTTAAATCAAAATCTAGTTGGCGACTGTTTTTTTTTCTTCTTTTTTTGACGATTCTGTGAAACATGTCATACATCGAAATTCATTTCATTTATTTGTGCATGTCATGAAAGTTGAACTTTTCAAGTGCTCAGATTTTTTGAAACTTTTCACTTTGTCAATTTGTAACTAATTTCGATTTGAAATGCATTTCGACAATTTAATGCCAAAGTATCCAGATGTGCGGCTGAAAAAACAAGAGTTCTACGATGAGATATACACATTGATGAAGCCAACGACGCTGGAGTATCGCAATATCGCATGTGTACAGGAGGCGACCTTTAACCTCCAACTGGCTCCAATGCCAATCAGAGAGCTCAACGCAAATGACAGCAAATTGGGAACTAGGAAGGTTGAAGCGCATCTGCGCTTTTGTCTTGTGGACACATCATGTGATCAGGACGATTGTTTTCCGCCCTTTCTTAGGGTCCAAGTGAATAACCAATTGTGTGACCCAAATGACGTGATTGCCACAAATCGAACAAAGGGTTCACCGCTGGATATAACCCCAATGCTATTACGCTCCGAGATGTTGACAAACAAAATAGTGGTGCAATGGTCTCAAGACTACAATCGAACTT
Organism: Drosophila rellima; assembly: GCA_035043635.1. Taxonomy (NCBI): domain Eukaryota; kingdom Metazoa; phylum Arthropoda; class Insecta; order Diptera; family Drosophilidae; genus Drosophila; species Drosophila rellima. The sequence continues at coordinate 3,029,059 of JAWNMV010000529.1, forward strand.
ACTGTGTCTCAGTATATTTGGTATCGAAACTCTTCTACGATGCACTCCTATACCGCCTGGTGAAGAGCGGCTTTAAGACCGCCGATTATACACGTTCTCTGATCAAGTCGAAGCTAACAACGACCCCGTCACTTGTCTCGCTCAAATGTCCAATTGGCCAGATGGTAATGTCGTTGCCGTGTCGCGGCTTATACTGTTCGCATTTTCAGTGCTTTGATGCCAAAATCTATCTGAAGTTGAACGAGCTGAAGACCATCTGGAAGTGTCCAGTCTGCGATAAGACCGCCAACTATGAGAATTTGTTTATCGATAACTATTTCCAGGACATATTGAGCTCATTTCACGGGAAATGCACAGAGACTGAGATTGAGTTGCATCCAGATGGTTCGTGGAGCAGCATTCAAACTGTGGATCTTACCGGTGATGATGAGATGCGGACCTTGAAATAGTTCCTTCTCTGCTTCAATATTATTGCTCTTATTTCCCATTAAATCAGAATCAAATTTAAATTTCTCTTTTATTCTAATGATCTTACCAGGGATGATGACAAGCTGACCTTAATATAGTTATTTCTCTTCTTTATGATTTTTTTTAATATATCCCATTAAATCGGAAACAAATTTAAAATTCTCTTCTTTATACTAATTATGACATAAGAAGTTGTTCAAGTGTCAAAACTTGAGACCCTTTGATAAAGAACAGAGAACAGCAACATGAATTTATAGGCCAAACCATGATCATAATAACAATCCGCTTGGAAATCGGATCAGTCAAAGTTGTTCTAATTCTTAACTTATCAACTAAACAATTACAAATTATTATTTTTACAAAAAAAAAATGATACGTCTCTCTTAAATTTCAAAAAGTTATTGATTACAGGATATCGGTTTCTAGCGGTTCACAAAAAAATATTAAAAATGTTAGTGATAAGTGAACTTGAATAGAAAATATCTAAAAATTTAGATCAACATACATATAAATTAGAAATAGAAATCTAATTTAGTTTGAAAAAACGCGGACTACACTTAAATAGCATAAACGAAACTAACCGGTATGCATGAATCGGTTTCTTAACGGTTATTTCGATTGAAATGAATTCGGTTTATCGGTATCGGTATAATAAAAAAGTTATGTTTCCGTTACAGTTACAGTTTCAGTTAAGGTTATCATTTCCAATCGGTTAATATCGGTTAACGGTTACGGTTATGGTTATGGTTTTGAAAAGAAACAACAGTTAGTGTTTTTGTTTTTGTGAATACATGCACTCACATGTATTTGGCATAAATACTGTTACAAGTGAAGTCGGCTCAACCGGAGTTGAAGCTCATTGGAATCGCTTAACATTTACGAACTTATGAACTACGCGTAGAACTACAGAATCGGGCAGATGTGAGGGATGATCGATTAGTGCTCCCTGCTGCCGGTTAGCTCGGCAATCTCGTCCTGGCGCAGTGCCTCCGATGGCGACAGATTGACACGTCCGCCCAGCGGCACCAGATCGATGTTCTGCACATGGGCGCGGACACTTTGACCCGGCGGCAGACCCACATACCATTTGCCCACATTCCGGATGACCGTCGAGTCGCGATGCCGTTGCACCCACTCGCGATCCCGATCGATTTCCAGTATGCGATGATTGGTGGTCACCAGCGGCGGCAACGAGCCGCCCACATCGTCGTCATTCAGATTGTAGTTGTCGTCGGGGCCGCTGGCGGCGCTGGTGCCGCCCGTGGGTGGCAGATAGCCGGTCTCGGAGGAGCCACCACCAAATCGATTGGAGGAGGAGTTGCTCTCCCTGAAGCCACCAGCTCCAGTTCCGCCTTTTCCTCTGCCTCCACCAGCAGCTCCAGCTCCACCTCTTCTACCTCCTCCTGCTCCTCCTCCTCTTCCTCCTGGTCCTTCTCCTCTTCTACCAGATCCTCCTCCAGCGGCACTTGCTCCTCCTGCTCCTAATCTTCCACCACCAACTCCAGCCCCGCTTCCTCTGCCACCTCCGTTTCCTGCACCTCCTCTTCCGCCTGATCCACCGTACTTTGTGCTGCCCCTGACTCCATTACCTGCCGCATAACCACGTCGATCTTCCTTGTCCCCGGAGGATTTGGAGCTACCGCTTGAGCTGCTGCTCAATTCAATATCTTCCCCCTCATTACCCTCCCCGCCCACATCTTCGCCTAGTGCACCGCCCGTTCCACCTTCCACATCTCCGCCACCGCCAGCTGGCTTCAAGTAATCCGTGCCAGCTCTGCCTCTGCCTCCAACTGCTGGACCAGCACCACCACTTGGACCCGATCCACCACCACCTCCACTGCTCCCACTGGCACCACCCAAACCACCAGCTGCGCCCCTGCCAAAGTCATTGGCCAAACGGAAATCCGTATCGCCCAGTCGAAAGTCCGCCACTGAGGGATTAATGTGGGTACCCGGACCCACCCGATTGTGCACCACCCGGTAGCCAATGCCAGCGCCGGCAATATACTCCACGGTGCGCTGTACGCCCTTGTCGTCCAGGAAGGAGTAAGTGCCTCGAACGAGGCCATCGGAGGCGCGACTCTCCGCTCGTCGATGATCGGGACCAGCGGCGATCAGTTTGTAGCTGCCACCGGGACCACGTTGCACCGACATCTTGCCACGCGCCTTGGGATGCGACTTGTACAGCGGACTGGAGTAGCCCACTACGGCCGGATTATCCGGCACTGCATTCGAGATCTCAAAGCCAGTGCCGGCTCCGGCCGCATAGCGCACACTGTGCCGCTCACCCACATCGTCCACATAGGAGTAGAGGCCTAGAAAATACGTAAAGCTATTAATACACAGACTATAGGAAAATCCAAGTTCTCGAGATAAAAACAATCCGATTTCAGAAGTCAGAAGTTCGGTGCAGATTGTTCTTAAACCAAGCACAAATTACAGTCGAACGGCCATAACTCGAATTTTATTTAAATCGAGTGTCAATAAACATAATAAACCAAAAAAAAAAAGAATTCCATGAGTCGATGACCTCAAAATTCGAACTTTTTTGGATAATGGTGATTCGAGTTAATGAAGTTCGACTGTACTTGTTTCAATTACGAGTTTCGAATTTCTACTTCGCAAATATAAGTGCTGAGCTTTTTTCACTTTTTTTAATGCCAAGTGGTATATTGTGTTAATTTAACACTAATATACTAAATACATAATTTAATAAAAAATTAATGCTAAAATTAAGTATTGTAAACTTGAATTTTAGAATGATTTTTTTCTCTTTAGCTCCTTTTACAAATCCATTTTTTTTTCCTTTCCCACAAAGTTTTAAACATTTTATTTAATTATTAACTTTTTTCAACTATTTAATTATCAATTTATTTTCTTTGCTTCTAGCGATTTTTCTGCATATTTTGGATTGTAAGTCTTGCATTTTTCGAATATTTTATTTAATTATTTACCTTTTTTAACTATTTAATTATCAATTTATTTTCTGCGCTTCTACACAACTTTATTGGGCTCATATTAATTGTTTGTTTGTTTTCATATTTCATATGAAAATATTGAAAATGAAATACATGTTAATTAGGAAAAGCAAAAAAACTCAATTTCTGATCTAGTAAGAATTTGTTAATATTCTCCTCCCGCTACTAAATGAATTGAATTCTCACTACTTGCCTCTTATTCTATTGGCGGCATCGTTCTCCTCGCTGCGCGATTGATCCGGCGTGCGGAACTTAAAGCTGTAGGAGGGATCATCGTAGGGATCGGCGAGGGGATCATCGGGGCTGCCACGTGGAAGCACCGGATACTGCGCCAAATCCATTTTGCGATGTATCTTTGGACCATTCACGCGAAAGCTGAGAGAGTTGAAAAGGGAAAGGGAAGAGATCGAGATTGAGATCGAGATCGAGATAGATGCAACAATTAGCTGTTCACTCATTTAATTGTTGTGGGAAAAGTTCTCGGATTGGGGAAACGCCCTCTGGGGAAACGGATATAGTCTATAGACAGCTGACAACGGAATTCAAATGTTATCTGATGATCTCGCGCGTCATTGCTTTGATTACCGTTGCCACATTTGAAGTAAGTTCCCCCCTCCCTAGTTTCCCCTTCCCAGCAACTCTATTCAAAATTAAGCTACTTTTTATCTAGCGCTGTGCATCTTAATGAATTTGCCGATTGCCATATTTCACCTAAAACACACACACACACACACACACACACACACACCTTACACTCTTACACCTACACACAATTTGTTAACAGCTTTTGGTTTTCCCAACTACCGGAGATTGCAAAAACAACAAACATTCGAAAATTGAATCTAATCGAAAAAAAATCTACAGCAATTGCATTTACAATCAGTGTTGCCAACATTTTGGTAGCCAAATGATTCAAAAAAAAGCTAAACTTTTCAGCAACATAAGTTCCAGAAAAAACTTTTGTTTTTATATATTTCTTTAAATTTTTCAATTTACAAATATCTTTATTTTGGAAATTCAAAAAAACGGTTGTTCTTTTATAATTCTTTGAATTTTTCAATATAAATTCAAAAATTTGGTGTTTTTACTGGTAAATTTTAGGTGATAAAATCATATGTTCTTCCTAAAAATTTGCATATATATTTCTAAAAATGTTGATAGCAGAAAGAACACATTGAAAAAATTTAGATTATTTTTGACTTTAAAAAAAAAGCCAACTTTTTGTCGACAAAAAGCTGTAGTGGCAACACTAGCTGCAACCAGCGACAACATCGTTTAGCCAGGCAAACAAAAAAAAACAGTTGCTTCCCCCTTCTGCTTCTATTTCATCTCTCTTTCCCACTCCTCTCTCTTCTTGGAACCGCTTCGTCTGCAGCTTTGACTGTGAGCCACGCTTCAGTGGCGCTCTGGGCACTTTGGCGCCCAGTCTTGGGCCTCTCGTGTCGTACGGTTGATATATGAGTTCGCCGGAAGTCGAACCGAACAGATAACTCACTTAGCCACCGCACTTTACTCAACTGGCTGCATTTGGTTATTCTGCTGCGACTTGTCATACCCTGTAATCAGCGAAACTGAGTGAGGAAGGTAGAAGAAATAAACTCAGGCTATGTGCAATATAAAGCGTAGTCAATCTTAGTTTTTACATTCTAGGGTATCTTTAAGTTGTGCACTCCCATCAATTTTGTAAAAATCTCCAAGCTTGTTCATGATTACATTCTAGGGTATCTGTAAGTTGGGCACTCTGTTTTAATTATGTACAAACAAATCTCCAAGCTTATTCTTGATTTAAGTGAAGTATAGCTGTTTATTTGCTTGCTTATGCTCTAGGGTATCTGTAAGTCGATGAGTTCTTATCAAGGGCATCTGTTAGTCGGGCATGCTTCACTTTTCTGAGCAGACAACTTAGCTACCGAAAATGACTCAGCTAGCCGTCATCTTATTCTTCTTCGACGTCTGTTTTTCACTTCAAATACCCTGTAGAGATTAGAAGCGACTCAAAAGGGTGTCATAGACTTAAGACAATCTATGTAACAGTCGCAGTCAGTCGTTTTAACGACTATACATTGCATATGTATAAATTTAGATGTGTAACTTTAGATGTTCAAATATTGATATGCTAGGGTATCTGCTGCTTCTATCCATTGCATGCACTTCACTCGATTCCTTTGGCATTACTCACCCACGTGGTCCGGCTGTATAGACGGTCTCTTCGATTTGGCCGCTCGCTGGACTACGCGAACCGTAGCGACCTCGCACGATGTTGTCTGGAGTTCCCGAGGCGCTATGATAGAAGCCTCCAATGTCATCATTTGCATGTCTAAAGATTCCGAAAAGTATCCGATATGTAGTTGCGTGTTGTTGCCCCATGCGTGGCAGTGAGTGAGTGAGTGAGTGAGTGAAAGAAAGACACACATCGAATACAGTTACTCAGCGATAAAAGATGTGCACCACACGGCGTATACGTATTATGCGCATTGTTGTTGTTGTCGGTTGCCAAACGGCGTTAAAAAGTTGTTAACAACAACAACAACAACAACAACGGCTCAGCGCAGACGAACCGTGATGCGTTTTGTTAGGGCAAGGTGTTAAAAATATTCCATTAAATGATTTGTTTTACTTTTTCCAAACAGACAAAAACATAATTAAAAAATGCTGGTTGTCTTTAAACAGCTGCGAGCAACTCAAGTGTGGAGCATTTGCAGTTCATGTTGGTTAAAGTTATTCATCAGCAAAAGGAGAGAAATATTTTGTCGATTTAACATGAGATTAATCTGGAATTAAGTGTTAGTTCAATACAGGATTTTTTTGGAATAAAATCTTTGGAATGTAGAAATATAAAAATGGGTCATAGGATACATGATTAATCCAAGTGTCGTTTGATTATATCGATTTTACATTAGGTTAATCTTTGGATTGTAAATATTTTATGACTTTCAAAAAGTTGCCATTTGTAAAGATGAAATATCGAAAAATATTGAAATAGGGCAAAGGTTACATGATTAATCCTAGAGTCATTTAAAATCTGCTAAGATTTTTCAGTACAAATATTTAAATGTTCATATTTTAGGCTGACACTGAAACTCATCCCTTATTCTTAGTTACTCTGGGTTGCACTGTTTAAAGGATTCAATCCTTAATTAAATGTCACATAAATTTAATTAATTTACTGGACTCATTTTAAATATGAAATATTTGTGTGTTATTTAATATTGTTCTTTCTCGTTCACAAAGTCAAAGAAAGCTTTTTGATTAAGTCGTTTTTTTTATTTAATTGATATATAATGTTGTAAAGTTTTTGCAGGCTGACAAACACATTTATAACTTTATACCGAAACTGAAAGGATCCATCCGCATTGATGGTATTATATTCAATTTCGGCTAGCACAGGATCACGCAGAAAGCCAAGAAAAGCGCAGGAAAAGCAAAGCAGACGCAGCATTAGCATTTTCAAAGATTTTCCGAATTTTATAGACTGATTTGAACGACTTGAATATAATTATTTGCAAATTAAACACGCATCCTGCAAGGCAAAAAGACAAAGTCACAGGCACAGTTACAGTTACAGTGAAGCAGCAGTATGATGGTATTGCTGTTGTTGCTGTTGTTGTTGTTGTTGTTGTTGCAAGTGGTGAGCGCGACTTCGTGTGGCGGCAAGAACAACGCGACGTTGACGACTGAATGCGCCAAAGCGTTAGACCTTCGTATTTAAATACGATTCTCAGGCGAATCAGCAGCGCTTGAATCGGTTAGATTCGTTCGTTCGTTCAACAGCTACAGCAACAACAACAACAACAACAGCTGCCACTTGTCTCACCTGACCACCCACCAAAGTGGCAGCCACGAAGATGAAACAACAACAGCAACAACAACATTTGTGTGCAAATTGCGTTACACGAAACATTCAAAGAGTGAGGAGGGGACAAAATGGAAGGTGAGAGAATTTGTTCTAATGATGGACACGCAAGTGTCTGTTGTTGTTGTTGTTGTTGCTATTGTTGCTGCTGTTGTTCTTTTCAACTGAAGTTGTGGCTGCTGTTTGTGCAACCATTGCTAACAATGTTAAGAGTCAGCTTGTTCAGTAAATTGCAACAGGAGAATAGAAAAAGGAGACAGGAATATAAAAGTCGTGGATGCAGCTGTCTGTCAATTAGTTGAAGTTGCTCTTTTGTCGTGCTCTTCTTGTTCTTATACTCCATGTTGCTATTCTTGTTCTTCTGTTGTCGTAGATTTAACTTCCTGCTGCTGCCGCATTGTTGACAATTTTCCAACTGGAGTTCACCGCGTGATCTATGCCAAAACGTTTTTCTTGAGCATTGAACTCAGCGAGAGGCTGCACTGTGAGAAAACACCAAGTAAACGGAGTCAGAGTAAAAGAAATTTATACCTCAAGCGAACACAATTATTTTATTTAAGCAATGAAACTTTTAAAATATTATATTCAGACTTTAAAAAGATTAGAAGGTATTTATTTTATTAAGTTTTGGAAAAGTAGCTTTGCATTTTCGAACATCATTTGAATTTTCTTTTCAATTTAATTGTGCAATAAATAAATAAATTAATAAATAATATATTCAGACTTAAAAAAAATTAGAAGGTATTTAATTAATTAATATTTGGAAAAGTAGCTTTGAATTTTCGGACATCAGTTGAATTTTCTTTTCAATTTAATTGCACAATAAATAAATAAATAATATATTCAGACTTTAAGAAGATTAGACGGTTTTTATTTTATTAATATTTTAAAAAGTAGCTTTGAAGTTTCGAACATCATTTGAATTTTCTTTTCAATTTAATTGCACAATAAATAAATAAATTAATAAATAATATATACAGACAAAATTAGGAAATATTTAATTAATTAATATTTGGAAAAGTAGCTTTGAATTTTCGGACATCAGTTGAATTTTCTTTTCCATTAGTAGTTTACACTTTTATTTATTTTTGCAATATATTTAATTCAATTTATAATACAACCCCCAAATAATTTCTTATACTTTTAAATGAAGGCAATTTGTTCATTTTTGTTTCTTTCTTTTTTTTTAAATTTATTTATTTAGATAATTTAATTAGTTGACTTAGTAAATATAAGAACAATTCAGTTTAATCTTATGCTAGTCTCTGATCGAGCTCTCGAACAAAAATAAATCTTATGTGAAGACTTTCTTTTCAAAATAAAAAGGTTTAGATATGTACTGCTAACTAAGTTTAGTATTTCGCTCAGTGTAAGCGTAGGCAATTTTCAATATGGCACGCCCACTTTAATATTCAACGGAGCACCGTTAGAGTTGCCCGTCATCTTTCCGTCTATGAGACTATTATAAATTTGTTTTGGCCCGAGTCTAGGTCAGTGTCTTAGCTGCAATTTGCGTCTTGGCCTGGCCTGGCCTGGCTCAGCATCTGGCAATTAAAGGCAATTACGCGACGTGCTGGCAAGTACAGGAAGAGTTGCAGCTCGTAGCTGATAGTTGATAGGCGGCAGATTCTCAGATTCTCAGATTCTTCATTCAAGTAGTTGTTGCTACCACCCGCCACAATTTCCGCCTAGGATGTGCCGAAAAGAATTTCCAACCTTTTTTAATGAGCATAATTAGTGAGCGAGTGAAGAGCCATAGAACTGACGATCTAAAGAGCCACAGAGGCACCGCAACAGCACAGTTATTGGCCATTGTTCTCGGCACTAGAATGAACATAGGAAAATATGTCAAATATTTGCATTGGATTTTGTATTTTACGCGTGTCACGAGCGCGATTTTGAAATAGAACTATAATACTGACTCAAGTTTCTATCAATGAAAATACCGATGATTATAACATCTATATAGAATTTATTTAAAGAAAGAAGTTATAAAGAATTGATTTAAAGTATAAAAAGGGTTAAATATTTTGTATAAGAAAATCCTGAAATGAGTGTATGCAAATAATATATAAAGTAGTTTAATACAATAATATGACAACAAATATCTTGATAAGAACTAAAGTTTTCCTTCTTCAAAGAAAATTCACAACTAATCTATTTTCTCCAACTATGCTAATGTTAGTATTTTGCCGTAATAATACAAAAATACTGCAACAAAATTGGAAATGAATTTTTTTTAAAGCTTTTCAGCATGATACAAAAACACTGCACATAATTGGAAATTAACAAAATACTAAAAAAATATTAAAAATATTACCAAAATACTGCTCATAAATTTAAACTAAAACAAGTACGATTCTGTCATTAGTTAAATTGGTTGAGATAGCTCAAAAAATAACAAAGTGTCTATTATTGAAAATATCTGAGAAATATTGACTTTTTGGACTTTCAAAGAGCACAACTTTAATAACCAATTTCCATGAGGAATGTCTTATTTTTCATAATATTAGCCCTACTTTTAGTTTGCATTTAAATTTTTTGATTCTGAGACAAACATTTTTTTTTCAAAAATGGTCGATTTTTACAGTGTTACCCCTTTACATTTTTTAAAAATTTTCAAAAATTTTAAATTTTAAATTTATGCTTTTTATCGACTTTAGGTGATAAAATTAGGGTAAAAAAGTAGTTTTGAGCAAATTGCCACTTTTTTTCTTTGAAATCGAAGCTAAAAACTGCAAAATTGTCTCTGTACATAGTACATGGTACTCTTATGATTTGAATAGATTAGACAAATCTTGATGGATTTTCAAAAGGAATGCCCCTGCTCGATTCGCTCGCCTTCCCCCGGCTCGCTGTTAATACTGATCAAGAATACATATACTTTATAGGGTCGGAGATGCTTCCTTCTGCCTGTTACATACAACATTTCACAAAACCATTATACCCTCTTTGACCATTTTCAATGGGCACAGGGTATAAAAAGTTAAATTTTATGACATTTATTGAGTCCCATCACGCGCTCATCTCTAGTTTAGAACCGAACATCACAGAGGGCGCTGCTAGAACGAAAGACTTAAGACACGAACTTGGGATCGCTTGGCTGCGTTTTGTGCGTCGACCGAATTTATTATGATTTACTGACCTACACGAGTACTTTAGTGGATGTTGTTATTGTGTGTTTTATGACTGCCGCATAGTTTGATAGCGATAATCTTGATTATAGTTTAGTTTAGTTTAATATGTAGATTTATTAGGGTATAGAGTTAAACAAAAATGCGGAAGACTTTGTTGTGACGCCATTTATTGACCAAGTTAATGAGATGGTCTTCTCAATTACAATGCGGCTTAGGGTTGACATTGCTGGGGGAATAATGGAATTGAAACAACGACGCCACTGTACAGTTATGTTGTGTTAATAACCGTAAGGACAAGTTTGGAGGCAACTGCACGCATGGGAAATGTGCAACCAGTTGTTGTTGTTGTTGTTGTTGTTGTTAGTATTATTGTTGCAGTTGCCATTGAACCACATAACCATAGAGCAAAACTGGAAATTCATATGCGTTTCACTGCCAACTGTTTGGCTTGGCGAGGCAGGAGAGGAAGGCCAAATGCCGGCAATCCTGCAACTTGCATGGAAAGTGAAAATGCTTTCGTTTTCATTTGAACATTTTTGCGCTTCGACATTTCAATTGGCAGCTGTTGCTCAAGGTGTGCGGTTCCATTGAGCGCGTCAATCAAATTGTGTGTAGTGAAGCAGCATGAAGATTATACAACTTGTACACATTTTGTGTGTTATTATCACATCCATCGATGCCCTCGAATATATCATACGCTATGAGGTGAAAAAGGAGCGCTGCTTGAATCCTCCGCGCACCGCGAGACGTGTGGAGTCTGTGATAAGGGATTGCCAGGAGGAGGTGAAGAACAAGCTGGTTACAGGTGAGTAGACTGTAGGGTTTTACATAAGACCATTTTATTTAGTTAAAGTACTTTTAAAAAATTCAATTAAATTAAGTAACTTGAAATGTTAAACTAATCTGAATTATATTGAAATTTAAATTTAAGCTGAAAGGATAAAAGAGAAATGAAATATTTGAAATTTAAAAATCTGGAAAAGTGAAAAAATAGTGAAATTATTCAACATTTGGTGCACGAATAAAACCGACAATTTTATTTATTTAAAGTACTTTTAAAAAATAAAATAAAATTAAGTAACTTAATCTTAATGATATTTAAATTGACATTTAAGCTGAAAGAAAGAAAGAGAAATGAAATATTAAAAATTTAAAAAATAATAAAATGAATCAACATGAACTGAGGAAAACCCAGTAAAACCCAATCAAATCATTATGATTTCCTTGATTTGTTTAAGCCTATAAAATATAGAGGTCCTAGAATTTAGATGTTGTCTTTCTTTCTAATTGTTTTATTTTTTAGATAAATGATTTTTTAAGCAGTCTAACTCTCTTCCTCTCTTCACTCACAGAAGCCTACCAGATACTCAAGGAGCAGGTGTCGCAGGAGCAATCGCCTTTAAATCCGCACAGCGACAGCGTTGAGTTTATAGAATCCGCCGACTGGCCGCCCATGCCCGACGCAGCTCTGCTGGAGCAACCGCCCACGAAGACGCCGCCCAATGCCAGTCGCTATGAGTACATACTCTTCGATGAGCCGGAGCCACGACGCCGTGTGGCACGTTTGATGCGCAGTGTTAAGCGACTGGATGTGGCAAGTGTGGGCATCTATCATCCCACGCTGGTGCCGCTCGAGGACAAACGCATTGCGGGGGTAAGTCTAAAAAGGGGCTATATGGATGCAACATGTTCCTGCCACCTTTTGTCAGCCATAAAGATCTATCTTGTTAATGAACGTGCAATTAAGTTCAATGGCAGCGCGCAGAGGCAACATTGCCATTGATTTGGCGTGCAATTAAAATGCAACCTCAAGTACAGTCGCCCCCGCCGCATGCTAAAGTCAGGGTTGTATTTTTTTTATCGCCAGACAATTGAAAGAAAAGCGCAGTCGTTGTTGCAGTTTCAGCCAGTGTTGTCTGAATTTTAAAGATGAAAAAAAGCTTATTTGAGAAAAAAAAAAAAAAGATAATTAAAAATAACTTAAAGAATTTTTTAGAAAGGTCTGAAAACACCCAAAATGAAATCTAGCAATTAAATTGCCAAATGTCTTTTTTGTCTTACTGAATAACTGATTTTCTTTAGTTTGCTGCATTTATCCTTTCAGCTGAAATAGCTAAATCTAGCTATAAAATATTTAAGTTGCCAACACTGTTCGTTATTGCAGTTGCAGTTGCTTTTGTTGTTGTTGTTGTTGTTGTTGTTGTTGCATATAGCCAGCTGTATTTTTTGTTCACACACAACAAGCTAAATTTTATGGCTGAAAAGTGCATTTTATGGATGCATTTAATACACATTAGCTGCTTTTTATGCATCAGCAAATTGAATGCTTAGTTAAAAGTATTTTCTGTTTCTTCTCCGTTTTCTCGATTGTTGCTGCTGTTCTTTTATTTTCAGTGTCTGCTGCACTGCGTCTATGCCAGAAACAACGCCATTGACAAGAACGGTTGGCCGACACTCGATGGCTTGGTGGACTTCTACTCGGAGGGTGTACACGAGCACGGTTTCTTTATGGCCACATTACGTTCCGTGAATCTTTGTCTGCGGGCCATGACCAATAAATATCATGTGAATCGCAAAGACTTGCCGCAGAAAGGCGAAAGCTGTGATTTGGCATTTGATGTCTTCGACTGTATATCCGATCAAATAACAGGATATTGCCTCGAACAATATAGCAAATATTAGGAATTACATGTAATAAAAGTTTATTGAAGAGAAACTCTTTTGAATTTTATAACTGAAAGCTGATGCTTTTAATAGCGCCATCCAGCGTATTAATGTTGAAACTAATCATTGGCACTATTTCAACAGGCCAGGTGTTAAAAAAGCTGCTGAGAGATGGCGACACTACGTATCTTGTCACAGCACCAAGAGCGATATTTTTGGTAAAACCTGAGTACACTGCCTACGGTCACATTGGCCGCTAGTTGGAAACGCGAGTTGTTTGGATCCACAAGGTTGCCACACGTTAGAACAGCTGTTCAGTTTAATTTCAGCTTTTTCTTCAAGAAGGTTGGCAACACTGAACGAACGCGAGCGTACGAAAAAAAAGTAATAATTGAATTGTGCTTATTAAAATAGTGTGTAAATAATAAGGGTTATATAGTACACAATACATTGTTCACATTGTACTGTTGTTACGTATTGTATGTACTACAAGTGACTTAAGTGTTTATATGTATGTAGTTGAAAGCACCGAACGTAATTGAGGTCAAATTCGTGAAATAACTGGAAAACTGTAACAAATTGCAGAGCTTTTAAGATGAAAACGGGACTATTATAAGATAAATATTAAATATTTACTTTTTGTGCTTTGCTGCAGTTGATAAAAGCAAATTTTCCTTGGCCCTCAAATCTATTAGGGCTTATATAATGCAAGTGGGCGTGTTTCCAATGCGCCTGCGCTTGCCAAAAATGAAAAAAAAAAAACGTAGAAAAGTGAAATTTCGGGAACTCGAAGCGACGGCGACTGCGGCTGCTGTTGCTGCCGGCGGCCAAACGACGTCACATGTTTTAGTAAATTAGTCGGTGTACATTGCAATGATGACGCAATTTTGCGTTTGCTCAAACACTTAATGCTCATTGAGTGCGAGTGAGTGCGATAATGCCGCGTGTGCTTTTCGTGCTTGTGAATCATTCACATAATTGCTGTTCTTGTTGTTGTTGCTGGAATTCTCAGTAAAATGCGACCGCACTGTCAGCATACAGAAAGTTCCCCAAGTGATTGTTGTTGTTGGCTGTGACTCGCTCTCTCTCTCTCTCTCTCTCTCGGCTCTTTCTGTCTGAGAAACTGCCACTCAACAGGTTGCATTCCCTTTTAGCTAGCAAAGTCTAGGCCAAGTCACAGTTTCCGCCATTGCCAACTATTTGTTGCGCTTCAATGGACACACGCGGTCGGTCGTCTCTACAACTGTGTGTGTGTGTGTGTGTGTGTGTGTATGTTTGTGTGTCGTCCACTTGAACTGGAGTTGTTTTTGCATGCGCTTTGTCAAAAGTCTACACTATCGGCATTTTGGGGGCTCGTCTGCTCTCCGCATGCAACTGCATTTGGTTTGTGTCTTGGCTATTCCAATTGGCATTTGCACTCACTTCTTCTTGGCGCATGTTTGAACTTGAAATTTTTGCTATTGATTAGTAACGCAAGGTATGTGTGTTTTTGTACTTTATGTGAGTCATTTTAAATATACATATGTATGTATGTATTTTCCCTTCTCTCATTCCACATGTCGATTAAGCGGCAAATTTAAAAAGGCAACCAGCTGACGACAGTGACGACTTATTGTCGACTTTTATTTGAGCACGGACTTTGAAATGATTGTAAACAATATTTTTGGTAACCTAAACACAAACACACACACACATTAGATAAGAGAATAGAATGATAAGAGATTTTTATCAGTTTGCGCTTGGCCCCTTTTCCTGAGTGCACACACGCATTCACACCTACATACATACATGCATATGTAGATACATTTGTATCTATATCTAATGAGATACATTTTGGCGTTGTCATGTGCCTTTTTATCGCACATTTTGTTTTTCAAGCGCTCCGGACGTAAACGAAACAACAACAATTCGATTTCTAAAAAAAAATTGTTTTATTTAGTTGTTGTTGCTGTTGTTTTTCATTATTTCACTTTGGGGTAATCTTTCGGCTGCGCTGCCACAAAGCGTTCAGTCGACGCGCAGCACTCAACACGAACAAATCGTTGGGCTCGCGTATCTGTCAGATACGTCGTACACACATACATATATATTCGGTTCGTTATACGCTATACGCTTTTTTCCAAGTTATGCACAGTGTTTTTTTATGGGGCCAGTGCAGTGCATAATTTAAAATAACTTAACAGCTCCAAAAAAAGCAGCTTTTGAAAGTTTATAAAAAAAAAACAGTTGAAAATTCAGTTCGAGTTACATATATATATTATATATTAATTAGCAGTTATTGCGCTATTATTAATATAATAATTTGCCAACATTTTTTCAGCTGGCATTCTCGCACGCGAGTTTTCTTTTGTTATTTGTATCTTTTTGCTTTTTTCACTTATGTAATCATCTGTTTTCGTAACCAAAGCGGCGACGTCGACGGAGAAAAATGATAATTGCAAGAAAAGCGGATAAATAACGTGGGAAAAGTGTGAGAAAGAGATGCAGCTAGCTTGTTGGCAAACTAATTAAATTCAATTATCTTGTTTTGTTTTTGGTTTTGTAATCAGTGTAGGCAGTACACAAATAAAAAATGTAAAAAACTTTAAAATATGCATTAAATAAGCTAAACTGGCAACACTGCTTGTAATCAACCGTCTGTCAAAGCGGCCACTTTCAAATATTCAATACGTTAGTGACCGCTATAAACCGGTTAGTTTTATGAGCCACAAATAATCGGCTGTCTGTCTGTCTGTAACCCACATAATGTAGCATTCAAGTAGCTGATCAATGAAGTGAAGGCAGCCAAAATGAATGGACAAGCTAAAATTGTTTGTGGGACAGAGGAAAAATATAATCGCTTCGCTCTCAGAATTGAAATTTATATATTATTGCACCATCAAAATTGTCTTAGCTATTTTGTGTGAAAATTTCAGCTTTCTAGGCTTAACCGTTTGATTCTCAGTCAGTCAAGATAAAGAGTTTTAAATATATAGATTTCAAATTTAATAAACATTTAAGCATTGCCAGTAGTATCTTAAATCTTATGGGATTTCCTGTAGCGCTAGATTGTAAGATTATCAATTTTAAATTAATTTAAAAAAAAAACAGACTAGACACACATCAGACTTCTTTCATTTCACTCCACAGCTGATAAGCGCATGTGACCTGTTAACGTATTTTGTCGATCAATTGCCACGCCTTGTTTACTTTTTTTTTGCATAGAAAATCGCGGGATTTTAGATAATATTTATTTTCGCACGCGCTTGCTTATCAGATCAAAAAGAAGGGAAATGAATTGAATTAATAATTAAATTGGTTGCGTGGCATGATTTATATCAAATATCTGGAGGCTGGTTCTTATTTTATCATATCAGTTGAAACACTTTTATTTAAACCAGGCTAGCACACAACTACACTCTCGAGACAAATAAAGCAACGAGATATTATTGTTTAACAAGCAAAAATATACACAAAATTGATTAAGTCAAGTTGACAATTGCGCAGCACACGAAAACAAAAAAGAAAAGTGCACAAAAAAATTCACTAAAGTCATACATATATAGATAACATTATATATATATGTATACACATATATATTTTCGACAACATTTCACCACTGTGCCCATGAGTTTTTGGCCAACTCGCAACAAGCAATTTGACGTCATTTTAGGCTGAAAAAAACCAACGATCGCAGTGTCACGTGTGTGTGTGTGTGTGTGAATTGAGGTAACTGGGCTGAGTCTAGTCAGCTGTCTAGACTGATACATTCAGATACATTTGTATCTATGTTAATCAGCTGCCTCTGGTAACTTGTTCTGTATTCTTTCATAATCATCGTTAGTTGCAAACTGATGTAAAGAAAATGAAGTTATAGTAAATTTGTCACTTGTATAACAGACAGTCATATCTTATCAACAACTAGGAAAACAGTTGTCCACACACACACACTCACACACACACACATAACAACAGCTAGAATAATAACTATTTAAACAACTTTTGATGTTTGTCAACAATTAAACTATCAGTCTATCAGTCTAAAGCTGGAAACTCTTGCTGTCATTTGCTTATCAATTATTGTCTATTTATTTTGTTAATAATTTTACATAATTTGTTTCAATACTTTAATTACAGTTCTATTTGGTAAAAATACAAAATGCATAGAGCACACACAGCCTTTAGTCTGGCGTTATCGCCGATGGCGCATAAAAACTTTGCCACATGGCTTTTAAACAGCAGCAGCAGTCAAAAGGTAAGTGAAATTAATACAATATATAATTCTATTATTCAATTAATCAATTGATTTATTTAATCAGCTGGTCAAGGCCACCGCCGCTGCCGCCGTTCGCACCTACAACTCAGCGGCCGCGGAGCCTTTTGCCAATGGCAGCACCGCCACCTACGTCGAGGAGATGTACAATTCCTGGCTGCGTGATCCCAGCTCTGTGCATACTGTAAGTGTGCTCATTCCCTGGAATGACAACACGGGCTACAAGGCTAACACGCGGGGGTCAATCTCCTGTTTAATTAACCACAACAACGCCAAGAAAACATGTTTTCTTATTGTTAAATGTGGCAACAGGTCAAGCGCCTTTTAACGCATATCGACTGCAATATTGCTACATTCAACGATTTTAACAATTTAACAAGCAAGATTTATTAATACGTAGTTTAATACGCTTGCTGAAAAGCATATCTTAAAATATCTAATCATATCCAAATTTGTTTAATACTTAATTGTATATTTATTTTGCTGATATTTTTAAGAATGTTGTTTGATGGTAGACTAATTCAGTCAAATTGGCTAAAATAATACCAAATGCCTAAGTTCTAAATTGTTGAGACATTTTAAGAAACATCAACATTTTTTTATACTAAAACTTGATTTTCAAACAATCGCTCCTATAACTGCTACTTGATAGTCAAACTTTATTCACTGAGTTGCATGTTTCATTACAAAATTATAATACCAGGTCGAAAGCTTACTAATACTACAACAATTTCTTGTTAATTGCCCAAAACACCTTTAAATTACGCTTAAACTATGATTAATCAGCTTTTGTAAATCAGCTATACTAATATTATTTTTATCCAATTTTTTGTATAGTCCTGGGATGCGTACTTTCGCAGCAATACGTATGTGAGCCCACCAAATTTGGCGCCCGTTCAGGCCAACACGATGCCGCTGTCGGCCTTCAACTTTGGCAGCGCTGTCGGCGCTGCTCCCGACTCCAAGACCATTGATGATCATCTGGCTGTGCAGGCGATCATTCGAAGCTATCAGGTATGCTTGTGCTGGGTCCACTGCTAGATTTCCCACACTTATTATAGAGTTGGAACAGTTGAGATTGCAGACGCAAAAGCGTAATATTTGCTTTTTGTTCGTTTCGTTTATGTTTTTCCCTTAATTTCCTTTTCGGTTGTTCTTTTTGTACCATTCAGGTTCTATATTTATTTAATGTTTATGTTTTTAGATCTTTTATGTAGAGCTGCCCGCCTTCTTTCCCTTCTTATTTTGTGTTTCATTTATTTTGTGTGTGCAGTCGAAAAAGTATCTCAATCTCAATCACACACAAGTAGCTTAGAGAATTCTTTTTCCTTATTATTTGGTATAAATGCTCCCCATGCATTTATTGTTTACATTGTAGTTACCATGCCCACCTCTCCATCCATTCAAGTTTGTTTAGCTGGCAATCATGTGTAGTTACATTTTAAACTTTTAAAGCAGGGATCGCAAATTACAGTTAGTCAAAAAAGTTTTAAAATAGTGATCTAGTTCAGCGGTGGGCACGCAGTGGCTCTGGGAGCAGCTGCTGCTCTCTTCGTTATTCGGCGTCACTTGGCTCGCGAGC
Organism: Drosophila rellima; assembly: GCA_035043635.1. Lineage (NCBI taxonomy): Eukaryota > Metazoa > Arthropoda > Insecta > Diptera > Drosophilidae > Drosophila > Drosophila rellima. The sequence continues at coordinate 3,047,993 of JAWNMV010000529.1, forward strand.
CCTTGGAGATTTTGAACACTTTACTTAGTTCAACTAATTATTTTAATTTTCTACATTATATTAAAAAAAAAAACTTTAATCGTAACGATCCCTGTTTTAAAGTGTAGTAAATTGTAGGGTATTTCTGTTACACAACATATGATATGGTCACCTTAATTTACATAATTTGCATTTGATCCTTGCACCACATTGGTTTCTTGTCTGTAGTATATATCTTATAAGTAATATCTTGATGTGTAGTTAGATGATCTTAAAAAATCTACATAAAAAACGAGAACAACATAATCAATTTTAATATATATTGAAAGTAAAATCTAAACTCTGCATAATGTGTATAATTCAATACTATATAATTTAATGTATGCTGCATATTCATATAAAATGAATGAATATGTATATATATATATATATATATAGTCACGTGGTCATTTGGCATCTGATCTGGATCCTCTTGGAATTTTAACACGCGAAAAAACCGTTTGCAAGGATGGCCTTGCACGTCGGGCTAACGAGGATGTGCTCCGGCAGCATTCTGGGTTTTTGTTTGGTAAATTCTCAAAAAACTCTACATATCGTAACACCCCCCCGCCACCACCTCCCCCCTCAATAAATGCACTCCCTCCATATAAAACACATGCACACACACAATCACGCAATCAATTTGTAAAATTGTTTCTAGTGCTTTAAAGCCTATTTAACCCCCCATTTAATAATATTTCTTACTTTATAAATATATCGATACTTTTATCGATATATATCATGAAATTCGGAGTTGATGAGGCACAGCTAAGTCAGGACCTTAGACTTATCGTTTAATAATACCAATTCTATCAAATTCAAATAGTTCATAAGTTAGTTGAGTTTAGTTCAAATGTCTTCTCATCAAGTGTAACTGTACTCGTAAGTAAACTCGGTGTTTGGCTTTCACAAAACTATCAATTAATTACAATTACAATTAATTCCTTAATGTGTCGTCCTCCTAGTGCATCACAGTTTCCCATTAGCCTTAACCTTAAACCCAAAAGAAAAAAACCAAGAGAAAACTCTTTTTTATTTTTGTCGCTCCCAATGCTGCTTACTTTATGTATCTCTATCTATGTATCTCTATCTCTCTGTATCTAGCTATTTGTTATATCGATTACTATTTCATAATTATTTTATATGCTATAATTATTTATTAATTTTTCTTTTTTTCTTCATTTTACTTTATATGCTTTCTAACCTTCCAAAATAAAAAAAAATCAAATGCAATCGAAAAACGTTAAACAACAAATTCCAAATTCTCTCTCTCTCTTGTATTATGTGTGCAACAATAAAAAACATTGTTAATATTACTATGTAACAACAACAACTACAAAACACTACACTACACTACAAAATTACTGACATACGTTAGATTCGAGGACATAATGTTGCTCATCTCGATCCACTCGAAATTAATACACCAGATTTGCCTGGCAACTCCTCGACGAAATCCATTTACGCTAATTTCAGTTTCGGTAAGTAAGCTTAGAGCCTGTCCGTACATATATAACTATATGTATGTGGGGGAATCCCCTTTTCCCCCTGCACTTTAATTTCCACTACAACACGTACACCCAAAATTCATTATATATTTTTGGTTTTCTTTTTCTTTAACTTGTGTTTTCGTTACGTCCTGTACAATAAAAAACTCCCCCACAAAAATCAAACAATTTATAATATTTATGTCGTACTTAGTAATTCCCAACTTGTACCTTGTACTTCCTTTCATGCACACATTCCAAAAAATAAAAAAAATATATAATAATACAAAAATTACAAAATAAAACTATCCGATAGAGCCAAGTAAATATATACTTTTATATATATAAATATAAATCTATTGCTCAGTTCATGTGTTATTTATAGTTGGCATTATTATTAGAATATTATTTTTTTTAATGTAATTTCATAAGTTCATGATTAGATTTGATTGCATGTCGTGAATTTGTTATAGACATTATGAAAAGTTATTGTTTTTAACAAATTAGAAACGTTTTCAAGGAGTTCCTATTTTATTAAGAAATTGAATAGTGAAATCTATTTATATGTGAATTTATTTTGTTAAAACAATGACTTGACTAACTATAAATACATATATGGATCAAAGTTGATAATCAGGCATTCACAGAATATACAATATACACACATATATATTTATAGTCAATGTAAGGCATGTTCCAAGTGTTAGTTCAGTTATGTACAGTCTAGGACAGTTGAGCATGTTCAACTTTTTATATATACATATATATATATAGAGCACAATATACACAGAACAACAATCATTACACTCCGAATTTCAAACCAAACCATTTGCCGCCCACAACTACAACAAAAACAACAGCTAAACTAATCAGCATCACTAAAAAACAAACATTTAATTAATAACACTTACTAATATTACCCAATATATATATATATAATTTCGATAACATTAGGCGAGCAGGATATGGAGCGCCAGTTCAAGTTGCCCAGCACCACATTCATTGGTGGCGATGAGGCTTCTTTGCCCTTGAAGTAAGTCACTTAATTCTCGATCTAATCCAAAGCTCAACTAATTTGACCATTTGACTTTCAGGGAAATCCTTAACCGTCTGGAGAATGTTTACTGCAATAAAATTGGTGTGGAATTCATGTTCATCAACTCTTTGGAGCAATGCAACTGGATTCGCAAGCGTTTCGAGACGCCCGGCGTGCTCAGCTTTACGCCGGAGGAGAAGCGTCTGATTTTGGCCCGTTTGACACGCGCCACCGGCTTTGAGGCGTTCTTGGCCAAGAAATACTCGTCGGAGAAGCGTTTCGGCTTGGAGGGCTGTGAGATTATGATCCCGGCCTTGAAGGAAATCATTGATGTGTCCACCGAGCTGGGCGTCGAGTCTGTCATCATGGGCATGCCCCATCGTGGTCGTCTCAATACTCTGGCCAATGTCTGTCGCAAGCCATTGAATCAAATCTTTACCCAGTTCGCTGGTCTGGAGGCTGCCGATGATGTAAGTATAAAATGAATTTGAAAAAAACTATTTTTTTTAATTTTTGAAAAAGAAAAAGGGAGACCTAATGCTTAAAAATCGATATTTGGAGTCAAAAAATTGTTTGCAAGAAATTCATTAAATTTGAATGCAGAATGAATTTAGAGTCCGAACCATGTTCAAAATGACATTCCGCTTGAAAATCGATTCAGTTATGGCAAAGCTAAACAATTTTGAAGTTGGCCTACATCTCTACCTAGCCACTTTACAAGTCAAAATTTTTGTTCATTTTGGGGTGATTTTTTACAAAAAAATGAAACGTCTCAGAATCAAGTTTAAAGTGTTGTTTTATACTAATTTGGGTACCAGGAGTTGATTAAAAATAAAAACTCGAGATTTAAAATTTTGAATTTTTGAAAAACCAAAGGGGGGACCCTTACCTAAAAAATCTGTTTTTGAGCCAAAAATTTGTTTGCCAGAAATTAAATAAATTTGAATGTAGAATAAATTTAGAGGTCAAACCATGTTCAAAATGACATTCCGCTTGAAAATCGGATCAGTTTTGGCAGAGAACTAACAACTTGAAGTTGGTCTCATACCCTACCAGCAACTTTACAAGTCAAAATTTTTGTTCATTTTGGGGTGATTTTTTACAAAAAAATGAAACGTCTCAGAATCAAGTTTAAAGTGTTGTTTTATACTAATTTGGGTACCAGGAATTGATTAAAAATAAAAACTCGAGATTTAAAATTTTGAATTTTTGAAAAACCATAGGGGGGACCCTTACCTAAAAAATCGATATTTTGAGGCAAAAAATGAACTGAACGAAATTGAATAAATTTAAATGCAGAATGAATTTAGAGTCCGAACCATGTTCAAAATGACATTCCGCTTGAAAATCGGATCAGTTTTGGCAGAGAACTAACAGCTTGAAGTTGGCCTACATCTCTACCTAGCCACTTTACAAGCCAAAATTTTTGTTCATTTTGGGGTGATTTTTTACAAAAAAATGAAACGTCTCAGAATCAAGTTTAAAGTGTTGTTTTATACTAATTTGGGTACCAGGAATTGATTAAAAATAAAAACTCGAGATTTAAAATTTTGAATTTTTGAAAAACCATAGGGGGGACCCTTACCTAAAAAATCGATATTTTGAGGCAAAAAATTAACTAAACGAAATTGAATAAATTTAAATGCAGAATGAATTTAGAGGCCAAACTCTGATCAAAATGACATTCCGTTTGAAAATCGGATCAGTTTTGGCAAAGCTAAATAAGTTTTAAGTGGGTCTCAATTCGCTCCTAGCAACTTTACAAGTCAAATTTTACGAAATAATTTATGAAATTATTGACTAATTATCTTGATTAATTTCATAGGGTTCCGGTGATGTGAAGTACCATTTGGGCACATACATTGAGCGCTTGAACCGCGTGACCAACAAGAATATCCGTCTGGCCGTCGTGGCGAATCCTTCGCATTTGGAGGCCGTCGATCCTGTGGTGCAGGGCAAGACACGCGCCGAGCAGTTCTATCGCGGCGATCAGGAGGGCAAGAAGGTCATGTCCATTCTCATTCACGGCGATGCCGCCTTCTGCGGCCAGGGCGTTGTCTACGAGACGATGCACTTGTCGGATCTGCCCGATTACACGACGCACGGCACGATTCATGTGGTGGCCAACAATCAAATTGGCTTCACCACCGATCCCCGATTCTCGCGCTCCTCCCCCTACTGCACGGATGTGGCACGCGTTGTCAATGCACCGATTTTCCATGTCAATGCCGATGATCCCGAGGCCGTGATGCATGTGTGCAAGGTGGCTGCCGAATGGCGTGCCACATTCCACAAGGACTGTGTCATCGATCTGGTTGGCTATCGTCGCAATGGCCACAACGAGATCGACGAGCCGATGTTCACCCAACCGTTGATGTACCAAAAGATTCGCAAGCACAAAAACTGCTTGGATCTCTATGCGGACAAGTTGATTGCCGAGGGCACCGTGACCGGCGAGGAGGTGAAATCTGTTGCCGCCAAGTATGAGAATATCTGTGAGGAGGCCTTTGCGCTGGCCAAGACCGAGACGCATGTCAAGTACAAGGATTGGCTCGATTCGCCCTGGTCCGGTTTCTTCGAGGGCAAGGATCCCTTGAAGGTGGCGCCCACGGGCGTCAAGGAGGAGACTCTGATTCACATTGGCAATCGTTTCTCATCGCCGCCACCAAATGCTGCGGAATTTGTTATTCACAAGTGAGTAATGATATATACATATTATATAACTAACAATAACTCTCTCTCTCTCTCTCTCTCTCTCTCAGGGGTCTGATGCGTGTCTTGGCCGCTCGCAAGGCCATGGTCGATGACAAGATGGCCGATTGGGCCTTGGGCGAGGCCATGGCCTTTGGCTCGCTGCTCAAGGAGGGCATTCATGTTCGTCTGTCTGGCCAGGACGTGGAGCGCGGCACTTTCTCGCATCGCCATCATGTGCTGCACCATCAGCTGGTGGACAAGGCCACCTACAACTCGCTGCAGCACATGTATCCGGATCAGGCGCCCTACTCCGTCTCCAACAGCTCGTTGTCGGAATACGCCGTGCTGGGCTTTGAGCACGGCTACTCGATGACCAATCCCAATGCTCTGGTCTTGTGGGAGGCCCAATTCGGTGACTTTAGCAACACGGCTCAGTCGATTATCGATCAGTTCATCTCGAGCGGTCAGTCAAAGTGGGTGCGTCAATCTGGTCTGGTCATGTTGTTGCCCCATGGCATGGAGGGCATGGGACCGGAGCATTCGTCGTGCCGCGTCGAGCGGTTCCTGCAGATGAGCTCCGATGATCCCGACTATTTCCCACCCGAGTCGGATGAGTTTGCCATCCGGCAGCTGCACGACATCAATTGGATTGTCGCCAATTGCACGACGCCAGCGAATTATTATCACATCATGCGTCGCCAAATTGCTTTGCCCTTCCGCAAACCGTTGATCCTGTGCACGCCCAAATCTCTGCTGCGTCACCCGGAGGCCAAGAGCCCCTTCAGCGAGATGAGCGAGGGCAGCGAGTTCCTGCGCATCATCCCCGATCGCGGACCAGCCGGCGAGAATCCCAGCAACGTGAAGAAGGTTGTCTTCTGCACCGGTCGCGTCTACTACGATCTGACCAAGACGCGTGCCGACAAGCAGCTGGAGAAGGACATCGCCATTGTGCGTGTGGAGCAGGTGCGTCTTCTATTTAATTATCAATTAACTCGTCGACCTGAATTTGCTAAATCATTCATTTAGTTAGACTCCGAAAATACCAGATATATTTTTTATATCTGATTTTGTATTCTGATTTCCAAATGTTATTACAAAATATTAGACATACAGTCGAACTTTCCTAACTCGACTCAACATTATCCATTATCCAAATTCGGATTATGGAGACTTCGACTAATGGAATTCTTCTTTAATAAGTTTATTACTATCTTATTGTCACTCGTTTTAATTTGACTTAGAGAAAGCTATTTTATTTTTGTATAAAAATCCACTTTTAAGAATTATTGTATAAATTAGAGTGGAAATTCATTTTTTAAATGAGAATCAACAAATGATTTTGGATTTTATTTAGTATAAAAGTACACTTTTTAGAATTACTGCAAAAATTAACAATTAATTAACAAAATAGTGTTTTTTTTTAAAGTTAAAATCATTTCGTTAGCTTAACAAATTAATAGATTGATAACTAATTGATAAACTTGTGCTGTTTTCAGGTGTCGCCCTTCCCCTTCGATCTGGTCAAGGAGCAGGCGAATCTGTACAAGAACGCCGAGCTCGTCTGGACACAGGAGGAGCACAAGAACCAGGGCTGCTGGACGTATGTCCAGCCCCGTTTCCTAACCGCGCTGAATCACAGCCGTGATGTCAGGTATGAGCTACACATTAAGTGATTCATCTGTCTCTCTCTCTCCCCCCACCGTCTCTATCTCTATCTCTACAAATGATGAAAGAGAGACGTGCAGTCCGACGAGAACAACAACAATTCGCACTCTTTCTAATTCTCTGTCTCTGGTTTTTCTCTGGCTTTAATTTCTGTATAACTTTTGTTGTCTCCGCCAGCACACGGCGCACTTTTATTAATTTAGTCTCTGTCACTCGAGCACTCTCTTCTTTACTCTCTCTCTCTCTCTCTCTCTCTGTCTCTCTCTTGTATATTGAGTTGTTTTGGTTTTCTCTAGTTTGGCCTTTAATAATTATACATTTGTTTTATAATCCTTGCACTCTCATCGCACTCTGCACTCATTATTGCTTTCTAGCTAATACTTTTTACAGCTTTTACTAATTTTATTATTATTATTTTAAGAAACTGTAGCGTGTCCAGAACTCTCTCTCTCCCTGCCTCACTTCTCTAGCTCAAATCTGAGCAAAGTTAGTCTTAGTTTTTTTTGCAGAGAATTATCATTCTCTCTCTCTCTCTCTCTCTTTCTATAAATCTTTCTCTACACACCACATAGAGACACAACTACAGTCAACTACATGACATTCCAGAGAACAAAATCTCCAAAAATCAATCAGATTGCATTTGCAGTTCATCGCACCAAAATTGGCTAAACACAGACAGACTGACACACACACACACACACACACACACATACACACACACACACACACACACACACACACACACACACAACTGCCATTATTATAATTTGCATGGCTTCTTATTAATGATCATTTGTTGATTTGCCCCAACAACAAAATAATTTAAAAAAAAAGATTATTCCTTTTCGTTTGTTTATTTTCATTATTTTGTATACTAATGATGAAAATTGTTTAAAGTGCTAAAAAAAAAAACAGAATGTTTTTTGTTATGTTCCTTGAATTTTCCCGATTGTTATCCTTACAAACTATTACTTATAATTTGTTCAATCGGCAAAGTAAGAAAGAAAACAACATACAAATTATTGATAAATTGAAAATTGATAAGCGTAATATCCAAACTTGTCCACTCTCTCTCTGTCTTTCTCTCACTATCTTTGTCTCTATCTGTTTCTCTCTGTGTATGTGTTATTGTTACAGCCAAGGCGATGAACAATCCACCTTCTCCAATACAACTACTACTACTACCACTGATAATACGAATACTACTACTAATCATGAATCCAATATTGATACCGATTCCGATTCTGAACAAAAATCGAAACCGTGGCTAAGTCGCATGTTTGCCAGCAATAAAAATGATAATGATCAAGATGCAACTGCAACTGCAACTGCCACTCCGATTAGTGGCGATTTTAATGCCGCCAAGCATTTCGATTTAAAGAACGTACGCCACGATTTCAATAGGCCCGCGGGCATTGCGGCCGCTCCTGGCGTGCGAATTGCCAAAACCGGACGTAAAATTAGGTGAGAGGGGCCAACAAAGCAAACAAAAAATATACAAAAACAAATTAAAATCGTAATACTACTCTACTGCATACTGCGCGAATTGAATTGAACTACTCTCTCAATTTCTTACTCTAAAATCAAATCTGTCTATCTATCTACCAAACTTAACAATCAAACTATCTCTAAATATAAATATAACAATAATACTTTAACTCTACCTATCAAATTTTAAAACAACTCTAAATTAATATTGTAAATTTGTTCAACACTCTCTCTATATATATTTTTGTTTTTCCCTTAACTACACATTCCCATTTGCGTATTCTGTTTGTTTTTCTTTTTAACTTTTTCATGCTACTCTATCATTATGTTCCCAAATACCCTCTAAACACACTACCAAACTCTTTTTAACCGTCTATCTCTAAACTATCTAACTTTGTTTCATGATTTGTTTTGTTTTGTGTTTGGAGCACGCGCGTTTTATATTTTTAAATATGTATTATTGGTATAATCAACTTACCAAACCGATCTTAAAGCTGTTTGATAAACCTGAAGCGTTTTCTATGTTTGTCGTATAACCAAAGAAAAAGCAAACGCAACATACTCTACACATCTATACACTACAATCTCTCCAGAGTATCGAATATATATCTTTAAAGTGATACGAAATCTGAAAAGACCTTCTGCAGATATGATTAATCATTTATCATAGAGCGTTAAAACTCGTGCCCTATTTCAAAGTAAATTCTATAAAACGAAATCTCAAGATTTGGCTTTGGTGTGTTGTCATATATCTAGCTCTTCTTCTTCTACTTCTTCTGTGTTTGTATTCTCTTTGTTTTTTAGTCGGGGTCTTATTTTAGTCTCATTTTGCCCCTTATATGAATTAATCGTTGAATTACGCTACATTATTTCCGTATACTTATCATTTATCAAAACGTTTCTAATATTTTGCGCTGGCTTTAACTCGATTATCATTTCATTGAACATGCCTCATAACTGTGCTAAACTATCTAAACTTAACTATCAGCTATATCGAGTATGTCTTGAAATTGTTTTGACAAAAGAAAATATAGTTTATATAGATATTTATGTTTTTTTAGTGAAAAAAGTCAATTGATTTCTTAACTTGTGAGATAAAATAAACAAAGAATTGTTTAATTTATTTTTTATTGTCAAAACAATTACTTGACTAACTGTGTATAAATCTAGAATAAATATAGTGAATATAGTGCACGTTTTTCTAACCAAAAATCAAAATAGACGAATTGTTATGTGTACTACTGACTTTAAATCTATACAAGTGAAGTGTGATTAATATATATATATATATATATTCTCGATCCTTATTATACACAGCTATGTTGGACGCGCTTGTGGCGCCTCAACCGCCACCGGATCGAAGGCCCAACACATTCGGGAGTTGAATGCGCTCCTGAACGATGCGATTTCCACTTGAATGGAATCATATTGAGAGGATTGAGCAGACGATGGATGAGGATGTTTATGAGAAAATGAATATTAATTATGATTATACAAGTATATATATATTTTGTAATAGAAACGTATGCAGATATACGAGTTTTTTTCTGACGAAAATTGTTAAGTGCATTGTGTGAAAGTAATGAAAATGTTAAATATTAGTTTAGTGAAATTGAATGAGCAACAGAAACAAGAACACGAAATTGTTTAGTGTCTAGTATACAACAACAACAACAACAACAAATCACTTTAACTCCCTACCCTACACACACACACACACACACACACACAAAAGTATACACACACCTTTAAAAAAGTAATAAGAAAGAAAGAAGTTTTGTTTTTCACATGAATAAATTACATTTGTAATTTTATTTTACTTTTATGCTTAATATTTATTTTATTGTATTATATATAAAATTAACTATCTCAACAACAACAAAAAGAAAACTTATCAATTTGTGAATGCAACAAGAGCGTGTTTTTGTTTGCCTTTGCTTAAGTTATACACTTGTGTTTAAATAAAAGTCAAGCAACATTTATATACAAACAAACAACAACAGTATAAATATATATATATATATAGATTTATATATATATACATATATATAAAAGGGGCGGATCAGGGAAGAGTTGCGACTGTTTTGCATCGGTTATTTCTAACGCGTATCAACAATTGTAATGTGGAATGCTTTAAGTAATTTTTACTGTACTTAGAATTAGTAAAAAACCGATTGAAATACTTATATGTTGTTTAAGAATCGCGTGCACCATTTGCAGCACTTGTGCTATAATTGAATAATATTATAGTACTTAAATATTTGGCACCCTTTTCTCGCACCAACAATTTGAGATATTGAACGTAGAGTGATAATGGAAAATTGGACTAAAATACATTTTCCAAGAATAACTATAACTATTTTACTAAAACCAAACAATTGAGAGAGCATGTGTGTGTCGGTTAGAACACAAATTTTACTCTACAATTAATGATACTAATCAAAAAAAAAAAAAAAAAAAAAAAAAACTACTAGAAATTTGCTAAAAGTTAAAGTAATTAGCAATGTTTACATAACAATTGACTAAACAAAAAAAAAAGAAGAAAAACTGAACACAAGTTGAACAACATACGAGTTATGTCAAAAGCGGATTATGAATAAAATATATATATACGACTAAGCAAACAATAAAACGACTTTGATTTAATACAGCTAACTTTATGGTAAGTATGAGATAAGTTAGAACTATAATTGTTTATTAAAGAAGATAACTTTAACTCTCTGAGATTGTCGTAGTTTATTTATTTATTTAATGTCAACTAAATATAGTTGAACAAAATTAAAGTAAAAATTAAATTAGAACAAGCATAAAAAAATTAAGATTAAAAATAATATTTAAATTTAAATTTTAAAAAGTTAACATAAAAATTAAGTATCTGGGGGTATTCAAAAAATTATTAAATGATCCAACATTAAATATCCAAGTTTAAATACCCTTTCAAATAGAGCTTGAGTATGAGTTTTTTTTTAACAATCTGTTAAATCTTATAGATAACTAACTCACGATCCAAAAATTAGTTTAACTTTATGGACACACAACTTTAACATGGCCTTGTTTTCATTTTCAGATTTTCACACAGGAAGTGACGCACTGCATTTTCCAGTTTCCATTTTCCAACTTCCATTTTCACAGTCAATTCTGTAAGTATTCTCCACTTTCACATCAACTTGTTATTGATCCTCTGGCAGTTTGCCACCTTCCTGTCTGACAACTTGGACAACACGAAATTGGGCAAGTAAAACGCTCGCTCTTGGCCAATTTTCTAGCTCACATGTGGTCTTGGTCAGAAAGCAGGCAAGACGAAAGGGGAAGGGGAGCAATCATTGAACATCTTCAAGCGTTTTACTTAACTTTCTAATGTCCGCAGCATTTCTAGTTTTGTGCTGAGCAAACTTCGCTGTAGGCGATAAAAACAAAAACTAATAAAAAAAAACAAAACCAGCGAGACACCATGTAAGTAAGTAAATCTATTGGCCATAACGTGTTTTGGAATTCTTTATTTATTTTTGCCCCTTTATTGCCTTGTGCGTGTTGTGTTGACTCAAGTTTTTTGCGCCTCTTGCCAAAAATGGGCACATCTGTTTAGTGCGTGTCGCTAACCGTTAGCGGCTAAAAAGCCCTACGCTTCGTTTTGACCAAGAACTGGAGCTAAAAGCTTTGCCACACAACAATCAATGTGTAAGCTTCAAAGTTTTCAAAAATACGTAAAGGATTAATGTGCACTTTTATCGAATATGGTATTTTTTTTCGCTTATATTTTCAGCTGGCAACGCTGCCTTCGATAATTGACAGGCTGTCACTGACGCTGCCGCTGCGCACTGAGCCTCGCGGCAGAGAACTTTGCGTAAAAGCTCTACTACACGTCAGTGACGTCACACTCACTGATTGACAGCTGTGCAGCCCATTTCTTTATGCAATGCAATCCAATGTTCACAATCCACACACAGTGCCTTCGTGCGCTCTGACCTCCTCGGCGCTTAGAGCTTTACAAAAACAAAGTAAGCTTCGTACTTGATAGTGTCGCGTCGGCAGCGCCAGCTGCTGCTACAGCTTTAGGTTTCAGTCTTGTTGTGCCCGCGAACGTGATCGTAAGAAAACAATAAAAGAGCAGCAAGCGGCTTGCTCTCTTTAATTCCCATTCGGATTCGCATTCGTATTGGGATTCCTATTGACGATGGTTTGGTTTCCAGTTGGCTTTTGTTTATCGAAACCAATTGGAATTGTGCAACGCCGTTGTGATTGATCGTTTGTGTGGCGCTGGCAATTAAAACAAAAGTGCTCGAAACTAGAAAAAGTAAAAGTGTGTTGTCTTGTGTTGCGCGCCACAAAATGTGGCAAGTGTTGGTGACAGCTTTTGTCGGCATTGGAAAGTCTATAGAAATAAAATTGGCAGATTAAAGCGAATAATATTATGTATTAATTTGCATATCAAAGAAGTCGTCTAATTATACGATTTTATATAATCAGAAAGAGATAAATAAAAATAATAATATTTATTATTATTTTCTATAGTGTTGTGTAGTGCAGTGTATTGTGTTTACAAAGCCGTTTCAAAGCAGCGCCAAAATGTAAGTGCAATGTTAATAAATTGATAATAAACTGATAAGAACTTCCTCTATAATTCGGATTGGAGTATAGGAGTCGATATGTTTAGATATGTATAGGAAGTGCAGTTCTCAGCTTTCCAATTAAATCGTGCTCAGTTCGTTGTATTTATTGCCTTCAAACTGATAAATGCTCCCTTTCTTATCATTCACCAGTTTTCTTGGAATAATATTTATAATAATTTTTATCGACACTTTTCTGTCTGAGTCATGCAAATTGTATTTGTTTTTCAGACGAGATTCTCCTCCACTTTAATCTCTCAACAATTATTACGCACTGACATTCGAGTAATCCGTACAGTTATCTACATAAGTATATGTTTACAAGAACAACAACAACCACTACGGTTATTTGATTTATTCGTTTGTTTGTTTTGCTTGCGCCCTTCTTTCGCAATTTATTGCCGTTAGAAAGCTGCTAAAGACAAATAAAAATAAAGGTTGGTCGATCTCTCCCTCTACCCTCTCCCTCTCTCCCTCTCTACCTCTCTCCCTCTCTCTCTCCCCTCTTTCCGTTTGCTAAAACTTTCCATACGAAAGATCAGTTGAGATTATGATCCGTTCACTTTGTGCTCGCACTGTATCTGATATTTGTAATCCTCCACTTTTTTTGAAGTGCTCTCTTTCACACCTGTCTGTATTTCCGTTATTCGTAGTCCTCCTACTTTCGACATGTCTTTTAAGTTGTCATAAGTAATTTACAGCCCGACTAGCCGCTGTTACAGCTGCATATTTAACTACACTGCGCTACAAGAAATTAAAGTGCAAGTTGCATTTTTGCTCTTGAAATCGCTTGAATTGATAAGCCTACTTTAGTTCAATATAAATATTAAAGTATTTAGTTTAAAATAACTTTTGCAACATTTTCAGCACTAAATTTGCCTTATCATTATTATAGCTGAAATTATTCAAGTAATTAACCTTCCAGCTCAAAAAATGATAAGATATATAACTAATTCATCAATCACTTTCGCATTTTATCAGACTTTCGTAAAGGCTTCGCTTTAAAACAGAAAAAAACATTTGGTTTTTATTTGTATTTGCATATGTTTAAAAAGAAATGCAATTTGTTATTGAAACATTTTTTAATTTCTAACTAGAGAACTTTAGATAAAAATATAAGAAAATATAATATACAGGTATCTTAAATTCATTACAATATAATTTGTTTTTAACAATACTTAAATAGGAAAAAAACACTATTATAATAAAATAAATGTTTTTTCTTATTTTAAGAATTTTTGGTTCTCGTCGCGAAAGGATATAAAATGATATTTCTTTCACTAAACTTAAGACTATCGTCTGAAAAAAGTGACGAGAACAATTATTTTTTCACAGCAGACAAAATCTGCAAGCTTTGTTTTATTTTAAAACTTTTGTAAGTTTCTTAAGCGAGTTGGTCAGTAATTTGCTGCACAGTGTAGTGAACAATGTACGATATGCACACAACAATTTCTTCCTGTCTTGTTAAAGATAATGATAAAGATAAATGCAATGCTGTATGTGGATATGGATATATGTATGTATATATAGTATGTACATAGATGCATAACCCATAGACATATAGTTAAATACTTTAACTGGCCTCAAGTAAAATTAAGACATTTTGAGACAGGCTTCCGTTTTCAGTCTTCAGTCTTCAGTTGTCATTTGTCTTTTTATCACGTTCGACATTCGACAGTTGCCGCTAAAATTAGCCATAATGATATAGTTATGTAGAGCTAATTATATGTAAAAGTAGTCACAACATTCAGATATCAACACTTTCCATTTTACTTTGGGAATGGGAACGAGTTGAGATCACAGCATCTTTAAATGTGCTCATGATTTACATAATGACTTCGAAAAACTAGACATGATTGTTTCGAGTGCCTCATAATTTTCGGATTCGCGTGGGTGTTCCAACTTACAAAGACTCGTCTAATTGTAAATGGATATTGTATCTCATAGATGCAGATACACACACCTAATTTGTAGGTGGGCGCGCTGACAGTTTTGCATTTAATTTTCTTCTTTGTTTTTAGCTTTGATTCACAAATTGATCTTATGCTAACGATACACTCAGACAAATTCATAGTTCTAAGCATACAAAATTCAATTATGAACACTTTTTCGCGGAATACGTCAACTGAAATTGCAAAATTAGCACGTTTGTGTATTCCGTAGTTAAGATTAAAGTAATACGCAAGAGTTTCTAGATGGTACAGCAATTGTAGACAAAATAAAAATACTAAGCCAGAGTTTCGAAATGGTAAAGAAATAATTTGGAAAATCAAGATTTTTAGATACATCGAACTTAGTTAAAAATAATAATAATATTATAATAAGTATATCTTAGACAAATTTATAAAGAAGATAATTTTTACTACCTACTACTAAACGGTTAAACCTAGAAAGCTGAAATTTTCACACAACATAGCTGAGACAATTTTAACGCTATATAAGACGGCATTAACCGAAATTCGATCTATAAGTGTGTCAAATTCGGGTTCAAAGTTAAGGGAATTGCTTAGTGTGAAAAACTTTGTTGTTATATAGAATTTCTCAACAAAACTCACAGATTGTATATTTGGGACTGCAATAAAAGAGTCTTCTTGTAGAATACAAAATAATAACTTTAATTAGTTTAAAGGGTTTTTGCACTTGATTTGATTTGATAATGTTCTTTCACCACGGCAACTGGAGGCTGTTAAGAGCTGACACATTTAAATTGTTTGTTTGGGGTTTTTTTTTATTATTTTATTTTATTTTTTTCAATTCGTGGGGCATTCCTGTGGCTGTGACTCATGCGATTGGCGATTGGCGATTGGCGAGTGGAAGAAAGCCAAGTCAAGTGGTCCACGTTGGCCAAAACGGAATGTATCTGAAACCGGTCAAGACAGACCAGACACAGTGCTGCACAAAAGTCCATTTACTCACGTGGCTGCAGTTTGTTTCACTCTCGAATCTTTTTTGTCATAGTTGTTAACAATTTGTTGCAACCTGCAATTGCATGGCCAAAAGCATTTCGTCGCGACAGCCAATGAACTTTGTCTGAATGTTGTTGTTGTTGTTGTTGATTTTTAACAATTGACATCAGCAGTTTTGACGGCACATGTGTATATAGATAATATATAATATATATATATACATACATATACATATTTCTATAAGTGGGAAAAAACACGTCATCGTTCGCATCGAAAGTTTAAACTAGTTGCTGACATTTTCAAAAATTGTGCTGAAAAGGCTAAAACTAAACGATAATCGTTAATCGATTGTCAGCTCAACACGTACGATTTCAATGCTCCAATCTTAATCGAGCTGTCATCAACATCATCATCATCACGATCATCATCACGATCATCATCAACCTAGTTGTTATTCTGATTTCTTGGCAATTTTTTTGGATTTTTATTTTTGTGAAATTCCAATTGACATTTCGTCTCATTGTTATGCATTTGGCATTTTCACATATCGTGCGACAATGATTTCACATTGTACCATCCGAAAACATGTTTATAGTATTCTATATAGTTCAATGCTGGACAATTTGGCAACTCGAAACGATGTCAAAGCAACGTGGGCGACTGAAGATGGCCAAGAGAGTTCATTCAACGCGCTTCTTTAGGCCATGAGGTCATTTAAGACTTTAGATTCCAATTAAAAGTTGTAAATTTAAAACATGAATAAATTTTAATTTAAATAATTTATAAACTAGATTTATTAATTATTTTAAAAAAGTATTGAATCATTTTTCATTTACTAATTCTCTAATTAATCTAATCTTATAACGATTACTTTATATTTATTTATCCATTAAGTTTTAAAACCCTTTGTTTAGCATCGAAAGTGACCTAAAAATACAAACACGGACTTTCTTCTCGCTTGCGATACGAGTTAACCCATTTTAACTGATTAATCACGAATCGAATCGACAAATCGAGCAACGACCGCGAAACGTGGCAAAATTGTTAATTGAACCCAAATCACGTTCACACATTGACCGTTGAAGCTTCGGGGCAAGGTCGCTTTTTCCTGATGAAAATTAGTCCGACTTTTAATTGGAGTTTTCGTATTTGGCGAATTGCAAGCGAAATTTTGGAAAGTCGCTAGAAATTCATTTCAATTTTATCTTCTCAGCGCAGTGAACTAATTTCAGATGCTGTGACGGTGACAACGTTGCCAAATGAGTTGTACAATTAGTTAGATACACCAAAAAACCCTCTACTATGTACGAAACTTAAATACTCTTCAAAATAATTAATATAAAAATACATTTTTAAAAGTTGTTAAAATTATTTTAACAAGAGAAATTATTACTATGCACACATAAGAAAAATCTGGCTGAAATCGGTTTAGTTATGCCCAAGTTATAATTGTTACAAGTTGAGATCGAGTATCTGTTAGCTTAAATGTTACATAACAGCATTCGAAATGTGATATGCTCCTATTAAGAGCGAGCGTGCGAAAAGTGCAAAGAAACAAATTGCAAGTGTTGTAAAGAAGAAGAAGGGAGAAAGCACTACATGTGCTTCTCTGATTTCGTCAGTCAGTCCAATTGTAACGGTAATTAAAGCTTTATATTAGCGCGGAGCGAACAGCAAGTGGATGTTGTGGATGTTGAGTTGCTGCTGCTGCTGCTGCTGCTGCTGCGAGTGATTAATGTGCATTGTTTCGCATGCGACACAGACCAAAAAGGGGGCGTGGCCCTGTTGGCCCACAAATGTGGCAGGCACTTAAAATGCAAATTACAGACGAGTCGGCGACGCAGAGTTGCAAGCAACAAGTGTTGCCTGTTGTCGTAAGATAAAAAAAACGCCGCTTGCCACATGCGGTTGGCTCATAAATAGAGACACAGTCGCCGATGATGCTGTTGCCCCCCCGCCCCCCTCCCTGCCACGCCCCTTCCCGCACCTTTCGACAGTCGTGTGAGTTGTAAGTTGTTGCGCCCATGTTTGGATTGTTGTTGCTGTTGTTGTTGTTTTTTTTGGCACATTGAATTGAATGAAAATGAAAATGAAAACCAGGTTTGCAGGTCGCTATTTTGCACAACTCTTTCGGCATTGTTGTCTCTCTGTTTTATCGCACATTCCACAATTTGTGGCATTATTGACACAGTTTGATGTCAGTCTGATAAGCGACTGTTAAATGCATTTCAATATTTTAACCGCCATTATGAGTTTAACAGCACTTCGTGCTGTATGGTCACCCTGAAAAGCAAGCTTGACATGCCGAACTGGCTGCATCTCGCTCGCACTCAAAGCTTCGCTAACAAAAACGTAAAGCAAAAGCACAAAAAAAAGTCAAGACATAATTTGCCTTTTGCTTTTATTGTGTTTGCTTTGCGCTGAGGCATTTTTTGCTTGTGTAGTTGTGTTTTGTTTTTGTGCCGTCTCTTTTTCTTTTTCTTTTTGTTTTGTGATGTTGAACTTGGTGAAGAACTTGCGACTCGAACTGGTATTGAATTTTTGTGTTATTTGTTTTTGTTTGAGTGTATGTGTGAGGGTATTTTTTTGGTGTTGGCTTGTGTGTGGCTTTCGTCACAAAACCAAAACTCGTTTCCGTGCGCGTC
Source organism: Drosophila rellima (assembly GCA_035043635.1). Classification (NCBI taxonomy): domain Eukaryota; kingdom Metazoa; phylum Arthropoda; class Insecta; order Diptera; family Drosophilidae; genus Drosophila; species Drosophila rellima. Next base: position 3,066,539 of record JAWNMV010000529.1, read on the forward strand.
TCTAATGAGATTTACGATTCACGTTAGTTGGTGCAGACATTCCAGTGGAAATAGATAAAGTGTAGAAGTGAGAAAACAACAACAACAACTTTGATGATTGCCCTCTAAATCAATTGAAGGGCCCCAAGCGACTTAATTAAAATTTGTATACTGCAGCTAATTAAAGCGCCGCTCTCTTCGAACTTTCAAACAAACAACAACAAACAGGCAAATGCCAATGAACGCAATCCACAAAGAACGGGCGCTGTTTAATCGACTGCAACTGAGCTGTTGTGCATCTTGCATCCGCCACTGCGCTGCTTTTGTGGGTCGCACGACATCAGCAGCAGCGGCAGCAGCAGCGCTGGCCGCAGCAGCGCATACTTGCGGAGAAATGCAGCGCATAAGCAGAATCATAAGAATCAGAACAAAATGCAGCCAATGCACAGGAATGCGAAACGGCGCGAGACCAAAAAAAAGAAAAAATAAGCAAGACGCTGGCGCAGTTGCGCTATCGCAACGAAGTTGCAGTCGACGCTGGCGTCGTTGCTGGCGTCAAAGTCTGCCCAATCGACACTGTGGCAGCGCCTCGGCTCGTCAGTTGCTTTGCAGTCGTTCGTTGAGTCGGTCGTTTCGTTTAGTGGTGCGCTCATCTCTCGTTCTCTCGTTTTGTTGCTCTGAGAGCTCTGCGCGCGCGCGTTTAAAGCTCGAATTTGGTGTGTTTGTGTTTCTATGTTTTGCCTTTATTGTTGTGCTTTATGCTAGAAAAATCATTAATTAAATTATGTGCAATAATCGAAGAAGTAAACACAAATTAGGCAAATTATTAAAGGTGCGTGGAGTGTGTGTATAAAGTGAAACGAAAGTGGCTGGCAAAAGTGAAACGCCCACAAGCAAAAAAATTAGCAAAGAATCTAGCCAAACCACTTGGCCAAAGCCCACATATAAAAATAGTTACAGCAACAACAACAGCAGCAGTAGCAGCAGCATCTGCAGAAATTTCACCAAGAACAGGCTGTGTGGATTGTGAATTGCCAAGCCTTCCAATTTGAGCGCCTGCGCTTCTTGAGTGTGTGTGTTTGTTGTATGTGTGTGTGTGTGCTTTCGTGTATTTTTATAGTGTGTCTTATTTTCTACATAGTTGTGGATTATATATGGCAAATGTCTTCCACACACACACACACCTGTGTGTCTTAACTTAATGGTAATTAAATGAAATGAGGCTTTTTGCTTATTTGTTTTTTGCTGTGCTTTAACTGTAAACTGCTTAGCTTTGAGGTTCTTGTTGTTCATGTTGACGTTTTTGCTGTTGTTGTTGGCCTCAGAACTGACCTTTTGCGCCTTGGCCAATGGCTAATTGTGTTTGTGCCTACAGTTCCAGATAGTACGGATCATCTTACGGTTAAGTGGCAACTAATGCTACCGTTGCGTTGTTTCAGCTCATGTTGTTGTTGTCTCTCAGCTTAGTTCTCATTCTCTGTTTCCTTAGTTTGCCAATGCTGCACGCTAATTACACGCCTCTGTGCTTTATGCGGTCTAACTTCACCACCTCCCACCCCACTCCATCTCTCTCTCCTTCTCTCTCTCCCTCTCCCGCTGGCATTTTGTTGCGGTTCTTTTGTGAATGTTGCCACATTGCTTGGAATGCAGTTAATATGCATATTAAATATATACATATGTATTTATGTATGTTTATTAAGATATTTGCAAACAAAATTAGCTTTGACAGTTTGTTGTGATGGATTTTGGGCGTTCTCTGTGTGTGTGTGTGTGTGTGTTTTTTTGTTTAGCTATAAATTACAACTGTGACTAATTAGTTTCTGTATTCGTTGTGATAAAGCCTGGCAACATGACTAACGGACTGCGCTTTTATCAGTTTATATATGAATATATAAAATGTAAATATACACAGTTACCTACAGTAATACCTGCCAGTGAGCAAACAACATTTATTGCTTAACAACTATAGCTACATTTAACTACCTATAGCTACCTTATCGCTATACAATTTGAAACTATAATCTATTAGATTTCCTATAGAGTTGGTACAAAAAACTCTTGGTACTTTAAGAGCTAGAGCTATGAAATTTAGTATGTTTACTTCTTAATATTATAATTTATCATAAATCCAAAATAATTGGTAAGAAATTCGTCTACTTTTCAAATTAATTAATTAGGATATAATCTATCATATTTTCTATATAATTTGTACAAAAAATTCGTGGTACTTTAAGAGCTAGAGCTATGAAATTTAATATGCTTACTTCTTAAGCTATAATCCATCATATATCCAAAATGAGTTGGTTAGAAACTCGTCTACTTTTCAAATGTGTACCCCTGTAACTATAATCTATTATATTCGCTATAGGGTTGTCAGACTGTAGGCACTCAGTTCACTTAACAGCAGCTCAGACTGTGCATCAATTTAGCAAATTGAATTTGCCTTAAACTAGGCGAAAATGAAAACAGAAGGCAGAAGAAAGCAGACGATAAACACAACACACAAATACAAAGCACGCACTTTAGAAATTCACACAAAGGAAGCTATAGACAAACAGACGGGAAGACAGACGGACGGACAGCTGTACGAGCCATGCAAATAGGCACAAGCCTTCAAGTGTACAGCGTAAAAGAAACTATCGACCCAAGACACCCCTTGCAACAACCCCCCCTCGCCTTTTCTACCCTCTTTCTACCCTCCCTCTTCACCCATTCACCTCTCTTGTTATTTGTTTACGCTCGTTTAACATGCTGTAACGCATACGCCACGTTGACCAGCCCCAATAGTATAAATATGGCATTGACTGGCTAAGGGTGAATTTCCGCCACTTTTAGGGGTTGTCCACAGGCCTTGCAGTTGGTCGACGACAATTTCGGGTTCGGTTTCGGGTGGTTGAATTCAATTCAATTCAATTGGTTGTCCTGGCAACCCGACTAAACCAAACAAAAACAAATGCAAGTTGCAGAAACAATAATACGGACAACAAATAGTTTTCAGTCAAAGGTCCGAGTGGGTGTAGAGTGTGACGTAAGCTTATGGGCAAAATGTTATAAATAAATAAAAAAAAAACATTTCAATTTGTTGTGCAGGTAATTTGTCACTATTCGTACTGCATTTTAGGTGAAATTAAACTGTGCTGTTATTAAACATAAATATAAGCTTTAATTATTGAAATTTCATTTACATTGTATATCTGTATATAGTCCATTCAGTGAAGGTGCGCTGTTAATGTCACACTGTTAACGTCACACTGTTAATGTCACACTGTTAACGTCACACTGTTAACGTCACACTGTTAACTTCACACTGTTAATGTCACACTGTTAACGTCACACTGTTAACTTCACACTGTTAACTTCACACTGTTAATGTCACACTGTTAACGTCACACTGTTAACGTCACACTGTTAACGTCACACTGTTAACTGTCACACTGTTAACGTCACACTGTTAACGTCACACTGTTAACTTCACACTGTTAACGTCACACTGTTAACTTCACACTGTTACCTTTACACTGTTAACTTCACACTGTTAATGTCACACTGTTAACGTCACACTGTTAACTTCACACTGTTAACGTCACACTGTTAATGTCACACTGTTAACGTCACACTGTTAACTTCACACTGTTACCTTTACACTGTTAACTTCACACTGTTAACGTCACATTACGATTCGAGGATCCTTCCACTATTTTCGTTTATAACTTTTTGAGACTCCACTCGTTCGTATTCAGTTAACAAACAAGAGTTTTAATTTATTATCAACCACTTTAGTTGGATCATTAAAAATGCTTCTTGAAATGTTGACGGAATCTTCAGTAAATCTTCAGCTGCGACAGTTCATTAGTTGACCACCGAAATAATCAAAGAAATAGTCGAGAAAAAGAGTAAAACAAAAAAGGAAAAGTAAACTTTCACATTTCTTCCGCTTAATGGGCCTTTGTTTTTGTTGCTTCTTTCTATGCATAAATGGCAATAAATTTTCTTAAATTTAATTTCTAGAAACTTAAATATGTTAAAACTTAAATATGTTATTTACTATATCTTTGTATCATTTATCGTTTTGTCTTCCGCATTCATTCAATCCGTCGCTTATCGAGTATTTTGTGTTGTTGTTGTTGTTTCAGCCAATGCGTGTCTAATCGCCAGTTCTTCTTGGAATGGCCAATACACTCGGCCAGCTATCAGTTATTGGCCAGACATTTGGCTTTGGACCAAATGGGCGTGTCACTTTCACCTGCCCATTCAAATTGCCAGCTTCCAACTTACTTAATTTGTCCCCTGCCAATAACTGTGAAAATCTTACACAAATTATGGTCAGTTTTTTTTAAATATTTTTTATAATGCGCATCCGTCTCCATTCTCAACTTTTTATGGGCGCTGGCATCCCAGTTTTTATTTCAACATTTTCTTTTCCTTTGTCTTTATGAATGAAATGCATTTGCATGTGACCATATGGAAAAAGTCGCAGCTGCAGGTGCAGCGTTGCATTCAAATAGTGAGAGTCAATAAAAGAGATGTCTAGCACATCTATTGTTATCATCCACAGATATTTATACCCTGTAAATGGGTAAGAAATGGCATGCCAGAGCTGTGGTTGAAAACATTCACATATAATTCAGTTTTTTGCATATTATGACTTTAATCTATAATACATTTCCCATTTTCTCTTTAGTTCAAGCTTACAGGGTATCTGATAGTTCAGCAGCAAACTGCTACCGCTTTTTTTTTTACTATTTATTCATATATATATTTGTATATCTTTATTGACTGTGTATTGTTTACATTTTCCCTTTTTGGCTTTACTTTTTTCATATGCAAATCGTTCGTTTGCTTTTTTTTTTGTTGTATTTGACTTTGTTTTTTTTGTTTTTGTATTGGCCAGGCCAAAAAGTTGTTAACCTGGCTGTGAAGTGGCCTTAGTTTTCAGCTGTTTTATTCGTTTACGTATTTGTCAACTGACATTGAAGACTTTAAATCAAAAGTGTCAGCATCAAAATCAATTTGAATGCGTTTCGCTTAAAGATTTAGAAACCAAATTGAAATTCTGCTCAATTCGCATGCTAATTTTTCTGTTGTTTGAATTAGAATTAAGTGAAGAAATCGAATAGATTCTCCAGCGAATTAAATAGTTTCCCATGCGATGAGTTTAAATATTTATAGAATCTTTTAAAATGCCTGGGAAAAACTTTGTTTCGTTGTTGTTGTTGTTGCTGTTCAATAAATTGTCAATGAATTTTACACTCGTATTTACGTTAATTCAATAAACATGAAATCGAAAGATAAACATTGAATAAGTCGTTATCATTCGTCCAATTTCTATAAACACAAATTGAAGTCAAAGACGTTTGCGTAATCAACATTTTAAAGCTTTTTATTTACATTGAGTGTTCATATATATATATTTGTGTGTGTGTGTGTGTGTGAGTGTGTGTATACATCTATGTGTGTGTTTGTGCTTGGCTCGTATTTAATATTTTGTTTAAATACCATTTGCAATGGCGTACAATTTGTTTTGTTATTCCCAACGCGTTTCAACGCAAATGCCAAGAAAAAGAGGCAACAAAGGGGCGGAAGAAGGGGGGAAGGGGGGTACACTGAAGACCCGGCTATAACGACAACTACAACAGCTGTCACTGAGCGGCTTTAAACCCATTCGAAGACTCTCGTCGGTGGCAAAAGAAATGTTTAAGTTTTTTTTATGCAATCGCTCATTATAATTGGCATTTGTGTGTGACAAAAACGTGAGCGGGCCGAAAGCATAAGGAGAGGGAGGGGAAGGGGTAGGGGGAGTGGAGGGGCTTCCTCAACGGCAGCTATAACAACGTGTGCGGCGGTTAAGCAAACATTTAATTATTATCTTTTTTACATATAAGTTATTGTTGATACCATCGAAAAGAGTCAAAAAAGCATATCACGCATACGCAACGTTGTGCCCACACAACAACAAGTGTGTGCCTCTGTGTGTGTGTGTGAGTGTGAGTGTGTATCAGAGTGTGTTTGGTAAGCTACATAAATGTGGCATAAGCCCAGCTCAGTTCGAAGTTGCGCATACGCCGCGTTGCCAGCAAATTCTGTAACACTTTTCAAGCATAAATTGAACGTCGCAAAAAAAATATAAAAATATTAAAGACACTAATATTATATTTGAATAAAAATTTCCAAATGAAAATTACCTATGCACTGTTAAACAGTACAATTTTCATTTAAATTTGATTTTGAGCTGTCTTTTTTTTTTTTACTTGAAACTATAAAATCCAAAGGAATTGGTTGCATTCTTTGTAGCATATAAATTGTTTTTTGTAAGATGTAGATAAGTAAATCTGTCATAATTCAGTTCTGTTCCCAATTTTGTACTTCACCTGTTTTGATTGCCTCAAATGTCCAATACTAATTTCTAGCCCAATTAGCTGACAATTCCAATGACACTCGTTGAGTTGGCTAGCGAAATGTTGGCTTTAATCCTAACTTGTTTTTGGCCAAGTGCCACAAGTTGTCATACTTAATGATTGCCACGCCTTTTTTTCTTTGAGATTTCCCCTCTTCTCTTTTCTACTTTGCTACTCTTTGAAGAGTCTGTTGATTTGCATATCTCAAAAAAATGTAACCACTCAATTTTGTATGTTATTTATTGTTGTTGTTGCTGTCGTTGTAAGTTTTTCATGCGCTTTCTCTTTAGGCTCTTCAGTCTCGCATTCTCGCATTCTCTCATTCAACTTTTTTTTTTTCGTTGATCATTTCAGGCCTCGAGGCGGCAGCTGCCAATTGACTTGGCCATTGGTCGCCGTTGGCCATAAGCACAGTAATGCAGCTGTCAGCGGACTTGGCCATGGCGAGCTCAATTGCCTTGGATTCGGATGTGGCAGCATCGCGCTGCGATCTCAATGGAAATGCAACAACAACAACAATAGCAACAGCAACGCCGAAAACGACGCCGCGTAAAGAAAAGACAATACTCGGTTGGCTGGTGAAAAGTGCAAGTGTTGGCGATACAGCGAATAGTCATAGCGATAACGATAACGATAACAGCGATAATAGAAACAACAACAACAGCAACAATTGCAACTGCGAATCGCGCGCATTTCGAGATTTTCGTGGCGTTCAAACATTGCGTCTGTTGTGGAGCAAACGCATCAGCAGCGCCAGCGAGGAGGCAGCTGCCACACAGCAGCGACCTTCTCAAGGTCAACATCAACATCATCATCACACTGGGCTGGGCACATTACGCAAGCTAAATAAATCCGTTAGCTGTTTGGTTAACGCGTTTAACAACGCGCGCGATTGGCCCAGCCTAACAAACGCGCCGGAAACGCGCTCAAAACGCGCAGCCAGCTTACACAATTTGCAAGAGACGTGCGTGACGTCACAACGAACAAGGGACAAGGATAATTTCTACAAATACAAAAACGCCGAACAGGCCAAAATGCAAAACAAACTGAGACGCGATAACAGCAACAGCAACAACAACAACAATTGTGACGAGACATCAGCGAGTTTTCCGGCTGTCAAGGCCGGCGGCGCAGCTGGCGATCGTTTGCAGTGGCCAAAACGCGCGGATGTCGTCATTGCAGCCAAGAAGTGCAAAATGGAAAAAGACTGCTGCTTATCAGACAATGAAAGAGCGAAAGAGCAAGAGTGTGAGTGTGACAAGAGAAAGGGGTTGGGAGAGAGACAGCTTATCAGTTTGTTAAGCGAACAGCCCGCAGCAATTAGTCGCATTAGTCTCGATGCGACGTGCGTTCAAAGCGGCAACAACGGCAGCAACGAATCGCTGCAAACAATAAATTCCATAAATTCCACAACAACCACAGCGACTGTGACGTCACAGACGACGACGCGCTCGAGTGGAACGTGTGGAACGCGTCGCAAATACAGTTTCAAAACGCATGCAGGCAAATCGTTTCATCAACATCACACGCCACGCCGCATGTCCAGTTACAGTCACACACACTCGCACTCACACAGTCTGGGCGTGGCAGGGGCGGAGCCAGTGGCAAGTGTCGCTGCAGCAGGCAGTGGCAGTCTGGTGCGACAGCTGACCCAGCAATTCAATGAGATCATACAGAAGGACGCAAGGTTATTGGAGCAAGTGAAGCGTAAAAATGGCGTCTGGTTGGCGCGTGGATCGCATGTCTACAAGATTGTGGAGAAGCCAGTGCTGCAGCAGCAGCAACAACAACAGTTGCCACAATCACCTCAGGTGCGCAGTTCCATGGTGCAGCGCAACATTAAGAAGTTCGAGAAGCTGGAGAAGCCTGCGGTGCCGCTGAAAACGGAGCAACTGCTGCGCAAGCATCAGGAGCTCATGAACAGTCCGCGACACAGCACACTCTCTCTGAGTAAGCAGATGCGAAGCAAGCGTAAGCTACAGCAACAACTGCAGGACAGACAAAAGGAAAAAGAGCTGCTGGTGGAGCATTTACACGAGGAGGAGCAGCTGGTGGAGCAGCGAATAGAGGAGGAGCAGCGGGTGGATCATAGTGTAAAACAGCTGGTGGAGCATCTGCAGGAGGAGCTGAAACATCGAGTGGAGCAGCTACATGAGGAGCAGAAACAGCGAGTGGAGCAGCTACATGAGGAGCAGAAAAGGAAGGAGAGGCAGTTTAAGGATGAGGAGCAAAAGCAATATCAGTTGGTTGAGCAGCTTCGTGTGGAGCAGGTTAAGTTGGCTGTGGATCGTAACATTCCTGTGGAACAGAACAGCACAGATGAAGGTGTGCAATCGGATGTGGATGATGATGCTACAAAACCAAAGCCACAAGCGTCAAACACTGAATCAGCCAAAAAGCTGAGTCAGCTGTCGACGGCTGCTGACGACATCAACAGTCTGGAAGAGTCAGATGCATTAGAGGCAGAGCGACAGCAGCGACGCAAGCACAAATATGCCACAATCTATGAGAAGTTGCGATTTTTGCCATTTGCCAAAACTGGCAAGAGATCGCCACAAAAGATGGCCAAGCAGGAGAAGCAGCTGCAACTGCAACTGGAGCAGGAGTTGCCAGGAATGGAGACGGAGCAATTGCCCTCACCCTGTGTGGAGGCAGATGCCAAGATCTTGGCCGCCTTGGAAGTGCTCGATCAAAAGCTAAAGATACTCGCCGAACCAGAGATCAATAAGGATGAGGAGGAGGAGGAGGGATCAGAGCTGCTGATGGCCGTAAATGATGACTTTGAGCAGCGGATACTGCCAAATAATTCGTTTATCTATCAAGCGGCCAATAAACAAATCTCCAATAATCAATTGCTGCTCAATCAGGCCGTCAATGTGACGCTGGTGAATGCCATCGAGGGAGAGCAAATGATAATGGAGCAAAAGCAACTGGAGAAGCAACCGCAGCTGGAAAAGGAAAAGGAGCAGGAGTTGGAAGTGGAGCCCATGTATGAGCCCATAACGCCCACAACGGAGACGGGAGTGAAGACTGAGCCACAGGCATCGAGCCTGTTTAAGATCACAAACCAAATGGACAAGGCCAAGGAGAAGACGGAGGACATCTATCAGACGGTGGAGGAGGCGACAACAACGCCACCAACCAATTGGCTGGAGGGTTACGAGTCCATAGCGGGCTCCTGTGAGGCAAACAACAAGAGTTCCAACCAAAACAACAACAACAACGATGACTACGAGGCATTTGCCACGCCCACGCTCACTATTGCTGAGGAGCCAGCCACGCCCACTCCCCCGCCCCCGCTCATCACTATGAACAGCACGGGGACACTGGGTCGCAATACACGGGATGAGCTGCCGGAGCTGCCCAAACCGAAGCGTGTCCTGGCCAAATCTCCCAACGTACTGCGTCCTGAGCCCGCCAAACCACAACAGGCGAATCGCCTCCATACGAATCCCAGCAAGACTTCAACGGATGAGGAGGAGGAGGAGGAGGATGAGAACATCTATGACACCATCAAGGGTTGCTACGAAACCATGTCCACGGCCAAGCTGAGAAAGCAATCCGATCAAATCTCCCTGAGCTCCAATTGCTACGAGAGCATTTCCAACTATCGCAAGAGTCGAGTAACCGGAACAGGAACAACAGCAACAACAGCAGCAACAACAGCTGCCACAACAACAACAAGTGGGGCAGGTGGTGCAGCGGGCGTGCAACTGTCGAGCAGCGGCTCCTCTTTGACCATCTCCTCGGATCACCGAACCAATAGTTTGTATGAATCCTCGCTAGCTGCCGGCGTGCTCTATGGCAGTGCAAGTGTCGGTTGTCGTTCCTCCCTGGCCAGCAGTGCGGGAAGTGGCAGTGGCAGTGGCAGTGGCAGTGGCAGTGGCAGTGGGCGTGGCAGGGGCGGTGGCGGTGGCGGGGGTAAGCAAAGCGATAAACGCTCCTCCATTGCGGGCTCCAGTGACAACAGCGATGCCTGGGTGGATATATCCGATGGCGAGGCAACGACAGCGGTGGCTGCCACCAGCGAGGCGCAGTTCATTGTGTAAGTACACTGAAAAAAAAACTATACTATTATGAAAATTTATATTTAAATTTAATAATTCATATCTACTATAAAACACTTGATTAAAAAATGAGCAACAGTTTATAATATTGTATTTAAATTAAATATGTTTTATATTATTAAAAGTGCTTGATTTTAATATAAAACATATATTGTAATAACTGTTGAATCAAAGTGTTAAAAGTTACAACAAAGACGTGAAAGAAAGGAGCAGTGAGAGGGGAGTAAAGAGAGGGGGACCTCCCCTGTGTTGGGGCAGATAAGAATTCTGCGTAGATTGCTGTAGATTGGTTTGTTTGGGGTTTCTCCTTATCTTATCTTATCTGTTATCAACTTTCAACTGCGCCTTGTCATCAACATATTCAATTTGTTGACGCCAATCGTTTGGTGCAGTGGCCACAAAGGGGGAGGGGCAAGAACGAGGGTTGCAACATGCTTAAAATATAATACCAGAAATTCTATATAGAAAGCGGGTCAAGGAACAATTTACGAGTTACGATAAGTAAACAGAGAAATGCTAAGAGTTCTTTATCGGGTAAATAATAAACGTTCTTTCACCATATTGAGGTTAAGCTTACGATTCGATTCCAAGTTATTTAAATAAAAACCTGACCTCAGATCAATTCTCTGATTTCTCCGCTTTCTCAACTTTGTTTGTGGTTGTGTAACAAATTGTCAGAAAATATTGAACAGCGATTGCAATTTGTGTTGTCTACTTGATAAGATTCGTATCAAAAACTCAGATTACCGATTGCTGCTATATATAAAATTCTATATATAATATAGACATTGAATGACTATTGTTCTAATATTCCTAATATTTTATGTACTTTGCTCTCAGGAAATGTATTTCCGATTCATGTTTTCAATAAGAAACTATAACTGCTAATGTGACAAGCTATAAAACAATCGGTAATACTATCGATAACAGCCTTTAATCGAACGCAATTTTTAACAACAATTAGCTTCAGTTAGCTTACAATTAACAGCTTCTTGTGACAATGAATGGACGGAATTGTTAATAAAAAGACACATTTCTTGGTAATTGAGAGCACTTCCCATAGCATTAGACCCACATCAAGTGTAACAAATGACATGAAATTATTAATAATGAATTTTCTCAGTTAACAGTGACATTACACAATTGCAACACACACACACACACACACACACACACACACACACACCTCCTTCTACCCACATTAATTAGCGCGTTGACCTACAATTGCATCTGTTATCAACCGATAAGATTGTTCGCTTGGGCACTTGGGCAACTCATTTCCCCTCCCTCCCCTTTTTCCATTCACAATCGGATTGTAAGGCCGGGTTTTTACAATACTACATAGAAGTGCAAGAGAAACCGAATGAGAACTACGACTAACAGTTAGAAGTGAGGCGTCTAGGCCTAAAGACCTTATAATAAAGCTGTTAACTGATTGATTACGCTGCGGAGTATGAAGTACATGTTATTTTAAGCCTATACTAATCAGATGTGACATTATCTTTTCAACCCTTTTTTCCTTTGCAGTGTACGGGAACGATTCAAGCAGCATCGGGTTCGTAGTCCGGATTGGTCGAAACGCATCAGAGACAAAAGACTGCAACAAAACAAGGCAAAGAGCTGCATTGAAGGTAAGTCAGGTGTATCATACAGTAATTCAAAAATAGACCCAAAGAGTGCTTACAGATACATAGATACTTTGATATTTTCCCAGCAATTTCTTTACCTTTAGTCTTTGAGTCTTTAGAATTCTCAACTGTGTTTGAACAATGTGCTATTGTTATTTACTCAGTTTGTCTTTGTTGCTCTGTATAACAATAAATTAACTAAATATTTGCTCATTATAACTCACTTTGTCTGCAATATGATTTCCTATGTGCAAAGCTTTCGAGCTTTTGTGTCCGAGCTTTTAGGCCAAGCTTGAAGTCTCTCTTAGCTGAGTGTCTCAGCTACTTGATTTCGTTGTGGTTTGTGCACAAGCTAAACTTGCCTTCCACATGCAATCCACACTGTTGCTTACTCTTTCAACAAATTCGACGCATTAATTGCGTTAATTATTATAAATTTTGACTGGCCCCATCAGCGATGGATAAATATACACAAATTGTGTCCAAGTCCAAGTCGATTTAAAAAGCTATTGCTTCAGGCTGAAACGAAATGTCAAAAGTAAACAAGTAAACAGGTAAATAAAACAAAATGAAATGGAAATTAACAAGACAACGGACCAAAAAAAACGTGATAAAACCCGTTAATTATGTATGCCCAATGCAAATGAGAGTAAAGGCAGTCACAATTCCCACACATGAAATGAGTAAGCGTTATGCGCACATTTTACATTTTACACGAAGACAAAAAAATGCAATTGGCGCCAGCCACAGCGGCTGCAACGCGACAGGTTCCACAAAAGGCAATAACAAGTTGAGAGCGAGCGAGCGCGCGTAAACAATGCCCATAAACTGGACTCCAAGTGTTTGTGTAGTAGTTGTTGCTGTGCAATTTTAATTCCATGGCTGCCAACAGCAATAACAATAACAACTATCGCTGCTCAGTCACACACTCGTTCGGTGTCTCTCTCTATTTGTCTCTCAGTTTGTAAGCTGCACACAGTCACAGTCTCAGCGCGTCAGTGCCAACGTGCGGTTCGTCTCTCGGACGCTGCCTGTCGAAAAGTCGCCCAGCGAGTCCAATTTTCGTTTGTTAAATGTGAAAAAATATAATATGTGCATATTGTTTTTGTAATTAATGTGTGCTGCTTTTTGATCTTATTACGTTATTTATTATGCTTCTTGTACGTGCGCGAGCATCTATGTGAAAAGTGAAAAAAAAACAAAGAGAATGAAAGAAAAGCTGAACAAAAAAAAAACAATAAAAGTGCATGCGGTGCATGCAAAATTAGCAGACGACCCCAAAAAGGCGTTAGCGTCGACGTCGACGTTGACAGCGAGCAGCGCAGCTAGTTTTCAATTATTGCAGTCGTTATTGTTGTTGTGGTTGTTGTTGTTAATGTGTTGTAGTTTTATGCAAAGGCAGCAGCGAGACGTCACGAACTACAACTGAAACCGAAACTGAAACTGAAAACGGCCCTACACCCGCAACGAGGAGAGGCAACTTTAAAGCTTGATGTTTCACTTTTTATCGTTGTAGCTGTTGTAGCTGTTGTTGCTGTGGTTGTGGTTGTTGTTGTTGCCGTGAAAGATGACGAAATTGTTAAGCGAAAAACCAGTCTAGAAATACTATATAGCGTTTAAAGCGCACAACCTTGAGGAAGTTAAAAGTTAAAAAACAACAAATCAGCTTAAGGAACTCGCGCAACGGCAAAAACTTGAAAAGTCATGCATACATACATATATATACATGCATATATATGTACATATGTACATAAGTAAAGTAAAAGAAATAATAACAATAGTTAAAAGTGAATAGGCAAATGCAAACAGCGAGCACCTCAAATTGCCAAATCAAATGTAATCATGTGCAATAAGTTGGAGTCCACAAAATATTATTCCATAAAATAGTGAAAAAAAAGACAAATAAAAGCTTTGTAAAATGGCCGCTTTGAAAGTTCACTAACCGTTGGCAGCGACGCAACGCAGAGCAGCGCAGAGCAGCGCAGCTAATTGGAAGAGAGCAGAGCGAAAGAAACAAAAAAAAACTGCAGTAGACCTAACTGTTAAATACGCACACAGCAATTGCTAAATTGTTTAATAGTTAACAATTTGTCTTGGGGCGCATTTAGTGTAAAACCAGCTGTGAATTCTCAGTTCAACTTTTACCCAGGGCACGTTCGCTTTTCCTTTTCTTTTCTTTTCCTTTTCTTTACTCGGCACGCGATTAAGTCAAATGCAGAAAAAAGAAAGAAAGAAAAAAATATATAAGCGAAAGTGTCATAAAACTACACAAATTCCCAATGTGGCATGACACGCAATTGCGGAAAAGCCGCAATGAAAATTTATGACCTGTGGTGCAATTAACAATTTTCTATATGTCGGAAGATCAATGCGCAACTCTTGAGCTTAAGTGATTAATCCAAGTGGATTCTATCAGCGGCAGCGCTGACAGTGCTCAGTCGGCAGAGGCAGCGACAGCGGCAGAGGAAGAGACGCAGCGTCAGACAATGACATCGTTTGGCACTTAATAAGTTTAACCTCAATCGATCAATCAATCGATCGAACGGTTCAGCTGCATTGCATTGGAATTGAATTGGAATTGGTATTGGAAATGGAAATATAAAAGACAGAGTGAGAGAAAGAGAAGGCGATAAGTGACCGCTTGCAATGCACTTTGCCAAGGCTGCAATTCTTGTAGTATGTTAATTATAAACAAAGCATCAACGGCATTGTTGTTTGTTTGTTTGTATTCGGTTTCTTGTCTTTGTGTCTTCTCGAACTGTCTACAGTCTCTTAGACTCTGCGTTTGCTTTTATTTATATTTATGTGTAAATACAGTGCGTGGCCTACACGAAAGCGCACAAATAATAATTGGCTGAAAGGCCTAACAAAAGAGCCAACAAGATACCAACCATATATTATTTCCGCATGTGGCAAGACACTGTGAAAAATATGCGATCAACAAAATAAAACCAATTTATAGTTATTATTTTTTTGCAAGTAACTAAAGTTCTTTCAAAGTTCTCTTAATTTTTCTTGCTGTGCAACAAAATCCACCAAATCTTTTTATAAACAGAATTCAACAGAATTTCGCGGATTACCTCTAAATATGGCTTAAAGCGGCAACAGCCGCAAAGCAGCAGCATCCCACGCGCAACAAGTGTCGCTTTGGTCAAGCAACAAGCCACAAAAGAATCTTGTTTCTTTCCCACACATGCATATACACTCACTCCGTCTCCCTCTCCCGCTCTATCTGTATACAATACATATGCGCATAGTTAGCATCCATTTTGTGGAACGCAATCAACGTTTTGCCCATATGAATCTCTGTTTTATTATCTTGTAGTGAACCGGTTCGCTTGGCTGCGTATACGTAGCTTTGTGTGTGTGTGTGTGTGTGTGTGTGAGTTTGTGTGCTCTGGTTTTATCTAGTCTAACTTTTTGGTTGCCTTTTGTGTTAATCACAAACACAAGTGCACCTGCTGTTTTTGGCCGTGTCGATTATTACTCTTATTGTTGTTGTTCTTGTTGTTGCTTATGCATTGAAGCGTGATTTCATTATAATTTTGCGCTATTTTGCATGCCAACATACTGATCAAAATCGCGCATACGCCGCGTGGTTTTACACTCAAGCAAAAGTTTATTGAGCTTACTCAACAGAAACATATTTTGCCATTTCAAAAGTTTGCTTAATTAACATGCGAGGGTCGCTAATAAAAAATGTATACAAAAATATTAAATATGTAATTTCAACATTTTCTACAATCATTTTTTCTGAATTGAGTAATTTGTCAAGCAAATAAAAGGAAATTAGGTGAATTTCATAATTGGAAGAGTTTCTTATGTTTCTGATGCAGTGCAAAAGTAGTAGAGAGTAAACAAGTTAAAGAGCAACCCTCGCTTCAATCCTGCTTCACTTAGGACCATCAAAAAGATGCAGCAACTTGTTGTGTGCAGACTTTTAATTGCTTTCAATTAAAAGCAAAGTTGCAGTCATGCAAATAGAGTTCAAGAGTTCAACAGCAACAATAATAACAACAAAAATCACAACTGTAACAACAACTCGATGTTAATTGCTAGAATTGTTTTGTGCAGTCGATAGGAGAGCAACCAAGTTGAGTGTGTGTGAAATATGCTGCGATGGCAACCAATCAGAATGCAAAGAACAGTCAACATCTTGGTAACATTTATGGCAGCCACGCCCACATCCACGCCCACGCCCACGCCTTTAGTCCGTCGGAGCAGCTAGTGACATTACCAAGAAAACGACGTCCCCGCGCTGTGGGCGAAGTGAGTGTCACCTGTCCATCGAGTAGCGTTTATCTAAATGCTGAAATCGCAGTTAGTTCGACGCTGCAAGCGCAGCCCGAGTTGGAACCGATTTATCAAAATGAGGCAGCTGCCATCAATCAACGTTGCAGCTACAAGCAACAACAGCAACAACAACAACAGCGTCGCCTTAGGACGCATCTCAGCGTGCTGCGTGTTTCAAATGTGGAACGTGGCGATGCCAACAAAATGTCAATGGTAGTGAGCACCTTTGTAGGTTCGTCATAATTGATTAATTAATTTATTTATTTAGCAAATACAATTAAGATGAAATAAAAACAAAAATATAATTAATCGAACTAATTTAAAGTGATGATTAATTTATTTATTTACAAAATACAAATATATAAATGTAATTAATCGAACTAATTTACAGTCAAGATAAATTTATTTATATACGAAATATAATAATAATAATAATAATAATAATAATAATAATAATAATAATAATAATAATAATAATAATAATAATAATAATAATAATAATAATAATAATAATAATAATAATAATAATAATAATAATAATAATAATAATAATAATAATAATAATAATAATAATAATAATAATAATAATAATAATAATAATAATAATAATAATAATAATAATAATAATATAATATTTGTAAATTCAAAATATAACCACAAATAAAAAATATATATTTATATTAATATTCATTCAAGATTTATTTAATTATTTACGAATTATAATAAAATAAAATATGTGAAATACAAATATATATTTTATCTGACTAATTTGCAGTCAAGATTCATTTATTCAATTACAAAATTTAAATAAAATTATATAATTATATTTATAATAATTATTAATTCAACTAATACAACACTTGCTTCTTTTTTCGCTCCTCAGATGACTCGGATCACTATTATGAAACGTTGTCGCCGTTGGGCAACAAGCGGCACTCGACGCAGCTGCTGCCGGGGCAGCATCACCACAAGCGCAATCAGGATCTGCCACATGGATCTGGCCAAAGAAGAAGCAAACAACATTCCGCATCGGCGCATGCTTTGGGCCAACATCACGCGATCAACGTATCGGATGATTACGACTCCTTTGAGTCCGACAGCGATGAGCACGCGGAGCAGGAGCTGCGTTTGCAGCACGTAAGCTACCAAATATAATAAAACATAAATGAATAGTAAATGTAATTCTTATGTTCAACTTGGCAGCACAATGACAGCGGCGTGGATATGCGTAATCATCGCTTGCCGGAGCCGCCGGCGCCGCAGAATCAGGTGTATGCGATAGTGCGCAAGTTCAAGGACTTCATCTCCAGCAAAAAGTCACCCAAGAGCAGCCAGCAGAAGCTCTACGAGAATACGCAGCAGCAGCCGCCGAACGGGACTCAGTTCTATGTGGAGTGCCGGAAGCAGCAGGAGATCTATGAGAATGCCCAATCCTTGAGCAGTTCCGAGAAGAATCTGAGCCAAAGTCAACGTCAACAGGAGGCGAATTCGAGTGCGAGTTTGTTGCGTCCCAAGCCGAAGAATGGCAAGAGTTTGCGTTCCAGGCTGCGGAAGAGTCTCGTCGGCTCCACCTTTGATAGCAAACAGTTGTCCACGCTGACCCCAACGAGGAGCACCTTCTACATTGCGGATCCCCCTGCCGCACAGCAGCAACTGGAGCATCATGGTTCCGGTGAACTCGACTCGGGATTCTCGGAGAAGGCCTCCTCCGGCGATATTGCCGCGCATCCGGTGATACCCAGCGCAGAGGCACAAAAGTTCTCAACGGTCGCTCGGAAGGCCAAAAAGGAGGCAAAGGCCATGCGACGTCGTGCCACAATTGGAGTTCGTCCACATGAACCGCCTCCACCACCGCCCCCCGAGCAACGCAACAGTGTCAACCGATCGCAGCTGGATGGGATTCCCCAGCCCACATCGTGGTATGCGGAATGCGGCGTCTTCAAGCAGTCGACAAATGATGAGCTGGCCACGCCCACACCAAGTGCCAACGGCGGAGGCAGCTCCTGGTATGCCGAGTCGGGACTCTATCAGACCAGCGGCATCTCCGTGGCCAGCTCCAGCGGCAGCTCCGGCGTCTCCACGGGCAACGAGGCGGGTCTCGGCGACGATCTCCAGCCGCACAGTCTCTTCTCCAACGAACCACTTTACCAGGTCTACAGCGCTGCCAAACTGGAGGTAAGTCAGGTCATCAGGGCTCCTTTAAAATTTATTAAAAAGGATAATGATAATCATTAAAAAACTAATGATACTGCAATCGATTAATGAAAATAAAATTTACTTAGCATTGAAAGAAGTAATGCTGTAATAAGACTCCTAATACTAATTTCAAAACTGAAAAGTAATTCAATTTCAATTTTTTTAAAAACTAATTTTTCACAACTTTTCGTTATCCTAACTTTGTCAAAACTCAACCGATTTTGATGAAAATTGTGTTTTTGATCATGAATTGACATATTTATTGATTCTACATCAAAATCTTGTTACTATAATTGTTTTTATTTTTTTTTTTTCGAAAATTTTCAATATTTTGCATACTTACCCCTTTAAATTTTTTCAAAAATTTTCAACTTGAATATCTTTGTCAAAACTTGCCCGATTTTCATGCGGAATGTCATTTTGATTATAGTTTGACCTCTAAATTAGTTGTGAAATAAATATTTCAACATTTGTAATCTTTAAAAAGTTTTCATTTTTGGCATATTTTAATTTTTATGTTTACTGTCAAAGCTTAAAATAAATTCAAAAAATGTATAAATATATTGTGATGTTTTGCAGTCCATTACACGGGACCTGGAGGCTCATGAGAGCTCGGCGGATGGCTACGAGGAGATTGGACTGCATGGAGCGCACTCCAACTCCAAGACGCCGCCGACGCATCAATCGAAGGCGCGTCCAACGGCCCTGCAGCTGGTGGAGCCCAAGAATGGACCTTCGCGCACGCTGTGGAGCGAGATTCCCGAGGTTATTCACTCCTGCATACTGCGTGAGTTGCGATTGAAGTTGACTTGGAATTAGTTCCCTAAACTAATCTGACTTTCAATGCTCTTTTAGCCACACTGACACCGCGGGAACGTGGCCTGCAGGAGGCCAAGTTTGAGATAATGACATCGGAGGCGAGTTACCTGAAATCGCTGAATCTGCTGCGTCGCCATTTCATGAACAACACGGCCTTCTGTGACAGCTCCGTGCTGAGCACACGGGATCGGAAGGCGCTCTTCTCCTACATTGTGCCCGTACACGAGTGCTCGGAGCGTCTGCTGACGGAGCTGGAATGCTGCTGGCAGAACAACATCATGCTGCTGGGATTGAGTCGTTGTATCTATGAGATTGCCGAGCGACACTTCCACGTGTACATCACATTCTGTGAGCATCAGGGTCGCATGGATCGCACGCTGCGTCGCCTGAAGGAGGCGAAGAATGGAGCATTCCAGCAGCATCTGGATAAGCTGGAGGCCAATCCCAGCTGTTGTGGCCTGAATCTTCACTCGTTTCTCATGCTGCCCATGCAGAGAATCACCCGATTGCCGCTGCTCATCGATGCCGTGTTCAGCAAGGAGTCGCCGCACAATGCCGAGGAATATGAGAGCTGGAAATTGACATTGGCCTTGGTCCAGAAGATCGTATCGCAGTGCAACGAGGCAGCGAATCGTTGCGAGCAGGCCTACGAACTGGAGCGCATCTCCAAGCAGTTGGAATTCCCCAGCCATATCCGTGCCCTGGCCATCGCCCCCGTGGGCGTGCCCAAGCAGGGCGCCAAGCCACGATTCCTGGTCAAGCGCGGCGAGTTGACGCATCTCGTGTGGCGTGGCGATGATGCCAAGTTGACCTTTGGCAAGCGTTTCTCCAAGTCCAGCATCTATGCCTTTCTCTTCTCCGATTTGCTGGTGCTCTGCAAGCGCAAAGGCGAAGCCAACTTTACAGTGTTTGACTACTGTCCCAGGAGCATGTTGACCCTTGCATCGGGCGACACTTTGCCACAGCTGCCCACCAAAGACATTAAGGATCCCACAAGCAAAAATCTCATGCTGATGACGCTGCTGGAGAACTACGAGCGCAAGACAATTGAACTTGTGAGTGCAACTAAGAGAGAATATGCAGAACATTTATTAATTTAAATTTATTTACAGGTGCTGTCGTGTCCATCGGTATCCGATCAGCAGCGCTGGCTGGAGGCCATGCGGCCACCGGAGGCGGAAACGCCGGGCGAGAAATTGTACGAGTCCTGGGACTGCCCGCAGGTTATTGCCAAGCACAGCTACGAATCTGATGAGCCAGATGTGCTACAGCTGGAGCTAGGCGACGTTGTAAATGTTTCACGCAAGCTGCCAGATGGTAAATAAGTTACGAACTTCTCAAATATCATCTATTAATTTCTATCTCTCTTATTGCGACAGGTTGGTACCAGGGCGAACGCATTAGGGACGGAGCCGTCGGCTGGTTCCCCGGCAGCTACACCGAGGAGCTGAATTCGTCCCACGTTCGTGCTCGCAATCTAAAGCAGCGTCATCGTCTGCTCACCTTCACCGCCACCTATCTGGAGGCACAGAAGGGCAAATGATTGCGATCCAAGTACATTCTCAATGCCATCATCATCATCTCCAATCAGGCCACGCCTCAGTTGGCCGAGTATTCAATTATTGTAGTCCATTGAAGGGAAAATAACACTATATATAATTAATTATATATAACAATTAGGAAATGTGATAATTAATTAATTATTTGTTTAAATGTAAAACAAAGAAAAAAACAGATAAAATCAATTGCTGCCCGTTAATTTATGTGCATTAGTTCTAAACGGTTTAAATGTAACCAATTCAGTCGGAATATAAATATATATATATCACTGTTAACTATGTTAATTATAACTATATATCATATATGTACTATACATAAAAATTATATAAATAAACGTATGTACATATATACTTATAAATTTGTTTAAAAACAAAATTCAACAAAAACATCAATAAAAAAAATTAAAAATGTATTTTTGAGTATTATTTTTCGGTCATATTTCTGCTCATTTTCACAGGACATGTCTTATTGAATGGGGCAGTACGAATTCTATCGATTATCTTTAAAAAAAATGAATTCTTCTTCTTGAAAAATTTCAGCCAAAAAATCGCTTGAAAATGGGCCAAAATCACAAAATCCTTGATAACTCGGAAACTAAAAGGACGATTTGTATGTCCTTTGGTCAGTCGATAGTCCTTTTGAAAACTCATCGATTGACACTAGTTTCAAAAGGATCCTTCAAAGGACCTTCGAGTTATAACCTATTTTCTCTATGCAAAAAAGTCCTTTTATTTCCGCTACTGTAAGGACTTTCGTCCTTTTTATGACATATTTAGATAGGGCAGCCAAAGGACTATCTGTATGCCAAAGGACATCCTGCTAGTCCTTAAAATGACCGAGTTACAGCCGTTTTTCTGATTTAAGGACGATTTTCCTTACCAAACCCCTGTAAAAAATTATATCATATTTTTTGGTAAAACAACAACAATAACAACAACAATAACAATAACAACAACAACAAAAAGAACAACAACAACAATAACAACGACAAAAACAACAAAAACAACAATAACAACAACAACAACAACAATACAACAACAAAAACAACAATAACAACAACAACAATAACAACAAGAACAACAATTACAACAATAACAACAATAACAACAACAACAAAAACAACAACAAAAACAACAACAACAACAACAAAAAACAACAACAACAAAAACAACAAAAACAACAACAAAAACAACAACAACAACAGCAACTTGTAAAATTTCAGTCAAAAGTAGCTCGAAGACAGGCCAAAAACACAAAATCCTTGATAACTCGGAAACTACAAGGACGTTTTGGATGTCCTTTGGTCAGTCGATAGTCCTTTTGAAAACTCATCGATTGACACTAGTTTCAAAAGGATCCTTCAAAGGACCTTCGAGTTATAGCCTATTTTCTCTATGCAAAAAAGTCCTTATATTTCCGCTCCTTTAAGGACTTTCGTCCTTTTTATGACATATTCAAATAGGGCAGTCGAAGGACTATCTGTATGCCAAAGGACATCCTCCTAGTCCTTGAAATGGCTGAGTTACAGCCGTTTTTCTGTTTTTAGTCCATTTTTTTAAGGAATCCCCCTGTAAAAATTTGTGGTAAATTTTTCACAAAATTTCGAAAATCCTTGAATGCCAATCGATAGTCCTGCTGTCTGGGAGCATAAAAAACAATGTCATTTCTCCAGGATGCGGTCAGGAAGGGAGATAATGTAAAAAGAAAACAAAAATATCCTTTGCTTTTTTGGTACATCCTAAAAGTAGGCAATGGGTTTTTCCTTTTATTTTCAAACGACAGCCTGAAAGTATGCAATAAAATTTAAGTTTCGAACTGCGCAGGCGCAGTTACGTGAAGTGTAAATAAAAACAAAATTGTTGTTTGTAGTTTGTTTAGGTTCTTTTATCATTTGTTTCAAAAATACGTATACAAATCCATTGCTTATAGACTTATTGCTATATACATATAAAGTATGTATCTATTATGTATGAATGTTAACAATTATTATTAGCTGCTACTTAATTATGTGTGTGTGTTTGTTTGTTTGTATAGTATATAAACTTATTTATAAGTATTAAATCGATTATTAGATTATTGCTGTCATAAATTATTAAATCTAAATCAGACACTAGAGGGGAGAGCATTGTACATACATACATATGTACAATCGGATTGATAGCGAAACTTGGAGTGCTGCTAAGTCGTGTCCCACAATCATGCTAACTAAATCGAAATCAAATAATTTACAATACTTCTTCATGTGACTGCGATAAGTGGGTTCTTTAAATTATAACAATTTATGGTAAAGAGTACCAATAATATTAAATGATTATAGAATTGATGGATGAATTCAAGATGTGTGTGTGTGTGTGTGTGTGTGTGTGTGACCTTAAGCTACAAATAGTATTTAGTGTATGAGTGTTGTTTAGCTGCCGTGTAAACCCTAATTATTAAAATTAACCCGATTTGACTATAAGCTATATTCATACAAATAGTATATATCACAAAATCAGTGAAATGAAAATTCGCTGGAGTATTTGCGTGTTTCGCTTTGCTTTGGATGATGAATGAGATGAGATGATGAAGTAAATGTTAATGATGATGATGATAATGATGATGAATAATGATGATTTGGTCTGTCATCTAAAGCTGATGCCGCACTTGCGACTGATCTTCGGCGTATGGATGTAGGCAATGGAGAGCAACAGTGGCACATCGTTCTCCGACAGCTGCAATGGAGTTGTAATATCGCTCAGTCGACACGGATCCGTTTCGAGAAGAAATGCAGCCAATGTTTCCGATTGCAAATAGATCTCCTGCAGCTTCGACTCGAGAAACGACAGGCACTGCAATTCAAAACAGGGATTATGAATAATATATTCAACTGGAAGTCCTGGACTAACTTACCTCATAGGCGGGAATACCGCCCACGTGCATGGCCTGAACCGTCTCCAGCATGCTCGACACCAGCTGGGACATGCCCACCGGTGAACTCTGACCCCCGGCATAGGGAAACTGCTGGAGCTGTGATGAGATTAAGCGCACATCCCACTTGTCCATATCCGCCACAATGGCTATGTTCTCCGCCGGCTGTGAGATGAGCGAGGCGGAACGTGCGGCCAGCGCCAGATCCTCGCGCAGATTCATTTCCCACTTGTTGGGCGGAGCACAGGTGCCCTAGAAAATAAGTGAACCAATAATTAAAGACTGAACTTGGCGTACATTTAAGGGAATTTCAAGTTGGTTACAACTTATGGTATTCTTATGGTTACTTTTATCTTGTAATATATCAAAGACTTAAGCCTCACCTGCAGCACCATGTCGGAGACGTAGTGATCGCTGACGCTCAGCAGCAGCGATGGAATGAAGCCGGCCCTAAGTTTGTCCCCTGGCGGCTCATCCTCCTGCGGCAGCTCCTTGATGCCCGGCACGGGCAGCTTGAGCAGCTGTTGGGTTTCATTCACGGCCGCGCATTTGGCGGCCACCGAGGAGACGGAGCTGCGCTGCGAGGGCAGACGCCGGGGCTGCTGGCGACGCGTATAACTGGGCGTGGTCAGTGGCTCCGGCATGGACTTGAGCGTATCAATGGAGGCAGCCGAGTTTACGGGTTGCAGGACACTCGAATTCGTGTTGGAGTTGTTGGAGTTGCTGTTCCCATTGCCATTGTCATTGTAGCAATGCACTTCATCCGTTTCGAATTCCAGCTCGGTGGCATTCGAGGGTGTTTGGTAGGTATTGGAGCTGTTGTTGCCACTGATGTTGTTCATGCTGCCGGGACAACAACAAACGACACAACGATCGCTGGCAATGATGCTGCTGCTGCTGCTGGCGGCCAATTCCACTTGTTGTTGTTGCTGCTGCTGTTGCTGCTGCTGCTGTTGTTGCTGCTGTTGTTGCTGCAAGGTGACACTGCTGTCACTGGACTTTAGATTCGCACTGGATTCATTGGCCTCCAGTTTGCTGGCCTTGTCCATCAGCAGATCATAGTTGGACATCAATAGATTCTTGCTCTTCATATAATTGGTGGCAATCTGTGGATATTGCTCGAAATTGAACTTCATGCCCGAATGCTTCTTGTTGGCCATGGATGCATCATGGGAACGTTGATGCAATGGACACAACAAAGTTGCCTTCGTCTCGCTGAGATCCTCGTTGAGCTGCTCGTTGCTCTTCTTGAGATTAATCAATGGTTCATTGTCCCCCAGGACAAAGACAACGCCGTTGCCATTGTCCGTCGTTGTCTGACGCGTTATTCCGTGTTCCCGTTCGATCAGTTTCTTGCACTGATCAAAGTGTATCTGCTCCTCGAGACTGACGTTCTCCTTGATGGGCTCAATGCCCCAATTCATGCGTCCACTCTTGCCCATGCTGTTCTGGGTAATCAAATCGGAGAGAGACAAGTGGGAGACACGACGCTCTTGGATCAACGGCTCCTGGATCAAAGGCGGCGAGTTGCTCTCCACGGAGTAACTGCTGCAGCGACGCTCCAGCTTGCGGTTTATGATCTTGACGCCCTGCTGCAGCTTGGCCAGATCGCTGAGACTCAATCCCTCCTTGACGCCCGCCGTGGGCACAATGTTCCAGAAGAAATTCTTCTTCTGTTTGCCCTGTTTGCCAGCTGGCTCCAGCTTGACTTCATCGAACTCCAGCGCATCGATGGCGCCATCATCAATGGAACTGCTGGCATTCGATTCCTCCTCCATGTGCAGCTCCACATTCTCCGGCGTGGTCACTGTCAGCCGGATGCGTCCATCTTTGCCCGTGCGCAGATATTGTTGCGCCTGCTTGGCCAGCAGTGTCTTCTTCTCGATGCCCGTGTCCATCAGATAGTTGCCAATGCGCAGCTCCTGCTGCACAAAGTGAGAGTCACGGAATGCCAGCACTGTGGGAATCTCATTCTTCTTCAACGTCATGCCCATAAACTGGGCATCGTCATCGTCATCGTCATCGTCAACGTCATCGTCGTTATCCTGTTCCTGCTGCAGTTCATCCTGATCCCGTTGCTCCTGTTCCCGCTCCACATCGCCAGCATCATCGACAATCGCATTCAGATTCTGTTTGCAGGTTGTGGTGCGTGTTAAACCCATTCCCATTCCCATTCCCATTCCCAGTCCCAGTCCAGTGACTGCTCCAGTTCGTCTCCTCATCGTCGGCGGACTCTTGTGCCGCTCCTGGCTTTGGCTCTGACTGACGACCAGGTCATTGATCAGCTGCTTATTGAAATCCTCCCGTTTGGCCGCTCGCCTCACCTCGCTGCAGCGTATGAAATAGGTGAGCACATTGAGCAGCTTCTCCACCCACATCTTCTCGGTGCCATAGATGATGGTCCGGGCCAGCTTCGGTGGCACTCCAATTGCCCCATACAGATCTCCCAACTGTGCCCAGAGTGCATTGTACGGATGCTTCTGGGACACTTGCAACAGCTTCGCACGTCGCTCAATGGCCGCCGAGGAGGCGGATGCACTCGATCCTCGGGAGCTGTGGGAGCCATTGAAGGCCGAGACAGTGGCCACCCAGCCCAGATGATAGGTGAGTATTCCGGTCAGCATGGTGCTAATGAAACTGCAATGGTTCAAATCGAGATTAGAGAAATTCTAGACATTTCATTTCCCACTTACAAATTGGAGTCTTTGGTGTCGGCAAACGAGAGCAGATCGCACAGCTCCTTGATGAATCTCTCGGCCACAGTCTTGGAGTACTTGCTGCCACTGGTCGTGATGCTCAGCCAGACGGGCGTCTTGATCCGCGGCGCGGTAAAGAGATCGCTGAACCATTGCTGTGCATCCTGCCACGCCTGGAACATGATCTAGATCCGGCGAGAACGGAATTATTATTAAAATATATTTCTTGATTTACAATTTAAATTAAATTAGTTACTGAACTTAAATATTGATTAATTTGTACATTTAATTAAACACTCATCTATTCATTTAATTAATTTAACATGATCTAGATCCGGCGAGAACGGAATTATTAATTTAATTTATTACTTGAATTTACAATTTAAATTAAATTAGTCACTGAACTTAAATATTGATTAATTTGTACATTTAATTAAACACTCATCTATTCATTTAATTTAATTTAATAAATATTAAAAGAAACTTTCCGGCCACGCCTGGAACATGATCTAGATCCGGCGAGAACGGAATTATTATTAAAATATATTTCTTGAATTTACAATTTAAATTAAATTAGTTACTGAACTTAAATATTGATTAATTTGTACATTTAATTAAACACTCATCTATTCATTTAATTAATTTAACATGATCTAGATCCGGCGAGAACGGAATTATTAATTTAATTTATTTATTGAATTTACAATTTAAATTAAATTAGTTACTGAACTTAAATATTAATTAATTTGTACATTTAATTAAATACTCATTTATTCATTTAATTTAATTTAATAAATATTAAAAGAAACTTTCCTGCCATGCCTGGAACATGATCTAGATCCGGCGAGAACGGAATTATTAATTTAATTTATTTCTTGAATTTACAATTTAAATTAAATTAGTTACTGAACTTAAATATTGATTAATTTGTACATTTAATTAAACACTCATCTATTCATTTAATTAATTTAACATGATCTGATCCGGGGAGATTTGAATTATTAACTTAATTTATTACTTGAATTTAAAAATGAAATTTAATTATTCAATTGTGTAATTAAATATTGATTAATTTGTATACATAATTATAATTATGATTAGTATTTTAGAAATTCAGGGAGTATTCAAATGAACAACAAATGTTGGATGAGTTAGAATGTTAATTTGAGTATTGAAAGTACCAGTTCTGTAGTGTGAAAATGTCAGCTTTCCAGACTTAACCGTTTGGCCTACAGTCAGTCAGTGAGTGAGTGAGTTTTCTATACACATATGTATATCATATCATATCTGTAATATATAACCTCCGACTCACCTGGAGAAAGTTCTTGTGATTGATGTAGGCGTGTTCGGTGCTCGCTCTGAGTCGGCTCAACATGGACTCGAGGAGGGCGATGTGTTCGCTGCAGAACAGCTCCATTTCCTCCTCGAAGGACTCGCTCATGGTGATGCAGACGGCGAGTCCGAGTTTCGGACGACGCCGCAGATTCGCCTGACGACGTCCCATCTCCGGATTGCTGCGGGACTCGTTGGCGCAGTAGCTGGCGCGTCTGTATTGAGGTGGCGCCATGTTGCCGCCCTCACTGCCGCCGGAGATCTGAGCGGGACCAGCGGCGGCAGCGGCAGCGGCAGCGGCAGCGGCAGCGGCAGGATTCGCCTGGACATAGTTGTCGCTGAGGAAGCCGATGAAGTCATTCTTGGAATGCTCATACTCAAAGGAGGTGCGCAAATTGCGCGAGATTCGACGCTGCAGGCAACCGTCGCTGGCGAACTCATCCAGATGCGGCGAGCTGGCGAAGAATGTCCAGTCGTCCAGACTCAGTTTGCGCATCGCATCCGATTGATCCGAGAGAACGCTCCCGAGACTGCTGCGGGTGGAATACTGATATGACCACTGATCGCCACTGGAATAGGCGCCACCAGTGCCACTCCCACTGCCACTGCCACTGCCACTGGCACTCGCCGAGTAACCCGAATCGGTGGCATTGCTATACGTGGAGGAGAAACGCGGTCCACTGTCCGCTATGGACAAGGATTGCTGATCCGGCGCCGCTGCATTGGCCGGAGCAGCGGGCACATCCAACGGCGGCGTCAGACTCATCTGTCTGCCCACGCTGACGCTGAAGGGCATCGAGAACGAGTTCATCGACAGTCCGTCCATCGATCCGTGCTCACTGCAAATGGAACTGCGCGGCGTCAGGCTGCTCATCGATAGCGTGGAATACGGTGAATGACCAGTTCCAGTTCCAGTTCCAGCTCCAGCTCCAGTTCCTCCTCCTCCCGCTCCCGCTCCCGCGCCCGCTCCCGTGGGCGTCAGGTAGACCTGGGAGCAGAGAATCCTCGCGGGTTGCGGCAGCCAATGCACTTTTAGGGCCGTCCCACAAAAGGACATGGCCAAGGAGCCAAAGACCATCTCGCCAATCGGTGTAATGTCCGCGCCCGACGGACGATTGTGCTGTGAATGGAAAATGAATCGATTTGAGGTTAAGTTATCGATAACACTTAGAGTGAAGAACCAGAATTAATTAGAAATCAACTTAATCGAATGGTATCGACCATATTTAGAGTGAAAAAAAGAATCGATTAGAGATCAAGTTGGAACTGTTATCGATAACACTAAGAGTGAAGCAAAGAATGGATTAGAGATCAAGTTACAAATGTTATCGATAACACTTAAAGTGAAGAAAAATAATCGATTTGAGATCATGTTTAAAATGTTATCGATAACACTTGTAGTGAAGAAAAGATACTATTGATATCAAGCTCAAACGGTTATCGATAACACTAAGAGTGAAGCAAAGAATGGATTAGAGATCAAGTTACAAATGTTATCGATAACACTTAAAGTGAAGAAAAATAAGCGATTTGAGATCATGTTTAAAATGTTATCGATAACACTTGTAGTGAAGAAAAGATACGATTGATATCAAGCTCAAACGGTTATCGATAACACTAAGAGTGAAGCAAAGAATGGATTAGAGATCAAGTTACAAATGTTATCGATAACACTTAAAGTGAAGAAAAGATACGATTGATATCAAGCTCAAACGGTTATCGATAACACTTGGAGTGAATTTATCGCACTCGTATGCTACTTTTCGCACATAGAGAATTAAGAAAAAATGTAATCCGTAAAGTAAAAATTAATATTTGTAGCAAAAGATAATTTAATTGAATGGATTCGTTGCTCTCTTACCTTGTAGCCATATTCGGGGCACACTTCAATAAAATTGCTGCTGTTGTTCTGGCTGGAATGTGCTTTGGCCTGTATTTTGCCATTCTGCAGCGATGTGTACTTCTCGTTCTTGAGGAACTTGCCGCCGCCGGTGGCGCCACTGGACTCCTTGAGCGTCACCTTCTGCAGCGCATGGGAGTCAAAGAGAAGACGTCGCCCGTGACTGTCGTCCTCTCTGTAAAGCAGCACGCGCACCTGGCTGCCATCGAAGGGGAATTGGCTAAGAGACAGACACAGACACAGAGAGAGATAGAGAGAGAGAGAAAGTAGACAAGTTAGTCATATGTGTGTGTAAGTGAGAGAGAGATAGCTATTGAGTTGCAGATGACGCAAAAAACATTGGCACAATTCAATTTCAATTCAACACCCACGAATCGAATGATAATTCGAAAAAACCACCAAAAAGATTTGAGTTTTGTTAAGGTTATGAGTCAATAAACGAATGTATTGACCAATAAATTTCGGGTCAGAAAAGGCATTAAATATAATAATATCTCTATGAAAATTCTGAATAGAGTTGCATAGATATTTAAAGTTTGATAGAAAATCAAACAAATTCACTTAAAACATCATCTTTCATCTCTATTTCCATTTGAAGTATAATTTTCCGAAAATAAAAAATATCTAAAATATATGAAAATTATTTCCAGGTTACAAGAGATTAAAAAAAAACTAAATTATCGATAAAAGATTATAAAAATTGAAAATAATCAACAAAAGATTAAAAAAAAAGATAGGAAAATTCTAAAAGAAAGATAAAAAATAAAAAGCACTTTTTGGGAAATTCCTTAACATAACAGGAATTATTCAGTATTTACAACTATCGTAAAAAGATAAAGAAAAATTAAATTATCATATATTCCTATAATCCCAGTGCTTTCAGTCTTACTTCGGCACATTCAAAGCAATTAGAGCCGCTTTTATAGAAAAATACAGCTGACTATCATATGATATCATAGATGTTAATCAAAGTCTCTCAGAGTGTGACTAATTCGCAGATGGTCAACAAATTGCTCATCTTCACATGAATTCCCCTCACTCAATTACAGTGTCTCCGAAAAGCAAACAGTATTTGTGCCTATATACATATAAAATAAAACGTACATCTCTTGGTAAATTCTATGTCCTCTCTCTATATATAGAACACAAAACAGCACGTGACGATTACTCACTTACGATACTTACGATAACCCTGATAACCTCCTAAACAAATTTCGATTTGCTTTCTTTCTTTTTTTTTTTTTTGTGTTCTTTTTTAATTTTCGGTTGTTTTTATGATGTTGGCGAAAAAAAAGCAAGATAAGATCTTGTTGAGCGCGTATTACTTGAGTATTATTGCTTATCGGATTGAACTTGGGAACTTGGGAATCAAAAAAAAAAAAAAAACAAAAAGGGAGGAAGTCTATAAATCTTGTATTTTGATATTATAGGTACTTGGTAACATCGATTGATCGTTTGTTTGATCGGCTTGATCACTTCCCCAACCACTTGAATTGTTAAACGGCCCAGATTTGAGGTTCTAATTTATTTTTAGTGGGGGCTTTATAAATGGATTGGTCTAACAATAAGTAGCGCTAAATTGAAACTACGCCAACTGCCTAAATTAGCGCTATAATTAACGAAATTTGTGCTCCTAATGCTTTACGACTGCCTTAAGTGATTGTCGAGGGGGTCAACGATAAGAGAGGGGGTGGGGGGGGGGTGGTAAAAGAGGAGGAGGAGGCTTGCTTTATTGCTTAATTTTCTGTTTTATGACACCGCGATAAGAGCCGAACAGGGGGAATTTTCTATGTGAGACACATAGATTAGTTAGTGGGCCCGACTGGATCACGAGTGCAACCAGCACCGGAGGTTTTTTAGAGTGTATATGGAATCTAGTTTGAGTACGGTTATTGAGACCGGACAATGGTATTTGAATGTCTTAATGCTTACGTGTATTTAAACGGCGCCGTATGCATGCGAAAAGGCTTAAAACGTTTCCATATAATTAAACGCGTTTAATTTGTTTTTTTTTTTTTTTTTACTAAAAATTCTTTAGTATTTAATATCTATGTTTAATTTTATTTATATTTTTATTATTTAGATAAGTTAACACTAGTGCTAACGGTAACTAAAACTGTCTGCAATAACGGTAATTGCAATTTACTGTTAGAAACACAGACACACACACAATCTTTATGGCCGCGATGCTAGACGCCAAATGAAGTTCAAGGCGCTACGACAAATCAAAATGGGGAATATCGTAAATAGGAATCGGAATCGAAATCACATCGAATCGGAACGAAACGAAGCGAAACGTCCCGTTTTGCGAACCGAACGACGCGACGATAAACAGCAGACGAGTTTGAATAAATATGAATGCTCGTTTGAGTACTCGTCGCCTGATCGATATAGACTCACAAATACGACACACACACATGTCAGTTTATGTATCTGTGAGATACAAATGTATATATACATATATATATATATGCAGATAGGCGACGACTGTCGACCGTCGACCGTCGACCGTCGACGACTCTATAACGAGTGTGCTGTGCCTCAACATGGGGCACATCAATTGACGAGCAGGAGGAGGAGAAGGAGAAGGAGGATGAGGAGAGGAGAGGAGGCAAAAACTCAACTCACATGATTCCCCAGTCCAGCTGCGACGCAACGAGCATCACATGTGGACAGCACAGCACCCCACCACCTCACTCACTACCACCACCAAAACAACAACAATCAACAACAACACACACACACACACACACACACACATTGTCTTGTCAGAGAAGAGTGATGTGTTAATATTTTGTTTAGCAAACGGCAACAACAACAACAACAAATATATCTAGCTGGAAATATGAAAACAAATCAGAGACACATTCATGATGGATTAGAGCAGTAAAATAAAGTAGCAAGCGAAACAGAGACAATTAGTGAGAGAGAGAGAGAGAGAGAAAGGAGCGGTGCCAAGTTCACTGTTAACCTGTGTTGGACTTTGTCACCTCTGTCTGTCTGGCTTTTTTAAGGGAAACTTCGGATCTACGCGTCGTATGAGCGATCGAACTGCCATTGACCCAGTCTAAGGATTGACGACTTAACGCCAGGCGCTCATCAAAACTATAAGATCAATGACTTTTTCAATATTATTTTATAGTCATTCATTATTTTATTAGTTCTTTAGTGACCTTATTATTAAACTGAAACAAATAGATTATATCAAACGATTTTAATGTTTTTCTGCAAAACTCATTCATTATTTTTTTATTTTAGTTACTATATTACCAGGCTGAAAGTTAGATTCTATTATTATGAGGAGCAAAATAGAGTTTAAATTTAAAAACAAATATTTCTCTTTTTTTATGAGAACTCATTCATTTTTTTTTTATTTTATACTTTTTAGCTACCATATAACCTCGTTGAAATAGATCGATTTTATTATGATTATGATGAAATACCAGTTTTATCAGTCTGGTAATCGTATAGCTCACATAGAGTTCATTGATACCGTTTTATTTTATTTGGGCACTTGCAGTAATTTCACAACTTTTAGCAAAACAACACAAGATAAACAATCTTTAATTTTCAAATGCTATTATTATTGTATTTCGATGGGCACTACTAGAGTATCTGCAGTATCCGATGTTCTTGAATTTCTTATTAGTTGTAATCACTGTACTTGTGTTGACTGTTATCGTTAGGCATGTTCCACTTTTTTTGAAATTGAACTTTCTGTTATGCATCATTTCGAATAGCGGAAACCGTAACTGTAAACCATACAATCACCAATTACAGTTATGATTCACAACGGTAGACATTTGTTAAATTAGAGAAAAAAACCATAACTTTAAAGCTGAAATGGAACCAAGTTTAACGGGAAGTCAAATAACGTAACACATGTCTCATTTATTAAGTAAATTTCAATATAGCATTTCTTTGCTATATTGAATTGCGAGCTTAACTGGAAGTAAACTGAATCATACAATAACATTTCCAATTTCCGATTAAAAAAAATAAAACAACTTGCACTTCCAATTTAGTGTAAGCTTTCATTTCTTCATTCCAGCTTTCATAAGAACAGTCTACAACGGATACCTTTAACCTTGCAGCGGGTAATCGAACTCTCTCTCTCTCACGATGCTGTACAATTACAGGGTGCACATACAGAGACACCCTGTATTGGTTGTGCAAAAGTGTAAGCTTTCGCGAGGGGTTGTCAACTGATTTCGCTTTGCTGCAAGGGCTCTCGCTCTCTCACTCATACAAGCACACACACACACACACTGACACACTCACACTCTCAATTTCTTGCACTCTGCGCACCTCATCTTCCAGTCTCTCTTTGCGTCTCTCGCTCGCTCACTCTCTCGTGCGCTTTGATCTTTGCCTGCCGCCTCTTGGCATATGCTTGGATCACATGCTTATTTTTTTTGTTCAGCTACGAAGGCAAAAACAAAAGGCAAGCAACAATAAGAAAAACAAGAAACAGAAGAAGAAGCTGAAGCTGAAGCAGAAACAATACTAAGCAAATACATTAACTTAAGTATGTATTGTACATACACATAAATATATGTATGTACATATGTATGTATGTATGAATAGCTCTGTACAGACATGTTGAAAAAAAAGACTTTGCGCAGATTGCGTTGTTGTTGTTTGCTGGGCCAAGGCAACTGGGGCAAGTATGACGCAGAGGGACAGGAGAGGAGAAGCAGAGAGCAGAGGGGAGGTAGCTACATTTCGACCATGATTGATATGTTTGGCGCTTATCAGCCAAAAAGGCACTTGAATTATGTTAAGTGCCTGATTAGCCCTTTTGGATTTACTATAAATTGGGCAATTATATAAAAAGGAAAAACCTTAATAAAACATTTACAGGTAGTCAAGTAATTATTTTGACAAATTAAAGAAATTCATTTTCACAATTTAAAATTTTTGCTTGTATCAAAACAATTATGGGACCAACTGTAGGTATTTGTACATACATATATTTTCAAGACTATATATAGCCTTATATATAGGCTGCAATTTGTAGCCATAATCAAATCAAGCGGCAACATCTTTTAATCGCATTACACAGCGTATGTGTGTGTGTGTGTGTATTTCTTTGTGTGAATGTGTGTGTGTGTGTGTGAAAGAGAGCGTGCAAATAAAAACAGATTTCCAAAGCGACTACAACAAAGCAACAGCTACAACTACAATAACAACAACAACAACAACAACCAGTTGCTTCATACAACAAGTCACATGACCAAACCAACCCAACGATGGCGACGATGGCGTCGCTGCCAAAGCCAACGCCAACGGCAACGTCGATGCCAACGTCGACGCCAACGTCAACGTCAACGTCAAAGCTGAACGACAATGAAAATGACAACAAGCTCTGCCGACTCTTGGCAAAAGGCGCAACGCCAGCAGCGACGTCGACTGCGGTAGTCACAGCAACAACAACAACAACAAATTGACGACTATCATTATCATGAGATGCAGCTACATTATAAACAATTTATAGATATAATAAATACAATATTATGTATGTACATATGTACGTATGCATATATTTATGTATATACAGTTAGTCAAGTAATTGTGTTGACCAAAAAAATTAAAACATATTATTTTGTTCCTAAAAAATAACTTAAGTTTCCTAACTAACATTAATTTCAAAAAAAAAGATACTTCAAATATTTTATACTGTGCAAACAATTTCTTGACATACTGTAGGAGTGCTGAAATCAATGGGCAAAGAGCAAACGACCTTCACCCCCGCCAAACGGCCCTCAATTGAAGTGCGCAAATAATCGAATGTCAAGTTCAAAGCAAATTGCCAAAAGGCGTTGTCTGTATTTCTTGTTGTTGTGGTAATTGCCAACATTGTCAGGTCCCAGGCAAGTGGGCCAGGTAATAGCCGACAATAACATGAGAAATGTATCAGGCAAACAAATGAGTTAACGTCGCGTCGTCGTCTGATTGCCAAGTGACACTTGAAGCACAATGCTAAAATCAACACAAGCACAAGCACAAACACAAACACAAACACAAATACAAACACAAACAATGAATGAAGCACAGCCCTCGACAACACACGCCCCTCACCCCCTTACCACGACCTCACACCCACCTCTCACTCACTCTCTCTCTCTCTCTCACTCTCTGCATAAAACGATCAATGAATAGAATCACTAAAAACAAAAGGCAAAACAAATAAAACGGAAACCAAAAGTCGAACCAGTTAGACAACAAAAACGCACGCGGGGGGAGAATTTAGCTCTTGATCATGTGACGTTGGATTAGCAAACCTATATATATATATGTACATACATATGTAAATGAATATATCCGATATATACATATGTATAGCGTGAGTCAACGTGAGTCAAACCGAAGCAGTCAATTTACTGATAAATGCACTCATTAAAATGTGCTTAAAATCTGAGCGAAAGTCAATAATTAAATAATCATAAACAGCGTTAACTCATTAGCAATAGCTTAAAGGTGTGGAAAAATCAATTGATCATGTCTAATTATATACGGAATGAAGTCAACCCAATCCATAAAATTAAGTGCAACAAAATGTTAACTTATTAACATGCGCAACGAATGTTAAAATGCTCGAAACTATGTTAACGTTACTTTAACATAATCCGTACAGATATCCTTAATTTATTAACATTAACAGTGTCACATAACATAAGTCTGTAAAGATCTATACCATCGAACAGAAACAGGAAAAACTGAGCAGAAAATAACCAATTACGAAAAAAGGAATTGATTTATTGTAGACTTGAGATTTAAAAATATGAAAAATTTGAATTTTGATCACTTTTGCCAGAGTTATTAAGTTGGTTATATGCCAATTATATGTTTGTCAAGAAACATTTGACTGATCTGTTAAGCTGTTAACCGCGTCTGTTAACTTTAACATACTCTGTTAAGAAAACCACGATTTCAAGTTTACAACAAAAGAAAGCGCTGTATCAGCTTGTTACCACATGTGGCAACATTATAAATCTAAGCAAATGTGTTTATTTTTGTTTGGCATTTCAGTTTTATTATTATGGCTTCAATTTCGCAATTGCAGCTATAAATTTATGGAAATAATCATAATGCCAAGACGGCAGATGGAATTGATTGCACGACTGTGAATGAAGAATGAATGATTTATGCATATGCCAAAGTGATAGGATGAGTTATTTTATAAACAACACAAGAGTCCAACAGAGCTTAGCAGCGTTATTTACAGCTCCGACACTTTCTACTTTTGATTTTTGTATCTTTTGGGCATTATGTCTAATTTGACGTTGCTTGTTGAAAAGCAAAAGCAATTTTGCTAACTGATAATTACCAACGACTGCGACGACCGTAGACAACGCAGCGCGTCCAGCTATCAGTTCCAAGGAACAACAACAACAACAAGAACAGCAACAACAACAACTAAACCAAAACAACAAGCGATGAATGTGACGACGACGACTCACTTCTCATATGACTTGGCAGACCACGAGACTTCACACATGAAGCCACAGTGGCAAAGTCGACAGCGTTGGCATTTAAATGTGATTATACCCTGTAAAATGCAGCTGGTAGTTGTGGGGTACATTAGCTTAATCAACAACAGTTGCGACCAAATGTTTAACGACTCAAACAACTTTTTTGTTATATTTACTTTTGCTTAAGTCTATGACTGACTCACTGACTGAGAATCAACGTTTAGGCCAAACGGTTAAAGATAGAAAGCTGAAATTTTCATACAACATAGCTGAGACAATTTTATCGTGTAATAAGACGGTGTTTTGCGAAAAATTTGAACTGTAAGTGAGTCAATTTCAGGGTTAAAATTCAGAGAATGGATTAGTATGGGAACATTTTTTTGGTTTCTTAAATTATCCCAACCAAAGTTAATTTATTAAAGTTCTGATTAGGAAACTGGGATTGGCACAAGTACATACATATATATAGACATGTTTATGTACATATATACCCACTGATAATGCAGGGTGATTGTTTGCACTATAACACGAGCCGACTGCGAGGCAAATATTGCCTCAAAAGGTGCAGAAAATTCAAAAAGAAAAAACACCCAAAAAGAGAGAGAGAGAGAGAGAGAGAGAGAGAGAGAAATAACCCAAGTTGAATGGAGAAATAACATGTGGTTTAAATGACCGACAATGACCAGACATTTGGGCGCCCATCGGCCCATTAGCTGATCTCGTAATGGGGCCTCCCTAATGTAAATATATGTAAATGCCATATAAGCCCATGGGGATTTTGGGGGCCCATTATTAATAGGGCATGTGAAGCGCTAATGATTGATGTGAGTGTGTGTGCATTCAACCATTTGATTTGTTTAAACAATTTGCGCTCAGTTATCGAAAACTAAATGAATTTTCAATTCGAAATCACAATCAATTTTTGGCGCACGGCGGACATCGAAAAAGGGTCTAAATGGTATTATTTATAACATCTGGATTGATTGATTTATACGCGAATTTGATGAGCAATCAAATCAAACTATTTCACACGATCCAACAACAACAATAATAACAGTAACAACAACCAAATATCTGGCATAATAAAAGAGATAAAAGAGCTGGAAAAAAAGAAAAGACTTTGTTGGCATAAAATTTCGACAATCGAGTGCTAATTGCGGCACACAATATCCAATTGTATAGTTATATAGATATATGGATACAAAAATACAGTATATATATTTATATAGTCCACGTGCTGGTTTATTTGTCTATCTACCTATCTCTCTCGCTCACTCGCTCTCTGTCTCCCTTTTTTCTGCTTATTCTGCTTAATTCGTGTGAAAGTTGGCGATTCGCTCAGAAATTTATCGGAAATTATTAACCACGTGCTAATAACTGTGCATACTATGCAAATCTCTGTCTCTGTGTGTGTCTGTGTGTGTGTGTGTGTGTGTCAAATGACTTGGCTATTTGGGTTAGAGACTTGACGCTGCTGAAACACATGATGCGACTCTGTCTTTGTCTCGTGTCATTTTTTTTTATATATTTTTGTATTTTTTGTATTTTTTTCGCATATCGAATGCGACTGTCGTCGCTGTCATGTGACCAACTTGACTAGCAAATGTCTAAATATGGACACGACTTGGCCATGAATCATTGGCTGGAAAAAGGGGCAACAACACTCCAACTAGTTAACATACATCATTATGTAGTTATTATAATAATTATGTTTGCTCTTGACTATGACCAAAGATAGCAAAAAAAAAAGTGTAGTATTTGCTTAAGAATTTAGTCGCAGGCCAAATGGAAATGAACGATAACAGACACACACACACACACAGACACACACACACACACACACACACACACACACACACAGACAGA
Source organism: Drosophila rellima (assembly GCA_035043635.1). Lineage (NCBI taxonomy): Eukaryota > Metazoa > Arthropoda > Insecta > Diptera > Drosophilidae > Drosophila > Drosophila rellima. The sequence continues at coordinate 3,105,652 of JAWNMV010000529.1, forward strand.
CACGCGCACAAGCTGATGGAAATTTACCCAAGCGCGTCGCGGCGTATAAACAATTTAATAAATTCACTTAAACTGTCCACTAAAAAAACAACAACACAAACACACACAAATTTATTACTATCTGGTTTACAGCGATCCAAAAACTGACCTAAGACAAGCTTTAAATAAAAAAAATCCACCCACCCAGACAGCAGCCCCTCCCCCCTCCATCTAGCCAGCCCCACATAGCACACACCAGTGAAAACAGTTAGTTTAACCAGCTACAATAAATTTAAAGTTTACATTTAGCAAAGTGCAAAAACCTCGCAATTAATTAGCAGAGTGAAAAGTTTATCACGTGATGGTGAATGGAGCAGAACAGCAGCTGTATGTGTGTGTGCCTATGTGTGTGTGTGTGACAGTGATGGTCATCACAATATATACACTTGACTTGAACAACTGTTTTGACACGTCACAAAATTCTCAAAGTTTATTCTGTTTATAATTTAAGAAAATAAATAATAATAAAAAAAACATACGTTTACTTCTTTTCTTTGTCAAAACAATTTCTTGACACACTGTAGATACCTCGTGCATATTTATAACTACAAGTATTGGCCAATATACACTTGAAAGTGCCAAAAGTTAAATATGATATATGCCATTTTATATACATACATACCTTATCGGGCATTTGGGGGGCATATGGTCTTGCCCCCACTCCTACTTCCACTCCCACCCTCTACCCTTACCCCCACCCCCCGCCCCTGCTTAGCTACATGTGTTTTGATCGCGTTAATCGATTTAACAAACGATTCGCGCTCGTTGAGAACTGAATGGGGCAATGCAAATTTGTAATTGAACAATTGAAAATGCTGTTATTAATATTGTGATTGTTGTTGTTGTTGATCAAGTCACACACACACACACAGACAATCAATGAGCAAACAAACAAACAAGAACAACAATCAGAACGGTTGACAACAAAGTGCAAGCGTCAAATATCAACATTGTAAATGCATACTGCATAAGAAAATAAACAGTACTCGTAATAAATAATAATTAAATGAATTAACAGGCAAACATGAAAGCAATGCAACGAACTATAGATACTCTACAAAGCAGTAGAAGCGTAATCCCATTTAGCTGAGAATATCCTCCACAGAGTAAGGGAATTAAATGCACACACACACACTCACACACACACACTCACACACACACAGTACGTCACAGAGCGTTGGCAAAGGCAACAACAAAATGTGTATGACATAATAATCACGAGAGCAGCCAGCGACTGTGAACGCCGATTAGCAAGTCATGTGATTCGTTTTTATTTACATTTGCGCCTGACGTCCGCCGCTGCCGCAGCCCTCTTGCCCAGACATGCACACACTCACACACACACACAGACAACCACAGTGCCCCCACCGCCGATCGACAAGTTGGTGCGAGCGCGAGAGCGAGAGCAAGTAAACGATAGCGAGCGCCAACAAAACAAAGTAAAAAAAAAAAAAATTGTGAGCAAGCGAGCCAAACACCCAGTGAGCGTGCAAGTAGGCAGAAAAGTGTGAGCGAGCGAGAGAGTACAATAACACGGGTTAGTAATAGTGTGGTTGTTGTCGGTTTTATGGCGCACCTTTGACTTGCACTTCGACTTCTAATGCCAGAGCAACAGTTATCAATACACACACACACACGCGCACAGACAGACGCAAATTGGTCCCCACACAGCATTGCATTTTTGGCGTACGTGACGCGTCTCGAAGCATTTGCCAAATGTTTGTTGGGTTTATTGTCCCCGTTTACGTTTGCCAATTTGCGTACGAGACACAAAGAGGAAGAGATAAAGAGCGACGCGAATTGACGTGAGTGACAAATGCTAGGCGACAATGGAAATGCTTTCTTTCCACTACCTATACATAGTACATACAGTATGTAAGGAAAATGTTTTAACAAAAAAAAAAGAGAGAAAAAAATTAAAAACAAATAATGATATCCATTGCGTTTAACTGTTGTTCAAAATAAAAATCCAATTGGAATATTTTGTACGTTTGACAAAACAATTACTTGACATACTGTACGTATTTTTATATGCATTAGTGTGTGTGGACTTTATAAGTATGCGTTTTTTGCCCACAAGCAAGCTGCATGCATTTGCAGCTGCCTATCGTTCCAGGGGTTTGTGCGCCTTTGTTTTCAACGTCCTTTATCGGCGACTTAATGCCAGGTGTCAGTTTGGCTTTACCAACTGACGTCAGAGATGTGAGCGTGACCGATAGTGTGGCTCGACGAAACGACTATTGAATTCGTCACGAGAAACACGACACGTGCTGATCTCCAACAATTATACAGTTATGTATAGTATACATAGATAGGTAGACAGATAGATGTGTGTGTGTGTGTGTGTGTGTGATAGTTTGCACAAACACACTCAAGCAAACACTTACCTTAGATAATTTCTGGACGTTTGCGTAGCTTTTGCGGACGACGAACTATTATTGCCGGCAGATCCAGATCCAGAGGCAGAGGCAGCGGCAGCGGCAGAGGCGTTTTGTTGTGTACGTGATGCCGCCTCCGCTACTGTTGTTTGACTATAATTTAGCGCTGTTGTTGTTGTTGCTGCTATCGGCGTTGTTTGAGACGCAGAAAACTGCGCTGCTGCTGCTGCCGATGGCGTCGTTTGTTGCGTGGGTGTTGCGGTTGCTGCTGCTGCTGCTGCTGGTACCGACGGAAAGAACAGTTTATTCAACAAGGCCATAATAATAAACAACTGGCGCAATCGCAATCATTTATTAAACACATCTGGCCAGCCAACATAAATTATTGCAATTCACTTGAAACAATTGCCTTCTCTCTTTGCTCTGCTCTGCTTTGCCGTTTTTGCTTTTCCGTTTTTCCGCTTGCCTTTCTTTCGCTTGTCGCTGTCTTTGTTGCTGTACATGGGTGCAATGGGCGGTGGGAAGGGGGAGCGTTGCAACTGGAAACTGCCGTTATTTGTCAAAAACACACGCACCAATAACACCAACAAAAAACACAAACGCACTCAAGATTTTCTTTACACAATCAAACTTTCGCTTTGCACTTTTCTTTTTATTTACATTTGCATTTACATTTACTTGTGTATATGAGCATACATTCGCATACACCTATACACGTATACTCGTATGATGCTGCTCTCTTTTGGCGAATGGCAAATGATCTCTTCCTGCATTGGCCAAATTAAACGTACACACATACACACACACGCTCATATAAACACACGCGCTGTTCTTTTTGATTGAATATTGCTATTTTTGTGATTATTTGCCTGCCGTTTCGTTTCCCGCAGATATCATTAACCACACACGAGGTGGGAGAAGGGAATTGAGGTGTGTGTTTGCCAATTTCACAAGCACTCAATTTGTATATACACATATATTGTGCATTTTATTATTTTCGCACTTTTTGATCAAAATATTTAACGATTTTGCGCGCCCACAAAACACACGTCCGTCGCGGTCACTTGTATTTGTTGTTTTATGTATACATGTATATTTCCGATATTGTTTAAGCGCATAATATACATATATGTAATTCGTAAATGCGGCGGCCAAAGCTTTTGTTTTGTTTTTCAAACAATCTATTTATTTGATACTTTTTTCATTTCACGCGCTGCGCGACGTGCTTCCTGCTCGACCGCAAAACAACAACAAATGTTATTCTTCTTGTGATGCTAGCGACCACAACGTCTGTTGTTATACTGTTATACAAATACAGAAAGTGCTCATGTTATGCCTCAGGAGAGCTGTAAGTGCTCTAATGAGCTGTAAGCATACTGTTAAACTTATCGTATTATGATACTGTAACAAAGTTATCGATACACAATTTTAACTGTTAAGTTTAAACAAAGGCGGAAACTATTTGAATTTTAAATTGTTGAACTTTATTTGACTTATATATACTTCAAAAAATGTAAGACCCACTTGCGAGGAAAAACGTGGGAAATTTTTGTTTTACATGTGTTGCATTTTCTTCATTTAAATGGAACCAAACAGAAGTAAAAATCATTTCAAACTTATTAGCGCTAAATATTTGTAACTGCTTCCATATGCGGTCTAGGAATTCCGTTAGTACATATATAATTGAAAGTGTTATTTTGTTTTTGTTGCAATAACTATAAGAGATTTGTTTGTTTTTCTTTTTCTTTCTTTCTGTTTTTTTTGATATAGAAATAAATGAAGCGACTTTGAGCCGCCGCCATAGAGAGAAGCTTATACATTATATAGTAGGGGATAGGGTTTTAATGTTTTATACTTTCGTTAAACTGGTTGGTTTGCTTGCGTGCATATGCGTGTGTGTGTGTGTAGGTGTGTAGGTGTGTGTGTGTGAGAGAGAGAGAGGAAAAATTATGTTGTCCTCCTAATCCTTGCAGCTGGAAGTATCCATGGGACTGGCGGGCTGTATGAACGCCGTGGCAGCAGCACTTGGCTGATTGGTGGGCGTAAAAGCCGATAGCGATGAGTTGCTGCCGCTGCTGTTGTTCATCAAATTGCCGCTGGACGTGGTATGATGGTGGTTCATCATTAAATTGGACGACGCGGACGAAGCGCTGCTCGATGTGCCGCCAGCGGTTAGCTGGTTATTCAGTGATAATATACCGCCAGCTAGAAATGTGCCCGCTGTCTGTGGCAAGCCGGTAGCAACAATTCCAGCAGCTGCTCCAGCTCCAGCTCCAGCTCCAGTAACCGCACCCAAGCTCAGTCGTTCACTGCTCAGATTCGTTAGAAATCCTGCCATGCCCACGCCCACGCCCACACAAGAGGCAGCGGGATTCGTTGGAGCAGCAGCAGCACCACCATAAATACCAGCTGAGCCCGTGGCCAGCAAGGGATTTGTTGTGGTCAGCACATTCGGTGCGGAAGTGTTTAGGCCCAGCATGGGAGTCGGCAATGCTGGCTTAATAAAACGCTCGCTGGCGCGACGATTCTGCAAATGAGAACATCAAAATGAGTAACAGATATATAACAAGATTCATCGATTCCCACCACAAGTTGCCCGCAGGCATAGCAGCGATTTTGACCCGCCGGGCCGGGACTGAGCGGTCGACTGCTCGAGGGACTGTGCGAGACGGGGCTGCTGATCGTGCGCTGTCTTTGGGCATTCACATTCACATTCACATTGACATTGACATTGCCAGCCATCAGATTCTCATTGTAGAAGCGCTCCTCGTCCATTTCCAGCGACGATTCCGATTCGGATAGATGGCGACACAGCGCCTCGCGTCGCTCCACCTCCTGTTTGAGTTTACGCTGCAATCGCGCGTTCTCCTCCCGTATGGACTTCTCCTCCTTTTGGGCGGTCGCGAGATTGGCCCGCAGACGCAACACCTCCGAGCGCAACGTTTGGATGTGTGCACTTAGATTGGTGGCAGTGTCGCCATTGGCATTATTGGTGATATCACGTGGCGTTGTCGGATCCGAGACGGGCTGATCCAGTTTGATTTGCAGCGAACGCTTCTCTGTCTCCAGTTTGTCCATGCGCTTCCACAGCTTATTGACCAGCGCCTCCTGTTCCTGCTCCAGTGTGTTCTCCAGCTCGACCATTTCGCGACGCAGCTGCTCGAGATTTGTCTGCTTGTTGTCCGTCTCCGCCTGCAGTTTCTCGATCTTACGCATCAGCTTGTTGACGAGACACTCCTGCTCCTGCTCCAGCGTCTGCTCCAGCTTGCACTTCTCCTGACGCAGCTGGTCCAGCTTGCGGGACAAGTCATTGGTCAGACATTCCTCCTCGCGCTCATAGTGATGTGCGAGCGTTTCCTTCTCCTTCTTAAGTGCCTGGATTTTCTTCAACAATGTGTTGGATATATACTCCTCCTCCTGCTCCGCCTTGGCTTGCTGCAGTAAGAGATGGGGATTAGCTATGTTTAGATTTAACTAAGCGATTTACTAACTATTATGACTGAGGCTTGCTTCAAAAAGCGATTCTCCTCCTGCACCACCTTGCACTTTGTCTTGGACGTATCCAGCTCCGCCTTGAGAACTCTGTAAGCGAAGGGATCAAGTTTAGAAAGGATTTCAGAATTTTGAGTATTTTCTTTGACTTACTTGTTCTGCTGGGTGAGCGACTCGATGCGCTTCTGTAGCTGCTCCCGGGAGACGGGACTTGGTGGCAGCATTGTGCCACCATCCAGGGAACTCTCCGACTCACAAGGACTCTCCATAGCTGAGAAGAGAGAGAGACAGAGACAGAGAGAGCGGTGACAACAGTTCAATACAATTTAATTTCTCTTTGCTGTTTTCATTTCAAGCTAATTTTAATATAAAATTAAAATAAACAACAAAAAGAAAATGTGTATAAAATCAAGAAAAAGAATACTAAATAAGAACAAAGAATAATGTATACGCTGCTCTGCTGCCTTCTGGGACTCTGATCGCAATTGTTGTCGTCGTTGTTCTTGTTACATTTCTTGCATACTTCTTATTGTTGTTGTTGTTGTTGCTGCTGCTGCTGCTGCAAACAAAGAACAGCGTCCGTGCCATAGAAAATGTTTAACCTTCACTTTTATGCAGTTCACTTGATTTTTGCTCTGCTGTTCTTTATTTTTTTTTTTTTTTGGGCTTTTTATGCAATTTAAGAAATCGATAGTCAGCACAAGGTCAGGCCAGATTTGTCAGTGGCATTGGATTTGAGCAGACATCTCATTCAAGGCGGCTCCAGAAATTGACACCTCCCCAACCACCTCCCCCAGGCGGGCAGTCAACCCTGCGCTCCTCTGCTCTTCACGCCTCCCACTGCACACACTTACCGACAATGACTTCAGTCGTCATTACACTTACAAAGTTTGCAATTATACACGACAACATTATGCATGGCTTTTGCATTTGATTAACATTTACCTGAACTATGTCGACGATTCGCTTTGTTTCCCTGTATGTATTTTTTTTCTTTCTTTTCTTTTTACTACGCGCCGCCTTTGCTGCTGCTGCTTCTTCTTGCCAGTAGTGCCAGGGCGAGTATTGAGCTTTTTCTTCTTTTTATGTTGTACAGCGCAGCGAGCTCTGTCTGTATGAATTTAGGCGTTTTTGGGCAAGCAAGGGATGTGATTGCGTGTGCCTCTGTCTCAAGCCTATTTAATAGGTTTTCACTTTGCCCAAACGCAGCAACATTTTGCAAGTTTAACTAAAAATGAATAATGCGAAAAAATTGCTTCACAGCAATGTGTGACCGTATAGGCCGCAAAACTAAAATCCACATATAGTGTAACCAGAATACCAACAATCTTTAAATACTAAACACAAGTATAGCAATCGATGTGGCAACATTGGCTCCCAGATACAACAGAAAAAGGACGATATATTTATCGTTTATCGATGACACTCATCGTTGCTATCGTTTCAGAACAAGTTCAATTAAATTATACTAAAGTGAACGAACGAACTAAGTCATTGATTGTAGTTCGTGTATTTCGTTCGTTTAGTCCCATTTACCGAACGACGAGCACGTGCAACAAAAATTCGTAAACAGTTTAAAATTTTGCAATTTTTGTTTTAAATAATGGCCGACGATGCTGGCCAAGACAAGCGCAAGCAGCACCGTGCCCGCCAGTCTGGTGTTAAGGCAGACAAGAAGAAGGAAAAGGTCAAGAAAGACTCAAACCAAAAGGAGCCCGAGTTGACAGCGCGCCAAAGAAATCCAAAAGCATTTGCTATCAATTCGGCCCAACGTGCCGAGCGTAATTTCCGCCGCAAAGAGGATTTAACAGCCAAGAAACAGCATATACCTGTGGTGGATCAGACGCCAGATGAGCCACCGCCGGTGCTAATTGCCGTTGTTGGTCCGCCGAAAGTCGGCAAGACGACGTTGATCAAGGATCTGATCAAGAGCTTCACGAGAACAAATGTTACGGATATCAAGGGTCCTATCACCATTGTGACATCGAAGAAGCGTCGCATAACGCTGCTCGAGTGTAATAATGATGTCAACTCCATGATTGATGTGGCCAAGTGTGCGGATTTGGTTTTATTGCTATGCGATGCAAGTTATGGATTTGAGATGGAGATCTTCGAGTTCCTCAACATTTGCCAGGTGCACGGCATGCCCAAGATAATGGGCGTGCTGACGCATCTGGACATGATCAAGAACCCGAAGCAGCTGCGCAAGCGCAAGAAGGAACTCAAGCATCGTTTCTGGACCGAAGTTTACGATGGCGCCAAGCTCTTCTATTTGTCAGGTCTGCTCCATGGCGAGTATTTGCGTAACGAGATCAAGAATCTGGGACGCTTTATATCCGTAATGAAGTTCCGTCCGCTGCAGTGGCGTGGTGCACACAGTTATCTTCTCGTGGATCGTGTGGAGGATGTCACCAACACGGACACTGTGCGTCGAAATCCCAAATGTGATCGCGAAGTTGTGCTCTATGGCTATGTGCGTGGGGTGCCGCTCAAGCAGGAGCATATGGTGCATATTGCCGGCCTGGGCGATGCCCGCATCGATGAGTTGAGCGTCATTCCCGATCCCTGTCCATTGCCTGGCACGGAGAAGAAGCGCAGTTTGCTGGAAAAAGAGCGTCTACTCTATGCACCCATGTCGGGTGTGGGTGGCATCGTCTATGACAAGGATGCCGTCTACATTGAACTCCAAGGTTCGCATTCGCACAAGGAGAAGACAGCGGAGGCCACGGAGCAGGAGGCGTTGGTCAGCAAACTGATTGACAAGAAGGCCACCATGGATGAGCAAATGGAAGAACAGGAATTTCGACTCTTCTCCGATGGTGCGCCCATTAAATCCAAGGATTTCAAAGGCGATTATGTGGCGGCCTCCGACCAAGATGATGACAATGCAGACGATTCTGGCATGGATGCAGCTTCCAGTGATGAAGAGAATGCTGATGAATTTGCTGCCAATGATTGGCGTGGTGAGAACAGCGATGATGATATTCAGGGGCAGGACAGTGAGGACGCATCCTCAGGGGATGAGGAGTATCAAAGTCTGGCAGAGACTGCAGTCAAGAACAGCGATGACTCCGATGAGGAGGAGGAAAACGACGACGACGAGGAAGCGCGCATCCTGGCCAGCAATATGAGCTGGAAGACCAATCTGGCGCAGAAGGCACAGGACGCATTCCTGCAACGTCATTCCGAGTCCCGCAATCTAATGCGTCTCGTCTACGGCAGCTACAATCAGAGCGAGCGCAGGCAGGAGGAGAATCAGGAGAAGGCTGATGACTCTGACGAGGAGCTGGGCGGACTATTCCGTGTGGCGGCTAAGAAGCAAAGCGATTTACAAAAGGACAAGGACATTCGAGACAAGGAAGAGCGCTGTTTCTTCGAGTATCAAGGCGGTAAGTGGGCAGCCAAAGATTCCCTAAAGAGTAACTACAACTTTTACCTTCCTTAGATACCTCCCGGGATTGGCTGTCGGAGGCAAACAAGGCGCTAATCAAGAACTGCTTTGTAACAGGCAAATGGAAAGCATCGGAGGATGCGGAAAACCTGCTCAAACTGGACGACATGAGCGATGCGGATAGTGAGGTTTATGGTGACTTTGAGGATCTGGAAACGGGTGAACAGCACAGCGGCAAACCCAAAGAGGCTGGCGAGGATGAGGAAGCTGCTCCCGAAACAAATAAAAGGAAAATGACGCGCGTGGAAGAGGAGAATCTAACCAAAACAGAGTTGATGGCAAAGAAGCTAAAGCTAAAGGCCAAATTCGATGCAGAGTATGATACTCATGGCGAGAAGGGGGCTGAAGAGGATGGTGGACGCATTACTGGCGATCATTCCTTCTACGAGGACCTCAAAGCGGAGGCGCTAAAGCAAAGCGAACTCAACAAAAGTGAATTTGCCCATTTGGACAACGATTTGCGCATCCAAATCGAAGGCTATCGTGCTGGACTCTATGTCCGATTGGGTTTCAAGACGCTGCCCGCCGAGTTTATTGAGAATTTCGATGCCAGCTATCCGGTTTTGGTGGGCGCTCTCAACATGACCGAGGAGAATGTTGGATATGTCAACTGTAAGGTGAAGAAGCATCGCTGGTACAAGAAGATTCTTAAAACTGGCGATCCTCTGATTGTTTCGATGGGTTGGCGTCGTTTCCAGACGGTTGCCATTTATGCCAAGGTGGAGGATAACTTTAGGCATCGCTATCTTAAGTACACTCCCAATCATGTCACCTGCAGCATGACCTTTTGGGGTCCAATTACGCCACAGAACACGGGCTTTCTGGCGCTGCAAACGGTGCGTCAGGACCAGGAGGAAATGAAGCGTTTAGGATTTCGTATTGCAGCGACGGGTTGTGTCACCGAACTGGACAAATCCTCGCAGATCATGAAGAAGCTCAAGTTGGTGGGACATCCATTCAAGATCTACAAGAACACGGCGTTCATTAAGGACATGTTCCACTCCTCACTGGAGGTGGCCAAATTCGAGGGAGCCAAAATCAAAACCGTATCCGGAATACGTGGACAAATCAAGAAGACACATCACACGCCCGAAGGTTCCTATCGTGCCACATTCGAGGATAAGATTCTATTGAGTGACATTGTCTTTTGTCGCACCTGGGTCAGTGTGGAGGTGCCACGATTCTATGCTCCGATCACCTCGTTGTTGCTAGCCGCGGAGAAGAAGAGTCAATGGCAGGGCATGAAGACCCTCGGCCAGCTGAAGCGGGAGCGTGCCCTCCAGAATGAGGCACAACCCGATAGCATGTACACGGAGATTGTGCGCAAACCAAAGATCTTCCGTCCCCTGGTCATACCCAAGGCACTGCAACGTGCATTGCCCTACAAGGACAAGCCCAAGCTGGGACCCGAGAATCCTAGGGAGGCTCTGGAGCGTGTGGCCGTTGTTAATTCTCCCTACGAGCAGAAGGTCTCCAAAATGATGAAGATGATCGAGACGAACTACAAGGACAAACGCAATCGGGATCGCAAGGAAACCAAACAGCGCATGAAGAAATTCCGTGCCCAGAAACGCGCCGACGAAGCCTCCAAAATGCAGCATCAAAAGCAGCTGAGGAAAAAGGTCTCCCGGGCCATTAGCAAGATGCGTGGCAAGAAGAGTAACTGAAACAATGCTTGTACCTAGATCTTACGATTAGACTAAATAAACAATTTATAAAATTTTAAATCGCATTGTCTTTTCAGAACTTGCAAAAAAAACTGTTGCTCGCGGACAGGATTAAAAAGGGAATCGAAAAGAAAGAATTAACCAACACTCGTTTTTTGTCGCGCTTTAAATGCATTCATTCACAATAGACACTTCGTTAAGAATAATTTGCCGCAAGTGTCTTGCGCGTGTGCCTCAAGTTAGTGCCCTATCACTATCTCCCTTCCTCTTCCAGGCCTGCGTGCGATGAAATATATAAGCAATAACAAATACATATACTTAGCTGTGGACAGTATTAATGAATTTTGTTCACTACCCGGTATTCTCCATCACTGTAAGATAGCGTTTTATTATGAAATGACGTCACAAAAGGTCCGTCTACGTACATACACTTATTACTTTACTCAGTCACTGGTATTTATACACTGATGTTTTTTGAACCGTTTCATTTGTCAATGTGACATCTAACACAAAGTAGCGGTAAAGCCAAAAGCGGTTAAAAATGGCGAACGATTAGATATCGATATAAAATATATCGTTCAAATTTGATATCGATATATTATCGACAGCCGTTAATTGTGGTTGTTTTTTGTATGTTGCGAAAAATACTTCATTTGTTTTTTTTTTAAACGGCGAGCCTGGTCGTTGCAGTTGCAACAATTACTGAACAAACTGGTTTATGGGTACGCCATCCATATTTAGCAGCAATTTTGTCCAGCAATTGTTGCACCTACCTCGTCTGTGGCACACGGAGTATTTTTGTTTACTTTGAAATCAATTAAAAAATATAACTTAACGCTGCTTATGGTCTAAACTAAACTGGTTGGTAGACAGGTGTAAAAGGCGTCGCTAATCCTCATCCTTGTTATCATCGATAACCTTGAGGGCGGCCAGCAACGCATGCTTACGACTTCCGGCCATGGGACCGCCCGTAATGGAGCCGGTTGAGATGTTGTTGCGCTTCTTCTTGGCGGGATCATCGCGCATGTTGTTGTTATTCATGTTGTTGTTGCCCGAGGCTGGGCGACAGTGGATGTCTAAGAAGTTCTCACGTTCCTTGTAGTCATCGGAGATTACTTTGCGTATATTGGACATGTTTTCCTTCATGCTAGCCACTGGACGGGAGTTTCCCTTCTGAAGAAATAACTGATGATTATTTAAAAAACACCATCATGGCCAGCCAACAGGTTTACTTACCATTCCATCATTGTCCATCAGTTTTGGTGACTGCTCATCATCGTCCTCGTCATCATCATCTTCATCCTCCATTTCCAGCATTTCAGATAATTCGCATTTTGTATCCAAGTAGGCGGCATAATTGACCGGTCCATCTTCATTTGGATTCATCTCCTCGATGTCATCACTGGGCTCATCGTCATGGCACATTTTTTTGATTAAGCCCTCATCGTCATCATAGTCCTCATCCACATGATCCGAGTCATCGTCATAGTCAAATTCCAAAGATTTTGTCATCGTCTGCAGTTTGTTAACCCTTCCCTCGACTGATGCTAGCTTGGGCATGCAATCTCCACGTTGGCTGACTCGCACATTACTGCTGGCCAGTGTGGACACACTTCCGTTTGCTGTTGCGCCACTGCGCAGTCGTGGATTCGGCTTGGGCTTGGTCTGATTCAGCATCTGACTGAGCGTCAGACGCGACGCATTGCCCGAGGTGTTATTACTGGGCAATGGCTTGGGAGGAATGGCTGCCGGCGGCAGCGTCAATTTGCCCCGTTTTGTCTTGTCCTTATCCTTGTCGAGAGCATCCGCTGCTTGCGATACGCCTTTCTCCTCGTCAGCATCATCTTTTTCAAAGTCGAAATTCGAATCGGTTTCCAGCACATCAGTCAAAGCATTGAATTCACTTTGATTGTTCTTCTCGATAGCCTTGTCCAGCATTTCCAGTGACTTTTCCAGCTTATCAATTTTGTCCGTTTCCTCAACGGAATTCAGTTTGGTGCGTCGTGCCGATGCCAAAGGATTTGCCTTGTCCAATTGCGGCTACAATAGAAAAACAGAATTATTATTTGACTTATATGTTAAGTATTCTGGAACCAACTGCGAATTCCTCCAGCTTGCGATAGCCGCTAATCTCTAATCTGGCTTTCTCCAGCTTCAGCATCACCTCCTTGGTTTTCTTTTGCTCATTAAGCAGCTGTTGGCGGAAGTTCTTTGATTCGAGTTGAACTTTTCGCGCCATTAGCTTCATATCATTATCCTTGTCCTGTAGACGTTGCTCCAAAGATTTTAGTTTATCCTGTAGTTTCTGGCGTTCATCCAAATTTCTGCAAAGCAATTGAAAAATTAGCACGAATAAAGATTTAATACAAAAGAAAGTCATCTCATGATTGCCTCCTGATTAATTGTCACTTACTTGTCCCTTATGAGCTGACTGAAGTGTCGATTCTGATCGCTGAGCGTTAGAATCTGCGCCTCCTTTTGCTTTAGCTTCGCCTCAAGCTCCTTATTGGCCGCTTGGACATTGCGATGCTTGGTCTGCCAGACACGCAGCTCCTCGGCATGCGAATGCAAAAGTTGTGGCAATTCTGCTCCAGTCGATTCATATTTATTTAATGCTGTCGATTGACGCTTGTGCATTGTGCGCAGCATGCGATTCTCATGTGCCAAGTTGGCAATTTCCGCCTGGGCATCGGCCAGTTGATTTTGGAATGTCTTGGCGCGCAAGTTGCGTGCGGACATGACCCGCTGATGGATATCGCTGTTGGTGTTGCTGGGCACCAAGGAAGGCTGGCGCATGCCTCCTCCATTTTTCATGCCGCGTGCCGGCTGCTTGCGCTGATAAATCTGGCTGGCTGACTCCCGCGAACTGCCCGAGAAAAGGCTCTCACAACTCTTTGCCGGCAGCCTACAAGATTAAAGACTTAGTTGAAAGTGAGACTCCAAATTGATAACTTACGACATATTGATATTGTTGTTATCCCACCGATGTGCTTCACTGACGGAGGATGCTGATTTGCGCGGCGATACCATTTAAATGCACACACAGGCGCTAAGTTTATTTTATTTTGCAAAATTGTACAAAATTTGTAAATTGTTAGCACGTTTTCTTTCAATGTGTAAATATTTTCCGTGCTGAAGTTTATGTACAATGTGTATTGTTGAGCAAGTTAAGCCGGCAAAGTAAAGCCTATGATTTGTAACTGAAAATTGAATGGTTGCTGCTGTGGTTACGATTTTAGCTTCGTTGTTTGTTTATTTGTCCAAAATCAAGTCAAGTGTTTGTTAAACTTATCTGTGAATTGCGTTGCCATGGTGTAAGCGCAAGTGCAGATGTAACGGTAATATTTATCGTCAGCGGTGCTGCCAACTTGTTGAAACTCCACAGTGTGAGAGAGTGATGCAGCAATTATCGAACTAAAAATGACTACCATTCTTTTTTCTGTAAACCAAGGCTGCCACATGTTTCAAACATAATCTGAACGATTTGATACAAACTCTAACAACAACAAGACTCGGGGAGGGCGCTTTCTATTTCAATGCATTTTCTTTAATTGCTCCAGTTGCTTAAGTGAAAATCAATCAATGCAATTACGCGCATCCGGAAGTATTACGGCATATCTAACGTGCCCGCATTAAAGTGTGTACCCCAAATTGCATAATTTGGTTGAAATAATTGAATAACTAAACAGCTGCTAAACAATTCTCAAATCTCAATACATTTTTGTAGGCGAAGAAAGAAAACGCACGTAGGCGACGCGACTCCACAAGGACGCAGCAGCTGTAGATTAAGGGGCCCATTTGACATCAATAGGCAGACGAAATGATTCACGTTGGCGACAACTCATGGAATCTGCGCATTTTCATCACGGATCTGTCGCTGGAGCGACAAATGCGCGTGCGCGGCGATCAACATTTGGGGAGTATAATGCTGCAACTTGTGGATCCAGAGATTCCGAAAGATTGGTCCGATCATGCACTCTACTGGCCCGCCAAGAATATCTGGCTGACAAGAACACGCGCCACATTGGATCAGTGCGGCGTCCAGGCGGACAGTTTGCTCCACTTTACGCCCATGCACAAGATGCTGCGTGTCCAGCTGCCCGATTTACGCTATCTCGACTGCCGTGTCGACTATTCTATCAAGACATTTGCAGCTGTTGTCAATCTATGCAAGCATCTGGACATACGCTATCCGGAGGAGCTATCTCTGTGTAAACCTCTCGAGGCGGAGCATCTCAAGAAGAACTTTGCCCAGTTGCCGCATTTGAAGCGTGTGGCGGCTATCGCCGAACCGGATGGCACCACGTACCTGCAGCCAGCTCCGGATACCAACTCATTTGTGCCCATCAATTCGTCCTTTGATGGTGGCAGCAACGGCAGCCTGGACAAACCCTCGTCCCCTGGCATGTTCTTCTGTGCGCCGCTTTCCCCGCACAATGCGCCGAACAGACGATCGCCTACACCTCATCACAACTGGAAGCCCAGCCAGCCTGGCTATGGCACCTACGACTCCTCTTCGTCCAGTTTGGGTGATTTTCAGGTAGGTTTGAAGATATTCAAAGTCCTCGCTTATATATTGAGTTTATCGATATCAAATAAATATGTTTTTATACCCAGTGCCCATTGAAAATGGTCAAAAATGGTATAATGGTTTTGTGAAATGTATGTATGCATCTCCGACCCTGTAAAGTATATGTATTCTTGATCAGTATCAACAGCCGACTCACTCGAACACACTCGACTGTAGCCGCACCTCCTCTCGAGCAAAGCGAGCCGGGGGAATTCCTTTTGAAAATCCGTTAAGATTTGTCCAATCTATTCAAATCCTAAGAATACCATGTACTATGTACAGAGACAAGTTTGCAGTTTTTAGCTTAGATTTTAAAGAAAACAAGTGGAAATTTGCTCAAAACTACTTTTTTACCCTAATTTTATAGCCTGGAGTCAATAAAAAGCATAAATTTAAAATTAAAAATTTTTGAAAATTTTCAAAAAATTTAAAGGGGTAACACTGTAAAAATCGACAATTTTTGAAAAAAAAAATTTTGTCTCAGAATCAAAAAATTTAAATGCAAACTAAAAGTTGGGCTAATATTATGAAAAATAAGACATTCCTCATGGAAATCGGGTGAGTTTTATTAAAGTTGTGCTCTCTGAAAGTCCAAAAAGTCAATATTTCTCATATATAGATAATTTTCAATAATTGACACTTTTTTATTGTTTGAGGTATCTCAACCATTTTGACTATTGACAGAATCGTATTTGTTTATATTGAAATATTATCGATATCAATATATTTAAAAACCTGATCTCTTGTATTTTTAGGAGAACTTGGCCAGCTCGCCGCATACGCTCAGTGCTGAGATGCGTTCTCATCTGTTGCGTCCCAAGTCGCTGGTGGAAAAGGCGCGTCTCAATGTCGGCTGGCTGGACAGCTCGTTATCCTTGATGGAGCAGGGCATCCGGGAGTTCGACACGCTCTGTCTGCGCTTTAAATACTATACGTTCTTTGATTTGAATCCCAAATACGATCTGGTGCGGATTAATCAACTCTACGAGCAGGCCAAGTGGTCCATACTTAACGAGGAGCTGGACTGCACGGAGCAGGAGACTTTGATGTTTGCTGCGTTGCAGTTCCAGGTGAATCATCAGGTGGACATGCAACCGCTGGCAGCTGTGGATTCGGGCATTGAGACGTCGAGTCAGGAGAACGATGATGACGACATCGATTCGGCTCTCAATGAGCTGCAGATTACGCTGGAGGGCAGCAGCAATCCTCATGATCCCGTGAATATCACACGCATACCGGAACTCTCGGATTATCTGCGCTTTCTTAAGCCACAAAGATTTACGTTGAGAGGCTACAAGCGATACTATTTCACCTATCGTGATTTGCACTTGCATTTGTACAAGAATGCCGAGGAATCGCGACGCACTGCACCCACAATTAGCATAAATTTGCGTGGCTGCGAGATTACGCCGGATGTGAATCTCTCGCAGGGTAAATATGCCATACGCCTGGAGGTTTCACCTGATGACAATCGTCATGGAGCCAACAGCGAGGTCTGGGTGCGTTGCGAGAATGAGCAGCAGTATGCCAAGTGGTTGGCTGCCTGTCGTCTGGCGGCCAAGGGTCGATCCTTAGCTGACAGCACATATGAGAGTGAAGTCGATGGAATTCTATCGCTGCTGCAAATGCAGCGTCCTGTCCAAGGCGTACATCTCAACATTGATCCACGCTCGGTGGATGCTGTGGATTATTTGTCGCCCAAGATGCTACGCAAGTTGTCCAACAAGGCGGTGCAACGGATTCTGGAGGCGCACGCGAATGTCAGAGAGCTGCCGCTGCTGGAGGCGAAGCTAAAGTATATACAGGCCTGGCAATCGTTGCCCGACTTTGGCGTCTCTCTGTTCATCATCAAGTTTGATGGCCATCGGAAGGAGGAGCTGCTGGGCGTTGCCCAAAATCGTATCATGCGCATGGATCTAAGCACAGGGGATCACATCAAGACCTGGCGTTATAACACAATGAAAGCCTGGAATGTCAATTGGGGCATTAAATGCATGATGATTCAATTTCATGACGAGAATGTCGTCTTCTCTTGCCACTCTGCCGACTGCAAGGTGGTGCACGAATTCATTGGCGGTTACATTTTCATGTCAATGCGCTCCAAGGATAACAATCAGACCCTGAACGAGGAGCTCTTCCACAAGCTAACCGGCGGCTGGTCATAAATTGTCCTGACATCAGGCGGATATATCAAAGTTGTTTCTAATTTATAGGAATCTGTTTGTTTCTTGTTGACAGTGGCACTTGTTCAGTGCCCATTTTTATAATCTGACGATTGTCCCTAATCCAGAACAATATTAATGCAATACTTATAGGTCTTATCCCTTTCAATTTTGAATGGATGCCTTTTATAAGCGTTTTTTTCAAAACTAATCCCATGGATTTTAACTGATTTTAACTAGCCAGAAGCACTTTTGCCTTTCTAACCATAATAACTTTGCCTTAATTGTGGCCTTTTAACAACTAACTCTTAAGAAATATTATAATAAAATATTAGCACACATAATTTATATCGTGAGTTTCCATTGAATTTAAATTTTGCGCTCTGGCACCAATCGTTAGATAGTTCGATAACAAATGCTCAGTAGTAGCTTGTTATCGATTACTGTGACAGCTCAGTAGTAGCTTGTTATCGATTACTGTGACAGCTGTTTGGGATGTAAACAAACGATTTGTCATTAAATGTTTTTGATATTGATTGAAAAATGGCAAAGCGAAAACCTTGGGTAAAAAATCTCTATTCGAATCGCGAGTATCCGGACAACTATACGGATGTGAGTTTTCTAAAGGATATGCGCACGAATCTCCACGTGCGTCGGTACACACTGGGCGAAACAATTGGCGGCATAACCGTGTTGAACAATCAGATCTCGTGCATAACCGGCTTCCTGATACTTTACCACTTGATGCTGAGCGATAGGGTTGCACCGACCAGCATACTGGTGCCTACGTGCATCATCACCGCCATTGGATATTTGTATTATCGTGGCAGCAGCCTCAGCATGACGCTGCTTGGAGAGGATTCAAAGACGCTCGTCACCGTGCTGCTATTTGGTTACATCTTCTCCCCTATGCTGCACACGCTGACGCAGGCCATCAGCACGGATACGATTTATACGACGACCTTCTTTGTGATGCTCTTCAATCTGATGTTTACGGATTACGGACTGGACGTGGCCATGGTATCCAAGGCCATATCATTGAATGCCGCCATATTCGGTGCCATCTGTTTGGCCTCACGTCTGTCCACGTCGTATCACGCCTTTGTGCTGCTTGTGGAGGCTGCCATCTTCTTTGTGCTGTATCCCATTATGATAGCGACCAGATGGCATCCGTATTGCATGGTGCCCATCTTTGTCATATGCTGCGGATCCCTTTACTTTATATCCCGACCAGTGCTTTATCTATATGCCTGCTCCACGCTCTTCATCAATTTCGTATGCCCGTTTATATTTGTGAGGCAGCAGCGCTACAAGTTCAACATCCACGGTCCCTGGGACGAGGCAATTGTCGAGGAGAATACCGAAGAGAATCTCGATGAGAACTTATAGCGCCAGCTTCGCTTCTCAGAGATGCAAAGCATCGATGATGGGGAGCAACAGTTCGACTTTTAAATTAATTACTTTTAACCACTTTACACATGTAATATAAACACATTTATTTATGCCCATTCCAATCTAATGAGCTTTACTAGCCAAATGTTTTTATCTTCTTTTTGGAATTGTTTTTATAACTTGTATTTAGTTAAATGGTTCTGTAAATAAAACAATTTGTTAAAATGCAATTTACGCATGTAGAGTAGAAAATTTCTGTGCATTTTTTTACTTTTTAATTTCATGGGGCTTATGATTAAATTATTAATATAAAATATTTAATTGTTAATATTTAAAAATGTTATTTTATTTTCAATTTGTGTTCTACAAATTTAAATAAAAGGTGATTCTATGGCTTTTAAATTGAAATGTTATTAATTTGCAAATTATTTATTTTATTCACGCCAATTGATGGAAAATCTATTTTCTATCCCAAATCACATGCATTAAAAAAGTAAAAAATTGCACAGCTCATTTTTTATCGACATGCGTATGTATATATTTTTTTGGTTTTCGTTTAATTATAATGATTATGCTTGATATACATATACATATATATATTTACAAACATATACAGGGGACAATGAATCATGAAAAAATACAGCGTACTTCGCATTAATAATAAAGTTTTGCATTTGCTTAAGAGTCAATTGAATAAAGTCAATAAAAACCTTATTTATTCAATTACAACAACTAAGAATATTAATAGTAATTAATGCCTAAATTTGCATACACATACAGAAAGCATTTCATTATAGTTGTTTTGTTTATAGAATTAGAATTTGCATATAGTTAATACACAAGGTATTTCTTCTAATTGCAACATTTCACTAAACATTTGCACCAAACACGTCTTTAATTATTAACTATAATATAACTATTAAATACAATATATTTATATATATATTTTTGTTTTACTTTTCTCACGTATAAACTCTCTCAAAATGTAAAAAATCGTTCATATTCTTATTTGTTTCATTTGTTTTGTTTTTTAGTTCTTCTTTTTTAGTTAATGCTACTAACATCGCCTTTAATCGTACAATTTATATGAACTGCACGCAATTTGATTAATTATTTCTAATCATTTTTTGATTTCAATTAAACTAGCACAAAATATAATAATAATAATATTAATAATTATATAAAATACGGTGCGCTGGTAGTGGTCTGTTGTGTCTAAAGTGTGGGCGGGGCGGGGCAGGACAGATGGAGGAGGGGCCACAAAACAGACACACTATTAACTAGACTTTGCCGCAACAACAAGAACGCTGAGAATCCTCCTCCAATTGCCGCCACACAACAAACTAAATGTTTTTAAATTTTAACTAAAGAAACTCGTTGATCTGTTTCCCAATTCTAAAGAGCCACCTCATCACCATTGCGGGTGCAGTCGCCGCCGCTGAGCTTCACCTGATCCTTGGACTGCTGCTCGGCACGCAGCTGAAGATCGCGTCTACGCTGTGCGGTTAAGGAGAGATTGGCATCGTTGGTAGCGTTGGTTTTGGAAGTTGCTTGGTTAGTTGGCTCGTACAATATATCACGTGTTGTTGTGGTTGTTGTGGTTGTTAATGTGCTTGTGGTTGTAGTTGTTCCTGCTGCTGTTATTGTTGTTGTTGTGCTTGGGTTTGCGGCAAAGTGTACTTGATGCTGCTGCTGATGTTGTTGTTGTTGTTGTTGTTGCTGTTGCTGCTGTTGCTGTTGAGCTGGCGGCTGTTGTCAGACTAATTCATTCTTTGGCGTTGGCTCCGCAGCTGCTGTGTTCGCCGTTCCATTGCCCACCATTGTCTGCTGGTTGCCTTCCAGCAAGGAGCCGGCCTCCACATCTCCAGCCTGACGTGCCGAGTTCCGTTGACGACACAGATATGGTGAATTTGTGGGCGAGGGCAGGGGATTCTGCAAGTGTAACTGACAAGTAAACTAACTGCCTTCATTTGCTAACACTCATTGCTCTCCTTACCAATTTGTTGTTGTTCTGACAGCAGGTGGCCTTCACACAGCCCTCATCCGTGGTGGGGCAGTCGAGGGCACAGCAATCGGAGCCGCTCATATTGATGCTGGAGGTGCCATCGGACATATTGCAGCCCTCAATCTCACTGAACTCGGGCTGTATGGTGGTCGAGTGTATGCCCTCGTTGTGAAAGAACTCCTTGACCTTCTCTGCTATCTTCATGTACTCGGATAAATTGCGACAGCTGCAAAAGATATAGTAACATTATTAGTTACTGCTGGTGATTTCAAATTTATAAAGGAATATTTGCTGTTTTTAAATATAAATCACGAGCGGTCGCTGCTCTCAGAGCCACTGCGTGCCCACCGCTGATTTGAGTTCCATATTTCCAGACTGTCTTATTAAAATATATACAGTTTTTTATGCATTTGTCTACTTTTTTCCTAGTCGAGTTTCTTGAAACCCCCCTGAGCACCTACCGTATGTGTGCCGAGGCAATGATGCGATCTCCGGCCAGTTGCCAGACATGAAACTCGTGCACGGCCAGCACACCATCGACCTTCTCCAGCAGACGCTTCTGTATCGCGTCCACCTGAATGTGTGTGGGCACCGTTTGCAATAAGATCAGCGCAGATTCACGAAGCAAGGGCCAAACCGAGTGCAAAATGAGGGCGACCAGGACAATGGATAAGGCTGGATCAATGTACAGGCGATACTCCCAATCGGTATACGCCACGACCGACGCACTGATAATGACAATGACGCTGCCAAGGGCATCGCTAAGCACGTGCAGAAAGGCGCCACGCATGTTCATCTGGCCGGGATCATGACTATGACCATGGCTGGACTTCTTCACCGCCTTCTCCTTTGGCTTCTCAAATGCATAATCATTCTGCTCATCATCGACCTCGTCCATGTTGGCCAGCTCCGTGAGGCGGCTGTGATTGCGGGTCAAGCCACCGCCATGCGAATGTCCATGATGACCACCGTGTTCTACAAGAGTGCAGCAATTATAGATCATATAACGGTAGTTAAGGATTAGATACTTACCATAAAGCAGACCCAGGCCTATCAAGTTGACGATTAGACCCAAAACGCCGACAATGAGCAACAGGTCTGCATGATGTATGTCCTCTTGTTCGATAAATCTGCACGGAAAATAGTTAACATTTTTATTTAAAGAAAGTTAAATAAAACCAGAGTACATTCAAGGACCAATTCATGATTGCAAAGAATCTGTTCATCGAAATTTATCAAGACAAAATTAAGGGAAAATAAAAAAAAACCGAAAAAAAAAAAAATTATTTCTCAAATGAACAAACTTTCAGATGGAGAATCAATTTAGAGGCCAAGCCATGAAAAATAAGTCATTACTGATCGAAATCGGTTAAGTTTTGACAAAGTTACAAGAGTTCACATTTTTTGAAAAATTGTTAAGGGGTTAGTATGCAAAAAATTGAAAATTTTGAAAAAATATTTAATTTTTGAAATCAACAAGATTTTGATGCAGAATAAATTTAGAGTTAAAACAGAAAATATATTGATATTTCACATGAAAATCGGTTGAGTTTTGATAAAGTTATAAGAGTTCAAAGTTATCAAGAGATAACTTGTAATTCCAAATTAAAGGATTAACATTTCAGTGCTCTGTTCATATAGCATGTGCATGTTAACAACATTTGGGTGAGTAATACATATTAGATAAGAACTAAAGTGGAAATGTGTCAATCAATTTGTAATTCCCAGACAATCCCCGAGACTTTTCGTGCTCGAAACACAAAATGGGAGACGGAGACGGAGATGAAGAAGAAGAAGAAGAAGAAGACGACATTGCACGTTTCGACAACGAAATACGCATCGTAAAGTAGAGATACGAACCCGGCATGCAAATGACAACAATCGATAAAGGCAAATAAAAAAATGTTAACAAAAATGTGACTTGAAATAAAATAAAAAATAAAAAAACGGTGACAAGGCAAACTGTAGATTCTGAATTTACTGGGTGTGTAGTACGAACTGAAACAGGTGTCGTCGTCGTCTCACCTTTTGCATGCCTCGATCGTGATGCTGAAACAGAGCGCCACGAGGAACACCGCATTGACGAGAGCACCCAAAACTTCAGCACGTGCCCAGCCGAAGGTGTTCTTGGACCACTTTTTAGGTGACATCTGTTGAGAAATATATATATTAGACATATTAAACATTTTATTGTTAATCGAAGGCTCACCTTAACTGATAGGAATGATATAATCAGGGCGGCAATATCGCCCAGCATGTGAAAACTGTCGGCGACCAGGGCCATCGAATTGGTCACATAGCCCACAATGATCTCCACGAAGAAGAAGAAGGCTGTTAGCCACATCATCGAGATCAGGCGACATTTTTTGCCCGAATATTTGGACATCTTGGAGAAACTGCAAATGAGAAAATATATATAGATTAATGATTACAAAGTTTACTGCTAAAACTGTTTAGCTAAATATAGTGAAAGTTGATTTCAAGTAAGTTAAACTTATGAAACAACTATTTAATCCAGCAGTCTGTGACTCTGTAACGCTGAATATCGGAGAGAGCAGCAGCTGCTCCCAGAGCCAATGCCTGCCCACCGTTGATTTAAATAAAATTTAAGTAATTTTAGCAAAATATTGAAAATCTTTCCTGTTAAAAGTAATGCTATAAAACTTTATCAAAAATAAAAAGAACGTTCATTAAAGTAAGTTAAATATAGTTATTAATTTGAACAAATTTTTAAATTGAAATTGTATTTAGAAAACTATTAATTTTACACTTAATACTAAAATAAGCAAAACACCAAAATGTTTTATATTTAAGGCCGAGTTCAATCAACTTTTCGGATTACAACAATTCTATTGTTAAGTTTGTGTAGTGCAAAATTCGATTAACGTGGAAATTAGCTAACAAATTGTGTTATCTCTCTCACACTCTGTTTCTCTTTCTTTCTCTCAATCTATTTCCATTTCTAAGTGGATGGGTGGAAGTGATTTAATTGAATGAAAAAAGCTGAAATTGGAAAACAATTTAAGCTACGCTTGAGCTGCCGTCAAAGCCACGCCCCCACTAGGGGGCAGGGGCTGGAGGTTTGTTAATTGTTTTGTCTTTTGTTTTTTTCTGTATGCACTCTCCCCTTTTGCCCTTTTTTCATGCTTGACTAGACAATCAGTGGGTGGGTCGGGGCACTGAGTTTTCCACTTACACAAAGAACTGCATTTTCTGTTGCACTGAAATCGAAGTTGTTGCTGCCTCGTTGCCGCTGCCTTTGCTTATGAGTTATAAACTGATATTCGCATTTAATGCCAGCTCGATTTAGCCACATGGATACCAGCTAGCCATATACATATCCCCTTTTAGCCATTTTAGCAAGAAACAACTTCTGTTTTTGTTTTTTGTATAAACAATAATGTAAAGCAACCAAATTCAAGTGAAACGAATGAAATACAAACAGTATAAATGTCGTTGTCAAGAGAGACGGAGTGAAAACGAAAGAGAGGGACATAAAAAGTGGGTGAGAGAGAAAGAGAGAGAGAGAGTTGGGGATAAAGTAAAGTGCCAAAGGGATGAGACTTGTTGTGTGGTAGCTAAGAAAACAATTTAAATATTCGCATTCGCAGTTTATGCGATCGCCCGTTGACTAAGCAACCAAACAATGGTTACCCCTCCTCCTCCCCCTCCCCAGTTCCTCATTCTACCCCTAATACCAAGCCCTGTCCCCCTTCGAGACGACAGTGATTGGCCATGGACAGGAAATGAGGCCGTTGGCATTGGCTTTGCTGCAACTTCAGCAATACTAAAGTCTCATGTCTTCCTGTTCGACTTGCCCCTCAAATAGACCTTACCAAAGCATTGATTTTACAATCTTCTTTTCGTTTCAAACGGAATTACAATCTTCTAAAAAAGAAAAGTTCTCTACGAGTTAAAAATCTAGTGACGAAAACATGTTCATGCCCTAAATTGCATACGTTAATTATTTAAAAAAAAGTTATTTAAAGTTATTTTTATTAGGTAAGATAAACAAAGAAGATTATGCATAATGCAATGCTTTCGTCACTAGCGTGGATTTGCACAGTAATATATAGACAAATCGTTTTCAGCCGCATTAAGAACTTTAAGTTCTATTCGAACTTGTTAGTCCTTAAGAAAACTATTTAATATTTGGAGATACTTTAAGTGGCTGTTGCAAGTACTTAGATTAAAGTTAACCAGATCGGTTGTATATACAACAAACATATATCAGAGTAACTATAGTAACATAGTTAGCCGTAGATTAGACAAGACTAGACTTTTATTAAGTAATTAAGTATTTTTTATAGATATGTATCTCTATCAAAATTGCTCGTTTCTTAGATACAGATACAATTTACAAAGGGCATTAAATCATCGGTTACAGCAAATTTAGCTATTTTTCTGTATTATCTTCAAGTTTTCAGCACACGAGACGCGAAATATTTTGGGTTACCTGCACCCGTGTCGCTTTTCTTAGGCCTCTTTGGTAGAACAGCTGTTATCATGGCTAATATTAGCTGTTTGTCGTGTGTTATCAGCTATCAACTAGGCATTAATCACACTTACAGCTAATTAGATGCCTGTTTAGGTGATATGTATGTGACCAATTCGCCTCGTACTATGAATAGATAAATATCTAACTGATAAGCGAAAACAGTTCCAAAGTTGAACGTGCGCAAAAATTGTACAAAAATACGAAAAAGCAAAGTGCTTATCGGGTTTAACTGAAGATAGGACTCTACATAATAATAATAACCAAGATTACAATGTGATTACATTGTTGCCGAGCTAGTAATTGTGTGCTAAGGCAGTGAAAGGGAGAAACTTATTATTCATAGGGTTAATAACTAAGCAAATAGTGATAAAAAAAAAAACAAGACCAAGATATACAACAATACGTTTTTAGTCATAACAGAATATCTCAAATGCGTATATTTCACTTTAGATAAAAGCCACAGAGTCTAGACTTTTATTTACTACAAGTTTTCAGTTTCAACTATATGGAAATTGCCAGACTGCTCAGCTAGCGAATACCCTGTAGTACTTTAAATATCTGTCTACAAATGAAAATGTATTTTGAGAGAGCGCATTTAAAGTTATCAGTCAGTTTTGTATGCTATATTAGATTAAATTTGTAGAAATTTTATTTTATTTCATTTAATGCATTGTCTGTCTGTTGCCTTATAGACTATTTACCGTTTACGTACAGGGTATTAAAATAATACTGACGCAACTATTTTTTTGTGATTTAGTGGGAAATGACAGCAAAATTCAAAGAAGAAATTATGAAAATGTAAAATAAAAAATTAAATGGCAAAAAGCGTAGGAGAATTTGCAAGACACAGAAATTAAAAACTACAATCATAAAGAAGAGAAGATAATGAGAGAGAGTAAGAGAGAGAGAGAGAGAGAGAGAGACAAATGATTTTTAATTGGAATTATATATTTATGGAATAGTTAATTGTATACTATATGAAAAAGTTTAAAGATGAAAAGTGTAATTCTGTTTATTTCCTATTAATTTAAAAACCTCCTTATTGCGCTAAAAATAAGTCAAATCAATAAATATGTAAATAAAATATGCTACTGTATAAGTTTTATAGCAGTTTTCGTTTTCACCTTGACACTCGTGGAACTAAACTTGGTTTCCTTTCAGGGGGCATACGAAGTTTAACTTTGACGGTCTTAGTGACAATGCCTAACTTTGACTGATAACTGATAGAGACTACATGAGCTTTTAAGC
Organism: Drosophila rellima; assembly: GCA_035043635.1. Classification (NCBI taxonomy): domain Eukaryota; kingdom Metazoa; phylum Arthropoda; class Insecta; order Diptera; family Drosophilidae; genus Drosophila; species Drosophila rellima. Next base: position 3,132,554 of record JAWNMV010000529.1, read on the forward strand.
CACTGTCCGATAGCAACAACCCAACACCACAGTACAAGTAAAACCACTGAACGACTGCGGCGATAAATTATTTAATGGGAACGTGTCCGGCAAGCTTAAGTAACTAACCAAGTGATTTAAAGCGCACTCAAACAGGAGTTGGCCTAAAGCCTAACGACAGAGGAGAAGGGGGCGTAAAAAAGGTGGTAATACTAAAAAAAAAAAAAAAATTGCTGCTGTTCATTGATGAAATCAAAGTGTTTTTTTTCTTTCATTTTTGTCGCTTGACACATTTTGGCCAAGACACATAGCAATTCCCTCCCTCTCACCTCTGCTCCCTCACAATTTAGTTTCATTTCATGGTTATGTCAGAGTCAAATCAAAAAAATAAATTATAAACCAGTCTGGAGACACGTGACAGTTTTAACTAATTGATAAGCTTGTAAATACCTGTCATTATAGAACCAGATCTACAGTTCCCCCAACAGAAACTAAAGGAAACTCCAAATAGCTCGAGCCTACATAAATTTCAATTAGAAATCTAATTAGCTGGTGCACTTGACCATGAGTACTTAAAACAACAGCCTTTGGCAAGTTTTAATATTCCTCCAGGCAAAACTAAAAAGATCTCGTTGAGAATAAAGTAAGTTTTTTAAGTTCGATCTTATAACTTTTAATTTGACTACAGCTCAACTTCTGTACAGTAAACTTCAACGGTAAGAGCTAGGTGGCTGAAATTTTAACTCATCCCAAATCTTAGCATTCATTCTTTCCCTATTTCGATTCTTAAATTAACATTTTTTCAACATCCATTAAGAACCAGAAAACAATGTACTATTATTATAATATTATTTAATTTAATTTAATTTCTAGATTACTTTCATGTAGCTTTGTAAATTCATTATTCTCTCAAGTTTCTGATCCAATGAGTAGAATTTGCATTGGCTCTGCAAAGCGAAGCTTGACTGTATTATATAGTTTATATATGTATATATAGATATATTCATATATTATTTCAAGCACATAGTATTTATTTATTTAATAAGTTTCCGCTGTGTTTGTCTTAACACAAGGATAAAGCTTTCAAGTACATATGCAAACACAAATACATATCTACATTTATTTACACATATGCATGTGTGTATTTATACCTCACTATGTGGCTATATATATACATATACATATACTATCTGTAGCACGTGATTTGCCTACGCATTTATTCCGGCAATTAAACATGCAGCTCACATGCAAATGCTTCAAATGTACAAAATGTTGCAAGTGCACAAGACAAACACACACACACACACACACACACACACACACACATACATACATATGTTATATATACATATACATATCTATATATATACATATTTATGTATGCATGTGTTTTTTTGTGATAGCAGCATAGAGGCCACAATTGGGTTACAATATTCTAGGTCATGTTGCTTAATTGGCCGTTCTCTGAGTTCATGAATGTGTGTGTGTGTGTGTGTGTCTGTGTGTGTGTGTGTGTCTGTGTGTGTGTGTGTGTCTGTGTGTGTCTGTGTGTGTTTGTGTGTGTTTGTGTGTGTGCATGTGAGCCATACACTTAACTGAGTCTCGGACATTTTGAACTTTTGGCATATGCCAAGTGGACTTTATTCCCTAAGCCCCAATCCCCTTCCCCCCCCTACCAACTGAGGTGTCCGCCTCATGGCAACATATTTCACTTGTGATAAGAACATTTTAAACTGACCTATTAATGTTGCCGAAAGCATTTGTAGCTTCAACTTTATCAAAAGCATGCGGTACTTTAAAGATAAGAGAGTGAGGAAGGGAGAAAGAGAGAGGGGAGATTTAGTTAAATTCTATGTCAGTCAAGAATTTGTTTTGACTAAATAAAAGATGAATTTCTTTTCATATTATTTTATAAAAAAAAAATTAAAAATATTTTAAAAAATATTTAAAGGTATTTTCTTAAAATTATTGATGTGTTTTTTTTTTATTAATAAAAGAAAAAAATTTTAGGGGGAGAGGGGAGATTTAGTTAAATTCTATGTTAGTCAAGTATTTGTTTTTTGACTAAATAAAAGATGAACAAAGTTTCTTTTAATAATATTTTATAAAAAAAGGAAAATTGTATTTTAAAAACCTACCTAACAAAGATATTTTCTTAAAATTATTGATGTGTATTTTTATTAATAAAAGAAAAAAAATGTTAGTATAATTTAAACAGTGCTGCTTGTCCTTTGAATATTTCCTTTAAAATATTCATGCAAAAATGTTCACCATAATTTAAGTTAATTATTGTAGAAACGTAATAGAGAAGAAATCAAATAATTATTTTAATAAGAAAATTGCATGGGCCACAAGTCGTAACAATCTAATGGCGGAAATTGTGCCGACAACAACAATTTTAGCCATTGAGTACGTGGCGGACTAGCAACCCGCTTTCCGCTTTCCCCGCTTTTCCACCGCCCCGGCAAATGGAAATGGGCGGAAAAGCGCAACTGTGAAGGAAACGCACAGAGAGAGAGAAGACAACTGACCCAGCGAATTGCAGCCTGGACTAAAGTGTGCCAGGTGAGTCCGTTCTTTTTTTTTTGGATTTATTTATGCAACTTCTGTGGAAGCAGGTTGGGGGGAGGGGGGTTTATGACCTGCTGACCCAATTTCCAGCACGGCTACCCGACAGTTTCTCTCCACTCAACAAAAAACAACTCGTTGACATTCGCGAAAAGTGACAGCCAAATATTAAAATTTTCAGCACTTTATTTATTTTTGAGCTAAATATAAATAGATAATGGAAAATCTGGCAACGCCAAGACATTAAACAAGTTGACAGCGCCTCAACAAAGAGTTGACAGTGCTATGAATTAATTTCGAAAAGATTCAGGACTTGTTGAAATACTTAACAAATTAAAGCAAATGATTGTTTAGTGCTGGAAAATGCAACGATGTGGAATAAATTAATCAAAACAAATTTAAACCACTATTTCTAACTATGGTGTTAACTTAACCTACAAAATACCTGTGAAATCTATGTCAGCTTTTGTTATTTTTTTTTTCAAACTTAATATAGGGTATCTTTTGTGCCATGATTTGAGACGTAATGTATATTTATTGACAAATCAATCAACAGATAGCATTTCATGTCAATCAATTCATATAATTGGATATAGACTCAAATATTGTATTTATATAAATTTGAGGCATTTTGATACTTTCTGCAGTTTTACATTTCCAAGGTAGGAGTAAGAGGGAAAACGAGCGTTATCAGAGTGTGTAATTATTATTATTGTGTTCTTATCTCCACTAATTACAGTAATCAGTAGTAAAAGTCTAACCCAGTTAGTTATTGTCATAAATCTACAGCAAACTACTACAAACATAACCCAGTTCTAGTTCCCAGTCGTACTTCAAGTTCTAGCTCTTATTCTACTTCCACTTTTCTGTGTCTATCTATAAATCAAATATTAAATGTGCGCAAATCAAAATATAAGTTATTCAACTCCAAATGAATCTCATTTGGCGCGAAATTAAATAAAATAAAATAATTGATAAAGCAGAGAAGAAGGGGTTGTGGGAGGAAGGGGGAGTAAAGGGAAAAGCGAAACTGACTCGGCTGCTGCCTCAATATGGAGCGTGACCTTTAAGCGATAGTTGAAAATGGCAAAGCTGACGCTGAGGGCGCTTAAATGCCACAGATCAAATACAACAGACAATGTTAATAAAAGCTGATAAAGATAGATAGATAGATGGTTATATAGACAGGTGAAAAGTTAAGGAAATGCACTGGTTGACAACACTTAAAGTTAAATCTACGGAATCTTTATCATCAGATTTTGGAAAAGTACCTGAGTTACAAAAAATTGTTTAGCAAATAGAAATACAAGTAAGATGGGAAAGTAACTGTAAGATACAAAATTATCTTTAACCTTGAAGAGAAACATATTTTGTTGACACACAAAAATTCTTTATCAAAGTCTGTGGAAAAGTATCTATAAGATAAAGTGAGAAGTAGTATCTTTAGTATTCTAAAGTAGCATTATGGAAAAGTATCTATAAAATACAAATGTATCTTTGGCATACAAAAAACTGTTGGGTATTAAAGCACAATTAAATATGTGTAATATTAAAAAGTAAAAAAATAAGAATAAGATGAAAATAAAAACGGCATCATCCAATCGAAAAATGATTCAGAATGAATTCATTTGAATGGCTATGGTCATCATAAGATGATTACGATAATGACTAAGACGCTGACTGGAGAATCCAATGCACGACAGAACCGGTTAACCGCTTAGCCGGCAACGTGAATCAAACTGATGCAGTAAGAAAAACAAATTTAACAAAAATACTTATGCATATGTATGTATGTACATATGTACATATGTGTGTGTGTACTGCATGTGTTTGTGTTGGAAAAGTGGGCAGAAAGGAGAAACGAAAAGGCAAAGCAAAAAGTTTTTCACGAATGTCAACAACTATTGAGGCGCATTCAAAGTAGATTTGATTTTGTTTTCTTGCTTTGCCTGCTGCCTTTGCCGTCTACCTGCGCCCTAAATGGGCGTGTGTGCGCGCAGTTCGCTGACCCAAAACAACAACAGCAGTAGCACGACATGTTCGCACACGTTTCCTTTGGCTGGTTGGAATACAAAAACAAACACAAACACACACACTCACACACACATGCATACACATCAATTTGATGTTCTTTCACACAGTTCTTCAATGAGATTCTTATTTGACTTAGGCGCTACCATAGACAGAAAGAGAGAGAAAGAGACAGAAACTTACCGAAGTTTAAAAGCTGCTTTTGTTGCCGGCGCTTTTGAAACTGTTTTTCAATTAGTTGAGTTTTGTCGGGTGTTTTTATCCACACCGTAGGCCGCAGGAAGAGCGGCTTTGATTTTTTTTTATATATCTACAAGCACACAAAGTATTATGGCCAATTTATAACATGTTTGCACTTATCAACATATAAATAAGTATTATTAAATTCACTATATCTGCATGCATGAGTACATGTGTGTGTGTGTTTGTGCGTGTACGTGTGGGGGCGCTCTCATACACACAAAACGCTAGTATGTATTTGTGTGTGTGTGAGTGTGAAGCTGATGGGGAAGCGTCGTGATAAAGGCAAAACAAGAGCCGATAAATTGACGTCGATACGTCATTTGCCTTTGTAACGCGTGCAAAATATAATGGTGATGCGAGCACAATACTTAATAAACAATGCATAAGTACAATGCTAAAAGGAAACGCGTAGTATGCACGGTTATCTTTGTAAACTCTGCACGCCACGCGCAAAATTCCTGCGCTTTTGTCGGGGTAGCGGGTGGCGCACGGCACGCCTGATTTACGTAGATATGTATATGTATATTGCTAATAGTGCACAGCGTAATGACATTGCTACACGTTAACACAGACACACACACACAATCTGAAATCACTCAATTTACGTATAGTAACAACAATTATTCGCAAGCCAATTTACACTTCTGCATTTAGCACGTGCACTTGCCAATGTATCTTAATCACTATTATTTTATGCTGCGCATTACCGATTTTATTTATTTATTTTATATTTGCTTCCGACACAGAACTGTGAACACTCGGCACTTGCAACTTTGTTAAAATTTTCAAGACAACTGACGACGTGACCATAGCATGCAAAGCTAAAATATACCATCTAGTCATCAACAGAGTGACCAAACTTTATTTAGTTAAAATTGCCACATTCTTAGTGAATGTTTATTTTTGGTAGCCCTGTCGATCGCACTTTAATAAAAAGTTGTTTTTTAAAAAGTATTTAATTTGGCAAAAGGATTATAACTAATGAAGCCATTTAAATTATGAATTATTTAAATGAACTAAAATTGAGTGAGTAATTCAATTGAACTTGCTTATGCCTATTCGATAAAACTCCGCAGCGAATGACTGTAACGACTGGCGAGTAACGAGTGGATTGCTGTTTTGTAGCGAGCGGGTAGCGAGTAGCCCTGAAAGTTTAAATACTGAATGCATCAGCGAATTTCGCTCACAGTGAGAAATTCATTCAATTAGATCAGTCTTCAAGCAAAACCGGAATAAGAGTTAAAATGTCTTTAGCATCGCAACTGCAAGACGTTTTGGAAAAAATATTAATAAAGGATGCTGATCGTGCTCCTTATACAGCTGATGCGTTCGCTTTATGCAATGAGCTTATGGAAGATTTGCAGAAAGCAGATGCTGATTTCCGTAAAGCCTTTGACGGTCTGAGCTTAACTGGTGAGTCTAAAAAATGCGTGCTTAAATACTGTATAATTATTGTAACAATTGGAAGAAACATTAATAAAATGCATACTTCTGTGATCCTCAGGCAGCTATTTGGATGGGGTGAAGCTGAGGACGCCCGATGAATTCGATATGCATTTGAAACTGAAGCTACCATTCCAAGTAACTCCAATCAGGGATACTCTACGCCACGGCTTTATGTACCTGCGTGCTGAGGGCGGCGATTCCCATCCAGCGGTAGTTAAGGGTTTCGTTAACCGGAAATCCTTGCAGGACTGGATACGTAAAGCATTTCACGAGGTATTCAGAAATGGTAACAGCCTGATAATACACGCGGCAAGGTATCAACTTAGCTATGAGCTACAAGGATATGGCTGTGCTCATACCATTGAAGCCAAGAGTCAATCTAAAACTATATCATTTGATTTTGTGCCAGTTTTCGAGTTTAAATATAACCAATGGCCATTGCCACCTCCTTCGTCTGTTGCCCAAAATGTGTGCCAATCTTGGAATTGGTTTGCGGTGCCGCAACAGAAGAATCCAGCGGACGATCGCACTTTCATGGTCTGTGCTCCCCACTGGGAGCGTGAAATGATGAAGGGAAATAACAACATGAAAAATACTTTACGCTTGATGAAGGCGTTGCGCGATAAACATTCCCGTGACCTGCCACACTTGTCCAGCTATATGCTGAAAACTGTTATTCTTCTGCAGCTGGAAAAGAAGGGCAACACCTACTGGCAGAAGGATCTGGCTACACTACTCATTGATATGTGGAACTATTTGGTATCGCATTTTCGCGAGGGTAATCTTCCATTTTTTTTGGCCAAAGATTGCAATCATTTTGATCGCTTAAACTCGCGCGACTATCAAACATGCAAGAAGACTGTTGAAATGCTACCCTTGAAGCTATCAAAATTGGTCAATTATCCTAGCCCCTATGATGTTAATCAACTTTTTCTCTAATACAAACTAATTGACAAAATGTATATTCGATTTTTTGTGCACCATTTATAAAATAAAGTAAAACTTAAATCATATTTATTCGCGTTAGTGCTCTTTTTCTTTGGGTATTCTAGATCTGGCCAAGCATGATTCACAATTTGCAAATTGCTGACACTACATTTATATATATATATATATGTATATATATACAACCGCTTGTGCAGATAAGCAATATTCTTAAATGTCAAGCAATCACATCCATTTATAAACATAAGTTTTTAATTGCAGCGAAGAAGAGGAGACAGTAAATGATCATATACTATATAAATAAACATATGAAATGTTTACATTCGAAAAAAATGCTTCACAGCATTATTTGGGGAAATTCCCCTTTTAGCGATTACTGATGCTCGGACTCGTTACTTTTGTTGTAGAACAAATTAAGCGGGCAATGTCACTATTAATCGTACTCGTTACTTTGAAGCCAGCGAGTTAAAAGCGCGCGCGATTTGAATTTCAATTTAAAATAAAACAGCATAGACATTAGATTATGTTGAAAACACTTTTTAGAAAAAAAAAATTAACTATCGACAAATATATAATATATGTATATAGGAAATTATCAAGTGCGTCTCTTGACAATCTCCGTATTGGCCAACTTGAGAATGCGATTGAAATCAACTTTGGTGTGAGCGCGCCAATAATGGCAGCGTCCCCACATGACAGCCGGATAATTGGGACTGGAGATGCCATGGAAAATACGGGCAATGTTGCGGCCAGTGAAGGTATTGTCGGGATACATGTTGATCAGAGCGTGGACATCGGCACAAATGTGATCATCCGGCACATCGCTGGGCTGCAATCAAAGCGAGTCTTGAAGATGACTTAAAGGATCAATTAAGGCAACTTTACCTCAATTTCCAGCTGCAAATCCTTGGGATAATCATTGCGAAAGTAGTTTCTAACAATGCCCTTCAGTTGTGTGCAACGATCCTGGGGAAAATCGACGTTGCAACAATGTGCACAAGTGTTGTAGGCCACAGCGGACAGACCGTGAGCCACATACTGCAGCTGGATGAGCTGAGTGCGCTCCTGTTTAACCGAGCGTGAATAAAGCGTGTCCAGTGCATTATCAATTTCCGCCTCACTGAAATCGCCCGGCGCCTTGATGCGAAAGCCCAAGTCAAAGAAGCTGACAGTGATCGGTGAGCGCTTGGGAAAACCATTAACTGCAGATTGAAACAGAAATAGAAATACACGAATTATGGGGAGGTAGCGTAGATCAGTTCACCTTGCATCCACTCCAGGTTCTTTAGCTGATACTTGACCACTCCGCTGTTCCAGCCAATGCCCGCGGCAATGTCAATAACCGAAAACTCTATAATGTTGGCATCCTCCTTGAACGTCTTGTTCTTGATCTGCAGGGCAATCGCCATGGCCAGTGGTGGGCACTCCTTGGCAGCATGTCTATACAAAGGAATGTACAATAGTTAAATCTCTAAAGTATAATTCAAATTGTATAATAATTACTTAAGATACTTGGGACCACCGTAGGAGATCACCTTGGCCATAATGTAGGCAGAGCTGAGCACATTCATGCACCAGCGTGGATCCAATTCCATGTAGCACAGTAGCGTCGAGATATTCTCAGCTGGTATGTCCAGTGCCTCGACAGTTTGCTCCACCGAGAAGCCAATCTCATGGCCAGGACAGACATGAGCGCGACCAGCAGACAAATCGCCAAAATCGGCTGCATCCAAAGGTTCATTGACCGCTGCCGCCGACTCCAGAGATGATTTGCCCAGTTGCGTGTTGTCACAGCAGCAGGGCACAAAGATGCGTTGCAGCAGCTTGCGGATGACATGTCGATCTATGGAATTGGCATAGACATGACGCCGCAGCTCGTTCTGATCGCCGCCCTTGGCGTCCAGAAAGAGGTGGCAATGGGATGGCAAACCATCGCGTCCAGCTCGACCGATTTCCTGCACATAACTCTCAAAATTACGCGGCATATTGTAATGGATGACGGCACGAATGTCCGGCTTGTTGATGCCCATGCCAAAGGCAATGGTGGCCACCACAATGCGCAGCTCGTTGGCCATAAAGGCGTTCTGGACGGTGCGACGCCGGGAGGCGGGCATTCCGGCATGATACGGCTCTGCCTGTAGATTGACACGTTTGCGCTTCTTCTTCTTCGTCGTCTCATCCGTCGTGGACTTGCGATCCTGCATACAGGTGCGTATGAAGCCAGCGATGCGTTCGCATTCATCGCGACGCGTGCAATAAATGATAATCGATTGACAGCTCTCAAATCTGGAATAGGACATGGTATACAATTACAAATCCAAACGGTGTGGTGTCTTCCACCCACCTGTCGCTGTTGAGCAGCTTCAGCAGCGCATCGTCACGATTCTCATCCTTGGACACGGAGAGTATCAGATTATCCGGCAATGGAATATCACTAATAATGCCCCTTTCACCATCCGTAATGCCCAGGTGGTTGATGATGCTGATGCGCGTGGGCAACGTGGCCGTGGCCGTCAAACCGAGCACCGTTTTCACGCCGAGATTCTTCTTGAGCACCTTGCAGATCATCAAGTAGCTGGGCCGAAAGTTGTGACTCCACTGGGACACACAATGCGCCTCATCGATGCAGGCAAAGGCAATGGGCGGCAATTGCCGTAAGATGGCACCAAAGCCCGTCGCCCGTTCGCCGGACACCACAGCCTCCGGGGAGACCAGCAAGATGTCAATCTCACCATTGGCAATCAGCTGCTGGATCTTGAGACGCTGCTGTGGCGTTTGATTCGTGTGCATGCAATGGGCACGCAGAAAATGCGGCACGCCCGTCACCTGATCCTCCATCAGGGAGACCAGTGGCGATATGACCAGCGTAATGGCGCCTTGCCGCTGACTATACAAATAAGCGGGCAGCTGATAGCACAACGACTTGCCGCTGCCCGTGCTGAGGGTGACCAAGGTGGACAGGCCACTGAGTATGCGCATCACAGCACGATCCTGTCCTGCAACAACAGAGAAACTGCATTAGGAGAAGGAAAGGTTTTGTTTTGGACAATCCAAGGGATTCCTAATCGCCCGTTATCGTTACCCTTGCGGAAATCCGTGTGTCCAAACATGTGCAGCGCCTTGATCACCTCCTCCGTCACCTCCGGCACACTGCCATCCGCATTGAGCTCGTAGAGTGGCTGAACACCACCGTGTTGACTCTTTGTTGAACCACCGGCGGAGCTGGCATCCAGTCCAGCTTGCTTGAGGAACTCCTCGGGTATTTTATGACCCACATAGCTTTTAATGGGCGAGATTTGTGCGACTTGGGCTTGTGTTTGACTCTGTGAGGCTTCCACGGCGGCATCGATTGCCTCGAAATCCATAGCCGAATCATCGCTGGACATGTCAACTGCAGCATTCTCTACAGGATCGACTTGCTCCTCATCCTCGCTGCTACTGACCGTTTGATAGATCGCTGCATTTGCCGCCTGTGGCAGGCGTTCAATGTTGCGACTGTGTGCCGCTAGAGCACCCTGTGATGCCATCTGTTCCGCCTCCTCCAGCGTGGGAAACGGCGAAGGATCCTCCTCCAGCTGGGCGGTTAGCGGCAACAGCGTGTCCCCCTTCACCTTGCACTGCTGGGCAAAGTGGCCAACACCGCCGCACTGGAAACAGGTGAGGACACCACCATCACAGCCACCCATGTCCATGTCGGGACCCGTTAGAGCCGCCACTCGCTTCTTGTGCCGCCATTGGGTTTTCTTGTATTTGGTAAAGTTAATGGATTTCTTGCCGCGTGCAAATTTCTTCTTTTGTATGTTGATGGTGACAAAGTTCTCATTCAGTTTGCCGGAGGCAATCTTCTCCTCCAGCTTCTTGCGTGCCGTTGCACGCTTCTCATCCAGCTGGCCGGGAGTGGGAGTTGCTTTTGTCGACGTGGCAAAGTTGCTGATGTAACGTTGCGCCGTTGCATCCGCCTGCTCCAGTTCATCCAGCTTGATGCGCGGCACGGAGGTTATATCGCCGGCTTCCAGAGCCAGCACATATTTGAGATCTTCGGGATTAAGTGGCTGCTCCTCGGGTGGCTCCTGCTCCGCCTCTGTCGCCTTGAGCGCCTTCTTGGCAGCTACTTTGGTTGTTCCTTTAGTTTTTGCTGCTTTGGGTGCAGCGCGTACTTTCGGTTGTTTTGGCTGCTTTGGTTGCTTCGCTTGCTTCTCCGCCTTGGGCTTTTTCTCCAACTTTCGCTTGGCTGTGGCTTGTTTCCGTTGCGTCTTCTTGCTGGTCGCCGGCTCATAGGTTGCATCGCGCTCCTCATCAGCCGAGAAGTCTTGCAACTCTTCCTCCTCCTGCTCCTGCTCCTCTTTGGTAGCTTCTTTGTCCAGGCTGATTGCTGCCTCCACAGCTGGTTGTTTTGCTATCTCTGGCGGGCTTTGATTTCTGGGCATTATTCTGCGTCGCTTGGCAATGTGACGATACTCTGGCTGCTCTGCTTCCTCCTCGCTGTCGGCTACAACGGAATCTGAATCGGAATCCTCAATGGGCGCCGAAGGAGTAACAGGAGCAGCGACAGGCGCAGCAGGAACTGGCGATTCCTGTGGCTTTGGCTCTGCCTCCGGTTGTGGCTTCAACTCTGCCGGCTCCTGCCTGGACTGCAGCTTGCTCACATCTATATTGGACAGTCCAAAGTTGTGTTTCTTGGCAGGCACAACATGGTTGTTATTGTTGTTTTCCCGCTGCTCCAGTGTGTTCTCCGCCGTATTGCGCTGCAGCCAACGCTCATCCACATGTGTCTTGATCGCCTCCTTGCTGTGATCCGTGGCTGGCATTGAATCTGTCTGCTTAAATTCCTGCGCCTTGCGTATGAGTATCGTTTCCAAATCTGGCAGCTGCTCCGACAGCTGCTCTTCGTTTGCTCCACTCGTGCTGCTGCTCAGATTCAGGGAGCTGCGTGACATGGGCTTCCGGGGATTACGTTTGGCAAAGCTGCGCGTGGACTGAAACAGTTTGCTGGTGATGCTCGGTTTAATGCTGGGAGCACGCGGCTTGGCAGCTTCCGTAGTGGATGGCAATTCAACGGGCACCGGTTGCTTGCTGCTGACACTTTCGCCCCAGGCATTTTGATTCAACGCCAGCTCCTCGGTGGCTTCGAATTTGCGTATCACATGATTCTCATCCAGATTACTCAAATTACTCAATGCTTTTGGCGTTGGCAGCTCTGTTATATTGGAGAATTCCTGCTGCTGCTGCTGCTGTACAAGTGCTGATATGTCCAGCGGTAACTGTGGTCCACCATTCACGCTTCCTCCTCCACCCTCCTCCTCCAGCAAGGTGACTCCAAGATCCTCCGACTGCGTCATTTCCAACACATCGAATCCATCCTCGCAGAGCACATCGCTGAGCGTCTCCTCGAGAAACGAGGTCTTTAGCTTGTAGTACATCTTGTAGGAGTCGCGAATCTCTTGGCTAGCCTCCCTAATATCGTACTACAAAATCAACACAACATTAAATAAAATCTGAAGAAATCCCTGAAATGCCAAAATGGCAAGATGAGTTTACCTTGGAGGGCACACGGCTGTGCTTCTTTTTAAAGTCCTTCTCCCAGACTTTAACGCGCAGCTTATACTTTTGGTATTTCTCTTTAAAAATTGATTCGTCCATTGTTACATTTACGTTTACATTAAAACACAACTAAGCAAATAAATCACGTACAAAAATACACAATCATAACACACCTGTTTTTCGCTGAGCGCGCGCTTTTTTTTTTGCAAGCGCAACAATATGACAAGCGTTGCCAGACTGTTACAGTGACTATAGCACTAAAAACTGCGCGCCAAATTTAAATTGCTAAGAATGAATTGGCAGCTTGTGCATCTAAACTAGACTGTTAAATTGGACAAATATAAATTGCTTTTGCGCGTTTGTTTGTGTTTTATTCAATAATAATCGTTTTTCATTTAATAGTATTCAAGCTTAGCAGTTGCAATTGAAAAATGCATTCCATAAGCCTTTGGAAACAATAATTATAAACAATTCTAATGTATGCGTGTAGTACACAGAATTCGTTAAACGAGGAATTACAAGATGCAAATATCAGAGCCAAAGCACACGCAAGTAAATTTTCATATTTGCCTACCAAACTTAATTCAATAATTTTAAAGTTAGACTTTTTTTTAAGAGCGGCGGTTGTTTCAATAAAATAAAGGTTTGCGTGCGTAAGTGCAATTTAGTGTTTAGGTTTTTCCTTCGGTTTTGGGATGGGTGGATAGATCAAATGCTGAGCTCTGTACCGACTCCTACATGAGTATCAATGCAATATCCTCGGGCTGCATGGCCGGGCAACGCCAATTGTACAAATAGTACTGCAAATTTCCATCGCCAGCACCAAACTTCAATGGGACAAAGAACTTTTTGTTCTCCATTAGATCGAGGGCATTGTAGACATCCATTTGGACGTTGCGCGCCGAGATGAGAGCATCGTTCATAAGATCCAGCCATGGGGTCTTTGTCGACACATTGTAGAACGAGTAGGCGGCCCGTACAGTTTTGTGCACGGGATGATGCATCACGGACGAAGGCAGACAGTAGTAACTGGTCAGATCGGTGATGTTGCCCTTGTCGTCGGCAACAATAAAGCAATCAATAATGCCCTCTTTGGGAGTGAACCAATGGCGAAACTCCTCCTTGCTAAATACCGGGCACATTGAGAATCTCTTCAAATATTCCTCAAGCAATTTGTGCGCCTTGTCCATATCTTTGGCGGTGATGCGACGATAGCCCTTTGTCTTGGGCTGATCAGGCAGTTTGTAGAGCTTCACAGTCCGTTGCATGGTCATGTTGCGTGCCAGATGCGAGAAGCGTACGTCGACCAGCTTTTTGGGATTCAGCGAACGATGCCAATAGCGACAGGTGGACACTGGTGTGGGCAACACTACGCCCGCAGTGTAGGCCGCTTGAAAGATGCCAGTGAGATTGACACGACGCGTTATCTCACGGATTAGCACTGGAGCAACGCGCTTGCTGCGCAGCTTTTTGTGTACACACAAGAAATTGATGTCAACCACTTTGAGAACCTTTTCGTAGGCCCGCAATTTACTGGGTATGGCCGAAATGAAGCCAACCAGTTTGTTCGACTTCTCGACACGGACACCAACGTGCCAGTCACGCTTCCAGCCAGGTGGCTGCAATGACCACTTCAAGAACTCGGGTTGATAATCAAAACGAAACATGGCATCGTCATCCTCCACATAGTTCTCATTCAGCAGCGTATAGAGCTCCTTCAGATCGCTGGCATCGTTCAAATCCAATGTGACCCACTTGAAACCACTGGGCAGGGTATAAGGATCGGCACGGAGATCGTCAACCTTTTTGTTTGGCTCAATGCATTCATTTGTGGTCACCTTCTCGTCCAGCTTTGGCACCGGCTGCGTTGACCAAAATGCAAATTTCTTTGCCTGTTGCCGATTGTTGGCCACAACATCGGTCATCGCCTGGAGCAGCGCTTGGGCGCCTAAAAACACATAAAAATTAATGAAATTTCGCCTTTTTATTATTTAATATAAAATAAATATATATTAAAAATCAGCCATTGCAGTATTAGTTGCAATAATAGCTCTCAATTTAAAGAAAATACTTGTTTGCTTAATAACTGATTAAATATGCCTATAAATCGAAACATCATAAAATGGACAACACTTTTGTGCATCACTGTATATGAATTCCTGGCCTGACCATATATAAAACCTAACCTCATTTAACATTCCGCTTTTTTTTCCTATCAGCTTTTGTGCGTATTGTGTGTGTTGATCTACTTACTAGTATCCGACGGTAGATTGACCTTCGCTTCCAGCTTGCTTTTGGGCAACTTTGGTTGATGCTCAACATCATCTGTATCTGCAGTGGCTGTGGCTGTGGTTGTGGCTGTTGACCCTGTCCCCATCATCTTCAAGCCGGCAACGGCGCTTGCCAGCATTTCTTCAGTTGCCCTTGCTACCTCTTTCGATTTCTGTTGCAGCTCATGCTCACTCTCATCTTCTTGATTGGCTGCTGCTGGCGCGTTTTCGTTCGGCATGTTTTTGTAGCGATTTTCGCAATTTCTTTGTTCGGTTTAATAAATATCTTGCTGGGCAAAAAATAATTGCAATGAAATCGCAAAACGACAAGCAGCTGACTCAATGGCGTAGCTGCCAGATCTGACACTTTTTTTTTAAATGTTATTAAAATATACCAAATTACTTGAACAATTTAAGTGTTATGGTCACTTTAAAAATAGCGTTCGATTTTTCAAACTGTATTCGGCAGATTACAATATATGCAATATAGCGAGATACTTTGAATAAAGTTGTCAAGCAATCGCAATATGCAATAAATTACATATATGAAAATATTAAATTAATATACCGCAAGCAATACAAATTTTAGTTATCGATAACAATGACCGATACTAGGTCTATCGGTCAGTTAAGGCGAGATGCTTAAACAGCTGTGTTTAATTCGGGGTGGAAAAAAAAACTACGTTGCTTGCTGTGAGTAAACAAATGTAAAGAAAATAACAATGCAATGTGGATGTGGGACCTGTACATGCTGATAAGACCAAACAGCGAGAGTGTTGAATTTCTGTCATCGTCACACTGCTGCCTGCTGTCGTCGTCACAATGAGTTTGACAAAAAAACGCATTAGAATGGTTGCCGCCGCCTCTCTGACAATTTTGGGCCTAATATATTTATATAAAGCTATGATTGCGCCAACTGTGATCTCGGCGAGCAGCAGCAGCATCCACCTGGTCGAGGAACAGCGCCAGTTTCCACCCACCGAAGATGTTGAGCAACGCAATTTACGCATTGCATACGAAGCACAAAATGCGCAACTGCAACAACAACGCCAGGAATTGATGAGAACCAAGGAACAATTGGCCCAGCTGGAGGAGCAAGTGCGCTCACTCCAAGCGAGCACGCCACGCAAATATCCAAAGGTCAAATACCTCAACTATAAGAATCGCAAACGCATTCTGATCACGGGTGGCGCCGGATTTGTTGGCTCCCATTTGGTTGATTATCTGATGATTCAGGGACATGAGATTATTGTCGTTGATAACTTCTTTACGGGTCGCAAGCGCAATGTGGAGCATTGGCTGGGCCATGAGAACTTTGAGCTAATACACCATGATATTGTGAATCCGCTCTTCATTGAAATTGATGAGATATATCATCTGGCTTCGCCGGCATCGCCACCGCATTATATGTATAATCCGGTCAAGACGATAAAGACCAACACGATGGGCACGATTAATGTGCTCGGTTTGGCCAAACGTGTCATGGCCAAAGTGTTAATTGCCAGCACTTCGGAGGTTTATGGTGATCCTCAAGTGCATCCGCAGCCGGAGTCCTATTGGGGTCATGTGAATCCCATTGGACCACGCGCCTGCTATGACGAGGGCAAACGTGTCTCCGAAACGCTCAGCTATGCCTACGCCAAACAGGTAAGATGCCATTTAAGGCAGTCATTTCCACATTCCAATTGTGCAGCGATGCATCGTCTCGACTTCCGCATTCTTTTGGCGCTAAAGCAGAACGATAAGACATTAGATACACACATTTAACACTTAATTTCATGAAATTAATAGCCACATATTTTGCAGGAAAAGGTGCAGGTGCGAGTGGCGCGCATCTTTAATACATACGGACCACGGATGCACATGAATGATGGTCGAGTGGTGTCCAATTTTATACTGCAGGCACTGCGAAACGAAACGATCACGGTTTATGGCAATGGCAAACAGACGCGTTCCTTTCAATATGTCTCCGATTTGGTTGACGGACTGATTGCACTGATGGCTTCCAATTATACGCAGCCCGTTAATCTGGGCAATCCCGTGGAGCAGACTATTGAGGAGTTTGCCAAGATCATTAAGCATCTGGTGGGCGGCACGAGCGAAGTGAAACAGATCAAGGCAATGGAGGATGATCCACAGCGTCGCAAGCCGGACATAACGCGGGCCAAGCAGCGTCTCAACTGGGAGCCAAAGGTGCCGCTCGAAACGGGTCTGCTCCAGACCATATCCTATTTTCGCAACGAGCTGGCGAGAAGCGATCGCTTTCAGGAGAACTCGAACAAATACTTTGAGTCGTTCGATCTGCAACGTAGTCGGCTGTAACTAAAAACCAATAATATTTAGAATAACTACAAATAACATACAAAATATCGTGTGTGCCTGTAAAAGTCAATTGTGTGTGTGTGTGTGTGTGTGTAATTGGTAACACGTCTCTAGTCTGCAAAAATGTAAATATGACCAACGATAGAGCTAATCAAATAATGCCTTCTCCAATTTCCCACCATCCCCAATCAAAAAAAAGGTAGCTAGAAATGCCTTCAAAAATGTTCAAAGTGCTTTAAAAAATTCCCAATTTGTTTATATTTTTGAAATTTTCTTAATCTTATATATAAAGGAAATTTAATTGAAGACACTCTTTGGCAATCTGATGACTCCAATTTTTTTAGCCAAGTTTAGCTACGAAAAAAGGTAAAATTTCAACACTGTTCCCGCGCCACCTGCTCTTCCATATATCTATATATTTGTTAAGAATTCGACAGTTTGTATAAATGTAGATTTTAAGTGTCTTAACGGGTAAACACACAAAATTAACATTTGCCATCGGTTCGGGTCGTATACGTAATATTAATAATAATTAGTTAATTCAGCTGTTGACAGTGTGCAATCTGAGAAATATAATCTGTAACTAATTAGCTAATAAGTTCGACTATGCTAAATTTGTGTTAAAAGTCTGCCTTTGTAGTTGTTAGTTGGTAGTTCATTAAATTGGCTTTAAGTTTTTCAAATACACAAACGTATTTCTTTTTTACTTTAATATGTAATTCCAAAATTCACACACAATCTATGTACACATTATGAGCTACACCTTTGAATGCTTACAGGATAGTTTTAGTAACTAGAGTTCAACTTAAATCTAGATTTGCACCTGGACTTAACAACTAAATTCTACTCCGGCTCTCTGCTCCTTCACCTGGCCAGCGGTTCGAGCATCTCGAGAAACAATTTCTTCATATTGATGAGTTCATCGCGTGCAATGCCGCGCCAAAAGCGTCGCAGTATATCATCAGCCTGGCGGAGCGAGGGCAGCAACAGGAGGAGCTGCTGCTGATGGGACACGGCGGAGGAGTGGCGCAGCAAGTAGACAACATCGTTGAGCGAATTAAGTATGGTGTCGCGAAAGGCGCGCAACGAACTCTGATCGTCCAGCAGTATATCACAATTGGACAGCAGCAGCGCCTTCAGCAGATAGTACTCCTCGCGACGTGGCGATATGCGCTCCATGCGCTGTGCTATTTGCACACAATGATAGTAGAACTCCGTATAGCCGCATTCCTTGGCCAGCAGCTCGTCCATCCACACATCGGTGGCGAAACACAATTTACCATTGAAGGGCAACGAACGAAACGTCAACTGTAGCGTCAATATCTCTGCCCAGGACACTTGGAGTAGCTTCATTTGATCGTTAAGCGGTAGATCTATAAATCCTGGTATCTGCTTGGCCCAGCCAATAACGCTGACCAGCTCCTTGTCGTAGAGATCGCCCAGTACGCTCAAAATCTCATGTGGATCATTGTTATTGTTGTTTTGAAAAATGCATGTGCCATTTGGAGTGCTATTATTGCTGCCCTCCAGCTTAACGCTGCCCGAGGAGGAGGAGGCTTCATCATTGCAGCTGGTCGTGTGTGGTTGTTGTTGTTGTGCCGTCTGCACGCTTAGTGCATCCGGTTCATAGGAATTGAGCACATCTAGGATTTTAATTTCACACAACGATGTGGTGCTGGATTGATAAAGTAGCTGCATGGTCTGGTACGAGTTGGACACCGGATTGCGTCTATATTTCTGCCGTCCGCCACGCACACGATCCAGACGCACGCCCTCCTGCAAAGGATACAAATTCAAATTATTGTTACACGAAAGAAAGATATGATGATTTGATGCCCTGCCAGAGGACCATACCAAGTACTTTATCTGGTTACCCTCAGCAAGAGCATTAATACTAATCCCTTAAACAGGACTTCACTTATTTGCACACCTTGAGCATGCCCATGAGCAGGCACTTCTGGAAGCGACACGCCTGACACGCCTTGCGTCTCCTTTTGTTAATCTCGCACTCGTTGTTCGCCGGACACGTGTACTCGATGTTGCCCTGAATGGTGCGCTTGAAGAAGGCTTTGCAGGCCTCGCAGCTGGCGACGCCGTAGTGAAATCCAGAGGCAACATCTCCGCACACGAGACACAATCGACGCAGTTCATCACGGACCGAACCGCTGCTCGCATTGCTGGCATTGACGCTGCTAGCGTGATTGGTGCCGCCTCCACCGCCGCCTTTGTTGCTGTCGCCATCATTGCTCAAAGATACGTTGTGCAAATCACAGGACAGAGATGTTGTTGAACTGCAGAGTTGACGCTCTGGTGACACTGATGGTGATGACTTCATGCCGCTGTTACTATTGCTAGAGTTGTTGTGGCCAGACGTCGTCGTTGTTGTTGTTGTTGTTGCTTTGGAGCTGGGACTGCAGCACGAGTTGCTGGCGCCACCTGTCGATGAAGTGTCCACCTCCTGTTTAATATGCAGCACGCTGATGCCGTCGGACATATTCGAGAGCAGAGTGTTGAGCTGCAAATAACAGAGAGACGGAACTGGTTAAGTAGAGTCGAAACAGTGCTTCAAAATAATGCACAATCATCGTGCTGGAAATTGTTTTGTGATTGTCTTTTAAATGTCAAAAGTACACGCGAATGATAAAAGCCGCAGTGCGAGCAGAGGCAGCGCAGCTAATTATTAATGAATGTAAACAACAGCGAGAAATTGCAATTAAACTCGAGCACAAACAACATACACACATACATACATATTAAATGCAGTTAGAATATCGCTTGCTACTCTTGAATTCTGTTGTCTCCAAGTTTATGCGGCAGCTACACCTGATTTAGCTAAGCTAATTTTACCTCGTTATGTTTATGTGTGTTCCTCCTTTAACATGTGTTAGATGACGCACAACATTCAAAAACGCCAAGTGTTTATACTACGATTCCAACCAACTTGAATAAAATAATGACAAATTTAAGAATCAAGATTTACGCTTTAAGACTTGCTTGTTAATGCAGTGCAAGTTGAACTTTAGCTGTCGTATAAACATGCTAGTGTCGTTTTACGTTGTCTCTTTTGGTAGTCCAATTGGAAACACTAGGCGCGTGGAAAAGTACAATATCGCGATAACGGTACTATGCGTACAGTGTTGACAAAATAAAAATTTAACGTTTACGCTACCTACAAATCACGGCACAATGGGCTGATTAGAAACACGGCCTATGTATGTATGTTGATAGTGCAAGGCGACGCAGACGCCAACGACGACGACAGCGGAAGCAGCAGCAACAACAATAAGAGCAAGGCTGAAGATGCACGTTTTCCTTGCGATATCTCATTTATTTTCTTATCACACAACAAGGTGGGTGTGTGATTGACGAGATAATACTGCACACTTGATTATACTTACATAAAGTTTTGTAAAGATCTTGATAATTAGAAATATTATCAATGTGAATGTGGTATTTCATACAGATAATTGTATTCCAGTGTTCCAATCAGAATTCAGTCCACACACGCATACATACATACAATATACATGCATATGCATTTATTTTGGTTCGAGCACTTTGTTATTGCTTTTGTTGTCTGAGTCTGTCTGCATCTTTCACTGTTTCGTCCAATTCAGCAATTATAATATGCGGCAGACGGTGTTGTGGTATCGTCGTAAAGCTCTTATTTCTTGTTTACATTAATAATTATTATGTATATTGCATTTTGAGGCCTATAAAAATCGTATCATTATTTAGTTGACTGGCGACTGCTATATTCACACTAATATAAGTATTCCTTTCTTTTGTCATTCTTTAAGCACCATACGCGATTTCAACGAACGCTACGAACTGCTTCATTTATTTATTTTTTAACTGTTTAAGCTAAATATTTACAGAATTTTACCACAATAAAATAAATATGCATAAATATATATATATATATATATATAAATATATCGATGATACCAGAGATTGAAAACATCGTGCCACACTTATCGATTGCACGGAAATCGAGTTTTTTCTGTGGCTTCTTGGTTGCCACCGTGTTTTGGGAGCTAAAAGTTGGGTCAAGGTTGCCACCTTGTTATGCCAAAGTTGGGACTAGGGAGTGCAAAAACATAGCAAAAACAATTGCGCGATAGAAATAATTTTAGAAAATAGCTTTAAATAGAGAGTTTTAACAATAGCAGCATTGTATTGTGTAAGCGCAGAGATTGCATAAACATTAAGAAGTTCGTAGCAGGTGTTTTCGTTTAAGAAAAGTAAGTGCTTTTGGGGTATACGTGTGCGTTTACTTTGTTGTTGTTGGGTTTATCAGTGTAGAGCCCAAAATCCATCTTTCCCATATGTATCTTTCTTTGCTTTGTTTGCCTTTTCGTCTAGTACGCAATCGAAATATACCTGCCCAGCCCTGGCTGAGCATGTTTTGAAGTTATTTCACGTCTCAGTCTCTACGTAAATAGCAGAACAATAACAACTTTGTCTTTGTTTGCGTTATTTGAACTTTGTTGTGTTGTGTTCTGTTGTGGTTTTGACTCCTCCCACTAAATGAAGTTGAAATTTTACAGGCCCCACACGCTAAGAAGGACATAATGATGAGCCTGCTAGGGCGACCCGACGTGGATGCGGGCGAGGTGTTTGTTAATTTTAATCAGAACATAACGTAAGTGTATTTTTGTGTTTATGTTTATGAAATATTATTAAATCGAAATGTTGTTATGTATATAGTTCCCTGGCGGTGGCCACCAGCGGCAGTTATAGCCTGTATAGTCTGGGATCTGTGGACTCGACGCTGGACAAGATCTATCACACAAAGAGCGATGATCTGTTCCTTATCGAGCGGCTCTTCGAGAGCTCCTTGGTGGCCATTGTCTCCCAGCGTGCGCCGCGCAAACTTAAAGTGTGTCATTTCAAGAAACAAAGTGAAATCTGCAACTACTCATATTCGAATACAATCTTGGCCGTGAAATTGAATCGTGAACGTTTGATTGTCTGCTTGGAGGAATCGCTTTATATACACAACATTCAGGATATGAAGGTGGTGCACACCATACGGGATACGCCCTGCAATCAGTTGGGCTTGTGTGCTCTATCCTCATCATCGGATCATTGTTATCTCGCCTATCCGGGCAGCGTGACCTCTGGCGAGGTTCAAATCTTCGACGCTATCAATTTGCATGCCAAGACAATGATACCAGCACATGACACACCACTCGCGGCCATTGCGTTCAGCCCCTCGGGCACGGAGATTGCCACTGCCAGCGAGCGAGGCACTGTCATCCGTGTCTTTAGCTCACAGGATGGCAGTCGATTGTTTGAGCTGCGACGTGGCCTCAAACGTTGTGTCTCCATTGTATCGCTCTCGTTCAGCACTTGTGCCGAGTACTTGGTGTCCAGCTCCAACACGGAGACGGTGCACATATTCCGCTTGGATCGCAGCGCGGCGGAGAACAATGATCATGGGAAGCAGTCTGGCGATGATTGGATGGGGTAAGCGAGCAAGGAGCGTTGGAGTAGCATATAATGATACATACGTTTAAATTAGAAATTAAGAGTTCACCAAAACTTGTATAGTGAATCTCATAATTTACTCTGTGGTCCGTAAAGTGTTTATGTAGTCTATATATGGTTGCGGTGTATATATGCACACACACACATACACACACACACACTCTCTGTCTTTAAATGTTTCATCCAATTGCGCTTAAAGATTTGTTAATTGATCTTTTTGTTTGTTTTTTGTGGCACTCGACATTTATCTATTTTTCTTTTCTTTCATTTTTTCAAACTCAACCAACCACCCAAAAACCACAACCACCACCACCACCACCAACTCATCATATCTATTCTCTCATGCAAGTTACTCGTTTTTTAGATTCTTGAGCAAAACGGTCACCAGCTACCTGCCCACGCAGGTGACCGATGTCTTTAGCCAGGGACGAGCTTTTGCATCGGTCACGCTGCCGGAGGCGGGTGTGCGACGGATGTGCGCCATTACCACGATACAGAAGCAGCTCAGGTGAGCATAATTTTAAAGAAATATCATTTAAATTGTCTATGATTTAATTGGCAACATCTCTATTTTTACAGGCTCTTGATTGCTTCGCAGGATGGCTATTTGTATGTCTATTCCATACCGTCGATTGAGGGCGCCGAGTGTCAGCTGATTAAGCGACACGATCTGCGTCTGGATGATAACTATGCCATGGATGTCAAAGGTGCCTAACACACACGCCAAAAAACAAACACACACCCAAACAATATTCAAAACAATTTATTTAGTTGATTCACCCCATGCTTCAGGTCTTAACAGCAATGTTTGCATTGGCGGTGCTGCCGGTGTTCCAAATGCAGCTGCAGCTGCAGCTGGAGCAGGAGATTCGAAAGCATCTGCTGACAAGCCCGGCAGTTCCAATGCGGGCGCCAGTTATGCATCGGCAGTTAAGGGCGACGAGCCAGCTGGTTCCTCCTCCTCCAATAATTAGGTGCAATTGAAACTCACTTACGACACGACACATCAACCAACAAACGGAAAACATAAATGAAAACACAACTCACTCCTCAAAGTACTAAGGACGACGATGCTAAAGTGATTGAATTTGGTAGCTCCTGTGGCGTCAAAAAAACAAAACAAAAACAAAAATAATTAAATATTTGAATAGGTCTTAGACTTAGCTTTTAACTTTATCAATGACAATTCTTCCTCGGTTTATAAGCAAAAAATTCAATTGAGTGACTTGGCGATATACATATGTAAAAAAAAAGCTTCTTCCTCAAAGCAATTTTTAGTTTTTAAGTTCTGTTCGTGGCGCTGCCATTGATAGATTAATGCTTTTGTCATACAATCTTAAGTTAGCTGTTATATTTTTTAAACTTACTATATACATATATTTTCTTTCACATTTAATTCAAGTTCTTTTTAAATAAATTGCCTTTGTAAATGTATCTATATATATATATATTTATTTTTCATTTAATTCCTTGACAATCCACCGATAACGATGCATTGCTATAACTTGACTTTTGTTTAATTAATTAACAACACAGCGATATTTTCAGCACTAGCAATTTTATTCAATAACAATAATAATATATCAACAAAATTCAACAAATATGAGAATGAGTGAAAACATCAAATTTGAAGGATGCAATGGAGGAACAATTTTTCGGCATACATATATAGTAAACATATATATTTTGTACAAAGTCAAACATTTTAGAACATAATATTTAATGCAGTTTACAAAAAATCATACGCTACTTTATTGTATTCAATAAACTACATATTTGATTTATTAAGTATTTTGGGTCTCTTAAATTCATTATGAAATTTGTGTGTGTGTATTTTGATGCCTATAATCTAGTTAAAAGCTCTAAAATGGATTTGTTATTGGCTTGACATTAAAAATTGAAGACAAACCTTAGCTGAAATTGCTACTCAGGAACCTACATATCGAATTTAAAGTTTCTAGCTCTTATAATCTTTGAGATCGACGCTTTCAAACAGACGTGGTCCAATAATATAAGAAAATCGAAAAATCTACTTTAGCCTTAATAATAATTCTGGAAAATTTCAAATCTCTAGCTTGACATTAAGTGCTAATGCCAAAATATTGGACTTAAGTGCAGTGCTTAACAAATCTTAGACTGGAATTCCAGTTCGATCCTTTATCTTGCCAAGCACCGTCGAGAAACCGCTTGACTTTTTACCCAGCATAGGTGGATTATCAATTAGAGGTGGCAATGGCGGAGGAATGCCCAATTCCATTGAAGCCGATGACAATGGGGACGAGTGCTTGGAGTCATCCATGTGCAGGGAGCGTTGAGTGCTAGTGTCATTGCTAGTAGGTCTCTGTTGCTCCGTAGAAGCCGTGCAAATCGGCTGCAGTTTTATAATCTCATCATCAATTGCCTTAAATTGCCAACTCCAGTTGGCGCGATAAAGGAATGGCCGATGATCGAATCGATTATCGTCTGGGCTATAGCTCTCAGCATGCACCGAAGGAGTTAATACGGTCATCTTATGGCGATTTATGGCGTAGCAGCGAAAGAAATGTTTCACTTTGTCAGCCACTTCTTTGGGACTGAGATCACCCTTCCAGGTGGCCACCAGCTTACAGAACATGCTGTAGGGACCACAGAACGATTGCTTGCGCAGACGTCCATACTCGCTCAACTCGGCATAGGTCATGCCCATGTCCTGCTCGTCGGTTTGCAACAGCTCCCCGTTCTCCTGCAACGGCTCCAATTCAGCTGTGGGCGGCGCCTCGATGATGCCTTCCAGCGCCGTAAGATTATATCTATTCTTGGCATACACCAAGAAGCGTCGCAGGTCTGTCTTGGAAATGCCACCAATGGGATTAATGTCTGCCGAGGAGCAGTCATATTTGGTCAAATAACCGCGCAGGGATTCGTCAACATTAGCAGAGCCCAAGACAAGCAGGCCACCTGGACGATTGCGCACCCAGAGCATCAGTTGGGCAAATACATAGGCCAGCACCATGCGTATGCGGGACTGGATATTCTGCAGCGCCAGGTTTTGTCTAGCGCAGCCACCTTGGGTACGAAAGACGGGCGTCAATCCGGTTACCATATTGAATATGCCCAACAATGCATTGACGGCCAGATCAATGCTGATCTCAATGTGATAGCTGCCAAGCTGACTGGCCAGCTGTGCAGCACGACTCCGAGTTTCCTTGCTGCTATTGACACTGCCCATATAGCAGGTGACCAGCAAGCGATTGCACAACGATGCCGCATTATCCGGCGTATAGTCCGAATCAGCGAGTATTTTACGTATGTCGTATAGAACCTGAGCATCGCCATGCTGCACAGCGTCCACCACTTGACGACACATGGAATAGACGATTGTTGCCGAGCTGCTCGAGTCGACGCCGCCACTGAGCGGCAGGAAGAAGCCTCCCTGCCCCGAACGACGCAAGTAATCCCAGAGCCAGCAGGCGGGTCCCAAGGCAATCTCCTCTTCCACTGTCTGACCGGTATAGTGTAGAGGTGGCGTTGGTGTTTTTAGTATATCAAAGTCAGTGGACAACTCAAAGTCACAACGGATTCGCGGATATGATGCCGCTCCCGCAGCTGTTATGCAGCGCGAGCGCTGACTGACACGATACGAACGAATGTCGTCTAGGTCAATGGTGGCCAAAGTGACCTCAACATCTTGTAGGGCAAATTGCTGGCCACGCGCCAACAGATCACCATTGAGTGCTATGGTCGAGCAACCATTGAAATATACCCGCTGGCCATCACAGCCACGCAAGTTGCTAAAGAGATAGGCGCCGCCGGCTTTGAAACTAGCATTGCGTATAAGATCGGCAGTGATATGCGCTTTGCGCAGTTCCATGTAGCTGGCGGATCCGTTCACAATGATTTCAACGCCCGCCAAGGACATGTCAATGTGTCGACTTCTCACATTCCACAGCTCCTCGCAGATCTCATAACCGATGCAAGTGTCGCGCGTCGCAATGACGGCATCGCCAAAAGGCACCGTTAGCTGTCCCGTATGCTGCGTGATGACGCTGGGCAGCTGATATTGCTCCGTTTGCGTGGCCTTCGTCCAGGCGGTAAACCAGCGTGATTCACGATAGTTACCATCATCGCACATTGCCATCTTGGGACGGATCAACAGCAATTGACGATTGATGAAGGCCACACGGCAATTGTAGGCAACATTTTGATGCATCACCGGCATTCCAACATCCACGAGCATATTTTCGCAAAAGGGCGACATCAGAATCTCCAACAGTGTCTCCCACGAGTGCAGAAACGTATCCGGCTCACGAAAATGATCCTCGCAGCTGTAACCACAAATCTCCAACTCTGGCCCAGTGCGATACCTGGCACCCAAATCCTTCGCTTCTAATATGGATTGCAATATTCGGGCCATGTTTCCCTCAAAGTCCAGTGCCCACTGGTTTAATGTTGATACAGCAACTGTTATTTTGCGGCCCATATTTGGTTTTTGTTTAATTGACGAATTTGTCGGTAAAAATCGGCAGTTTTCAATCGGCAGTTGCAATACTTTGTAAGGCTTAGCGCTTTGTTTTTAATATCCGACAAAGCGTTGTGTAACAAACAAGTTGTCACAGTAACGGTAATAATGCACTTTGTGAATATGATGATTACCGAAAGTAAACAAATTACTTTCCTTATGACCTTTAAGCAGTGTTCCCAACTCTTTCGGTCATAAAAAGGCTAAACTAGCCTTTGAAAAAAGCTAGAAATAGCCAGCAAATTTTGTTGGTAGCTAAAAAAACGCTAGAGTAGTGAAACGATATTTTTATTGATTTAATTCAATATTTTTGGAAACTTCTCGAGTTCGTCAAACATATCGTCTTCTGAAGCTGAACTTATGTAGGTCTGATTGTGGTCCCTATCTTTTTTAAGCACACTGCTGGCATTTCATAAATATTATGACAGCATTTATCTTCCCGGTGTAGTCCGTTGTCAATTTAGCTTTTTTCCCGCTAGATCTAGCAGGGAAATAGCTAAATAGGCAGCACTGTCTTTAAGAACTGTCTTGGCAACGATAATAAATATCGATAAATATTCGACACAAGCAATACTAATAAACAGTGCTTCTTCTTGTTATTTTATATATACTTTATAAACAATTTGCTATTGAATTAAAGTGAACGTTTAATAAAACGCTTTAAGCGCCATGAAGGAGAACAACAAAATCCTTCAGCTAATTAACGTGGCGTGGCGTGAACGATGGTCGGACTCCCAGTGGGGCATCAACATAAAAAAGGTGAAAATTTGTGACATTTGCATATATTTAATGTATATATGTGTGTGTGCGTGTGTGTGCTCCAACTTTATTTAAAACAAACTAAGATGGGTGCATTGAGAATTTGAAAAACACGGCTTTTCTGTGAAAGCACTACGCTCGACTTGAATCACTTCATATTGCTATTCTTTTGGCACTCGAAAACCGGCTCCTCCGCCTGGGCCAAGGCCAAAACCAGTTGACGTTGCTTCACCGACAAATTGCGCGGAATGCGAACTTTCAAGGTGATAATATGATCGCCGACACCATCCCGAGAGCGTACACCTTTGTTGCGCAGCACTACCTGAGTGTGGGACTGAGTGCCGGATTCAACCCGCACCTCGACGTTCTCGTACAGACCGCGTACCTGAAAATTGCCACCTAAGATGGCATCCGAAATATTGAGATACTTGTCCGTGAAAATATCATTGCCAACACGGCGAAAGTAATCACTGGATGGGACCTTCAAATTGTATTGAACACGTTGCTTTGTATTGGGATTCTCAATTGTGATGACATCGCCGGCCTGAGATCCCGATGGAATGGTGACAAGCACCTCAACATTGGCAACAATATAGCCACGATTATCGCATGTCTCGCAGTCATTCCGATTGATATACCGCTTGCCCTTGCACTGACCGCATGTGTTGACCGCCGTAAAGGTGACCGTCTTGGTTGTGACCTTTCCCGTGCCATTGCAGCGTCGACATGGCTCCTTGCCCACATCTCGATTGGCCATCAATTGTGATTTGCCCTTGCAGCTGTCGCATTTGCGTAAATAACGCAAATCCACTCGCTTCTTGCAGCCCACGGTGGCTTCCACAAAGGTCAGCGTCAGGTCAAACTCGTTGCCAGTTAACTTTTTAATTTCTGTGTATGGAAAGTCAATTTAAAACTATAACTCTTTCCCAGATATCTTAATATGTTACACACCATCTTGGTTATGATTGTTGCCCTCAAGTTTTCTGTCCAAGCTCATGGGATTGCCGGCCTGTTCGAGGAATGCCTGCTCATCCTTGATGCCGCCCAGTTGATCGTACTCCAGACGTTTCGTCTCATCCGTCAGTATGTTGTAGGCATTGGA
The DNA here is from genome assembly GCA_035043635.1 of Drosophila rellima. Classification (NCBI taxonomy): domain Eukaryota; kingdom Metazoa; phylum Arthropoda; class Insecta; order Diptera; family Drosophilidae; genus Drosophila; species Drosophila rellima. The sequence goes on from JAWNMV010000529.1 coordinate 3,161,751, forward strand.
GAGCTCTTGGAAGTGCTTCAACTTCTCCTCGGAGTGCGTAGAGTCCGGATGATAACGTTTGGCCAGAGCATAGAACGCGCTGCGTATTTGCTGTACCGTTGCGTGTTTATTCACGCCCAGCACCTTGTAATAGTAATCCTTGGGCAGACCACGATGTTGAAATTGCTGCGGTGGCTTCATAATTGACAACGGCTTTGGCGGCACTCCCTGTCGCCTCATCTCGGACTTGCGATCCGGATAGTAGACTTCCTTCTTGGTGCGAAACTGATATTGACTTATGAGACGCTTCCATAGAAAGCAGTTGACACCAGCTTGACTCTCCTTGTCCAAATGATGCACTACATCCACGACCTGTAGCGGACGTCGTCGGAGCGTGTTCCGAACGCCACAGATAAAATAACCCTGAATACGTTGCAAATTCAAACGTAACATTGTGGAACACGTGTAAAAAGAAAAAAAAGGAAAAAATAGTCAAACTATCCTTAGTATTATGTATATAGTGTCTATATTGTAAATTGAAGATTGTTTGCTAGTTTGTCTGTAGTGCGTTTTGTTAGCCTGAATTTTCCATAAATATCCCAATTGTAATGACAATTCAATCAACACTAACTTTGTTAAATCAATCCAACTCTATTTTGAGAAGGAAATTTCATTTAGGAATCGGAATTATACAAAAGTTGTGAATTAAATCTAAAAAATCTTGTTTCAACGAATGTAAAACTAACAAAATTTCATTTTTGAATGAACTAAACAGTGTAAATTTATTAGAAATTGTTTTTAAAATATTTTAGTTTAACTTTAATTAACTTAATTTAAAGAGAAACAAATACGATATAATAATTACATTTTCATATTTACTTAGAAATTATATTTTAACTCTAATTTCCAATGGTTCTTACCATTTTCAAATGTAATCAAATAATTTTCATTTAATACTAATAAATGATTTTTTATATATTTCCCCAGGTGCTGCCTCGCGGTGTCAGTGGCGATGTCTACAACCTGGCGGATTGTCTGCAGCAACAGGCGGTCATTGGCTCCACCGCCAATCCGGTAGGTCCACAACCAACTCCAACTTGAAACTTGTCTAACTTTTGGCTGAACTCCAACAGCTGGTGTTGAACTACCTGAAGCACTCACTGTGCGCTCATCTGGTGTCCCATGCGGCAGTGTTGCGTTGCATGGCCAAATATGATAAGCTGGGTCGTGTCTATTGTGTCACCGCCTTGCTGGAGTTTCTGGTCAGCATTATCGATGGCATCACCTGTCGGCAAGTTGCTTATTACGTTAACATTCCCTTGTCACTAACCGTTTCTTTATGCGCAGCATCAAGTCGGAGGAGTCTCTGCTGCCTGGTGCCATGGTACAGTTGGTCCACTGGATAATGCAAATCTTTGCACGCACCGTCCAACAATATGAGATGCGTGGCGAAATGAGCGCGGAGCAATCTTATATGTTGGATCAGAGCTGCAAACTCATTGAGCGTTTGACACAGCAGCAGTTTCTGCTTGCCATGCTCTTTGTGGGCTGTCACGAGGAGTTGGATGCGCTGGACAGAATTCGAGATCTGTATGCTAGTATTAAAGCCTCCTTGACCAACTCAAACATGACGCTCAGCACGGCAACGGCGGAGCAGCAGCTTAAACAATTGGCCTACATCGATGCCAAGCAATTGGATTTGCAATATCTAAATCCAGCACCAGCGACTGAGAAGATTTCTTGCTGTGTGCAGCCGCTGCTGGCGGTTGAGGTGCTGCTCAATCCCTGCAAGGACACCTCTTACTACGTAGCCGAGTTGCAAATGCTGCAGCGCCTTAAAGGCTATACAAATACGCGTCTTTTCTACGAGATTATACGCGCTGGCTTTCTCACCTTGAGCAACGTGGCGGACACCAGTCCAGATACCATGTGGGGTGCCTTTATGTTCTTCAAAATGCCACACATCATCAAGCAGCTGCATGCGCTGCAACGTGTGCCTGGCGAGCAATCGTTGCCAGCATCGGATTACATACCAGAGCTGGTTGAGGCTCTGGAGCTGCTTATCGAGGACAATTTGCTACTCGACTTTATGGACACCAAATGCTCGTGCAATATCATTGAATTCCTGCTGAACGACTGGACCAAACAGCAGCTGGTCAATGATGTGCACGTGAAGAAATTCGCCAGCCAACGGTGTGTATAATTATTAATTGCAAGAAATGTATCAATTTAAAATGTAATACTCTTGCAGGGAGGCGGCTTCGTTGCTGCTCAAGAAGTGCGACAATGGCCAACAGACGCCGTCCAACATTAATTTCATCAAACGCGCCGAGGTGCCGCTGTCGGGCGTCCTCAAGACCCTCTGCACCAACAAGGTGCAGGACATGGTGAATGTGCTCTGCCAGGTGCCAGTTGGCAACAGCTTCGAGCTGATTCTCTCGGTGGCCACTGTGGAGGGTCGTCTCAAGACATTTGTCTCACGTTTGATTCAATGCAATGAGAACTCCAAGCCGATGCCCGGTGAACTGGGCAAACTGTCCATCATACGCTCCACATTGTTCGATGTCTCCTTTCTCATGCTCACCAGCATTGTGCAAACCTATGGATCGGATGTAAGTGATGCTTAAATCTTAAATCTGTCCACTTTTTTCTCTTTATCTTTAATGGACCTCTAAATTTTTTCTGTTTCAGGTGGTGCTGTCGGAGCGTGGCGACTCCTTCTTCGAGAAGTGGGTGCGTGAGTGCATGATGGAGCGCAATAAGCTGAAGAATCCCCGCCAGATACTCGCGCTGTGCGAGGACAGCATTGTGGACGAGCTGCTGCTGAGTCTGAGCAAACCGGAGGCGGCACAATTGAAGCCCAGCAATCTGACCTGGCAGGACATCTGTCTAAATCTGCCTGGAGTGCTGCACCATGTGCTGATTGCCTGGGAGCAGGAGACGCTTTCCTCGGCGGATGTGAAGAGCATTTTGGATAATATTAAGCGGCGACTTTTTAGCTTTTCAGTGTGTGCCACATCGTTCCTATGCGCCTACATGTATTCGGTGCGCGAGACGGAGCTGCTGAAGCCTCTCAATATGATACAACAGTTCCTGGCGCCACTCACCAGCGAGGAGCTGTCCAGCCAGGAGAATGCCAAGGAACGCCTGGCGCTCTCCTATCAGATCATACGCAAAATGCAGCACGATGTCCATCCCGCGCCCAACACCAAATCCCGCTTGATCTCGCACACACCGCTCATCGAACAGTTCCGGGAATGTTGGCGCACCGTCTCCGAGGCGGGACATCTGCCAGTGCGTGCGGCCCAGACACTGGAATCATTGCTGTTGGCCGGAGGAGCCTCCTGGCTGGTTACACAGCTGGTGGAGCAGTTGATTAGCTGCAAATACATGCGTGACATGGCCAAGTGCATGGACATAGTATTTGCTGTCATGCATCTGGACATTGAACGCACCACGGAGGCACTGCTGCAGTATGTGGTGGCTCCTCTGATACTGCGCCGTCAGGAGTAAGTGCAGCCATGACTTTAGTCCCAATAATATTTATAAATCTCTGATAATCCCTTGCAGCGAGGATGTCAATGAGCCGCAGTCGCTGGTGCTGGCGCGCCTCTGCGTCTACTGCATCATTTCCTGTCTGGAAACGCGCAGTTCTTCAGCTGCCGCTGCAGCTGCGGCCTTTAAGAAACGTTCGCGCTCCCATGACGAGGAGGAGCTGGTGGGCGTGGCCAATGCCGCCAAGGTGCGCAAAATAATTGGCGATGGCAGCGACAATTCCAATGATTTTGCCGACGCCAGCGGCGTTGGCGGCACAAATGTCGCCGCCATGCTGAGCACGCCCGGCGCCGAGCTGCGTGCCACGCCCCTCAGCCTCAAGGAGCCACTGCAGTCCAGTGTCAAGCACATCTTTCGCGTCTTCTTGCAATTTGTCAGCGGCGACGAGCTGTCGCCCAAGGCCATCTTTGTCTATCAGTTCATCTCGCTGCTGGTGGAGTGCGGCGGGGAGCGAGTGGCGCCCGTGTTGCGTCTGCTGCCTGCCAATCTGATGCAACAGCTGCTCAAGGTGCTGGCCACCGATGACATACGCGTCGGCCTCATCAGTCGCCTCTACGATCTGCGTTTAAACGCTGGCCGACAAGCGGCGGTGGCGGATTTATGTCTCTGGCGGAATATGCAGCTGGCGCGGCATAGTATTCACCTGTAAGCAGCTGGAGGAGGATCGAAGAAGCGTGTTTTTAACTGATATACTAAACGGAACTTATATTAAAACAAGAACACTAATTACAATCCTTGTTTCTATGCTCGTAAAATGTAACCCAAGTTTCTTCAATGTCGAAAAATGTAATTTGTGTACGTGTGCAAAATATGGAAACAGACTCTTAAAGTAATTATATCATATTAAATATATAATTACACCTTTCAGTAATTATCAATTCTCAACAAACTGGACAAAACAAAATGAATGCTCAATGCTTTACAAACATGAAATTTATAATAATTTAAAGCGGCTGCAATTCGTTTGATACTAAAAAAGTTGTTGACTTGAATCGGTTTTTGTTGTTCTTTTTTTTTCGGTACGCAGTTGTTTATTACGATAATTTCTTGTGGTTGTTGTTGTTGTTGTTGCTCTCTCGTGGTTGTTGTTCCGTTTGTTTACTAGGTTATTGCTGCTGTTGTTGTTGTTGTTGCTTTGTCGCCATCGTTTAGTGTACATGTTGTTGTTGTTGCTGTTGCTGTCGTTTTTGTTGTGTATAATTAATAAAATCGCGTTGACTGTTCGCTGGCATCATGTTAATGTTGGCAGGCAGCAGGCAGACGCCGACGTTTCTTAAATTAAAGACTTTTGATTTCCTATATCACTTGAGGCAGCATTCGAAGAACGTCTCGCCAACGCAACCGCCACGCATTGCCTTCTTCACGTTGTATTCAAATTGGCGTCGGTTGCTTTGCAGAACATCGGCAGCTTCCTTATTGAGTGGATCCTCTGGATTCGGTTCCTGCACATCACAAAAATTGCTCATTAGTTGTAATCGTTGAAAAAGGTTTTTTAAGCCAGATTTATCAGATTACCAAAAACAGAAATTGCAAGCCATAGACAACGGAATTGATGGTCAGCACTGGATTCCAGTCCTCTCGCAATATATTTAAGCACACATTGCCATCCAGATCGATGTTGGGGTGATAAACTTGCGTGCCACATTTGACTTTGGGCGGCTCATGGGGATAATTGGAGCCAACGCGAAAGTTGAACACGAATCGTCCATCTCTGTAGAATCCCTCGTCCGGGGAGATGATCAATTTGAAGTTGAGCAAATCATCGGTATCGGGGAACTCAACTGCACAGGTCTTTGGCAGATTCAGTTCGTTAATATCTGCAATTAAATGATTTGGCATACAACGTTGGCATAAACAAAATTAGAAAAAAAAAAAACAAAACATTTTTTTTATGGGCGCGAAAGAAAATACCTTTCTGTATGCGCAGCTGGGCAGCCGATGCCTTCTTTTGCTGGCCCCCGCGTGCCGATTGGTCACCATCCTTTTTTTGTTGCTTCAGCGAGAAAAGTTTTATCATTTTTTCTATATTTGTTTGCCTTTTGCCTTGGCGCTTGCTGGCGTCGTCGTCGTCGTCGTTGTCTACGATTTCCACACTCCAAAGGGTTTTACAATTTGGCCTTGCTGCGTGCTCGTTTGATTCAGCTTTTTTGTGAGGCAATGAATGCTTTTGTTTTGAAATTATTAGTAAATGTTCATACGTTTGGTTTTTTATTATTATTATTATTATTATAAGTTTGACATACCTTAAAATTTGGTTTAGTTGTTTCAAGAGCCTATCCTCTTCTTCTTCTTCTCTCTCTATTTCTTCTTCTTCAGCTCCAATTTCTCTGCCTGTCATTCATTGGCAGCAACATATCGATAGCTGAATTTCATTTATTGACATCGATTATATTCGAAAATTATGAACATTTATTCAAAAGTGCTAGCATCTGTTTAGTACTATAAAGAACTAATTTGAGAGAGGAGAAGGTTGATAAAAAGTTACATTTTAAATACTAAGCATTAGGTCATTAAACAAAATGGGTCAGATTTGACGGTAAAAAGCTGTTGTGGCAGCACTGTCATACACCTGTTATTATCGGAGAGCAACCCTTAACTACGATATATCGATACCTTCAATAGTGCTGACAATAACAAGCAGCTGAATTGCACATTTTGATAGAAAACGCGCTAAAGAAAGACGTTTGTGTTTATTGTGTACATTATTTAGAATGTCAGCGGAGCCTGAAATTGCCAAAGATGCGGTGCTAAAACGCAGTGAACCTATTCCTGACGACACGCCGCAGGTGCATGGCTATGACTTTAACCAGGGCGTCGATTACAGCAAGCTATTGGAGTCCTATGTTCACACCGGCTTTCAGGCCACAAATCTTGGCTTGGCCATCAAGGAAATCAACAAAATGGTGAGTTTTATTGAAGATGCCGAAAACTAGACAACTTGAGTGTACTAAACATTGGCAGTTGGATTGCAGGGCGCAGCCGCTGGATGCTGAACAGCAGGATGTGCACGAAACAGATGAATTTATTAGGAGAAGAAGCAAGTGCTCTATCTTTCTGGGTTACACCTCAAATCTGGTGTCATCAGGCATGCGGGAGACGTTGCGCTTTCTAGCCGAGCATCGAATGATCGACTGCATTGTGACAACAGCTGGTGGCGTCGAGGAGGATTTCATAAAATGCCTAGCGCCAACATTTATGGGATCCTTTGAGCTGAACGGACGCGATTTGCGTGAACGTGGCATAAATCGTATTGGCAATCTGCTGGTGCCCAATGACAACTACTGTAAATTCGAGGACTGGCTAATGCCGCTGCTGGACGAAATGCTGGAGGAGCAGAGCGGCAAGGGCACCGTGTGGTCGCCATCCCGCATCATTCAGAGGCTTGGCGAGCGCATAGATGATCCCAGTTCCATATACTACTGGGCAGCCAAGAACCAGATACCTGTTTACTGTCCTGCCTTAACCGATGGCAGCCTTGGCGACATGATGTACTTTCACTCGTTCCGGCAACCGGGATTGGTTGTGGACATCTTATCCGATCTGCGGCGACTCAACACGATGGCCGTTAAAGCTGTGAACAGCGGCATGATTATTGTAGGCGGTGGCATCATTAAGCATCATATTTGTAATGCAAATTTGATGCGCAACGGCGCCGACTATTCTGTATTTATAAATACAGGCTCCGAATTCGATGGCAGTGATAGTGGTGCTCGACCGGATGAGGCGGTATCTTGGGGCAAGATCCGCAAGGAAGCCACACCAGTTAAGGTGTACGCCGAGGCCAGTTTGGTCTTTCCGCTCATTGTGGGCGAGACCTTTGCCAAGCGGCACTTTAGCCAGAAAGAGGCAACAATGTAATTGTATCTAAGTGTATGGAAAATATAGGAAATGTATTTCTTAACGAGCCAATGGAAACCAATGCAATTTTCAGCTGACCCACAAGCACTTGGAGCCAGCACCATTAACGGGACACAATGCTGTATCAGTGTCGTGAGAAGCCGCAATGGAGTACTAAGGAAAACTGGCCAAGTCAAGTTGTCAGCCACAGTGGCTGTAATGGCAGCAGGAAGCCATTAAGTGAGATGTGCAAAATGTGATAAACACCACAACAGGCGTCGCATTTTCAACTTCACTGGATAGTTACTGCTCCTACTCCAGCTCCTGCATCTTTGCCATGCACACTGGTTCCAAATTTATGTTTTTATTCGGCACAAGCTCGAAAATTGTTGATTGGATGAATCTCAGAGACTATAACAGCTAGGCACTCTTAACTCGGTATGTACTTTCTTATAATTTTGTATTTTAATTTTCAATAATATTACAATTGGCACCAGTGTGCTATGTAGTGCACTTCGTCGTCGCCTTTGCTGGAGCTGCAGAAATGCAACTTTTGTCGAGCATTTTAACAGCAAAACGAAAGTTGTGGTCCTTTGCTGGCCACAGCTGGAACTGGGAACTGGGAACTGGGAACAGGCAACTGGTAACTCTTGAGGTGGGTGAGGAGGGAGCAGTGCTAAAAGCTCCTCGGTTATTGTCATACGCCAAAATGGCAACTAAGTCTTGGTCCGTAATTGCTTGGGTTTTCCTGGCGTGCACATAAATTTTCCTCATCGCTGGCTTTTCGCCGACTTTTCACTTTTGTCATATTTAACCAGCGCTGCGAGCAATTTTCTGTTTAATAGCCAGAAATTGTTTTTAAGGGAACAATGCTCACAAATTTGTCATTAATTTGATGTCGCTAATGTTGGCGCGCTTTTCTCTCCAAATTCTCTTCAAGTCACATTTCAAATTTTATTGTTGCAATCCCTCTTTACAACATCCATTTCACTCCCTTCCAAAGTTTTACTGTCTGCTGTCTGTGCGCATCATTAAAGCCAAAAGGAGAAACTTTTTCGCACACTTACGTTTTCCGCTCGCTTTTTCTACATCTTTTACTTCATGGTTTTCCGCAGTCCTTCGTCAGTTGGTGCTACATATTTTGAGCTATTGTCATGCGATGGGAAAAAGAACTGGCCAAGGGAGGGGAAGAGAGAGAGAAAGACAAGACGTTGTGGCAACTGCAATTTCTTGGCAACTTTCTTTTCTTTTTTTTTTTTGTTGCAGCCGCAACTTTATGGACTTTTTGTTTGTTTTTTTTCTTTTTTTTGCTTGAGAAATGAATGAATCGTTTGGTTGCACAAAGTTCAGGCAGCCATCATCTACTTATTACAAAATACTCAGCTTTATCAAATTGTATAAAATGTTTGAAACATTTTACCAGCAGAGCAAATGAGAGCAAAATGAAATTGCAATCGACAACTGATGTCGAATGTTCGAGTTTCTTCTTTTCCGGTATTTTGCAAAATTCTAATCTGCTGCAGGTGCTCTATCTGTTCAAATTGCGTTCAAAGTAGAGAAATACGTTACACTTGTTAAAAGATCGAAAGTTGCATGAAATATTTTAAGTCATACTTTTAGGCTTATCGTGCAAATGAATTATACTGACTTCAATCAATTTAGTGTTGCATACTTTTGTGCGCAGCGTGTAAATTAACAATGAAATCAAATGCAATTTGCTGATGCATACTTTTGTGTATTCTATTGCTTAGTATTTGGCACGAAAAATACATAATTCGAACTAAAATGACTACAACTACTGCAATCGCATAAATTACTAAATTAAAATATTTTAAGCAATTTAAATATATTTAAAAACTTCAGTTGGCAAGAATCATTTTAGTGTAGCATACTTTTGAGCGCAGCTTGTAAGTGAAGAAATTAAACATAATGTAGCATACTTTTAGGCAGTTCTTAATTCTTATATTCTATTGAAAGACGTCAACAAAAGCAATCAATATTAGGCACAGCTCTAATTTATTTTTATAATTTCTATTTATATTAAAACTTTATAATATTTTCACTCAAAGTATTGAAGTTTAGCTAAGAGTGGCTCTGTAATTTATGTGTAGCATACTTCCGAGCGCTATGTGTAAATCGAGAAGTACAATCAATAATAAATTTCTGTAGCAGACTTTCAGGCAGTGCATTGTTTAGCAACAACACTCAAAGTATATTTAATTTTAATTTGGCAGAATCAACTGCGGTTAACTATAATCCCAGCAGCACAAACTTGCGAAACTTGGCAAGAAAATCAATTGCACTTATATTATCCTTGCGCCATTATCGGCAGCCACACACACACACACAAACACACGCACACACACTCACACACACAGGCAGCATTGTCGTTAAGAAGTACTTAACTGCATGCTGTCATATCTAATGCCAACCACACACACACACACACACACACACACATACACACACACACACACACAAGCACGCACATAGAGAGCGCTTAAAAACTAATTACGAGCAAAGCTGTTGTTGTCTGAGAAGGATGCGAAGGATGTGCTCCTTTTTCTTCTCCATCTCCTTCGGCACACAAAAGAAAGAGCATAGCAAGTGCGTTGAATTTCGCTGTCCAAAGACCAGAAGAAGAAACGTTCACGCCAACTTTGCCAGCCAAGTTATTGTCGTTGTTGTTGTTGTTGTTTTTTTTTTTATTTTGTTTAGTGTTGGCCAAGTTTCCAGTGATTACGAGCAAATTAAAACTACATTAAAAGTTTGCCGAGTCCAGTTCCTGGCAATTGACAGGTACTTGCACACACACAGATACACACACACACACACGCACACACACACACATGTGTCAGAGAACTCTCAAGAAATTATTTCTTTTTAATAACTATAAATTTGAAAGCAAACAGAAAGAACTCGCAAAATAAAAAATAAAGTAAAATATTTACTTAAAAATACAGCAAGCAGGAACAAATGTGTAAAAATATGAAACAAAATTAATATATATATATATTGATAAATCACTAATTTAAAATGGCACAAAAAATAATGATGAAATAAAACTTATTTATGTTGCTAAAAATGAAAGAACAATGAAATTGAAGATACAAATTTATTTGGTAATAATTAAAATTTGTAAAGCAACAAAATTCGAAATTTATAAAGAAATATAAAATATATAAATGTAAAGTGAGTGAATAATAATATTCCTGTTAATCGGAAAGCTGCTTTCCAAACTGCTGACAGAACTGGCAGTCGCAATGCTGTTGATTCTCGGTCTGCTTGTCGCCCTGGATGTGAACGAGGAGAGATGCTGAGGAGCCTGAAGCTGAGGACGATGCTAGCTTCCTTTGCTCCTGGCATTGGGAGCAGCTGCAGCAGTTGCAGCTGTTTGATTTTCCAGTCAGATTGTTGGGTCTGGTTTGGATTGGTGTCTTCTTATGGATTTGTGCCTGCTCCTGCGCTTGGAGCTGCTGTCTGGCCTCGGTTAGAGCTGCGCGCTGTTGTTGGAGCAGCGTCTGTTTGGCTTGGAGTAGATCCTGTTGCTGTTTGAACAACTGATCGTAGAGGATTCGCACGTTCTTCTCACGTCGCTCGCCCGCCAGCTCCAGCAGATTCTCCAGCTCACGCTCCAGCTTGCGATCCAGCTCCAGTAGGAGACGTCGCGTCTCCGGCTCATCGTCGAGTAGGTCCTGCAGAGAATTGAGCAGGAAATTGACGGGAGCAGCGTTCGGTGTCCAATTCCTGAGGCGTCGTATCGCATGCCGTGCATTGCGCTCGACCTTCTGGAGCAGCGTCTGAGTTCGTTGAGTTTGAACTGATTGCCACTTGGAATCGGCTTCCTTCTTCCCCGACTGCAGTGCGTAATCCGATTGCTCCATCCTGGAGCTTTGACTGCTGACCCCATCGTAACTTGTACAGTTGGTCTCCAACTCGGATTCTGTGTATGTTTTCAGCACCATTGAAGGATCTCTCTCTGTTTGCTCCGCTTCCTTGGCGCTGTCACTTTCATACTTGGCCAGCACTTGCTCCAGTGGCAGCTTTGTGTTGGCCAAGTCCGTGAAGGGTCTGCCCAGTTGTCCCATGCCCTTCAGCTGCTCATGCATCAAGAGCATCAGACAGTTCCGGGCGTATTTGTCCGACCTCGGAGCCTCGTAGAAAACCAGCAGCCAGTGATGAATGATGTCATGATGAACTGGACACACACTTTGGATGAACACATCGCTCACCAGTTGCAGCTGCTTGGCAAAGTGACGATCCAGAGAATCCTCATTCAGTTCACTCATTTTCTGAAGTTTCTAAAATAATCTTGACATTTGTGCTTTAGAATTGTTTTCGAATTGGTTTTTTCTCTGGCATCTTTGCAAAGGCATAAAAACCAAATAGTATATTAAAAACAAGTACGATTCTGTCAATAGTCAAATTGTTTGAGATAGCTCAAACAATATAAAAGTGTCAATTATTGAACTTTATCTATATATGAGAAATATGGACTTTTTGGACTTTCAAAGAGCACAACTCCAATAAAACTCACCCGATTTCCATGAGGAATGTCTTATTTTTCATAATATTAGCCCTACTTTTAGTTTGCATTTAAATTTTTTGATTCTGAGACAAACATTTTTTTTTCGAAAATTGTCGATTTTTACAGTGTTACCCCTTTAAATTTTTTGAAAATTTTCAAAAATTTTTAATTTTAAATTTATGTTTTTTATTGACTCCAGGTGATTAAATTAGTGTAAAAAAGTAGTTTTGAGCAAATTTTGACTTTTTTTCTTTAAAATCGAAGCTAAAAACTGCAAAATTGTCTCTGTACATAGTACATGGTATTCTTAGGATTTGAATAGATTGGAAAAAAACTTGATGGATTTTCAAAAGGAATTTAAAGTGTTTGTGGAATTGGGAACATGACAGAGTTTGGCTGAGGTTTATTAGGTATTCATATTGGCAGTTAGCAACTGTGTTGCATTTTCGAGAATGGATTGTGTGTGTGAGAGAGAGAGAGAGAGAGGAAGAGTTTAGAGAGCAGCAGCTTCTTCTCTGGGTCGTTGGGGTCAATGGTATTTGCAGCTTCACAGAGTTTTCGCACCTTGCTGGCCAACATAATGGCTGAAAATGCCGCAAATACTTTTAGCACTCGCACTCACACACACGCACACACACGCACACACTCACATGCTGACTGCCGATAAGCCAAAAGCAAAAGCCAAGGCAATATTCTTCTTGGCCATGCCGTTTTAATTTCTTTGCCCCGTTGCTTTGGAATTCTTTTTGCTCGTCTTTTATTTTTATTTTTCTACTCATAAATTGCACAAATTCCTTTTGTGTGCGCATCAAGAAGAAATGGCTCCATTTCCAGCTGAGAGAGGGCAGGTGGGTGGGTAAGGGGTGAAGAGGGTAGAGGGCAGAGGGTAGAGGGCAGAGGGCAGAGAAGAGAAGGGAGTTGCCTCCGAAGCAGGAAGTTAAAGCTTGTGGCTTGCTGCCTGGCACATCTAATTTCTCTAGATGTCCTCTGCACGCTTATTAAAGTATAAATCATTTGATGGCTGTCCTCTTCTTTGGACACGCCCCCTCAACTACGCCCACTGCCATGCCCCCAAAGTGGTCAACAAGCATGTCAAAAAGTGCAACAACAAAAAAGAGAAAAAAAAAGAAAAAATGGAAATGGCGAAAGAAGCAGCCAGAAAAGAAAACCAAAAGTCGGCTGTTAGTTGTGCTGAGGTGACTTGAGTGAGGAGGGAGGAAGTAAGGAGTGGGGGGGGGGGGTGGAAGGAGAAGGAGTGGGGGGTCTGGTCAAAGTACATTATCGTCGTGTGCTTGCTGCAACAAATGTAGCAGAAAACCGCAGCTGAGAGTAGTGCAATTAAATACAGGAAATAATGGCCACCGCAGCAGAGAAGCAGCAACCAAAGAAGGAGAAGAAGCAGGAGAAGAAGAAGCAGGAGAAGAAGAAGCAGCAGCAGCTGCCGCCTGTCAAGGAGAGTAAGAGAAAGAGTGAGAGAGAGAGAGAGAGAGGCGAGGGGAAGGGGAACAGGAACCGGAACCGGAACCGGAAGCAGACAGCATACACAGGAAGTGTGTTCACAGCATCTTCTTGACCAGGCCAACTTGATCTATGCAGCATTTGGTTGCGCTACAAATAAAGTCGGTTAATGTTAATACTGCAGAACTAAAATTTTCAAAAAATCGATCGATTTAAATAAAACTAATTAAGATCAAATATCATGATCAAAATCAGCTTGGAAATTGAAACAATTTTGACAAAGCTATGAAAGTTGAAAGCTGTGATGTTCATACTGGAGATAAGGGGAAGAACCTTTGCCTGAAATCGTTCTATTTGAATGCAGAATAAATGAAGAGACCAAACCAAGATCAAAATGACATTCTGTTTGAAAATCGGATCAGTTTTGACAAAGCTATGAAAGTGGCCAGTTGTGATCTGTGTAGTTTTCAGTGCGTTTCCATTTAGAAAATAGAATTTTCAAGCTGTGTGTGCGGAACTTTAATTGAATTAAATGTGCACTTAAGCGTCATCCGTTGTTAATGAAATTTGGTTGACAAAAGTGCGACTTGGACAAAAGAGCAGTGAACATTTTTGTTGCCATGCAAAATGCAAAGTTTTTTGCGCTTCTCTCAGTTTTTCCTATTTTGTTTTATGGCACAATAAATAAAGGCAAATAATAAGTAAGGGTAGCAGTTGGTGTGTGTGTGTGTGTGTGTGTGTGTGTGCTTGGCAAAGTGAAATAAAATTGGAGAAGTTGAAACTGGAAATCGCAGTTGGGGTATAAGTCCAAGTCCAAGCCAAGGCCTGCGACTTCTCCGACTCCTACTTATAAACATATTTCAATTTATTTGATTTGATTTGATTTCGTTTAATGCTTTATTTTTTTACGCTTGCAAATAATCGATTTGTCAGTCAGTGTTTTGAATGAATGCCCGTCTGTTTCTATCTCGCTCGCTCGCTCTCTCTGTCCTTCTCTCTCACTCTCTATATATCTTTCTCTTTGTCTGTCTGTTTGACTTTCAATTGGAATGTTGGCCAAAGTATGAGCAGCTGCTTCAATATTGCGCATAGCATTTGAAAATCCAGCATAGCAACCTTATATAACCGTACTTTCTACATAGCGCAACACTTTCGACTAGCGGATACCCTGTAATTAATCAAAAATATATACTCATAAATGTTTTAAATTTCTTAAGTGAGGTATAACTTAAGTAACATTAAAATAAGACAAGTTTTCAATCGATAGATAGACAGTTCTTGACTGGGAGATACCCTGTAAGTGTGTAAGAGACACCACAAGTATCACTTAAGTACGTTTAGCAAGGTATTTCCAATCATATAAGTATGTACTAACATGCTTAGAGGTCAACTGTTGACAAACAGATACCCTGTAAATAGGTATACCCTATAATATAAATTGAACTCTGCATCTCTATGCCCATTAGGTGTTTACATATTTATAAAATGTAGTTTATTTACAATATGTCAGCTTTTGACTATTAGATACCCTGTAAATACGTTTAAAGTACCCTAGCTGTCTTATTCATAAGCTTAAGGAGCGAAATCTATGATGATCATTAGTTAATTAATTTCTTAAATGTGAGTCGAACGCCAGAAGACAGTTTTAATTATCAGATACCCTATAAATAGATTTAAAATACCCTAGATGACTTAGAGATAATATACAAATATTTAGAACAAGAATGACAAAATGTCAAATTCCTTATAAATGATAAATTTATCTTTACTGTTTGTTTCATAATACCCGCTTTAGGTATTTGTACAGGATATACATAGAAAATTCCTTACGATTGACTTCGCTTAGAGTTTTATTGATTGATTTTCAATGGCCGTAGCTAAAAGTGAGCGTCAGAGCAACAGACAAATTCTATGGAACAGCAACAGCTCGAGTTGTGTGACGTGCCTGCGAGTGGCGCACGTTGCGTATACTCGATATATAAGATATTGCGATGTTGGCCACGTAGGGAACGTAGTTAGTTGAACTGACGACAGCTTATGTGGAAAGTGGGAAGTTTGCACAAGAAATTCAAGCAATGATGAAGTGTTTTTATTGTGTTTATTGGCATGCGTTTTAATGAACCAAACAGACATGGAAAATAGCTGGCCAAGAGCAAAAAGAGAGAGAGAGAGAGAGAGGGAGAGAGAGGGAGAGAAAGAGAGGACAGTCGTCATACAACACAACTCTATTACGGGCCAATTTCCGTACAACTCGTAGCACTCTGGAAACTTTTTTCATTAAAACTCTTGAGAGCCAGAACCAGCTGGATAAGTGAGTGCAAAATGTTATTTTATTGTCAACAAGCAAAGTTACAAACAGAATAAGCGACAAAAGCAGACAGAGACAGAGAGAGATAGACAGAGACAGAGAGTGAGCATGTAGAAATGGAATTGTTGTGCTGCCAAAATTTATTTAATATGCAATATAAACAGAGCAAAGACAAGAGCAACAAACATGACACGCTCATAAACTCATTTGGCAAGCAACGACAACAACAACAACAACAACAACAACAACAACAACAACAACTTCATACAGCTGCTCGCTTTTAAGGGACAACAAGGAATTTTTTAATAATACCTCAAGGATTTCACAGTGCTTGCCATCCAAGTAGACCAAGTGCTAACACTAAGCATACCATCAAATATACATAAATGTTGTTGTTCTTCTTCTTGTTCTCGTTCTTGTTGTTTATGTCAAAGTCAACGCCTTGCCACAACTGCGCCCACAACTTTTTTCATTAATTTCGAAAAACAACTCCCCACACGCATTAGCCACGACGATTAAACTCAGCCTCCACCCTCCGTTTCCTTCCCCTCTTTGAAAAAGTCAATAAAAATATTGCCACAACTTTTCGAGCCGCCTCCAGTCATTATCAATTTATGCCCAGTGGGCGTGGCAGCTGGCGTCCAGCGTATACATAATTTTTTTGGTGGCAAAATTGAATTGATTAATAAAATATGTAGAAGCGGCTCGAAATTGACCCCCAAGCATCGCCTGGGGTTAAACTTATGCAATTCATTTAAATTTTAAATCAACTTTCAACATATTTGAGCTAACAAAATTCGTATTTTAAATTGTATTTACCTAATCCCAATAGTTGAAAGACTGCATTTTAAATTTACTTAGTTTTAATTTGATTTACACATTTTAACTTGATTTTTATTTATTTTATATTTTGAACTCTTATTACTCTGTCAAAACTTGACCAATTTTTATTTGGCGTACCATTTTGATCATGGTTTGCCTTCTAAATTCATTCTGCATTTAAATTTTGCTCATTTTCAAAAGTTAATTTTTTTTTCAAAAATTATCGATTTTTGCATACTTACCCCTTTACAAAATATCGAAAATTATGATCTCCTGTAACTTGGTCAAAACTTGACCAATTTTTATTTGGATTACCATTTTGATCATGGTTTGCCTTCTAAATTCATTCTGCATTTCAATTTTATTCATTTTCGAAATGTAATTTTTTTTTCAAAAACTATCGATTTTCGCATACTTACCCCTTTACAAAATATCGAAAATTATGATCTCCTGTAACTTGGTCAAAACTTGACCAATTTTTATTTGGCGTACCATTTTGATCATGGTTTGCCTTCTAAATTCATTCTGCATTTAAATTTTGTTCATTTTCGAAAGTTAATTTTTTTTCAAAAATGATCGATTTTTGCATACTTACCCCTTTACAAAATATCGAAAATTATGATTTCCTGTAACTTGGTCAAAACTTGACCAATTTTTATTTGGCGTACCATTTTGATCATGGTTTGCCTTCTAAATTCATTCTGCATTTAAATTTTGTTCATTTTCAAAACTTAATTTTTTTTCAAAAATTATCGATTTTTGCATACTTACCCCTTTACAAAATATCGAAAATTATGATTTCCTGTAACTTGGTCAAAAACTTGACCAATTTTTATTTGGCGTACCATTTTGATCATGGTTTGCCTTCTAAATTCATTCTGCATTTTAATTTTATTCATTTTCGAAATGTAATTTTTTTTCTCAAAAATTATCGATTTTTGCAGTACTTACCCCTTTACAAAATATCTAAAATTTTGATCTCCTGTTACTTGGTCAAAACTTGACCAATTTTCATTTGGACACTTTGACTTTTGTAACACTTTGAGTTTTGTGACACTTTGATTTTTGTGACACTTTGATTTTTGTGACACTTTGATGCAGAGAAACTTTTTTGTTACTTGAGCTATCTTAGCCATTTTGACAGAGTATACATCTGTGATGGACCTTTTCATCCTGACCGAATTTTGTTTAAATCGGACTACTGCATAATATAGCTGCCATAGGAACGATTAGTCGAAAATCAAGTTTTGTGACACTTTGACTTTTGTGACACATTGATTTTTGTGCCACTTTGATGAACAGAAACTTTTTTGTTTCTTGAGTTATCTTAACTATTTTGACAGAGTATGCATCTGTGATGGACCTTTTCATCCTGACCGAATTTTGTTTAAATCGGACTACTGCATAATATAGCTGCCATAGGAACGATTAGTCGAAAATCAAGTTTTGTGACACTTTGACTTTTGTGACACATTGATTTTTGTGCCACTTTGATGAACAGAAACTTTTTTGTTTCTTGAGTTATCTTAACTATTTTGACAGAGTATGCATCTGTGATGGACCTTTTCATCCTGACCCAATTTTGTTCAAATCGGACTACTGCATCATATAGCTGCCATACGAACGATCCGAAAATCAAGTTTTGTGACACTTTGACTTTTGTGACCTTTGACTTTTGTGACACTTATTTTTGCATACTAACCCCTTTACAAAATATCGAAAATTTTGATCTCCTGTTACTTGGTCAAAACTTGACCAATTTTTATTTGGCGTACCATTTTGATCATAGGTTGCCTTCTAAATTCATTCTGCATTTAAATTTTATTCCTTTTCGAAATTTAATTTTTTTTTAAAAAATTATCGATTTTTGCACACTAACCCATTTACAAAATATCGAAAATTTTGATCTCCTGTTACTTGGTCAAAACTTGACCAATTTTTATTTGGCGTACCATTTTGATCATGGCTTGCCTTCTAAATTCATTCTGCATTTAAATTTTGTTCATTTTCAAAACTTAATTTTTTTTTTCAAAAATTATCGATTTTTGCATACTTACCCCTTTACAAAATATCGAAAATTATGATCTCCCGTAACTTGGTCAAAACTTGACCAATTTTTATTTGGCGTACCATTTTGATCATGGTTTGCCTTCTAAATTCATTCTGCATTTAAATTTTGTTCATTTTCGAAAGTTAATTTTTTTTTCAAAAATTATCGATTTTTGCATACTTACCCCTTTACAAAATATCGAAAATTATGATCTCCTGTAACTTGGTCAAAACTTGACCAATTTTTATTTGGCGTACCATTTTGATCATGGTTTGCCTTCTAAATTCATTCTGCATTTAAATTTTGTTCATTTTCAAGAGTTAATTTTTTTTCAAAAATTATCGATTTTTGCATACTTACCCCTTTACAAAATATCGAAAATTATGATCTTCTGTAACTTGGTCAAAACTTGACCAATTTTCATCTGGGATATCATTTTGATCATGGTTTGCCTTCTAAATTCATCCTGCATTTCAATTATATTCATTTTCGAAATTCATTTTTTTTTTTTAATTATTGTTTTTCCCACTTTACCCTGCCATCATAATTTCATTGAAGCATTCGTGAAAAGGAAACTCAGAACAGCTTTTGACACCTGAACATAATTTAGAAATCTCCAAAAAGAATAAAGCTTTCGTGGAATATGGAATTTGTTATCGTTCGTCTCTGATTAGTCGCCACTTCGCTGCATGTAACCGCAGCTGGTGCAGCGGGATTCTTCAGCTGCAACCAACCGCAGGACGAGGATGCCACAAAGTGATGCATGCTGCATGATGCATATGCATGACGCATGTTGTTAATGGCATTTGCAACTGGCCAAAAGACAAGTTGCTTAAAAAAGCATCAAAAAAAAAAGGGACTGCACTTAAAAGCTTGGACAGCCACATTCACATTCTCTTTGCTGTGGCGAAAGAAAGAGGCAAAGGCAAAAATGAAATACACTGATAAAAAAGACCGCTTACTAAAATACAGAAAAAATGTTGTCATACATTTAGTTCTATTAAAACAGGATATCTATATTTATATTATTGAGAAATATATATTTGAAAAATGCGCGATAAAATCAAGAGTGTTAAACATGAATTTCCGAGTGGATTTTGTTTGCTGTGTATGCATGAAATTTAAGGGAAAAAAATGAAGTTAAAGGCCAGTTGAATGTTGGCTTAAAGCCTCTAAGCAGTGTGTGCGAAACTTTCGCTTTCCGTTGCAAAAGCCAAATGCCAGGCATAATCTGCGACCCAAATCCCAGCGAGCGTCGCCTTAAAGACACAAAAACAACAAACTGTGTCGCTGCTGTCTACCTGTGTGCGGAAAGTGGAAGGGAGGATATCATAAGGGAGCAGAGAGCATAAGGGTTGTGAGCGTTTGTTAAACAAATATTGGCACTTGCCTCAATAAACCCGGTTGCCTTTGCTACGGCTCCAAAATAGGTCGCCAACTGTAAAGTCCTGAATCCGGAGTCCTGGCCTCGCTTTGCTTAGCCGGATTAACATTTGGCTGGAGCAAATAAAAAGCCAAATTTAAGCCCAGTAATTGCGCCAGCAGACGCATAACACAGATACACACACACACACACACAGAGACTTAGAAATTTTAATAACATTTAAGAGCTGTGTTAGGACAGCCTCCTGGTGGGCGTGGCACTTGCGCTTGAATTAACAAATTAATGCAAATCGCGCAAGAACAACAACAGGCAGAAGGAAGATGAAGAGAGGTAGGCAGTATAGGCCAACCTCTTAACTTGGCCAACATTTAATGAATATTTATTAACTGCTTCTTTCATCTGAGCTTGGTTTTTCTAGCGGCTGCATTTCGATTTCTTTTCCATTCAGTCTCTTTAATTTAATTGCAATGGCAAAGGCTAAAGGCTAAAGGAACAGGAGCAGGAGTAGGCGAAAACAGAAGGACGAGGCATAGCGACAAGGACGACAGCATCCGCTTCCGCTTCCGCTTTGGCACAACATCCGCCAGCTGCGGCAATCGCATTAGAATGCGCTGCACTTGACGCCTTGATGGATGATGAGCTGCAATTAGAGATGGGTATCGGAAGAAAAAGTATCGATAAGACAATCTCAATCTCATACTCAGGTGTGTCTTACAAATCTCTAACACCCAAAAACAAACTAATTGGTGCTCCTGAAACCTGTCAAATGTCCAAAGATGAATTTATATATGTGATAGTCGGTATTATGACTTGCTTCTTGAATGTTCTGACCCTTAAGAACTCATCCTTATGGAATGTTTGTTCCCTGTGCCTCGGGAGTTTTTAAGAAATTGGTATGAAAATCTTATAAGTTTCTTCCGTTAAGGAAAAAGGAAGCTTATCTTTCCTCCTTAGGGAATTCATAAGAATCTCTCCAAAAAACTCGCTAGAGATTCGCTAAGGTTTTTTGACTCGTCCGCTACTTCTGCTGAAAATTCCTTAAGGATTCCCTAAAGATTCCTTTACAAAATTCCTTAAGGAACACTCTTCGATTTGTGAAAATGTTCTGTATTCGTTAAAACTCTCCCCGTATTATTCCACATTATTTTTTCAATTGAATATTTAGTTTTATTTGGCTTCCCTTTATCGATATATTATCAATATCGCCATATTAATGCCCATCCTTAGATGGAGTTCCTGTTGGATCATTGCACCTGCAGAGAGTGCGGCAGGTGGCAGTTCTCCTCCTGCGGCGGCTTAATGCACTCATTTAATTGCATTATGCCGCAGGTACTCACATCACACTGTTGCACCGCTGGCAGGTGGCAAATAGCATCGCTCTCAAGAAAACAACAGCAATGAAGCTGCATTAATTTGCATATGAATAACAGCATGAGGGCCATGTTTGTTTTGTCCTCTGCTCCTGGGACACTTTGTTGTCCTGTTAATGAAGTCAAGAAGCTGCGACTCCGTCGTCGTCGCTGTCAGGAAGTCAACATAAACAATGTCTACTGTAGCAGCACATACTTGTATTTATTATCACAAAAGTGGAAAGGCTGCAATTATACAAATGTTTAAGAAATATGCATCACGTCCTTGCGTATACTTAATGTTATCCAGTTTTATTCTATTGCACCTAAAACCTAATGCAACTATAGTTTTCCATCTGCAACTTCTCTTGAGCAATGATTTCATTACGTGACAGTGGCAAACAGCAAGTCAAATCGGATCTCTTTCGTGATCCTTTGCCCAACCATTCGACACAGGCCTTTGCCCCAAAATGTACGATTTGGGTTCGAAACGCATGATGTGCCTGGGCGGCATCATCATTGTTGCGATACACTACTATATAGACGTAGTGCAGCGGCCGAATCTCATGGACATGCAGCTTGACAAAGTGACACATCTGGCGTAGTTTCTGGTACACTTGAATTGGAGTCAGCTGCTCGACGTTGTTGAGCAACAGTCTCTTAATGTTTCTCGAGGGGAACACCTTAATGCTCAAATTGGCTAGCGTAAAACGTAACATCAAACTGAAAAATAAAGAAGTAATTTACAAGCTATCAGAACATGATTAAATTATATATAAATTATATTACGGGAATTAAGTTTCCCAGTGATCTGTCAGAATATATGTATAGAGTCATGGATAAAATTATATATAAATTATATTACGGAGATAAAGTCTCCCAGTAATCGTTATTTTAATTACTGTCAGAATAGTCATAGATAAAATTATATATAAATTATATTACGGGAATAAAGTTTCCCAGTAATCTTTATCTCAATTTCTGTCAGAATAGTCATAGATAAAATTATATATAAATTATATTACGGGAATTAAGTTTCCCAGTAATCGTTATTTTAATTACTGTCAGAATAGTCATTGATAAAATTATATATAAATTATATTACGGGAATAAAGTTTCCCAGTAATCGTTATTTTAATTACTGTCAGAATAGTCATAGATTAAATTATATATAAATTATATTACGGGAATAAAGTTTCCCAGTAATCTTTATCTTAATTTCTGTCAGAATAGTCATGGATAAAATTATATATAAATTATATTACGGGAATAAAGTTTCCCAGTAATCGTTATTTTAATTACTGTCAGAATAGTCATAGATAAAATTATATATAAATTATATTACGGGAATAAAGTTTCCCAGTAATCTTTATCTTAATTTCTGTCAGAATAGTCATGGATAAAATTATATATAAATTATATTACGGAGATAAAGTTTCCCAGTAATCTTTATCTTAATTTCTGTCAGAATAGTCATAGATAAAATTATACATAAATTATATTATGGGAATAAAGTTTCCCAGTAATCGTTATTTTAATTACTGTCAGAATAGTCATAGATTAAATTATATATAAATTATATTACGGGAATAAAGTTTCCCAGTAATCTTTATCTTAATTTCTGTCAGAATAGTCATGGATAAAATTATATATAAATTATATTACGGGAATAAAGTTTCCCAGTAATCGTTATTTTAATTACTGTCAGAATAGTCATAGATAAAATTATATATAAATTATATTACGGGAATAAAGTTTCCCAGTAATCTTTATCTCAATTTCTGTCAGAATAGTCATAGATAAAATTATATATAAATTATATTACGGAGATAAAGTTTCCCAGTAATCTTTATCTTAATTTCTGTCAGAATAGTCATGGATAAAATTATATATAAATTATATTACGGAGATAAAGTTTCCCAGTAATCTTTATCTCAATTTCTGTCAGAATAGTCATAGATAAAATTATATATAAATTATATTACGGAGATAAAGTTTCCCAGTAATCTTTATCTTAATTTCTGTCAGAATAGTCATGGATAAAATTATATATAAATTATATTACGGGAATAAAGTTTCCCAGTAATCTTTATCTTAATTTCTGTAATAAATCGCCTTTGAAGCCTCCGAATTATTACCAAAAATGATCATTCCCTATGAAAGGGGTATAAAATGCATACTTACATTTCCTGCATACAATCCATGCTATGATCGGCGATATATTGTAAATAAGCAAAGCCGCGACTTTCGCCCGAGAAGTCGATCTTGAAACGTAGCATATACACATCCCCCAGCATATGGGCCACCTGCATTATTTGGTCCACGGTGTATTCCCTCTGTATGCCATTGAGATATAACTGTAAGTATGTGTGCTTGATTAGTATTAAACTTTTCTATGATTACTTGAATTTAATCACCTCACCTCACCAGCGCCCGCGTCAAGTTCCATTTGTCGCTCTGGGGACACTGACAAACGCGTCGTCACATAAATCGTGCCATTTTGACGACTTTTGCGATATTTATGCTCGATATTGAGATCCATTTTGCCAAGCATAAAACGCGTGCGCAGAGCTTCCAGCGTGCCAGTGTTGCCAACTAACAATAAATGGCAGCGTTGCCAGAAATAACAACTAGTCAGTCTATCAGTGTTGCCAGCTTAAATATCCAACGAAAGTCTGACAGTGCTGCCAATTAGAACTAAATAAATACCAAACTGTAAGCCTTGCCAGATTACTTCAGTTTCAGACACTTAATGCAATTATAACTAAAAAAATATTGCTAATAACTGTCACTTGCAGTTGTTATACTTTGTTTTCATTCCAAGTGCATGTCAAGTCAGGGCTACTGCCTAGAATGTTGTTGCTCTATGTATCTTCTTCTTTTTTTTTGGACAGGTCGCGCGTGCTTTTTTTCTAGCTCATGTTTTTCTTAACAATATAAATTTATGCAAGCCGCACACAACTTTAGAGCTGGCAACAACCACAGACCGCAGCACCTACACTTCGTATCTTATGTTCTTGTTGTTGTTGTTGTGGTTATGCCACCCAGTGGCAGGAGGCCAAAGAGTGGAAGACCGAGTGCCCCATCCTGATGCACTCAAGTGGCAGCTGCTTCATTTTCCTAATTTATACGCGCGCAACGCTAATGAAAATTTGCGTGGCACGGCAAACCGCATGCTTTGTTGCCGTTCCCTTTCCCTCTTTCTAATTCTCTATCTCACTCTCTCTCTCTCTCTCTTACGCTTTTCTTCTTACCAGTGTTGCCAGTTTTTAAGAGCAAAAAGCGACTTATGTTGGCTTAAAGTTCGAAAAAAAGCTAAATTTTGTTTAAAAAAAGCTGTTTGTGTTTATTAGCAGAAGACTGAAACCCTTGTCAAATTTAAACTTAAAAGTTTTGCTTTTTAAATGTATTTATTTATAATATTTATTGCATTTTAATGTGGAAGAAGCTTTTTTTTATTGCAGTAACCGGGAACATAAGTTTCCCGCATAATATTGGCTTTAAGTCTATTTTCATTGTAAAAATTGAATAACGCTCCTTTTTTATCTTCTACAGGGAATGTCTCCAACGGCATCAGGCTATAATCAAACTCGGCCAGCGTGCAGGAATTATAAACAATGCAAAACCGTCCAAAACTTCATGGAAGAGCTTTCACTCCATAATAGCGGTCATATTATGAAACACAACCAGCAACTGAGCAGCTCTAAAATATAAATCACTTTGTAGCACTCTTTTATAGAATTAAAATTAATTATAACTTATTCTAATGAAAATATATTATAATAGAATTATATACATTCCCCATGCATACTCACGTAAGTTAGTAAGTTAATTACGTATTTAGTTAATGCTTATATTTAAGTATTGTACATCTTTTATATATCAGAAGATAAGCATAGAAATTATATTTCAATGTTACTCTTAAGGATAGGATTTTAAGAATAAAAAAGAATACATTTTAAATTAAAAACGCATTTTTCATCATCTTTGGGGCGCAGGGACAAAGTTGGCAAAAAACCAGCTAAAGTACCAGGCAAACAGAAATGAGCAGAAAGCAACAAAATTTTTAAATTTTTAAAAAAAATTACCTTGACTTCTCTCTCTCTCCCTCTCAAATGAAATATTCATTTGCTGCTATTCCGTCGCATCGAGCTGATTGATACATGCAGCGCAGGGCCAAAAATTGCAAAATACCAGCTGAAGTACCAGGCGAACAGAAATGAGCAGAAAGCAACCGAATTTTTAAATTTCTCTCGCTCTTTCTGTCTCTCTCTCTCTCTCTCTCAAGTAAAATATTTACTTGCTGCTGATTTCTGTTCGCCTGGTAGTTCAGCTGGTATTTTGGAATTTTGGAGCTCCAGGAATGGCGGATGGATGTATGTATGTATGTTTGTATGTATGTATGTATGTATGTATGTATGTATGTAACATTAAATTAACTTTACATTAACATTAACATTAACATTAACATTAACATTAACATTAACATTAACATTAACATTAACATTAACATTAACATTAACATTAACATTAACATTAACATTAACATTAACATTAACATTAACATTAACATTAACATTAACATTAACATTAACATTAACATTAACATTAACATTAACATTAACATTAACATTAACATTAACATTAACATTAACATTAACATTAACATTAACATTAACATTAACATTAACATTAACATTAACATTAACATTAACATTAACATTAACATTAACATTAACATTAACATTAACATTAACATTAACATTAACATTAACATTAACATTAACATTAACATTAACATTAACATTAACATTAACATTAACATTAACATTAACATTAACATTAACATTAACATTAACATTAACATTAACATTAACATTAACATTAACATTAACATTAACATTAACATTAACATTAACATTAACATTAACATTAACATTAACATTAACATTAACATTAACATTAACATTAACATTAACATTAACATTAAGAAATTTTCCCATAGCAAATGAAAAACATTTTTAATTTTAAATAAATTCTTTTATTTTTAGTATCCAATCCTTATAGACTAACATTGAGTAAATGATATTTTTAAGGTCTTAGAACAATGCTATGCTAACAAAAAACGAGATAGTTTTGGCATCTCTGGTGCTCTCGCTTGTACATAAATGTCGAGGCGTTGGAACTGGCACTTCAAGGTGCACGTCGTCGTACACTCGGGGCTCCACTTGAGACCCTCGCAAGCTGCGGTCGCCAAAGTTGTGCGCGGTCGTAAAATGCTTAGAGACAGCCCGCAGGTAGCATAATCCTCTTCAGGGTCTCCTGCAGCGCCTCATTGTCCTTGGCTTTTCAGTTAGAGGGAAAACAATTAGCAACTGAGGCTCCAAACAACAAGGTAAGCTCTTCTATCTTAATCAATTGTCATATATTCCATATGTTACAGCTCTTATTTAAAATTTAAATATTCTCTATTGAAATATATTAAAGAAGAAATTATTTAAAAATGGCAGATCCTTGGGAAAATCGTTTGGATCGTCATTTTCAGCAACAACTCAGCGAATTTGAGAGCTCTTTTAGAAAGATCGCCTGTAAATCGGATCAGATCATCATAAACTACTGGATGCATATTTATAAGGAAGCTCCCAAAGAGCAAAAATTGTCAAGAAATTGTCTAACACTATTAATGTATGGGCATTTGAATGAATTTGGTTATCTGCAATATCCATTTACTGATATGAGCAACTGTGGCAAGGATCTGAATAAGGTGTTGAATGCCTA
The DNA here is from genome assembly GCA_035043635.1 of Drosophila rellima. Classification (NCBI taxonomy): domain Eukaryota; kingdom Metazoa; phylum Arthropoda; class Insecta; order Diptera; family Drosophilidae; genus Drosophila; species Drosophila rellima. The sequence goes on from JAWNMV010000529.1 coordinate 3,188,799, forward strand.
TAAAGGATTGCCCTATTTAAGGCGTGTCAATCATGAGCATAAAGGAATTCTTTTCGGTAGTGACACTACAATATCAAAAATATCAAATCAAACCACAAGTAAACAGAATTCTTCTTTGACTTATGAGCTATCTTCAGAGAAAACAAAGAATTCTTCTAAGTCTCGAGTATTACCTTCGAAGAAAACTTCCACCTACACAGTAATGTCGAAGGGGAAGTACAGAAATTCTTTTGGTTCTTTCGACTCACACGAATGTTATATGAATTTTGGTGTTTGCCAGTCTTTAACGGAGATATCCAACTATACTACAACTCCAAGAACTTATTACAGAAACAATCTACCATCTAGTAAAATTGGCAGTTTAACTGAAGACTCGTTTAGGCAAAGAGATGTTTTACACAAGAAAGAATCGTTTAATACTACATACAACAGTGTTTTGGAGTCTTGTCGAGATATGGGAATTACTTATACCAAATATGAACCAAAGATTCAAGATCACTTCAATAGATACAAACTCCGATTTCGTCCAAAAGGAGTTCCAGGATTTTTGATCGGCGTCTATGACGCAGTGCGTCGCTTGTCACGCTTAAGGGGATTGTTCAACACTCACCAGATTGTCTTTATCCAGTTGCTCAATACTAAACAGAGTTGGTATCACTATCGTCGCTTTCTGCTGAGAAATTACACTTCCCTGCAATTGTTGCACTTGCTTTTAAAACATAAAAGGCTCAATAGAAAAATGCGTTTGCTGCTGCTTCACTTACGCATAAACTATATACAGTGCGTGCAGAAAGTCTGCTCCGATATGGAGACCCATAAGCTCAAACGAAGACAGCTCAAATGGATGCTGGATGGCTTGGAGGCCAAGTATTTGCATAAAACCAAAGTTTTGATTTTACAAGTTTTGCCTACGTTATAAAAGAATAAAAATCGAATCTATGTTGTGGAAATAAGTTCAAAAGAACTTTATTATCCTAATTTTATCACTCGAAGTCGATTAAAAGAATAAATTCAAGATTTAACATTTTTGAAAATTTTCGAAAAATGTAAAGGGGTAACTATGTAAAATTTCCGAAAAAAACGAATTTTTCAAAATCATCCAATTTTGATGCCAAATCAATATTTGCATAATAAAATGGTTAAAAAATCATCCCTTTTGAAAATCCATCAAGATTTGACAAATCTATTCAAACTTAAAGAATACCATGTACTATATATGAGGGAACCTTTTGCAGTTTTCGGCTTAAATCTCAAAGAAACAAATCGAAAATGAGTTCAAAAGAAGTTTTTTACCCTAATTTTATCACGTGCAATCGATTAAAAGACTAAAACAAAGATTTAAAATTTTTGAAAATTTTCGAAAAATGTAAAGGGGTAACACTGTAAAAATCGACAATTTTTCGAGAAAAAAATGTTTGTCTCAGAATCAAAAAATTTAAATGCAAAGTTGAAGCAGGGTTAATATTATGAAAAATAAGACATTCCGAAGGGAAATCGGATGAGCTTTGATAAAGCTGTGCAGGTTGAAAGTCCAAAGAGTCAACATTTCTCATATATGGAGAATTAACAATAATTGAAACATTGTTGCACACAAACTCGTTTATTGTTTAAGCTATCTTAACTGATTTTACAGAGCATGCAACTGAGATGGTCACAATTGTTTTGACCAAGTTTGGTTCAAATCGGACTACTATATCATATAGCTGCCCTTGGAACGATCAGTCGAAAATCAAGTTTTGTGACACATTGGGACGTTATGTAACCGATATATAAGCAATTTTCTATCACAAAAAACTGAATAGCAAGTATGAGCAAAGTTTTATTATTATAAGTTGAATAAAAAAAACGCGGACTCTTTTGCATTTCACTGCACATGTAATAATATTATATTAGTGCAACAGCTGCACATTAATTAATTTAAAATAGCTGGCTATATTCAATTACAGCCTGGTCAAGGTAACAAAAGGCAAAGAAGTTGGAGCCGAGGGGAAAAAGAAGGCAGAAGAAATTAAGAAAAAATAAACAATCAGCTCGTAAACAGGCGGTACTAGTTTTTAATTATGCAATCCTTGTCCCATGCAGCTCACAAAGCAACAACAAAGGACAACAACAACAGCAACAAATGTAGGAAGTAATAAAAAAAAAAAATGGCTGCCAGCTGCGTGTGGCGCCGCCATTTTGCAAGCAGCTGAAATTAGCAGCAGTAGAAAAAGCGAAAGAAGCGAAAAAAAACAAAAACAAAACATGAAAGGAAACGAAACGAAATTGTCGCCATGAGCTACTTGTTGTTGTTGTTCTCTTTGTTGTTGTTGTTGTTGTTACTGTAGCTGCAATTACAATTGTGGGCTGTGGGTAGGCAGGGGAGGGGGCGTGGTCAAGCGGCAATTGGAAATGGTCAATGAACTTGCCGCAAAATTCAAACAACTGCCGCAAAGTCGCACAATTCGACTTATGTAAATACAGTGAGCACTCGAATTAACAAACGCTTGCTCAGGTAAATAATAGTTAATTTTTTGAGTACCCCAGATTCTTAATTTTTCATTTTTAATTTTACTTATAATCCTTTCAGTTAAATTTTTACATTTAAATATAGTTAATAAATTATTGTTTAACATTACATTTTTTTACTTTAATATTGGACAATTGCATTTAGTTGACATTTAATTAAATGAATAAATAAAAAAATAAACAAATAAATAAATAAATAGGTAAATAAAAACAAAATAAATAAGAAAATAAATAAATAAATAAATATAAATTAATAAATAAATAAATAAATAAATAAATAAATAAATAAATAAATACATAAATAAATACATAAAAAAATAAATAAATAAATAAATAAATAAATAAATAAATAAATAAATAGGTAAATAAATAAGTAAATAAATAAATAAATAAGTAAATAAATAAGTAAATAAGTAAATAAATAAATAAATAAATAAATAAATAAATAAATAAATAAATAAATAAATAAATAAATAAATAAATAAATAAATAAATAAATAAATAAATAAATAAATAAATAAATAAATAAATAAATAAATAAATAAATAAATACATAAATACATAAATAAATAAATAACTAAATAACTAAATAAATTAGATTTATTAGTTGAAAGAAATCAATATATTCTTAATATCCTAAAAGGATCTATGAAACGAATGCTGTCTATACAAAATGGAAGTTTCTTTAAGGATCTTTGGCATATTAAACACCATAGATTTGGTTTATCGTGCGTTCACTGTACAGGCACAAGTACATTGTGCATATGTATTGCGAATGGCTTCATCAGCTTTTGACTATGCAAATTTATGGTCTATATTTAGGCATTTGCACACAACGTTCTCAGCTCCGTCTGCGGTTGCATAAATTAATTATTTATGGCTTGTGAAACATGTTGCTCAACAGAGTTGTATCCTCTTCTCACTCTATCTCTCTCCCTATATCTATCTCTGCTGTTGTAGTTATAACTAACATCATCATCATCATCGTCATCATCTTTGTTTGTTCAGTTTGCCAATTTTGTGGCAACGCCTTTTGGCCCTCAACTCTCTGGGCTTATCTAATAGAAATGATCGCAAAATATGGTCTTCTTTTCATCTGTTTTCATTTCCAATTTGTGCATGTGAAGCACGCACACATAATTATAATTTTTACAACGTCTAAATAAACGCAAATATCTTATGCATAAAGGCAACCGACGAGAGCAGAATTCCAGCGGGAGAAACTGAGAAACTGAGAACTCAGACTGTCTGTAATGAACGACAGTCCAAAGAAGGTAAGCGATAAAAAAAAGAAATACACATATATAAATATATATGGACGGCAAATTCTAGCAGTAAGTGTATAAGATACAATGAATTTGATTCTTAATTGGCCAATGTATTACCTGAAAATTGTTGAGAAAATGTTTAAGCATAGTAAAATTGTTAATTATGTTGTTGGTAATTGCATTAAAAGTAGAAGCACGTTCAGGGCAATAACTAAATTTAAATTCTACATTAACTTGTCATTCCCAAGCGATTTAAGAGCTAGCTCCTTATTATTAGTAAATTAGTTTTAAAGTTAACAATTTGGAGTTGATGATTAACAAATATTTTTAATAATAAATAATTTAGGAATAAGTATAATATTAGAATATTTTTAAGAAAATATTCTTTCTCCAATTCCCTATTTCTATTAATATTTAATAATATTTCTATTTAATAGTCAAAACAAAAGCTGACTAAGGTGTTTCCCCACAAATATATTTAATTCAAAAAAGAACAGAAGTTGATACCAAATAATTTTTAAATTTGAAACTCTTTTTTCTTTACTGAATTTCATTTAAAAATTTAAATTGCATTATATTGGAAGCTATTCAAATGTTTGTTAGAGTATTTCAATATTAACATATGACCGTATTCTTTTCAACAATTTGAAATAGCATTACAATATAATTTATGCGGTTTAATGCGCTCAGAGACATATTAATGACTCTCTCACGCTCTCGGCCAACTGACGTCAGTTGCGGCCAAGACGAAGGCTAAGAAGGCTATAAATATGATTGACATGGCCGGTTAGTTTGTCAATCAAATTGTGGATATCAAACGGAGCAGTTGGACACAGGGATAATCAGAAACAGAAACAGAAACAGAAGGACGAACGAACCACAAAATGCTGCTCAAAGTGCTGCTGGTGAACAACTAATTCAATTTATACTAAATGTGTTTGTATCTTCAATTTGTATCTTTTACCTTTTGCCAGCTCACGCTCACAATCTGGCTAACTTTGCTTTGTGCCGGCAGCTTGGCTAAACCTCATTTGTTAGCCGCAACGCCTGTGGGCAGTGGCACTTGGCTAACAGTGCCAACTGCAACATTGGCAGCTGCCTATTATCCGGCCTATGCGGCGTATACGTATTCGCCGGTCTATTATGGCTCATACGCCACGTATCCCTACTACACATATCTGAGACGATGACGCTGAGGACTAAAAGTAGCCAAGGATTCGCCTGTTGCTCTGTCTAAAACTTACCACATTTTGTGTACTTACTGTAGCTGTCTAAATTGATTCAATTTAAACGCGCTGCGTGTGAAAATCTCATAACATTTTTAACGCTGTTTCAATTTGTGAGCTCGGCTGTAAATAAGAAAGAAAAAAAAGAAAAGAGTTTGTGAAATCAACAAAACACACGCATATCGAATTATAAACAAATCAATAAAAATAAAGTCAAAGGCAGCTTGTTTCTATACAAGTAACTGTGTAACTGTGTATCTATGTATCTGTAACTGTATCTCGAACTGTGCTTATATTCTGCCTTTATGTGTGAGCCTTGGCAGTGGGATTTTCATTTGGTCCTTTGAAATTTGCTTACATGTGCGCATATTTTCACCTGCCGGCAGCACACAAAGATACAAGGAAGCAGACAGAAAGGAAGACAGATAGATACAGAGACAGAGAGAGAGAGAGAGAGAGAGAGAGGGAAGTAGACGACTTACAAGATGTCTTTCGGGTTCTGTCTGTCTCTCTGTCCGTCCGCCTTGTGTGTTTCTTGGTAACCCGCTACTGATTTACCCAACGTGCATAAATCTTTTATTCATGTAATCCATTTGAAAACACGTTTGCACATGATTGTGTTTATTTCCAAACCGAATCTTTTCAGCCAAGTGTGTGTGTGACGTCTAAGCCTCTCTGCGTGTGTGTGTGTCTCTGTTTGATTTGGAAAAGTATTCAAAATTATATAAAGTGAATAGAAATTGTATTTACTCAATTTTATTGCTTTCTTGTGGCAGACAAACATCTATTCGCATTTCTCATTACACTCAAATAGTTTTCACTTCATTTCTGACTTTTAATCTGAGCAGTTAACAACTTTTCAACTCTTTTTACCAGTTTAATAACTTTATTGTGATTGCCAAGCTTATATTGTGACTCAAAAGAACTTTATGAAATGTTGCTTTACGTAGTTCAGATTTAAATTGCAAAGATTTATTTAAAGAGCCTTATATTAAAAATATGAATAAAATTGAATTTCAATAACAATTTTAGAATTTAAGACTGTTGGGTGATTTAAAAAGATTTTAAAGAGCTTGTGTTTGGAAACACAAATAAAATACGCAAGTTTCCAGTCAGATAGAAACTTGTTTTTATTTATTTATGTAAATATATAGATACTTAACAATCAACTATCACATTTTTTTCAACTCTTTCAGTTTTACATTTTATGTAATAATAATTTTTATCGACAACTTGCAGTTGATGTTAAATAAAAGAAATAAATAAGATTCTCAATCTTTTTTTCAACCTTTTTATTCTATCAGTGAAAATATAAATTTAAATAAAATTACTAAATTTTTCTTTAAAATTGTTTACATTGTTTAATTTTAATTTAATTTGTTTTTACTTTCATTTTGGTCAACTGTTCTTAGTTGGCATTAAAGAAATAAATAAACAATTACAAAGCGAAGAAATAAACCAAAATAAATAAATCATATCATATGAACCAAGTTAAATCGACAGTTCCCCAGGCTTTCAGGGTACTTCAAAGAACTTTATGATGATATTCATAGCTTTTCCTCATTTCCACAGGGTATTTGCCTTTGCTGGCAAAGTGCACAAATGCATTACAATGCAGCTGCGAGTTGGAAAGTTTTGAGCTTGACGCAGTTTTATTGAATAAAAGGTCATTAAATTTGGACGCTATCTGTTGCGAGAAGTTGTGAAAATGCTGCAGTCACTCCACTGAATCCGGTGAATCCCCGGCGGAAGACTTGTGCTACCGCGCTGCTTTTTTTTATATATATATACATATATATATTTTACAAGACTTTTCCGCTTACGTTGCAAAAGTTTACAACTACTTGGCGTTTACTACCTGAAAAGGGGAGCTGGCAGGACGAAGGACGAAGGACTCAACGATGCCAAAGTTATGATAAGCAGCTCCTTCAAATTCTCCTCTGGGCTTCTCTTTTCTTCTCTTCTCTCTTTCCAAGCCAAGTCGACAAAGTCAAGCAGAAAACTTGACTGTCGTTTGGGGCAGGAAGCGCTGAAAGGCAGCATATTTCATGCTCTCTCTCTCACTCTCACTCTCTCTCCCTCTCTCTCTCTCTCTCTGGTATAAGGGAAATCCTTTTTTAAATAGAAAAGTTGAGTCGCAGGTAACGTTAAAGAAAAACTTGCACTGCCCGCAGATGCTTCAGCTTCGATAAGGCCAAAACTCTTCAAACTGCCCGCTGCCACAAATTGTTGCCATGCAAAGTACAGTGAAGCATAAATACAGACAGCCAGCCAGGCATTAACTTAAAAACTCAGGCGAGTTCATTATACACTTGCTTAGGGTATTTTAATGATGTCAAGAAATATGTAACCAATGCTGCAAATTTAGCTATTTATCCGCTAGATCTAGCGGGTTGTAATTGGCGATTGAGAAGTTGAGAAGTTTTCGAAAATACTGGATCAATAACAATATCGTTTCACTACTCTGGCGTTTTTTAGCTACCAACAAAATTTTGTTGGCTATTTCTAGCTTTTTTTAAAGGCTAGTTTAGCCTTTTTATGACCTAAAGAGCTGGCAACACTGTATGTAACGTATATTTCTATGCGAACGACTCTTGAAGCATTTCTGATTTGTCATTTTGGTAAAGGCGGTAAATATTTTGGAACTGGCCGAATCGGAGCACTATATCATATATAGCTATAGCTGCTAAGAGATATATATGTATATATTCCTCACATATTCTAAACAAATTTGACTAAAATCGAACATTGATTGGAGCAGAAACGAAGAGTCGAAAAACAATCTGTAGTATGACGAAATGTTTGGTTTCTTTAAGGTATTCCAAACCAATCTCGCAGACTGCCTATTTACATACTATTACAATACACACTGCAAGGGTATCAAATCTTCGGCTTACCTTTTCCCTTATTGCGTCGCTTTCACTAATTTACTGCAGTTGGTTTTCAGTTTTGATTTTTTCGAGCATATCTAGAAATCTTTATTTGCACAGGATCTCAACAAATGGTCACATATTTGAGCTTTACTTCTTCAGCAGCACGGGAGCACTGTAGGCCAGGGGGGATGTGTAGGCCAGGGGGGAGGTGTAGGCCAGGGGAGCAGCGGCGGCGTAGCGGGTGTAGGCGGCGGGGGCAGCGAAGGGGGCGGTGTAGGCAGCGGCGAAGGGGGAGGCAACGGGGGCGGTGTAGGCAGCGGTGGCGAAGGGGGCGGTGTAGGCGGCGGGGAAGGCGGCGCTGTGGGCGACCTGGTGGGCGGAGTAGCTGGAGGCGTAGGGCGCCACGTAGGCAGCGCTGCCGACGACGGCAGCGGCAGGTGCGGTGTAGGCCAAAGGAGCGGCGGCCAAAATGCCCGGCTTGGCCGAAGCCACGGCCAAAACAGCGAAGAAGCAGACGGCGAACTGAGGATAAGGAAGAGGAGATGTTAACAGGAGCAGTTGGGAGAACAGCAACTGAAGTTGGCTACTTACGAATTTCATGTTGATTGCGGTTGTTTTGGGCTTCTGATTTGTGTGCAGAGACTTGAAGCTTGGAGCGTTGTTTGATGTTGAGTTTGGGCCACTCGCGGGCTTTTATACCGTCGAAAGAAACACGGCCAGAGACATGACGCATCCCAGTCCGAATTCCAAGGGCCTCCATTGAAGGCCGCGCTTACAAATGCAGCGAACATCGCCAAAAACCGTTGACTGCTTTGACTTTTGACGCTTCGGCGTCTTGGCAGTCGTCTTTGAATGGCACAGTTTTCTATTTAATTTTATTGTATATTCCATTTTATTTCGGATTATTGTTGTAGTCGCTTTTGGCACGTGCTGCGGCCTTTTTGGTAATTTGATTAGGTTTTTTGCGCAAAGACCAATTGAAATGTGGCTTGCCGAGTCGTTGTACAAAAGCCATAAACCAATTAGAAAATACAAAAGTTGGAAATACATTCACACACCTCTTGCTAAGTGAAGGCAGCACTCAGATCACACATCCCAGAGCAATTGCTCCAGGGATGGAAAGCTGCTTGAGAAATTCATTGAAAGTTGTGAAACTTGTTAACAAGAACTCAATTTAAGCAGTTCTCAAAAGAATTGCATTTCTTGATGTTTTTCTTATACTAGTTTAAGTCCATTTATGGCTGTAGAAATAAAGAAAATATTAAGCTATAAGCTTTTTATGAAAGCTGTTTAAAACATTGAAGGATTAATTAACATCATTAAATCAGAAAATATTTTAAAGCTGCACTTTAAAAAAAGCTTTCTGCGAAAGTTGCTTATAAGGAGCTTAAAGTTTAATTAAAGCTTTCTACGAAAGTTGCTTAAGGCTTAAAGTTTAATAAAGTGCGAATTTAGTGCTTTAAAATTAAAGGCTTGATTAGCAATAAATTAAACAAAATTAATAAGTAGCTTTAAAGATGAATGTGTTAAATAGAAAATTCAAATAATTATAAGAGTTTAATGAGGAATAATGAGGATTGAAATGAAAAGAAGTGGAAAATGCTTAAGTTATTTGTTTAAATAAAAAACAAATAGGTTTATAGGTTGAACAAATTATTATGATTAATTATTATAATTGAACTTTAGCTGAGAAACTGCAGAAATTGATATACTTGAGCTTTGCAGCCCTGATTTCCGCCGCTGCACGTAGTGGTGATTGGCAATCGTGCAACCCTCTAGGGTTGCCCTGCCCCCCCTCCCCCCCCCTTCCTCTCGAACTACCCCGCCCACTTGGGTGGATTTGGTGGCACTTTGTCATGAATAATTTGTTGAAACCACTTAAAGGCAGCAGCCGCCGTCAAATGTCGCACGCATTTCTAGACAAATTCAAAACAAAATTTATAATAGACTTGCCTCCAGGATCTGCCAGGAGTATAGAGTGACTATATATATAGTGTGTGTGTGTGTGTGTGCGCGAGTGTCGCTCACGTTTTACGGCACTTGAACGACGCATTAACGCGCTCGCACAGCTGCTGCCACGCCCACCGCGCGACGCCTTTATTATGGCAATAAACTCAGTTCGTCTAAAGGCTAAAGTGGCGCATATTTTACGCAGCTTTTTCCCCACTTCCAGTTCACACAGTTTGCACAGTTCCCAACTTGGATACGCCAAGTCGATTGCACTGTGGATCATCTAACAAAAACAGCTGACAAAAATTTTCATATCTTTCAATCAACACTTTATATTATCAGAACATTTTTGATGCCTTAGCTAGTGCAAAAAGCAATTTTCATCTTACTCAAACTTTATTTAATTTCAAAACATTTTTTAAAATATCCAAAATTTAAAACAAAAAAAAGCTGAGTAAACTGTAATTTTTTTGGTTTTTTTTTTAGTTATTACAATTTTTTCCATCGCGAAAAAAAGTCTTAAAAATTTAATAATTAATCAAACTTTTTAAACAAAAAAGACAGATGAATAAAAAATTTTGCTTAAATACTTTTTCTAATTTTTAACAATTTTTGAATGAGGAAAATCAGACCGAAAATCTAATGACTTGATATTTTTTGAAATATTATATATTTTGTATGTAATTTTCAAAATAAATATTTTTGTCAGCAAAGTTAGCTAAGTGCACCACTGTGGATTGCCAGAGGGGGCTGTCCCCAAGGCTGCTGATAAGGGGGAGGGGGAGTCTTTGTGGCAGGCAAACGGAGCGCACATATTTCTTTGCTCTGCGCCTTTTTTTGTGCACATTTCTTTTTAATTACTCGTTGCCACTTAGCCATGCCCCATCAAAGACAGGGGCAAAAGGCGGTAGGGGAGTGGTAAGAAGGGGCGTGGCAGTGAATCCTTTGATATGCGAGGGTCACTTGAGAATTGCGAGTGCGCTTCTATATTTTTTGTATTGTTGCATGTTGCATGTTGCATCAAAGCTTTTAGACGGATTAACCAATATGTTGAATCGTTCATTTGCCAAACTTGCAACATGAGGCAAACTTGACAATGATAGCGCTGCAGCATTGCAACTGCCACGCCCACAAAGCTATGGGCCAGCCTCCAGTCAAGTGGCAAAATAAATATGTTGCTGTTGCAACAGATGTTGCTGTTGTTGCTGATGTTGCTGCCGGGTAATTTCAATTGCTGTGCAACATGATTGTGCATTTAGTAGGCGACTGCCACGCCTACTCCAAAAACCCGGACATTTTTGCGTATGCACAGTCACAAGGCAAACACTTGAAGAGCGAAAGGGGGAGGGGAAGAGTGAAGGAGACGGAGACAGAGACGGAGAAAGGAAGAGAAATGCAAAGAAAGTTGCAGCGACAACATCATCAACTGCGGCAGCAACAACTGAACTTTGTTTGGTTTGCTGGCACGTTATAGACACCCACTCAACAGCAACCCTTATCTGGGTATATACACCCCTCACTTTTCAGTCTTGCCTACTCCCTCCCACACACTCTCTCTCTCTCTCTCTCTCTCTCTCTCTCTTTCGCTCTCTTTCGTTTGACTTGTCCGTTGCCTTGCAAAATCGCGTAATTGGCATTTTTAAGCAAAATTCACGCTTCAACACTTTTTGGAGTGTGTGTGTGTGTGTGTAAGGGACTAAGTGTGTGTGTGTATGAGTGTGTGTGTGTGTGTGAGGAAGTTGGACTGATGTTTGGCATTGTAAACACCTTGATAAGCGCACACTCGATACTTCTAATTAGTGAGATTTAAGCGCTGCATTTTCCACTTCACTCTCCCCCCCTTTGCACCCCTCTCTACCCTATTACACTCCCCCCTTTGCTCCACTCTTTCCACCCTATTACACTCCCCTCTTCAGCTCGTCATTTGCCAAGTGTTGAACTCGCTTTTTTCAACCCATTTATGACATTTGTTAATTAATTTTCCATTGAATTGTGGCTGGGCGAACTGTTTATCAATAAGATTTTAAGTACAGTTGTGCAGCTGACAGCGAATGGGGGGCGAAAGAGGGAAACGGAATTAGCTGAGCGAGAGAGAGAGAGAGAGAGGGAAGATGTGGTTATTATGCACTCATTATGAACATATGGAGCAGAAATTTAATCAAGCTGCGGGAAAGTGCGAATTATGAAATAACAAGAAGGAAATACTTGCAGATTATGCAACATGTGAATTAATTAGTTTTGCCTTCTCTTTAATTAAAAATTTGAAGAGGAAACATTGCTTAAAAAATGATATGAATATCCGAACTTAAGAATTACTGAGCTGGATTCTCAAGACACTACTTTAGACATCAAGATTTACCTAATCTTAATGATGAATCGAGTCTTAAAATCAAAATGTAAAAAAATAAATGAATAACTAGACGAACTTAAGAATTACTGAGCTGGATTCAAAAAATACTACTTCACGCATCAAGATTTATATAAATTTAATTGTGAATCGAGTTTTCAAATCAACATGTCATAATCAACAAAAAGTGGTCGATTATAATAATGATAAATATGTCCCAAAATTGTTTTTTTCAATTTGAAAACCTAATTGTTATTTGAAAACATACGAGAACTTTTGACAGTTTTTGAAACTTTCGAAAATGTGTCAAGGGGTAACTATGGAAAAGTGTTGGAAAAATGTAAATCTTTTAAATAAACACTTTGTTTCAAATCATTTATGGCACTTGGTTTTCAGTTTTGTTTTTTTCGAGCATATCTAGAAATCTTTATTTGCACAGGATCTCAACAAATGGTCACATATTTGAGCTTTACTTCTTCAGCAGCACGGGAGCACTGTAGGCCAGGGGGGATGTGTAGGCCAGGGGGGAGGTGTAGGCCAGGGGAGCAGCGGCGGCGTAGCGGGTGTAGGCGGCGGGGGCAGCGAAGGGGGCGGTGTAGGCAGCGGCGAAGGGGGAGGCAACGGGGGCGGTGTAGGCAGCGGTGGCGAAGGGGGCGGTGTAGGCGGCGGGGAAGGCGGCGCTGTGGGCGACCTGGTGGGCGGAGTAGCTGGAGGCGTAGGGCGCCACGTAGGCAGCGCTGCCGACGACGGCAGCGGCAGGTGCGGTGTAGGCCAAAGGAGCGGCGGCCAAAATGCCCGGCTTGGCCGAAGCCACGGCCAAAACAGCGAAGAAGCAGACGGCGAACTGAGGATAAGGAAGAGGAGATGTTAACAGGAGCAGTTGGGAGAACAGCAACTGAAGTTGGCTACTTACGAATTTCATGTTGATTGCGGTTGTTTTGGGCTTCTGATTTGTGTGCAGAGACTTGAAGCTTGGAGCGTTGTTTGATGTTGAGTTTGGGCCACTCGCGGGCTTTTATACCGTCGAAAGAAACACGGCCAGAGACATGACGCATCCCAGTCCGAATTCCAAGGGCCTCCATTGAAGGCCGCGCTTACAAATGCAGCGAACATCGCCAAAAACCGTTGACTGCTTTGACTTTTGACGCTTCGGCGTCATGATAGGAAACTAAAAACTAGATTCCTCTTTTTCAAAGTAATTGAATATCGGCAACTTGATTTAATTTCACAAATAAAAGTTACTATATTTAAATTTAAGTGTGAATAATATTCAACAAGAATAAAATTTCTTTTTAAGACGTTTCAAAACCTGAACTGATTCAAGTAATGAAACATTCCAGAAATCTTAAAAAAGAACTATGAAGAGTTCTTAAAAAAAATAAGTATAAGAAATATAATCTCTTATTTTTTTTTGTATTTATAAATAAATTATATACAATTTAACAGACTGTATTTCTTTTGCTTTTCAAATTTAAATGGAATTATCACACAATAAATTCTAAAAAACATGAAATTCCATCTACATTATTAAGTCGTCTTTCTCAAAAATAAATTAATGCATTTCACATTAAATCTATAAAAGTTTAACTAAAAACTGTCACATTCTTATGAAATTCGTTGAGCACTTGAAAAGATGAAAACAATTGGAAAAAAATTACAATTCGATTTGGTTGACAATTTGTCGTGTTAATCGGCGGTTTAATGGGCACAGAAATCCCAATTCAACTGCAGCTCAAGGTCATGGACAAGTGTCGATGGCAACGCACAGAGACCGAGGCAAAAGTAACGGACGCCAGGCACGCACTTGGCTAAGACACTAAGCCGGGCCAGCTGAGTTTTGCTGGCCAAGAATTGCGCATGCGCAACGTGGACAACATTGTCTTTGTCTTTGTCGCCAGTCGCCAGTCGCCAGTCGTTGACTTGGCAACTTGGCACGTGATCAGCATTTGAAATGCTCAAGAGGGCCAAGAAATCAAATACAAAAAAGTGCAAGTGTTGGCCAGAGCTATAAAAGCGCTGGCTGGCCAACAATTTGGCATCACAAATCAACTGCGCATTCAACAGCTGACAACTGCAAATCCAAAACCAAAACCAAAAACCAACACTCAAAATGTTCAAATTCGTAAGTAGTTCAGGAATTCGAATTATATAAACTTATCCATTAACTGATTGGGTATCTTAACTCTAGTTCGCCGTCTGCTTCCTCGCTGTTTTGGCCGTGGCTTCGGCCAAGCCGGGCATTTTGGCCGCCGCTCCTTTGGCCTACACCGCACCTGCCGCTGCCGTCGTCGGCAGCGCTGCCTACGTGGCGCCCTACGCCTCCAGCTACTCCGCCCACCAGGTCGCCCACAGCGCCGCCTTCCCCGCCGCCTACACCGCCGCCGCCTACACCGCCCCCTTCGCCACCGCTGCCTACACCGCCCCCGTTGCCTCCCCCTTCGCCGCCGCCTACACCGCCCCCTTCGCTGCCCCCGCCGCCTACACCCGCTACGCCGCCGCTGCTCCCCTGGCCTACACCTCCCCCTTTGCCGCTCCCTACGTGGCACGCCCCTACGCCGCTGCCGCCCCTCTGCTGCTGAAGAAGTAAGCAGAAATCCATGGGAATAATGCGCCATGTTTTCGCCTCATGGCTGGCCATATTTTTCCAGCTCTGCCCCGCTTGTGATTTTGTTAACGAAATAAAATAAAGGTTTAAGTTTCAATCGACATATTCATTGCATTTCATTTAATTACAGTAACAACACTGTAAGAAGAACAAAAAAAAAAAAAAGAAACAAAAAAAGCTGAAAAATTAATGGCGGGATTTTTTACAAATAGTATTAAATTTGTTATAGAAATTATAGCATTTTATATATACTACCTTTATATATATATGTATATATATATATATATTTACATATATATACCAATGCCTATCATTTAATTACAGTAAAAACACGGTAAAAAGAATAAAGCGCAAAGCACACAATTTATATAATGAACTTAAAATATTTAAAAAATATATATATATATATATATATCAAGCAACAAATTTACTCCATTTATATACACAGTCAAACTTCCATAGCTCGAACTTTTCTCGAATTTTCTCTAGCCCGAAATAAATCAAGGGGCAAAATGTAGTCGAAGTCACCATAAATTTAAGCACATTCTTTGGATATTGGTGATTCGAGTAAGGGAAGTTCTACCGTATATAGAGTTTTGCTATAGCGAAGCTTGACTGTCTTGGCCATTTGGCCTTGTTTGGCATGCGCAGCGTTTGTTCACGCAAATATTTCAGTGGCTTCATTAGCGTCTTTTTTCAAGCATTTCAACTAGATTCCAAGTCGAGCCAATTGCCGCTCTGCATATCAATTAAGAGTCGACAGTCCGTCCGTCCGTCCGTCCGTCCGTCCGTCCGTCTGTCTGTCTGCCCACAAGTATCTGAGCTATCGGAGCCATCTAATATATAGCAATAAGCATACGAATTTATATGTTGGCCATGATTACCGCAGAGACCACGAGACTGTCAAATATGAGAAATAGATACACTCTGAAAAATCAATTGAATGTTGTTTATTTCTAGATATTTTTATTTCAAACTTGAAATCTTCAAATTGAAATACATGCCGTTTCTGACTTTCTTTAAGAAAATGCAACTTGAGAGATTCACATTCACTTCTTAACAACTTTTTAAGAACTAGAATTTCAATTTTTGAAATTTTTTCATCTTTTTGAAAAACATTTATACTTAGACTTTACCATTCCGGACTTACTTGAAGTACTTTCTGAAGTATATACTACAAGTAAGTCCGTAATTTTAAGTCAAATAATTTTTGAAATAAATGAGAAAATTTCACAAATAATTATGATTTTTATGAAATAAATTAAAATTGAAATTCTGGAATACAAGCAAATCTTCAGTAAATCTTTGGCCTTTTTTAAGATATTCCAGACAAAGCTGCTTTTCAAATAATTGTGCTTCAAGCTTCTAAAAATATGTTAAATTTTATAAACTTTTCTCACAACTGGAGCTTTAGCAATTTCCCAATTGACTCTGCTTCTGGCCAAAATTAAAGTGCTAAATCCATCGACATTTCGCTGAGTGTAGACATCTCAATCGCAAAAGCCACAAACAGGCAAACAGACAACGGAACCAATATCCTTGTACAGGCACTAAATTAAAATTGACACCTGCTGTTGCTGTTGCTGTTGTTGCTGCTGCTGTCGCTAATGAGGCCGGAAACCCAAATGCGTCAACAGCTACGACAGCCAAATTCGCATCATGATTTAATGCTATACGAGATCTTTCCAAGCAGCTCAAGTTGCCTCATCATCATCATCGGAATTCAGGTAGCCCAAAAGAGGGTAATGAAATTGTTGTTGCTGGTCAGTCAGAGGGTGGGGGGAGTGGTTGTTGAAAACTTTTTGGCAATTATCGTTTGGTCCAGAACTTCAATTTCAACTTCAACTTCAGCAACGACCTCAATTCGAACCGGCTGACAGAACTTTTTGACTTTATTGTTGACTTTGTTAAATGTGGCTAAATGGCCGTAAATGACCAGCAACAACAACTCACACACACGGCAGCAACAGGCTAACCTTTGTGTGTGTGTATGTGTGTGTGTGTGTGGCAAGGGTTCAAAAGTTATGTGTGTGTGCGTGTGGCGACTCCCGTTGAGTTGCACAAAATACGCAAATTTTTGTGGAGCTACCGAGACGAGGCTAAGCCCAAGCCGATGTTGTTGACGGCGGCATGTTGCCGTGGGGTTAAGGGATGACACAAAGGGTGGTGGGGAGGTGGCGGAAACCAACCAAGATTCATTATAAAAACTGACAGCGCGTTAGCAACTTCTTGCGGTTGGCTTTGAAGAGCAGCGAGCAGAAAGACGCATTGAAATTGTAAACATGAACAGCAGCAACAGCAACATACCTCATTACAACAGCAACATCCACAGCAACAACAACAACAGAAAGGTAAAGAAAAAGAAGCAGACAGTTGTTGTGTACGTTATCCGCATCCGTTGGAATTATGTGGCATTGTCTAAAAATGAGTTTCGGTTGCTTGTTGCTATTTTTACGTTTCATCGAACAAAAGCAAAGTACCTTGCAACAGCAACAGCAACAGCAGCAACAGCAACAACAACAGCAACAGCAACAACAAAAGCTGGCAAAACATAAAGCATTAAGCGCACACGAAACGTTGATGAAGAAGAAGACGAAGGAAAAGCAGATGAACAAGTCGAAATAAAGGACTTGCCACAAGAGGTGGCAAGTGGCTGGGCATGAGGCAAATAGGCAACATACTAAAGTCTGGCTGTGCGGCAGCTTAACGAATCAGCGCGTAGCCCAGACCCAGAGCATAATACCTTCTTCTATATACACACATATTTTGTGCACTGCAAGGTGTGTGCAACGCTCCAGGTGACGAATTTGTCACTGCCGATATGTAAAGTATCAAACAATGAGAGATGTTCTTAAGCACTTTAAAGGTCCACAAATTCGAATTTCCGCAAATTCGACTTGTTCTAAATTAAGAACATTAATATAGGAAATTTTTGAAAATTTTTAAAAACTCACAAAATTAAAAAAAATTCAATTGAAAAATCCATTTATATGCCAACTATTGATTTAAAAGACATTGCTTGTACAAATATGTTAAGTTTTGACAAAGTTGTCAGACCTCGAAATTTTGAACATTTTGTAAAGGGGTAAGTATGGAAAAAATTTGAATTTTTGAAAATTTTGAAAAATACAAAATTCAGAAAAATTTCAATACAGAATCAATTTAGAGGACAAACAATGATCAAAAAGACATTGCTTATCGAAATAAGCTAAGATTTGAGAAAGATGTGAGACCTCGAAATTTTTAAAGGGGTAAGTATGGAAATATTGTTAATCTTAAAGTTTTGAAAATCTCAAATTTCTTCAAATGTAGAAGTAAATCTTCTTCATTTAAAATGATGAACAATTATAAAATATTTTTATTGCTAATTTTGAATAGGGTTTTTAAATATTTTTCTCAATTATAAATTATTTATGGTCATTGAAAAATAAGCAAAAAAGATTGAAAAAAATATTGTAAAAAATATTTCAATAAATAAATGCTTTAGTTAGTACTTGCGATTGTTAGTGCCGTTGCTTTCATATCGTTTTGTTAATTTTTGTCGCCTGCCCTTCATAATACCCATAAAGAAATGCAACTGCAAGGCGCTCAGTTCCCGGCCCCCTGCTGCCACGCCCCCTTGACAGTCGCATTAAGTAAAGCACGCGGCATGTTGGCTCAAAATGAAGTGCTGACAACGCGATGTTGCTGATGTTGTTGTCGTTGTTGCTGCTGTCGTTGTTGCTGCTGCTGCTGCTGTCGGTGGCACGTCAGTTGGTGCGAATGGCGCAAGTATTGGCCATGCCCGCCGGCTGCTAAGCGTCTTATGGTCTTAGTGCCCGACCGCACTGAAACTCACACACCGACAAAAGGAGCACACAAAAGAATGCGAAATGTCTTTGTGTGTGTGAGAGTTGAGAGTCTGTGTGATTGGTGCGTTGTTCGTGGTTCAGTTGGTTTCAGGTGCTTTCAGGTGCTTTCAGGTGGTTCAGGTGGCTGCGGTGTCTTTGGCTGGCTGTTTAATTTACGCGCTGCTATTATTTTAATCTTTTTGCGCTACAACAGCGTGAAATGACTTTCACCGGGCCCTTTGGGTTTGGGCCAAGCAGGCGACTCCAAGTCTCGAAGTCATCAGATTCCATTCGCCAACTTCATCTTCATCGCCATCTGAGCCTCAGCTTCTGCAACATTTTGTTGTTGTCTCGTCGAGCCAAGCACAAAAGCATTTAGCACAATATTTTTGCCAAGGTAAAGTTGCTGACAGGTGGCAGGTGGAAGCTGTTGCTTTTGCCTTTGTCAGTTGGCCTTTAGGCACAAGGCGGCCAATGGCTTTTGCAGGATATTCTGTCGTTCGGTTTGGGAGTACCAACAGGGAGAACCTACTCCTTATAAATATTTCTCAATTGGGGCAATTACAATTATATTTTTGAACAACTTGCAACTCTCAGAAACTCAATAATAATAAGCAATCTATTTTTTATCATTCTCAATTGTATTAAATCTTGACGAATTTCTATAAATATTTTCCCATAAATAATTGTTTGCCTTATAATTAATGTTCCATCTACACTTTCTTAATTTTGGCTAATTTTATTGTCTAAAATTTATAATTTTCACCACACTTATTACTGAACTTCTTTTTGGACAAATTTCGAACTCTCATAACACTGACAAATCTTAGCCAATTTATATAAACAATGTCACTTAAATAATGGTTTGCCTCATTATTCATGTTCCAATTAAATTTTGTTATTTTAATTTCCTTTTATTCTCTAAAATTTATAATTTTCACCACACTTATTCGAAACTACTGGAGACATTTCGAACTCTCATAACATTGCCAATTCTTAGTCGATTTCTATAAGCAATATTTTTTTAAATTATTGTTTTTTGTTGTGTAAGGTCCTTGGCCTTTCATTTAGCTTTCACTTTGTTTCTTCAGCACCTTGGCTTTTTATTATTTTATGTGGTTCTTCCTTTCCTTCTACTTGTGCCCTTTGCCTGCGGCTGATCCTAAATTCAGGTGCTGAATAAAGGAGCTGCATTATATCGTACATCATCGCTTTCAACGCTCAAATCTTTAACAATCAGCATTTTGAGGGAGAGAGAGAGGTGAGAGCTGGACATTAGGAGAGTGTGAGATAGAGCAAGATAGAGAAAAGCAGAGATGGAGTAAGGGAAACACAAAAAGAGAAGCAGTCAAGCAATTTTGTTGTCCAAAAAAAAGCAGTTTTATCATCAAGAGCAGCAGGAGAAAACAGGAGCAGTAGTTACAGGAGAAGAGACAGGACTCATCACGGGGAGCCGGAGCAGCACAAGGAGCTGGAGAGAGTGGAGAGCTGGGAGCAAATAAAGGACCTAGAACAGAGGCAGCTAGCACACATTCTAATGCCTCAAATCATTTTCATTTCTTGCCAAGTCGCTGCTCGTCTGCGCTGAGCTGCTCAAGAAATTGCTGCTCGTCCTGCCGCTCCTCCAGTCCTGTCCTGCGTGTCCTGTCTTCTCTCTCCGCCTTTGTTGTTGGCATTCCGTGGGCGTTTTTACTGCACAGCACTCAAAGCGCTTAAGCTGCTGCTCGACGTCTTCAGTTCTTCTCGCCCCTCAACCACAACCTCTGCTCTCCCTCTCCCTCTTCCTTTCCCTCTCTCTCTCTTCCCTATCCTTCTGCCTGCTTGCTTACTTTTTGCTCTCTGCTGCGAGTAACATTACAATATTTTAAAAGATTTATTGACCCAAGTTTTGCAGCTGTAGCTGTGCAAAGTGCAAAGCGCTGTAAAAATATTACGTATACGCAGCGTTAACAACTGGAAACAAAAGTCGAATCTTGCTTGGCGCTAAAGTCAGCATTTGTTTGGATTTAACAAAAGGTGAGCACACACACACACACACACGCACACACACACACACAGGTAAATACACAGAGCAAAAACTTGAAAATAATTCGAAATACTTATTATTATATATTTGAAGCTGGGCAGCAAACGGTTCGTGACTTTTGGCAATCTATTTTTGGACGTGTTCAATTGCGTTAATCAAGTGCAAATCAACTCACACGAAGCGTTCTTAAAACTTGTTGCCAAAAAAAGAGGAAAATAAAAATGAGAAGGGAGGAGAGTAGAGGAAATATCTCTCATGTTCTTAAGACCTAAAATAAATAGAATTTTTAAGTAAATTGAAGCTGAGAAACTGATGTGCGGCTTGGCCGACAAGGCAGTCCACACTTGTGTACTAACTTGGCTAACATAACTCACGAGCCAGGGAGCCTGTAGAACTTGTAGAAAAAGCCACACACACACAGTGGCTTTGGTGGCACTTTTTACACCGAGCAACAAATGGTGCACATTACAAGGAAAAGGACCCAAAGCTACTTACCAAGGCAGCTGGCGTGGCAGGGACTCACATACTTTATTATCAGCGCGAAGGGGTGCAACGTGTGGCTGGGTGGCCACGCCTCCCTCCCTACCTCCCTCCCTCCGTCCGTCTCTTTCTGTCTGTGCAACAAGGCGCAAAACTTAAGCGGCGAAGACAAATTTTTATTGCCACAAGCCCAAGTCGATTTCGATTATTGACTGCAAGCAAACTGTTGCACACACACACACACACACACACACACTGCGAAAAAGAGACAGAGTGATGGAGAGAGCAGGAGTAAGAGAGAGAGAGAGAGGGAGAGTGTGCTGGCAACTGGAGCAGCTCCTTAAGTCAAGTCAGGCAGACAGCCAAGTGCCTTTGCCTTTGCCTTTGGCTGCGACTTCGACTTCCACTTCGACTTCCACTTCGACGTCGACTTTGGCTTTGGCTTTGCCTGTCGCGTCCGCTCATTTGAGTCACATTTTATTATTTTCGTGCATTTATCGTATGCTCGCTGGCATTTTATTTTATTAGCGTGACATCTCAATTGATGGACCCTTGTGACCAGACAGAAGCCAGTGCATCCAAGGTTTCCGGTGCATTGGCTTTAAATAGTGCCGCTTGTAGCGATTTTATTTATTTTAATTTCTTTAAACACTAACAAAACGTAAACTATGATCAATTTGAACGCATAACAAATGCGTATTTATGATTGTTGGCATTCACATTACGCACTGACACGCTCACAATCAAATGGCAACGCCGTCAGCTCGAAAATGACAACACAAACGATCTGGCAACACTGCAGCCACAATTAAATACGTTTAAGTAGGCGCTCTTTTTATTGTCAAATTGTTAAAGATTTAATGATTTGCGCAATTCCTTGTTTTACATTATTCTCTTAAACTCGTCCGAGCAACACAAGAATAGTTTCATATTCTTTATACTCATACGTTATTTTCGTATAAAGTTTTAAACGTGTTTGAAATAGAAAAGAAAAAAAACGAATAAAACCGATATAGGCGTAATATTGCAAAAATATTTAAAGGTAACTCATCGGACGACAATGGGCTACGATAGTTACAACAATGGCACCGAGATTGCCGAGCCGGGCCACGGCATTTACGGTGGCAGTGCCGTCAACATTAATATGAATATGGGACACGGTGATCAACTCGCTGCCGCTGCCGCTGCCGCAGCCGCAGCCGCCGCTGAGTTTCAGCGTCAGCCGTCGCTGAATCGGGTCTTAAGCTCCATTGATTACGATCTGTGCTTCAAGCATCCGCTGGAGCACTCCTGGACGCTGTGGCACTGGGAGAACGATCGCACCAAGTCCTGGTCCGATATGCTCAGCGACGTGACGAGCTTCAACACCGTCGAGGACTTTTTTAGGTAAGGATTCTCAATCACATCTGAATTGTTAAATACCGAAACGCTTCTCAATTCTCTGTGTCCAGCGTCTATTACTTTATAAAGCCACCATCGGATCTTAAGGTCTTCAATGATTATATGGTCTTTAAGCATGGCATACGGTCAGTTTTGAGAGTTTACAATTACCTTGTTCCCAATTCTTATCTCAAAAGAATTTCATATCTTACAGTCCCATGTGGGAGGATGATGTCAACAAGGACGGCGGACGCTGGGTGATGTTTTTGGACAAGGACTCCAAGGAGCTGGTCGACAAGTTGTGGCATGATTTGGTAAACTCATAAGGAAATTTGTAGTTTCAACAACGGATCAGTTAAGTTTCACTTTTTTCTAGCTCTTGTGCACAATTGGCGAGTGCTTCGAGTATTCGGATCAAATCTGTGGTGCTGTCATCAATGTGCGCAACAAGGCCAGCAAGATATGTAAGATATAGCGCACGCTAGGTCTCTATTATTCCTATAAGTCATCTGTATTTATTTCCAGCCTTGTGGACCAAAGATTCTCGCAACGAGCACGCTATATTGGCAATTGGCCAGAAAATGAAGCAGCTGCTGCAACTGAATGAGGTGGAGTTGCAGTATCAGGTGCACAAGGATGCTATGGTACAGGCTGGACCCAATGTGAATGCCATCTACAAAATGTAATAGTCAGAAAGCAATTTGCAGTCTAACAAAATGAATGAAGAACTTGACGGCGTCACATCGTAAATGTGCTTAGTTCCCTAACACTCTGGAAATTGAGCATAAGAAGATCGACTCTCTCGAGTTAACTGGCAATATAACATTTTATATACACCTATATATACATGAAACATGTAACATGTAACTCGTAACTGTAACTGTAACTGTAACCCGAATAAAGCATTGCATAAAAGGCAACATCGCTTGGACATGGTTGTGGTCAGGGGCGTAGTCAGCTTCGAGCTAATGGGGGTTTATAAAGCATTCTTTTCTTATAGTATATAGTCCTTGAAGTCTTGGCTGAATCTTGGAAACTAAGGAATGTTAAAGGGGGGCATTCACCTCGACTTACCCCTTCTTGCCTACGCCCTTGGCTGTGGTTGTGCTCGAGTCGCTTCCGGGCATAAAACCGAGCATGTCGCACGCGTTGTCCTTAGACAAGGCTCTATGTTTGTAAGAGAGACTATGTTGCACGTCCTTCATCCTTCAGCTAGCTGTCCCCCTACTCCCTGTCCCTCTCTCTCGCACTCCTAGCTCACTTTATGGCGATTATCCTTTGCGCCATAATTTTGGCCATTTTTGCTGTCATGTCGCGCGCGCATTTTGTGCTTATATCCTGTCCGCTCCTTGTGGGCGGGTCGGCTTTTGTGTTTATGCCATGCATAGCAAATTGTGAGCAATTTATGAAAATATGTTGGACACGCCCATCCACATTGTATTCTCGTATATTACGTATACGTATTTGATGCGATTGTTGTAATTTGTTAGGATTTCGCCTTTTATTGTTTTATTGAATTATGAAGTGGCATTCAGCAAATGATATGAACGTGATACACTAACTCAGCACATACACACACACACACACACACACACACACATGTGTACATCTAAACATACATATACACTCAGAAAAATGTTTTAGAATAGATCAATTTACAATTAATACAAGAACCATCTTACAAGTTTAAAAACAAATGGAATACTTAATTTGTTTGATTTTTCATTATTATTATTATTATTTGAAAATAATATTATTTAAGGCACTAGTCACTATAACAAGCATACGACTTTGAAATATTATTAACATTAAACAATTCACAATTATCAAGTTTTGTTTAAATTCAAAGATTATTTCAGATTGAAGATTATAGTTTTAATTATTTTAATGATCTATATTATTACGATATTAATTTTATATATTTTTTTTATATTTTTCTCTGAGTGTACATATGCAATAAGTATTATATGGATAAATATCCAGTCACGTTTCCTTTTCTATTTTAATATGAAGGACATTCCTTTGAGTCGACTGAGCATTGCGAATGCAGTTGACAGACAGTCAGGCAGTCAGGTAAAAAGGACAATGTCCTTTAGCGCCACTTGTTGTTGTCGCCAACAAATAGTTGAACAAATTTGTCAGTTGCTTAAAACTGAACTGCTGCTGCTGCGGTGGCAACTTCCGTTTCCGCTTCCGGTGTTTGGCCAGCGACAGATAAGGCGTTTTGCAAAACAAATGTTTTGAGTTTTTATTAAACGCATTGCAAGCTTAATTGAAAAAGCGCTGAGCATGCGAAAAGGTCCTTGCTTTAAGAACTAGAGAGACTCTGTCTCTCTCTCTCTCTCTCTCTCTGTCTCTGTCTCTCTCGTCCTGCTGCTATTTTAATTAAACAAAAAGCGTAAAATGTTTGACCATTGTCCTGGCTACAGTTCCTGCTGCTGCTCGGTTTCTGTTCCGTTCCGTTCCGTTCCGTTCCGTTTGTTTGTCCAGCGACTTGTCTTTGCCACGTAAATTTCCTTTGCCAACAAGCACGAAATTGTTTGCCTGCTCCCATGTCCCATGTCCTGTGTCCTGTGGACTCCCCTCTCCATGTCCTCGCAAAACAAATTAATTGTCTGTGCTTTTTTCACATCAACTTTTGCGTCCTTGTGTCTCTGCAGTTTTCAGCGCTCTGTTTGCTGCGTAAATTGTTGTTGTTGGCATTTTATTTTGTTGTGTCTTCTTCTATTTTTTATTTGCTTCATCTTTTGTCTCACTCAAATTTCAGTTTGCCTTCGCTTAGCTCATTGTCGTGTCCTGGCAGCCGGCAGGAGAGTTTTCATTTACTTTTTATCATAATTCAAATGTAATTTCATTGCCACCGCCAACTCCCACGATGCTCGTAATTATTTTTTGATTAAAGATGCTGCCGCTGTCCGTCGTTTAGAAAATTCTCTGGACATCCTCCGACTGCCTTTTGGGAGCACTTTTCTTCCTATATATTTTATTTTTTTTTATCTTCCATTAACTGTCGACAAGGCGGACAGCAAACACAAGGAATGAGTCAATTTTGGTTATCCATGAGGAATCCTTGAGGAATCCCTGAGGAATCCTCGAGGTATCGTCTAACCCGTGAGCAGGGCCAAAATATGAAGACTTTGTGCTTTCACCTTTTCATTTTCTAAGTAGTCGACTGAAAAATATAATTAAAATATATTTAATTTAATACCATAAGACTTGCTATATATTATATAAATATTTATTTAGATACTGAATGCTATATTTGTTTTAGCTTGATTTATTTAAATTTATTTCCAACTTCAACACACATATAGATATATATATATTCTTTCATATTGCAGTTATCGTTGAGCTCTTGCTTTTGATTAAAATTGGAGTCCTTGGTTTCAATAAGCTCCTTTGAGGCGTTTATGATTTTTGCTAGTTAATCAATTTTCTAGACGGAAAATGAATTTGCATAAATGCTCTCAATCAACTCGTTTCTCCCAATGCCAAATTGAAACGGAAGTTATTTATTGCCATTCAATGTGAATTTATGGTAAACATTTCAAGGTTTTCACTTGAAGTTTTCTGCAGTTGCTGGAAATGAAATTAAAATAACGGGAGAGAGCGAGAGAGAAAGAGAATGCAAATGCAATAATAAATTTGCAATTGGTAATCAAATTGGCAACACGGTCTACAAATTAACACATCCAATTGGTTATCATGTTTCAACATTTTAAAATGCAATTGGAGTCAGAGCAAGTAAGTAGTTGAAATATTAATTGAATCATTCAAAATAAATCAAATACTCTGAATAATTGTCAAAAACATAAATATATAAATAAGATATTTTCCACATTTGCATTTCAAAATAATAACAATTTAAAAACAAAACAACCAAAAAAATTGAAGAAAAAACTAGTTAAAAGTTGACAACAATGAAACGTCAAAAGCTGAGAGCGAAAAACTTTTAAGCCGTGTCTCGTGAGTGGAAGGGGCAGAGAGGAGTGGGGAGAGAGGGGGGAGTCCTCGAAGGTGGCAGCTCTAAACCCTTTTCTGTCTGTCTGTCAGTCTGCATTTAATGCGCCCACGTCGACGACCACGCCCACTTTGTTCTGCTGTTGTTGTTGTTGTCGCCTCTGGCGCTGTATTTCGTAAAGGAGAGAGAAAGAGAGGGGAATGGAGTGGGGGACTAACGAAACTATTTGCAATTTAACTTTGCCACACACACACACACACACACACACACACACACAGATACAAAGGATGGGTTTGGGCCAACGAGGACACGTAGTCCAAAAGAGCTTTAGTTTTTAGTTGGCTTTTTATTAACTTTTGTCTCTGCCCGAGTATGTGTGCGTGTATGTGTGTGTTTCTCGTTTTGCATGTGCACATGTGTGTGTGTGTGTGTGTGTGTGTAGACAGTTACACTTATTTGTTGGGCATAAAAGTTGCGCTATTACAGAGATTTCAACCGACTTTTCGTCTGCCTCACAAAACGACACTGGCCAATTTACAGTTGACTCGAAATTCTTGATGTGGCATGCAACAACAATTGGTCAAAAGCGAGGCAACAACAACAGAACAAAGTGAACATCAAATTGTGCACAATTTCATTTTAAATGCTGCGTCGTCGCTTGCGGCTGCTTGAAGCCTCAGTCTCCTCCTCCCCGTCAAGCTCCTCCACCACCTTCTCCGCATTCTTCGTTTCTTGCAGTGACATGTAATCGACTTGAAAGAATCTCTTAAGCAGCTCACTACTTATCACATTCAGTTGATAGCCCTTGACCAGCATGGCAAAGATGTCCCTGCCGTGCACCTGCAGCTGGCCCATTGACATTGTGCAGAATATCTTGGAGAAGGGATCTGCCACGTGGGAGGCTGCGATGAGTTTGCGATAATTGCGAAACACCTGATGGCCGAAGGTCTGCAAAGGGAGATTGGTTTACTGATTGATTAATTGGTAGAAACAACTAGTAAACTTACTGTAATCATCAGCTCGGCAACTCCCATGTATTTATAGTTCTCCCCTCGCTCTGCGGTTGCCATGAAGAAGCACAGCTTGAGGAGAAAGGGAACGGCAAAGCCGTAACAACGTTGCACATACAACAGGCGGTACAAGAGCAACAACATGTTGTGGCTACGCCGACGCACAGCTAAATCCGCATTCTGCCACCTGGGCAGAAGGACACCCCAATCGGAGGAGTTGTAATTGGCATTGACAGCGACGAGACCGTAGGCCAGCCACTTGTAGCCAATGGGAGCATTATAATAGCCAGGCAGCGGCATTGCGGCGCCATCGAACTCCAGGGCCAAGATGAAGTCAAAGTGAATGCCACGATCGATGCTGCCGCGCTCCAGGGCGAATACCTGATGGGCAAAGGGGGCACGATTGAAACTCATTGTCGAGTATTTGACCTCATAGTTGGCCACGCTGTTCAGCTGACTGATGGCCATTTTCAGATCCCGCTGCAACAATATATTCATGCACTTGGCATTCACCACATTGCCAAAGAAAAATGGATGCGAGATTTTCCGTTTACTGAATTGCACACTGCGCTCGGATTCACTGAAATCCGCATGCAAGGCAAATGGCAAACGTAGTGGCAGGAATACTTCAAAGGCCAGCGGCAAATCCATATTAATTTCGCTAACAAAAGAGGCTGCAATTTGAAAAGGTCTTTTTGGTTGTGGAATTTTTAAAAGAATTTTCCGGTTACCAGTTGTGCGCAGCTCTCTTAGATACTCTTTGAATATGGAATTATTCTTTTGCAATTGCGCAATGATCTTGTCCACAATGAGCTGAGCATCGCCACCAAAGCGATGATGTTGCTCCTCATCCCTATGGACATTGTAAGCCATTATCTCCAAGGTTTCCACAAAGTTAAGCAGTGCCATTTTTTCGTATTGACATTTATTCGTTGATATTAAAATTCGAGTGACATATGCAGTGTTGGAAAACAACAGCTTTGACAGTCAGTGTTGCCAGAATAACAGCTTAACCAATTTGACGTTGCCGGATCAGTCAGGGTTGTGATCAACAAATTTGAACGTTGCCAACGAACGAATTAACGAAGAAATCATAAATAAGCAAAATAACGAGATGAATGAAATTCGAATAGCATCCAAATACTACGATATTTTACTACAACACACGTGGCTTCTGCGCACTTGCTTACAGCATCCACAAAGCAGCAGCAGCAGCAGCAGCAGCGGCTTTGTCTGTGGCAACGTGGCATCTCAGCTTTGGCCAGCGCAATTTGAATTCAGTTGCTGTTTGACGTTCCTCGCGTGCGGTTGTGCCTGGCCCAGCACTCTTCACACTAAGCGGGAGACTTGAGACTCTCTCTGCCTCCCACACAGTCAAAAAAAAAAGATAACGGTAGTGTGTGTGTGTGTATGCATTGGTATGTGTGTGTGTGTGTGCGAAAGAGCAAATAATAAGAGAACGCGTCGGCGCCGTTGCATTCGTGTTGTGTACGAAAGAGCATGCAAGGTGGCAAAATGCAATAGCAAGGAAACTGCAACTACAACAATAACAACAGCTATGTGTATGTATATGCAATAACAATAACAACAAAAACAAGCGGCAACGTGCGCACTGTGTAAATAACAGAGTTATGTTTATCCATGTACATGGCTTGCTTGCATATTGATGTGTGCGTGTGTGTGGGTGTGTGTGTGTGTGTTTGATGTAGATACTACGAGAAACTGCAGTGTAAAACAACGTGCGCCCGGCAACAAGACAACAACAACAACAACAATAACAACAACAACCGCCAAGTATGCAATGCTCAACGCGCAAATTTCGCTGATAAAGTTGTGTGTCTAATGAAAGGTGCTAGACTTGCTCCTCTTGCTCCTCATCCTTATCCTACTTCTCCTTTCTCCGGCTTTCTTCTGCCGCGTTGCATGCGCGCAAATTGAAAATAAATTGAATTGCAACAACGTGCAAAAATCAAGACGAGTCGTTACTGCGGCACCAGAACAACGACAATAACAACAACAACATCCAATTTTGTTGTTGTTGTTGTCTCTTTCTTTCTCGTTTGCGGCAAGTGCAAAGTGTTTTTGACTAAATTGCATGCAAATTTGTTTAGTTGATGGCAAGTATTAAAAAAAATCACTTTTAAAGACACTAAAATACTAAAAATACTTTTTTACTTTAGCTAGACATGTGTGTGTGTGTGAGCGTGTGTGCGTGTGTGTGTGTGAGCTTGTCTAATGAGTTTATTTTGAAGTTGTTTGAAAACTTTCAAGTGATATTATGTTGTGATATGGCAACTCTATGGATATAGAAAAGTATTTTAAAGTTATATATAGAAGAAACTGATTCCACTAGTTGAATGTGAAATGTGTAATTAAGTTTTGAATTTAGCCTAGTTCAAAATGAATTTAATTAGGTGAAGATTCTATTTGTTTTATTTTAAATTAAATTTCATTTGCATTTTTTAATTATATTGAATGATAAATTAAATAAATTATAAATTCGGATAATTTGGTAACGAGAGGAATTGGAAACTTGAAATAATATATTTAATGTTTTTAAATATTGCTGCATTTTAGAACTTTACTGAACTTTGCTATTTAGAAATATACAACTGTTGAATATGATGAATTCTAGAATTTCAAGTTTTTGACTTTGATGAGGTGACAAATTGAATGTTGTATTTAATCAACGGAAAGGAAGTGAATCAAGTAAATGAAGGTCTCTAAAAGGTCTTTGACTTGTCTGAACTCCACCTGCTATAAATCCTCAGGTTTATAAAACGGGTAACTCCTTTAAAATGCGTAACCTTTTCAGTTTTAACACCTTACGCTATTCTGTATGAGCTCTTATGCATTTGAAATGCTTTAAATAAACATTTATGCTAGGCTTTGCTTAAGTCACTTTTGCTCGTCTTCTTCTCAAGCGTTGCCCATCAATAAAGCATGAGTGTATGAGTGTGTGTGTGTGTGTAGCATACATACATACATACATATGTAATCCAGCAACCTTATTGTTAAACCCGCCCCAGTGTTTGAGCGTGTGTTGCCCATTAAGTGCCTTGTTCCATCCCCTTTTCACGGAGTTCCGAGCAAATTGGAAGACACGTTTAACGCGACGCTTTTACGTAGCCCCCCCCCCCGTGCCCCCTGACCCTTGCTCCCTGCCCCCTTCCACTTGCCACAGTCTCTGCTGCTTGCGTTACCTTTGCTGTCAACCTTTTTTTTTTTTTCGTAATTGCCGCTTAATTGTTTGACATTTTCAACAACAGAACAATATTTTGCCGCATTCCTCTTTGAGTTTCCTTTAAAAATATGAATTTGCCTTTCTTTTGCTGACTTGGCCAAGCAATTAGACGCATCACGAAGTTGGCAACTGACTTATTTGACTGCAATTAGCACAAGTTGCTGGCATTGTTTAAGCTTTTCATGTTGGATTTCAAGGATTAGGCTTAATGTGTTTTATATAGAGGCTGCAGTCAAAGTCTGCTCATAAATAATGCTTATACCGGCCGGCGAGATAAAGAGAGAGAGAGAGAGTGGGAAAGAGATGGAGAGATTGAGAGAGAGAGAGAGTTGGTAGTAAGAGAATTGCCTATTGATTTTATGAACGAGCTGCAGTTGCAGCTCTGCAGCTTCGTGTCGAGTAGTATATGCAACTATTTTGAGCGTTGCCGCCATGACAAACTATAAATCTGTCTGCCGGCATATACACACAGCACACTATATACTACTATAGTTGTTATTGTTGTTGTTGTTGTTGTTGTTGTCGCTGCACAACACACACACAAAATTTATCGATTGCCGCATACACACACACTGAACTGGACACACACTCGGACATGTGTCGCATGTGGCAAGTGGCAAGTGGCAAGTGGCAAGTGGCAAGAGGCATGTGGCATGAGGCATCAGGCGGCTGCTGCTGCTGCTGCTGATGTGTAGTAAAAATCGCTCGTATTTCATGCGGAAGTGACCAGGCACACACACACACACACACACGCACTCACACTCACCAAAATGGCCGCCCATGTGCGTAGTTTTCGTTGTTGTTGCTGTCGTAGTAATAGTAGCAACAACAACAGCAACGACAACAACAACACAGCAACAACTACAACAACAACAACAGCAGCAGCATCAGAAGCCGGCAACGAACGATAAATGGATTGGTTTATTTAAATTTTTTGGACTCGTGCTGCGGCTTATGTACCGTTATATGCCATCATCGAGAGCAGCATACGAGAAGTCATTGTTGTTGTTGCTGTTGTTGTTGTTGTTGTTCCTTCCTTTTTTTGTTGTTTCGGCAACAGCTGCAACGTCTGGCATTGCGTATACGCAATGTGTACTTTGCTGCGTATGCGCAATTTTCAATCATATTCACTTACCGACATA
Source organism: Drosophila rellima (assembly GCA_035043635.1). Classification (NCBI taxonomy): domain Eukaryota; kingdom Metazoa; phylum Arthropoda; class Insecta; order Diptera; family Drosophilidae; genus Drosophila; species Drosophila rellima. Next base: position 3,220,649 of record JAWNMV010000529.1, read on the forward strand.
TACATATATGAAGTTGGCAGACATTGCGTTTGCTCTTGTCATTAATTAGCTGTGCTGTGCAGCAAGTTTCACTTTTTTCCCTGTGTGTGTGTGTGTGTGTGTGTGTGCTCGTAAACGACCCTAATCCATCATTTGCCACAAAAGTCACGTACGTCAGGCTGCGCTTGAAAAGGAAACTTCCACTCGGAAGAAAGTTCGTGCAACTTTACCAAACACCCACACACACAGTTGCAAGTGTGCAAGGGGCAGCTGAGGAGAGCGAGAGAGATAGAGAGTGATAGAGAGAGAGGGAGGAAGGGAGAGCGAGTTGGTTAACTGAGAGTTTGGAGACGTTCTCTGACTGTCAAGTTAGTTGTAACAAATTAAGAAATCACTTTCGCCCACTTTCAACAAAGCCGGGAAATGCCTGCAACTCGGTTGCAAGCGCTTTTAACTCCGCTTGTTCTTCTGCCCCACCCCCTCTTTCTGCCCAAAACCTCTTGTTGCCTGTTTAACAAAACAAGTGCTAAACAAGTGGAAATCATGCGAATTTTGTCGTTTTTTGTAAGAGTTACCAAAATAAAGACCCAAAGAAAACTGAGAAAACCGTTTAAAGAACTCAGGACAGGAATAGAAGTAAAGTAAGCAACATGTACAAAAATGTAGTATAAATAAGAAACTCATTTAGAGTACGAAAATAAAGTGTGAAAAAATCTGGCTATTATGGGAAATAATTTCTGTGTCTCGAATTTGTTTTTCTCCAACTTTATATGCTTTTAATATTATTTCTTATAATACCCTAAAAGAATCTAATATACTTTAATATTCTTTTAGAACGGTGTAGGCATAAATGTATATATGTATATATATATATATATATATCGCTTATATTTAGTGCCCGTAACGAGTTGGCAAACATTTTGTGATTGGCGTGTGACATTTTCAGCGCAAAAGCCTCGCGAGTCTCGCATTTCAACTTTACTGCAGTGTGTTTGGCATTTATGTTTATGTCGGCCCCAGGACATGATTGATGTGCGCCCACAGCGGGCAAAGAGTTGGTAGTTGTTTGTTGGTTAAATGTCAGGAATGGTCTAAAGCAAAAGTCGTTGGTTTTGGTAGCTTAAGACAGCATAAGACAGAAGGCGTTAAAGGGACGCAATTGATAAAGTTGAAAAACACCTTTAAAGGTGCGAAATATTATGAGTGAATATTGAGAGTGAAATATCCTACAGCAATCTGTCAGTATGAATTTCGAATGTTTCTAAGCTTTCCATCAAGTTTTCTATTGTTCTATCTATTGTTCACTTATATACGTGTAATTTTATACATAAGCACTTCCTTATTATTATTATCCTTATTATGTCAGTTCACTGCTTAAGCTCAGCTATTGTTTCGACACTTCAATATCCAGCTATCCTTACTCACATACAGTGACTGCCAGCTTATTTGACCTACAATATTTAAGTATGTTTAATTTGTAATGCTTAACTTAGATACAAAACATATAAAGTATAAAATTAAAATATTTATGCATTTACAATTTTTAATATCGTAAGTGTGGTGTGTCAAATAAGTTGTGAGCCACTGTATTTGGCAATAGCCACCCTCATTTCTCCTCTTCCCACGTTTACCCCCTTTTAACTTAACCCAATATTTTGCTCGTTAGTCATAAATAAAACAGAAGAAAACAAAAGCCTAGCAGAGTGTGGCGTAGTAACAGCCAAAGGCAAGGAAAAATCACTGAGCAACAACAACAACAACAACAAGAACAACGAGAGCAACAACAACAACAACAACAACTACTCAACTTTGGCATCATCTGCTATGTGCAAAAAGTTTATGACTTTAGACCCATTTTGTGTGTTGGGCGGCGGCGACGCTGAACTCAATTTTATTTTGTTTCTTTCACCAAATCACGGCGGCAACAACAACAACAACAACATAAACAAAAACAACAACAACAACAACATCAGCTCACCTCAGGACTGCGCCAACTGCATTTGCCGGTTGTCCTCCTCCTGTTCCTCGGCTATTGCTCTACTATTCATTTGGCATTCCTCTGCTATTCTTCTGTTATTCCTCAGATAGTCCTCTGTTATTCCTCTGTTATTCCTTTTCTATTCCTCTGCTATTCCTCTGCTATTCTTCTGTTATTCCCCAGCTATTCCTCTACTATTCCTCTACTATTCCTCTGCTATTCCTCAGATAGTCCCCAGCTATTCCTCTACTATTCCTCTACTATTCCTCTGCTATTCCTCAGATATTCCTCTGCTATTCTTCTGTTATTCCTCAGATAGTCCTCTGCTGTTCCTCTGTTATTCCTCTGTTATTCCTTTTCTATTCCTCTGCTATTCCCCAGATATTCTTCTGATATTCCTCAGCTCTTCCTCTGCCATTCCCCAGCTATTCCTCTACTATTCCTCTACTATTCTTCTACTATTCCTCTACTATTCCTCTACTATTCCTTTTCTATTCTTCTACTATTCTTCTACTATTCTTCTACTATTCCTCTACTATTCCTTTTCTATTCCTCTACTATTTCTCTGCTATTCCTCTGCTATTCCTCGGCTGTTAATCTGTTATTCCTTTTTCATTCCTCTGCTATTCCTCAGTTATTCCTGCACTATTCCTCAGCTATTCCTCTACTATTCCTCTACTATTCTTCAGCTATTCCTCTGCTTTTCCTCTCCTATTCCTCCTGTGCTCTTCTCCCTGACTGCGACGTCGTCGTCGGCGTCGCTGCTGTTTTTAAATGATTTTTATGTGCACTTCAGGCAACAGCAACAACAACAGCAACAACAACAACAGCAACAAGAGTCCAGAGTCTCATCTGCTGCCAGTTTTGTGCATATTTTGTATACCCTGTAAGCATTAAGATAACACTAAAGGGCAACATAAAGCTGAGCATGCCGAGCAGAAAGCAGTTAACTTAAACTCGCTGTAGAGTTTAACTATCTGTCAACTGTGATAGTCAACAGGGAGTCATTTCTCCGTGTTAGCCATTTTATCCTGCACGGTTTACTTCTCGAATTTTACAGCTTAAGCCTTGATTCCTTACACGGTTTTACTTTCAATTTATTTCACCTTTTATTTGTTTGTGTATTTAGTGTAATTTTAGAGACACAGCTTTTTTTTTAACTATACATTTTACTTAATTATGCTGAATATTTCATTAAAACCCTTTTCATAATATATTTTTATTTAAAATTAAAATCATAACGAATCAAGCTGATTTTTCAAAAGAGACGCTTGGCAAACACAAAAGTTATATTAACAGTCTGATGCCTATTTTCAAACTGATTACAGGGTATAATTTCCCACACCCTCTTTGTTAAATTTTTATTATGTATACAAATTCTTGGTTTTGGTTTCGGTTTCGGTTTCTCTGAGTTCTCAGTTGCAGTATATTTTTCGCTTTTGCACACATTTTGTTGCTGTTATTTGTGTAGTTGTTTCGGTTGTTGTTGTTGTTGTTTTGGGTCTATTGATTTTCTTTTTTAGTGTTTTGTCTCGTCGCTGCATTTGTTTGTGGCCAGTCAGACAGCCGGTCGGTCTCGGTCGGCCAGTGTTACAATGCAACAGACAGCATCCCCCTCTTCCCTCTTCCCTCTTTCTTCTACCCCTCTCTGCCCTTAGCACCCCCTCCTTTGTTTTTAGGGCTATGCAGGCTCAGTGGCCATGTATTGTATTGATTTTTTGCGGGCAACCCTTTCACACACAGACAGAGAGAGAGAGAGAGAGAGAGACGCCATAAAAAGTCATTAGTGTGAGAGGATCCACCCCTGCACACCCCTTTGGTCCTGCTGCTGCTGCTGGAGTGCATAATGGCACAATTTAAATACGAGTTGCCATGTGAATGAACCGTGCAACGTGCAACGTGCAACGGCATGTGGCAGGCTTTAGTCCTTGTTTTTTTTTTTGCTGTTATTATATATTTTTTGAGGCGCACGCGGCGTATGCGCAATGTGCCGTTGGCCACTTTTCTCTATTTGCCCACGCAAAAACAATAAACTAAAAGCCATTTGCTTTTGATTTATTGACGCACGTACGCGAGCAGCACATGCCACATGCAACAAGCTGAAGCTGAAGCTGAAGCTGAAGCTGAAGGAGTTTCACGGATTTCCAGACACGGATCCAAATCGATGGCGTAATGATTATCTATTAAAATAAATCACGTATTTTGGCAGAAGCAGCCACTATATCTAAGAGAGAGAGCAGCTGAAGCAACTCAAGAGTGTTGAAGTCTATAAATTGCAATCTCCTCTCTGTCTGGTCGAGCACAAGGAGCAGTCTTTGCTTTTTGAGAATTTGCTTTTCTGTTTTTTCTTTGGCATGCGGCACAAATTGCCGCTGACAAGCCACGCCTTCCTTTGGCTACGCCCCTCTCAGTTGGCGGCGACAACGTCAAGTGTAATATAAATATATCGAAGCTGACTTCAAGTGTTTAAGCCCGTTTCTTAGGCGGCCATGATAAACGAGCAGCTAACGAAAAACTACTAAGTGAATTCGACAGAAGAAACGCCGCTTACAAAGGCGAAATTCGAGTTGAAATTTAAGTGGAAGTGGCAGCAGAAGAAGCCAAAGAACTAACCACTTTACAGGCTAGTGAGCCGTCAAAGAACTCGAAATCAATGACTACTCTAGACTGCCTACTATGTTAGTCTCAAGTTACTTTAAACTAACGAAATTGCGGCGAAATGGAGTTGAAATTGGTGATGTAAATCGAGTTGTCGATATAACTCCTAATAAGAAAATATATTGAGTTTTCCTGAAAAAATAATTAATTATTAAATTATTCTTGTTACTATTATCAATATTTTGATTTTGATCGTGAATTGGTCTCTAAACTTACTCTGCATTCGAATATGAAATTCACAGAAACTTTCAAACTTAAAGTAGCTAGGTCGAAAATAAGACCAAACTCAAACTTTCGTAACTTTATCAAAACTGAACAGATTTTTAAACTGTCACTTGCTGAAAATGAAATGCATTTTTTAAAAATCATATTTTTAAACACACATAAATTTTTGTATTACATATTTATTCATATAAACCTTGCGCTATTCATATGTTAATTTCAATTCACAAATTGCGCACTTTGGCGTTTTTGGGAACGCCCCCAATTGTTGGCATTTTTGCAGTTTTTCATAAATTTTACGCCTTGCTTGACTCAAATTGCATTGGCAAAGCTGCTTAGGCATGCGATTTTCTATCTTTACACCGAGTTGTTCTTTCTTTACTTTGTTTTTTTGCTATATCTGTTGTTGCACTTTAAACTAATTGCCAGCAATTTAGCAAACGTTGGCAGTGCAATGCGGCGTATGCGTAATATTTATGCATTACGCTCGCTCTGTCTGTCTCTGTCTCTGTCTCTCGCTGTCTCTGTCTCTTTCTCTTCATTTGTCTCTCACTCTCTCTCTATCTCGATTTTGGTTGACTTTTGTTTGCTGCTGTGCCCGCCCAGTGCGCACATTTGCCGCATAATTGCCAAGTCATGATTTTTTACACACCAAAAAGTATAATACAAAAAAAAAAAAAAAACAAAAGAGATAAAGAGAGAAGCATCAAGATTTCCACACACACACACACACACAGTTTGCTGCTGATATTCGCACTGGGCATAATTTTCATGTTGCTTAAGCGGCATTTTGTTGATGTTTTTTGTTGTTGTTTTTTTTGTGTGACTTTTTTCGGGCTCTCACTGCCAGTTAAGAGTTTTCGCCTCTTTTACGTTTCGCCCCCTTCTCGATTTCCACTCAGTGACTTCACTTTATCGTTATTGACAGTTTTACTGCTGCCCTCACATTATTTTCTCTTTATTCTTTATTCTTTTTTTTTTTTATCTTTTTCTTCTTTTTTTGGCTGTTGCTTCCTATCAAGCGACTGTCCCTTTTGCATAGTTTCGTTTCGTGGCGCAATTTTTGTTTTCTGCTTTCGTTTTTACAGCATGCAAGACGTTACCTTAGGGAGTTCCCCTACTTGTCGCCTTGGGGGCGGGTCACAGGGCAAGTTAATGTCATGTCAAGCGATTTTCAGCTGTAAGAGACAGAGACAGAGACAGAGAGAGAGAGAGGGAGGATGAGTGGGTGAGTGAGAGTGGTAGAGACAGCGTCTCACGTGTTTTGTAATATTTTCATCATATTCAGATATGCTTAGGCAGAAACTTTTGCTTGTTAAAAAAGTAGGGAATAGTGAGAGTAGGTAAAGGGGGAAAAGGAGAAAGATGGAGAGGGGGGGGGGGGCGGAGTCTGATATCACTTCACTTGAGCTCAACTTATGGCGCTCCAATTTCGCGCTGATGCATAATTTTTGCCGGCGCGCATAAAAATGCGCTCAAAGGGGCGCAAAAGCCAACCAGGAAAAGGAAAATGGAATATGGAAAAATATATACAAATACGGTCATGGAACTCAGAATAGAAACGATCATTCATTATTGGAAATTTTAAAATTGCTTTGAAAAAACTATTTTTTTTTTTTTACTTTTTACTTGGCAATGTTTCAAAATTTAAACAAAACAATGGGATTCTTTATCTTTCGGCAAGACATTTCGGATAATTGCTTCAAACTGCTCTAATATCATTTAGGCGAAATTCTGCGTGTTGATATCGCTTTGAGTTGATAGTTTGAGTTCGATAAAGTGAAAAACTAAAATTTTAATTTAATTTTAAACAGGCATGATTATTCACAAATTTGTTTAAAACATTAATTTGAGTCTCGTTTCTATATTTATGTCCATCACTGTACATATACAAATGCGAGTGTATTGCATGCGCTGTAGGGGACGCTGCCTTTGCCTTTGCCTCGTTTATCTTTTCTACAACTCAGCGACTCTATGCAAGTGTGTGTGTGTGTGTGTGTGTGTGTGTGTGCGCGAGAGTGTGTGTGTATGCGTATGTGTGTGTATAGCGTTTGCTTGACATGATTAATATCCCTGCTGACATGAGAATCGCAGTTGACTGACTGTCGTCAAGTGAAACCAAAAGCGTTTGCCAAAGACCTTAACTTGGCTTTAAAATCAAATTTACAAACACACAAGAACATATAAATATATATATATATATATATATTTTTGCATGTGCAGTCAGCGCCTTCAGTTGGGGTCAAAGTTCAAAACGTCAAACTGCTATGTTGCATTTATTTGTTGTTTAAAAATATGTTAATGATTTTGCCAAGCGCGTAATACATAAAATAAATAAACAACAAAACAATTAACAGTTACAATCACAGCAGCAAAATCTGTGTGTGAATCGTGCCAAAAAATATACAAATAAAAAAAATCAGTAAAAACGCAACAACGCGAAAAACAAAAAAAAAACAAAAAGCTACAGAAAGTAAATAAAAACAACGGAAACAAAAATTCAGCGAAATTCGGCGTTTAAAATACACACATAAAAAATGTAATGGAAAGCATTAGTGCTCATAAAAAATGGATTTACACAGCCTTTTTAAGGCTGTCCTGATCCTGTACATCATACAAGGTGAGTCACAACAACAAAAAAACACAGACAACTCCTTTTTTTTTCTCATATCCTATTATCCTCTCTTCTGTCCCAGCCATGACAATCCAATGTGCAACAACATTTTATGCTAAAAACCCATCAATATTTTATCTACTTATTAAACAACAACAAATTTGTGTAAATGTATTTTCCCGTTTTGGTTTGGCTTTCGAATTTGCCTTTTCTTTTTATTAAGTATGAATAAGCATTTTAATGCAATGCTTTCAATTATTTATAAGCCCAGTCAAAAGCTTTTCCAAGTACTTTATTAGATTAATTTCAGGCAGTGAGTTGAGCTTTTCATAGTTAAACAATTTGCAGCATAATTCTGAGTGAGATAATATATGAACTTCGAGCAGCCAAAGATTTAAATTTGCCTTCAGAATATTTATATATTTATTAAGATATTGTCGAGAATTAAGAGTTTTCCATATGAAATTTGATTTTTTTAGCGATTATTCTCACTGCACTTATAGGTTTAGTCGTCTTAAAGACAAATTGTAACTGGGATCTTGTGTTTTGATTTCTGTAAAACCTGATATATTTATGTAGAATTGAAATATCTCGACAGGCCTTTTGAGTCGTGTGTAAATAACGGAAAGAGCAGCCGCTGCTCTCAGAGCCACTGTGCGCCCACCGCTGATAACAATAAGATTTAAGTATTATAAGTTACATATACTTTCAAGAGGGATTTTTTAATAAGACTTGCTTTATTTTATAGCAAATAAATTCGCAAACCAAATAGCTCATCGATCCTTTTCAAACCTTTTCCACTTTCAAATTATTTCTAAAAAAAAAAGCTAAAGCAACCAGATAAGTCAGGAGTGTAGATGTCATTTACTAATTGCTTCGACGGCATTCAAGGTATTTGCTACGAGTTCAACATGCAACATCATTTGCTATATATACGCTGAATGATCCAGGCAAGACTCTTTATTTTTTTTTTCGATTTCTTTTTTTTGTGCCTGGCCAAAGAAATAATTAAGCTGCGTTTCCCCGACGTTTTTTGTGCCGTTTTCTTTTTGGCCCGCCTTTTGTGCGCTGTCGCCTGCAACACAGAAGCCCAGTCTCAGTCTCAGTTTCAGTCTCAGTCCCGATTTCAGTCCCAGTTCCATCTCCATTCCTTGCCACAAGTCAGTGCCACTACCCGGTAGCACTTTTGTCCACTTTGCAACTAACAAGTCGGGTTGAGGCCATGGCGTTGCTGCATTTTTTGTGCGCAACTCAAAAAGCCAAAGTTATCAGCAAAAGATCAACGACAGTGCCACCATGTAATGCATCTACATCGAGCTAGCTGCCTCCTTGTGTGGCAGCCACAGGCGCTTTGTTTCTTTCACTTTGGCCAAAGCCAAAGCCAAAACCTGCTGTTCCTGACTGTGACAGTCATCAGCCTTTCTTCGGGCGGATGTGGCTGCTGCCTGCTAGACCCTGTACTTATACAAGTTTAAAAGGTCCATTCAGCTTGTCGAACAGAACAGATACGAAGCTGACAAAACAGTCAACTTCTATAACATAAAGCTAACACATATTCTTCTTTAGCAAAATTTAGGAGCTGAAGCTACCACAAATCGCAGACACAAATAAAAAGGTCAATGGAAAAAATAAATTGAATTTCTAGGACTAAGAAACACAAGTTAAAAGGTCAATGGAAAAAAAATTGAATTTCTAAAACAAAGTAACATAAATTATGAAATAAATGTAATTTCTAAAGCTAAGAATATTCATCTTTAATAATGTATTCAAATCAAGATGATTTCTTGTTTATTTCTTAAATGTTTTGCTTCTTCACGTATTTTTTACCCAAAACTCTTCAATATAAGACATTTATCTAGAGAAATTGTTAATACAATCAGCAAATATATTATTATCAGACTTCTTCTCAATTTGCTCTTTAAACTCAAACCGTTGAGTTTAGCTAGTTGGCGTCACAATGTCGCCGTCTTCAGCGTCGACGAAAAATACTTAATGACAACTAATTTATGACCCAAAACTACATAAAGAACAACAACAACAACGCACAGCAACTTTCGAGCATCGAGTCGAGTCGAGACTTAAATTTATATTATTTTTATATTATCACACATAATTTGCTTTTATTACAGAGTAAGCAAAGGGTCGAGTTAGCTCGTCTGTAGACTTTTCTACTAGTTGCTGTTGCTGCTGTTGTTGCTGCTGATGTTGTTGCTGTTGTTGCTGCTGTTGTTGCAGCATGTTGCTGATGATGAGGCTGATTATGCGCTGCATGCTGTCGCTGCCTTGGACAATACACAAAAGGCAGCAGTTGCTGCTTTTGCTTCTTGCTGCTTTGCTTTTTGCCACTTGCCACTTGCCACTTGCTACTTGCAGCTGCAACTGCCTGTTTGCTTTGCTTTGCCTCAGCTGCTTTTTGTTTCACAGTCTCTATGTCTGTCCGTCTGTCTGTCTCTCCGTTCGTTTGTCCAGCTGTCCATCAGTCGTCGTCTGCATAATCTTGGCCAGCCTGCTGTGACGAACTGCCACGCCCACGCCCAGTTCTACGCCCACCCGCAGCTCTGCAACGTGCAACGTGACATTCGAGGTCATTCACATTTCGAGGGCGTGTTGTTGAACTTGATGCGTCGTTGCCACATTGCAGCAACGAGTTGTTGTTGCTGCTGTGGATGTTGCTGTTGCTGCTGTTGCTGTTGTTGTTGCTGCTAGGCATATTCGGTTGCTAAATGCCATGATGCATTAGACAATGAGCAGCTCTAATTATGTCTGCTCAAAAACTGCAATTAACATTTGATCCCGCTAGCTGCTGTTGCAGTTGTTGCTGTTGCTGCAGTTGTTGCTGTTGTTGCTGTTGTTGCTGTTGTTGCTGCCGTGTGCCCTGAAGTGTTGGCGCACGCCAGTGGCAGAAAGTTTTATGAGTTGCCTTGTAAATGACGCCGTCGCTTGGCTTGCCAACTTTTGCCATTGTCCTTGTTGTAAATGCTGCTGTTGCTGTTGCTGTTGCTGCTGCTGCTGCTGCTGTTGACTTCGTTTCTTTGAGCTGCAACAACACAAACAAAAGTGAAACGTGTGCTTTTCAATAATTCAGTTTTATGGCACAAGAAACAAGAACTCAACGCAACTCGACACAAACTCAACGTGACGCAGCGCCTTTGTCTTCCAGTTGTCGTTGTGACTTTTAAAGTTGGCGCTCATTAACGACGCAACAGCAGCAGCAGCAGCAGCAGCAACAGCAACAGCAGCAACAGCAGCAACTGCAACAACAGCAACGTCTGCAACATTAATTGAAATGCTTTTCACTTTTTGCTCTCTTCTTTGCCACTCGCAGTTGCAATTTAATTGCATACTTTTGTGCGCAAAGCAAATAAAATAACCGCAAAGCAGCAGCAACAACAACAGCAACAACAACAGCAACAACAGCAACAACAACAACAACAACAACAGCAATTACAGTCGCAACAGCTTACGGCAGTCAATACCAATTTGGAATTGTTGCATAAGAATGTGTTAGTTTTAATTGCAACAAAGTTAAAAACATGCTACGCTTATACCCTGTACTTGCCCTGTTCAGAAGGGTATGCCGCACTAGCACTTAACGCAGCTGAAAATAAAAGTCAAATTGCTGACCTCATTTAGGGCGCCTCTAACCAGACTATTTTACACAAAATGAATACCTGCATACCCTGTAATTTTTGAAGACCACTTTTTAAGCTATCCACTGCTGACAAATTGCAAAGGGGTATGCATTACTTGTATTGGCTTCTGTCAGTTTTATAGAAATATGATTTAAGATCTTGTTGACTGCTTCAAACGCATTAGATACCCTGTAATTCTATAAATTTCTTATGCTAGAAAGTTTTTTTTTTAAGTTTTAATATGTAGCTGTATATAACACTGCTTGGGCAGTTATAAATCCTAAAGTTACCCTTAAGGAACAGAATTGAATACCCTGTAATTCTGTAAAATCTATCCAGTAACTTGCAGAGCTCAGAAATGTATGCTCTAGCTGTATTTAAAATATTTAGCTTATGTTTTAAATCTAGAAATGCAACTCAGCGTCTAATTTTTAGTCACAAACTCAATGTATGCCCTGTAAATAAAATTTTTTTAGCTACTTTATATGGCATAATTAAAGAATTTAGCTTGTTAACGAACATATTGAAAAAATGATCTCTTACTTGATTACAGGATAACTTAAAGTTGAGCAGCTTTGCGGCTTTTGCGTCGATGTTTTTGCTTGACGAAGCGGCAACAGTTGAATAAAGTCAACGTGGTGCGTGATATAACCTAAGCAAATACACTTAGCACATACCAACACATACACACACACACACCACACACACACACACACACACACACAGGAATGCCGTTATGCTTTGTTGCGCACAAACAGATGCTAAGGCCAAGGGGGCGGGTGAGAGAGACGACAGGTGGAGGTTGGCAGGTGGCAGGTGGCAGGTGGTACACCGACTTTGGAAGCAGACGCCTCGCATTAGTCGAGGCTTTTAAGCAGAAAACTGCGTGCACTTGAACCGAGCAGGAGGGCAGGGAGGGAGGCGTGACCAAAGGGGCGTGACTGGGGGTCAAGAGGAGCCTGAAGTTTCCATGTTCCGCTTTAAATCCAAAAAAGCATTGCCTACTTTTTGGGGCACTGTCAGTGCTTCAATCGAAATGTGATGCTTTTCTCATTTTATTTCATCTCATCTCCTTGTCCTGCTCTGCTGTTTATATTTGTCAAGCTCTGTCCCGACTGCCACGCCCCCTGCGCCGCCTCTCTTTCTGTCTCGCCGAGCATCTTTCACTCACGCTCCATATGCAAATGAGCTTTAACGTGTTCTGTTTTTTACTTGTTCCTCTGCTTGTTGTTTAGCTTCGCTTTCTTTTCTTTTCTTTTCTTTTTTGGAAGGGAAATTGCGTTTTCATTTAAATGGCGCACGGAAAACTTTGTCAGCTTTTAGCAAACTTGCTTTCTAGCTGCTGCTTTTTATAGCCCCCATAAGCGCTTTTGATTTAGTGCATTGCTTTCAAGTCGTCTCCCCGTCATTATTTACAGGTCTTTGGCTGCATACCCCGTCCAACTTGAAGCTGAAATAAAAGAGATACAATTTATATTAAAAATATAGTATTATATATTATATATTTAACATATAGTTTGTAACAGGCAGCTGTCATTTTTCTCTGAAAACTTTACTTCCTCATTAACACTCTCTCAATTTTTTAAATCTTTTATAAAATATTTAATATATAGAACGAAAGTCAATTCATATAAAAAATTTTAAAAAATGACATAACATATATATTTAAATGAATCTTTTCATTGTGTAAAATAATCCAATCATTAATAATTCTTTAGAAAATCAAAATCAATTTTTTATGTTCGAATGGCATTTTAAAAAATATATGCAAACACTTTTTGTATGAAGATTTCTAGAACTCACCTTAGTCTTAATCTTTGTTTTAATATTTAAAAAATGTCTCTTATTGATTTGAGTAAATGCTCATTTATGTTAACACTTAACAGTTCTCGCTATAGGGTATCACTTAGTCCCGATAAATAGTGCTAGATGAGAAGCAGGGGAAATTTAAGACATGTCGACTGTTCGCTGCCCGTTGGCTGCTTTTCTTTCACAGATTTTCCGCCTTAATTACGCGACGATTTTGCTTTTGCAGTCTCTCTCCGCCGACTGCCATTTGTTACAGCTGCAATGCTGAAGCAGGACGAAGGACTAAGGACAAAAGGACAAGACGGAGCTGAGAATGCGAATGAGAATGAGAATTGTGGCCAGGAGAAGCGACAGTTGCTCATTTGCATTTTGTCAACGAGGCGATTGATGCCTGTCCTGCTGCTGCTGCTTCTTCTTCTTCTACTTCTCCTACTTCTCCTACTTCTTCTTCTTTAACTTTAACTGCTTCTTCTTCTTCTTGCTAGTCATTTCCGGCCAGCGCCATTTTAATGATCCGTGATAATGATGCAAACTGCCGTTGGCATTGCTTAGAACAGAAATTTATTTCACACATTATCTTTCTCTCTATCTCTCTCTGTCTCGCGCTCTCTCTTCTCTGGCTTCCGTGGGGCGTAATTGATTTTGTCTGTAAATGTGGGCGTGGCTGCTGGCGTTGCCAATGGTGTCCCTTTGCCCGGCAGAGTTTGATTGACAACGCTGACAAATGGAGCGGCGTGTATTCAATTATGTGAGAAGTGGCAGCAACAAAGGCCAACAAACGTGCAACGATGCAAGAGGGGCAGTGGCACGGGAAGGGGAGGGGGAGGGGGGCAACCTTATCGAGTTTATCAGGCGGTCATTGTGTTTCGCTTAGAGACGTGGCATTGTCAGTGGCACAGCTGCCACCTGCCACCTCGTATATTACCTTCATCATCAGCCCTCCACACACACACACACACACACACACACCCTGTCACCTGTCACTGTCTAGGGATGTGCAGCTTTATCGATACCTTATCGATATTTGACAAGCGATATTTTAGTAAAAATTGAGTTGATATTCAATGCGTTATGTGTATGTTATGATATATGGAAAAACTACTCTGAATTCTAAACTCATTTTCCTTATTTCTGAATTTGTTCTTTAGAAAATATCAAAAAGGTATTACAGTCAATTTGCTCTAACTCGAAATTTTGGGGACTTCAACTTATGGAATTCTTTTTTTTAGTTTATCGCCACTCAATTTAGTTCGAGCTAGAGAAAATTCAAGTTATAGAAGTTCAAGTTATGGTAGTTTGACTATAATTGGTATTAGTAAATTCATTTTTAACATTTTAATATTGTTTTTACTATTGTTCCTAATATTTTTGTTTGCCAATATTTGTTTGTAGAATTTGTAGAATTCCTTTCAAAAAAGATTCTTTATCTAATTTTGTCAACTTATTAACTGATCTTATCTTCTTCTCGATGTTCTCGATACTTTTTCCAATTTAATGCAAATTTTTTAAATTATATTATTATATTTTTTGTTCTTTTTTTTTGGCTGTCAATATCGATACTTTTGTCAAGCCTAAATGCCATCCCCAGGTGGACGCAGCTTTCACAAATATGGGGCACGTTGTCATGCCACATTTCAATGGAATCAGAGTCGACGTCGTCTTCGTCGTTGGCATTGCCATCTCTCCATATCCATATCCATCTCCATATCCATCTCCATCTCCATCTCCATCTCCATTCCCATTGTTCGCCAGTCGCGCCTTTGTTTGCCCTGATAAATGTCTGACTCGCTCGCCGGCACATTTAACCAGGTTTTCTTCGTTGCCTCTCCAATTAGCGGGCAGCTTTACAGCCTAAGCTCAATGGCATCCTGGCATATCCTTTGCCTTTCCTTATCCATTCCTTTGTCCTCCCTTCAAACTTTGGCAAATTTAATTTTCATTAGACTGCGTCGTCTCACAAATCTCTGGATGCAGCATTTTGTTGAAACTTTTGAAGAGTAGAAGCTAAAAAAATGAAGAAGAAAAATGTAACAACTTTATCTTAAGTGACTTAAAACTAAAAACTGCAAATTTAATGTGCTGCCCCGTTGTGGCATCATCAACTTGTGGCAAACACTTTTTACTTTCTTTTTTGTTTTTTTTTTTTTTGCAGAGAAAACATTTTTGCTTTTTTCGGCGCATTTCCTTTGGGCATTGCAGTTGACAGCGTGTTTTGCCCCAAAGCCCAACACACACACACCGCACACACACACCGCACACACACATAGAAGCGCAACGAAAGTGGCACACAAAGTTTGCAACACTTTCCGGCTCCATTCTAACGTTATCTCTTGGCCAATGCCTTTTTGGACAAAACAATTTTTCATTTTATAGCTGCGCCCTGAAAATTGCTTACAAATTTAGTGCTGCATACTTTGCGGCACTTGTCAAAAATGTCGAGCCCTTCTGTGTTCTCAGTTACCAAAACGCTTGCTAAAATTTGTCGAAAATATTTTCACACATTTCTTTACAAAATCTGATAATTTGACCCAAATAAAATATTATATAATAAAGAAATACTTTCAATTGAATTAAGGTTTTATATGAGTGGACTTGAAAGCCTTAGGCCATAACTTAATTGAAGGTTTTAGAAAAGCCGCCGCGCACTTCGGTTTGTCACCTGACCTGACCTGTTGGTCAGGTGACAATCCAGGGGGAGCCGCGTGGAGGCAGTGCGTCGACTTGGAGAGAGCAAAGACAAGGTCAAGGATCCTGCTGGATGGCATTCAGCAAACAAGTCGAATGCGATCAGTCACTTTGCCTTGTTTACTCTCTCCCATTCCCCCCAAAATATAAAAGAAATTAAATATAAATATAGATATATCCTTTCCCACTTCCTTTCTAGAAATCCCTGACCTTATTAATTCTAATACTTGTGTATTACTGCTAATTATTACTACTAATACCTTTTGATCCTTGCAATGTTGGATCTTTAATAATTTTTTGAGTACCCACAGATTGTTAACTTTTAATTTAACTTTTTTATCCTTTCAGCTTAAAATTAAAATTTAAATAATATTTCCAAATTTTACTTTAAAAAAACCTTTTTTATATGCTTATTTTTAGTTTAATATTTCTAAAATTTTGGTCAACTGTATTCAGTTGACATTAAATAAACAAATAAAAAAAAAAGGTCTGAACTTGTAAATCTTTGACAAAATGCTGGCGAAAGTGTTTCCAGTTGCACTAAACATATTATTGTATTTTGTGCAAAATTATTAAGTTATTCATGCTCCTAGGGGAAGTACATAGTATATATGTATATATATATATGTATTTGTATTTTTACACATGTTTTTTTTGGCACAAAAACAGGTCACTGCACTGTCAGGCAAACGCCTCAAGTTGTCAAGCAACCGCAATGCAAATATAACTTGACACACACACACACACACATACATACAGAGATAGAAGTCACACCCACAACAGTGTGTGTGTGTGTGTGTGTTTGTGTGTGGTTGTGTGGTTGTTTTCTGGAGACTGCCTTGACTACCAACTGAATAATAAATAAGGCATAAAAGCCGCATCAAAAGCGCCAAAATTATGCAATACTTGCCCCCCTTCAAAGGCAGCGTCACAGCAATTAGAAGAGACGACGCAGAGGCGTAGAACGCAGGGGGAGGGGGAGTAGTGAAAGGGGGTGGCCACAACGACAACGATGGCCACAGGTAAAAAGCAATTGTCTTTTCGCTTTTGTGCGTGCCTTTGTTGTGGTCCACAATGCTCATTAAAATTTAGGCCAAGCCGCTGGCAACGAGCAAACACAACAACAACATAGACAACAACAACAACAAGAACAACAACAACGTTGACAACAACAACCACTTAATTTTGAGATTGTTCAGGTTGTTTTTGTGGCTGAACAGAAATTGAAATTAACTTTGGCCACTCGTGCAAAACGCGTCACGAACGAAAGATTTGCCTCGCAACTCAGCTGCTCAATTAAAATACACAAATAACTCCAGCCATCTCTCTCTAATCACTCTTTCCTTCTCTTTCTCTTTGCAGCTGAGACTAGCTATATAGTTAATGGTTTGGATCTACAGGGACCGATATTTCTACATGAGCCGCCGCATCGCGTTGAGTTCTCCAATAATTCCGGCGGACTGATTGAATGCTCCGGCCATGGCAGCCCACCGCCCGAGGTAAATATGGGCGTGGCAAACGAGAGAGAGAGAGAGAGAGAGATGGAGAATTTTTCATTTTCTTTTGGGCTTTGGCCGTTTAATTATGCATGCCACGCTGTCCGCACTCATTTCCAAGTTAATTGACTGGACTGAGAGAGTGAAAAACTAATACTCTTCCGACTCCTACCGTTATTCAACCCCTTCCCCTCTCTCTGTCTAGGTGGAATGGACTCCCATACCACCGCAGCAGGATATGGTTTTCCAGTTGTCCAATGGCAGCATGATGTTTTATCCATTCACCGCCGAGAAATATCGACACGAAGTCCATGCCACCGTCTACAGGTGAGTGCGCATTACGTATACTTAATATTCGCTTACATTTCTCTTCTTTATGTTTCTCTTCTTCTTCTGTTTTTTGGGACAGATGCAAACTACGCAACATGGTCGGCACGGTGCTCAGCCGGGAAGTTCATGTGCGCGGCGGTAAGTTGAACAAATTTTTAATTAATTTACACAACATTTTATAGCCGCTAACTCAGCTGAGTTTTAGTCTGATTCTGAGTCTTCGTCTAACCGTCTCCGAATTTCCTCATTCCTCAGTAACTTTGGCTTAATTGGAAAGTTTTTGGAATAGCGCTTAAAAGCAGGCAACGCAAGTTTTAATTACTACTGCCAAATGTTGTTAGGGCCTCCACCAAAAAGTCGGCGCTAATTTGGCGCCCAAGCGCGAGAATTGACTCTGACTTTTGGTTAGTTGCTCTAACCAAACAACGAGTCTAATGACTAAGCGACTAAATGTAAATTCTAACTCTATTTCTTCAAAATAATACAGAATTGCTCTAGTGCAATTCTACTGTATGTATCTCACCAAATTCCCATAAACTCATTTCAATAACAATATTTAAAATAAATATAATTTATTTGAATATATCTACACTCTAATTTCTAACAATTTCAAATCAATATCATTTTACCCACTAAAAATTCTATAAACAAAAAAAATAAAATAAAATAAAATCCACTTCCGCATTCACACAAATATACTTATAAGAAATATTTAAAATGCCAAAAATAATTTATTTGTCCCAGACACGCAATCCATTTGAAACCTCAATTTCACCAGTATTTCGCCAAGTAATTTGTACGACAAACTCCGAGTTATAATAAATGATAGTTGATGGAACAGTATTTATCACAGTGGGAAATGTATTTCAGCAGCGGCTAAAAATTTGCTTAAAATTCAAATCGACTTTTCAGCTGGCAAGTTTTGCAACTACTTTGCGAGCGCCGAAAAACTTCAGCGTCGTCTTGTTTTTTGGCCAGTTTCAACTAGCCAAAAAGTTTCGCATTCATTAGGCCCTCAGGCAAAAAAAGATAGAGAAAAGAGAGAGTTGTGGAATAACTTTAATAAAGTGCATTAATGAACCGACCGAGAATTTGTCGAGCAAGTTCTCGATCCAATCACTTTGATTGGCATCGCAAGTCGCATAGATTTTGCGGTTCATTTGGCCCAAGTACGAAATTACGTAAATCTCCGTAAGAAAAACAACAATTAGTGCTGGCCATAAAAGATATGAGTACATATATAAAATGGTCAATGCGACCACTTGACTTTTGGTCCCCTGCGTGCGTTTAATTAACAAGTCGAGTCTCAGAAAGGGAAACAGTTGAAAGCAAACAGAGAGGGAAGTCGCCACCGCAAAAGATTCAAGATAGCCTAAGCAACCCCCTTTCTCCCTCTAAACACATCCACGGCATACATAGATAGACACACACACAGACATATACACATACATGTATTCAAGGGCGTAGTCAGAAAGGGGGCCCCAAAGTATTTAACTTTTTATGTTCAGTAAAAATGTTTGTCTTGAATTTATTAACAATTTAATGCTCCCGAAGTATTCAATTTATTTATATTTTAAATACAATTTTTATAATTTTTTTTAATGACTTAAAATCAATTAATTAATTTGTATACTGCACCCGAAGTATTAAATTTTTTTATATTTTAATTAAAATTTTATAATTTACTATATTAATTTTTTTTAATGATTTAAAATCAAATAATAAATTTGCATAATGCTCCCGAAGTATTAAATTTTTTATTTTATTTAAATAATTTTTTTTAATGATTTAAAATCAATGAATTAATTTGGATAATATGGGCTAAGCATATTTTATGTGGATGTTTCACAAGCTCTTCTAAGTTTATATTTTCTCAACAGATATATAATTGTGTAAAATGATTGTTACAGTTTAAAAAGTTTTATGCACTGAGGCTTTCACTATTTTTCTAGATTTTTCAATCTAGCAAATGCCAAAATATACTTTGTTACACATAACGTTGACTAATTGTCGTTATTAATTCCCAAGAAAGAACTCTGTGCAAATTTCGGAGGCAATAAAATAAATAGCTATGAGTGTGGCCCCCCTCTGACTACGCCCTTGGATATGCAAAGTTCCAATGTCTGGCGGTCATTTTTCAGCTCAACTCAGCTCAGCTCAACTCAACTCAGCGTTACGTATACGCCATGTCGCTGGCTTATTTTATTTGCGGTCTCTCTGTGTTTGTTTTTCTATATGTGCGTTTGTTTTTTTTTTTTGCTCCCTTTGCTCTTTTTTCGTCCTTTTTGCCTACATTGCTTTACGCTTGAACAATTTGACAGCGCGTAGATTTGGCGCAAAACGTTTTGCCTAATTTGCAAAAGTTGCCAAGGGATGAATCTCTGTCCCCCTGTCCCCCTCTTCTCCACATGTCTCCCCTTTGCCCAGCTAATGTGTGCAGTTGACTTTTGGATATGGCGCCTTGGCGACTTGCTCGACTTGACTTGGCTTAGTTGCGTTATTTAATTGCCAGTGCTTAGTTCGCAGTATTCGCTGGATAGCATGGCGTATACTTGACTTGGCTTTCGGGCTAAGTGCGCGTAATTAGCAAAAAGTTCTCTATGTGTGTGTCTCTCTTGACAAATTTTCACTGGCATAATAAGAAGAGAGGAGACAGTGAGCAAGATCTTTGACTTGTTGTTGTTGTTGTTGTTAGAGGCCACAGGCCAAGGCTGATGATGGATGTTGCCACAAAGTTGTGCACTAACACACACACCAACACACACACATACTTATATATGCACAAGTTTCACATACAATGCAGTCGAGTCTTTGGCACAACTTTTTGATTGAGCCACAAAGTTTTCAGTCGAGTTTTCTGCTCAGGCTTTTCACCTGCCGTTGCCGTTGTCGTTGTCGTTGTGTGCATGAGACCTGTGTAATTTGTTCGTAATTAGTTGGGTGCACATTGTCAGTTTTTGCCCTCCTTCTGCCCCTTTATTATATCTCTCACGATTGCTGCCGTCTCTTTCTGTATGCAAATTGCACTGCACGCTGCTTTAGTCATAATTTAATAGTTTCTCTTCTCTTTGGGGCACAACAATAACTGCAAATCAGGCAAAGACTGGCGCAACCAAAAAGCATCTTTCCGCCGGCGCACATCATAAACATAAATTTGTGCAACAAAAAGTTTGCCACAACACACACACACACACACACACACACACACAACAAAACGGAAATGAATTTCCGCATAAAATCCAAGTGCAGCCCATTTTGGCTCTCCCTCGCTCTCTTTCGCTGTCTCTGTCTCGTCCTGCTCAGTTACTTTGTGAGTCGAGCATAAACTTAGCTTTCATACTTATTCGCCTGGGCAGCTGTCCTGTGTTGTCCTGTCCTGACCTGTCCTGTCCTTCTATGCAACACAATGTTGACTGCCTCTGGAAACTCTTCATACAAAATGCAACATGAAAACGAAAAAAAAAAAACTTTTACAAAACTATGCACCCAAAAAAAAAAAAAAAAAGAAAAAAAAAGTGAAGCTGTAGCTGAGTCCTGCCTGTGTCCTGGCAATACAAATAATGAAGATACAAAAACAAAATTGCACTAAACTCCAACTCAAACTCAATGTGAAAAACAGCAGCCACTTTGCTCCTTCCGTTTTTCAACACCCCCAAACGGCCAGAGGAATTATAATAAAATGTTGTCACAAAGTTTTGCCAGTTTTTCATTTGTTATTGTTGCTGTTATTGCAGCATAGAAAATACAAAAAAGAAATGGAAAAAGGAAAACCAAAAATGATGAAAATAAACTAAGCCCCCCAAACAATAACAACAACTTTTCAAATTAAACTTTATCCAATTTCTGCATTTTAAAGTTTTTTCTGCCAAATGCAAAATTCGTATCGGTGGCTCGCATTCCAAAACAGCATCGTACATATGATAGAGTTCGGGAATAAGAAGATTAGCTCAACGAATCGTACACATGAAAAGCGAAACGCATTTTCCGCACACTTTTCAAGTGACGCGTGCGGCAAATTGCCTTTGTCCATCTTAATTAATTTGCAACTGCCAACGGCATAGAAGCCAACGTTCCACTGAATAGACAGCGGAAAGTGGAAAGGGAGAAAGAAGAGGGGTCATGAAAAGCGACTGAATCAGCCAGTAAAGTTGAGGTTGAGTTAGAACTGATGCAGAGCGCATTAGCCAAGTTAGACAGTGTGAAAAGTTTAGAATAATATTTAAAATAAATGACATAAAATAACAAGCATAAATAAATAAATTATAGTTTTCCATTAAACATGGGATTATGTCTCAAAAAATTAGTTATCAACTGGAAAACAGTTTGAGAAGCTCAAAATGTTTTTAAAATTTCATATTCCACAAGGAATAACTTTTTATAATTTTATGCAATAAATTTACGCTCAAAATAAAATACAAAATAAATTCGCAATAAGATTTAAATGTCAAATTATTAAGTACATGTACATACCTGTCTTGTTGTTGTATATCTATTTACATCTGGCAACACGCTACCCATTATACTGTCTGGCAACCATAGCACAATCGTATTTAACCGATAGTTCAATTTACATACACAAAACTTTGTATTTTATTATATTAAATTAAACTCCACTGAATAAAAAATTACCTCACTTATCAGTCTTGTAATTACAATTTTAAACACATTTTCAACCAACATTTTTCGCATACTCTCGTCCCACTGTGCAGTCGTGAGTTGCTCTTCTGTTTTAGAATCCTTGTCATTCTTAATTTCGTGCTCTGTGCTCGGTTGAGCTTGACACGGGCAAGACAGAAATGAAAAAAAAAAGAACCTTTAACTCAAATTGCCACATCCAATTTTTAACGGGTCTGTCGCTGTCGTCGCCGTCGCCGTTGCCGCCGTTGTCTGTCTGACAAACGGTCACACTTTGTTAAGTGTCACAATGAGGCTGGCCGTGTTTTGTGTGGACAACGCTCGACAAAATGGGCAAATGCCTCAGCCTATTTAATGTGCCACATATTTTGGCTGTCAGGCCAGAGGACAACGCATTAGGCTGAGCCCAAAAAGGTTTCTTATCCTTTTTTATGATCAACCGGCGCCATTAAAAAAACAGATCAAAATATAAATTAAGCAAAACACACACACACAACATAATTGTTTGCTTTGCCTTTATGGCATTGAACTTTGTTATTAGTTGATGTTTTTTTTTTGTTTTGTTTTGTTATTGTTTATGCTGCTGTCGAACGCTGCGGCGAACGCTGCGTATGCGCAATATGTGCATGTATATTAATAATTTTCATAAAAATACATTCGCTTTGCAGTTGTCAACCAAAAGTACACGGTCCAGGTGCACGACGAATACGTGATGACGGGCAACACGGCGGTGCTGAAATGTCAGGTGAGCCGAGAGGTTAGAGCGGCAAAGGTCAAAGGGTGCAACTTTCGAACTGAACTTGCACTTGCACTTGCAACACAAAATTCACTTGAAACTTAAATTCAATTTCAATTTCAATTTCAATTTCTCGACTCGACAACAATTTGCTTATCTTGGTTTCTCTCTCTTTCTCTCCATCTGTCTGTCTGTGTGTCTCTTTTCTTCGATTGGCAGGTGCCGAGCTACATGTCGGAATTCGTAATGGTCACCGCCTGGGTGCAGGACACGGGCATGCATCTGTATCCAAACACGGACATCGGCGGCAAGTACACGGTCCTATCGAACGGCGAATTGTACATAAATAATGCGGGGCCCAATGATGCGTACAAAAGCTACACATGCCGCACTGTAAATAGACTGACAGGTACGTGATAATCACATTTTCAGCTTAATCGTCCAGTCAGCAATGCCTCAGTGCATCCCTCTCTTCCCTCGCTCTCGCTCTTTCCATCTCTCGCTACAGTCAGTGAATGAGAGAGAAGGAAACTTGCTTCCTTCCCCTCTGTTGTGGCAACAACTGTTGGCATATAATTAAGTTGAATAATTCATTTACAGCTTGGGGGATTGCAATGTGAAAGTTGTCCTCGGGTTATAAGTGCACTAATAACACAACTGAATCCTATATAGAGTTTAATTTCATTATACACTCGCCACTCGCCACTCTTCCACTTTATTATCGTAGCCACTGTGTGCCACAAAACTGTCAACTTCGGTTTAAGCTCAACTTTTGTCACTTTAAGCCAACAAATAAACTTTACTTCTACAACTCTAAAAGTTTTCGTTTGTTAAATTTATTCTAATTATTATAAGCTTTTTTTATAGCATAAATCTAGGTCGTATAAATCATTGACTTTATTTAACACGACCCGAAATTATTATTTATACATAATCAAGAACTTTTCCTTAGTTTTGATTTTTAGTATTCGAAATGCTTTTGATCACTCTGAAAGTTCAGTTTTAGAAAAATGCTATTAAGCTTCTATATTTTACAGATAAGCTTTTAGATAATTAGGAGCTTTCTAATTAGAGTCAAAAGCATCATAGTTTTGTTTATATATATATTCTTCTTATATGTATTTTTTTATATATAACTTACAATATTAAACTATTATTGTAAAATATATTTTGCTGTTTTAATTTATGTAAATTCTTATTCGTATTTGTTTTAATTGTAATACAATATTATTATTTCTTCAATTAAATTTGTCTCTGCTTCTAACTAAGAAGGATTAGAAAACAACAACACAACGCTGTAATCCTGTTGAAAATAATAATTTAAATAATTAAATGATGCTTAAGAATTATATATTTTCAATTACTGAATGCAAAGCCTGAATTGTTATTTGAGCTGCTTAGATTTGGCAAGGCATTCATTAGAAAATTTCACCTTAATTAACAATTCAATAGAATCACATGGTTATTAAGGACCCAAAGCATCCTTTGCATTATTTCATTGTGTCTGTGCTTCGACTCAATTTTGGCATTGTCAATGTTTGAATTAGTAAATTCACAGAATAGTTGCTTTTGTCTTGTTTAATTGGCTGCAAACTGAAAGAACATCAAATTATGTGCTTAACATTTGTTGCTTAACATTTGTTGCTTAACATTTGTTGCTTAACATTTGCTGCTTAACATTTGCTGTTGTTGCCGTTAACTGGCGTCATAAGTAAAATCATGTAGTTTTTTGCCCCAAGTCAAAGTCAAAGTTGTGCATAATTTATGATGCGTGACATTCAATCGCCAATGGAAAAACGAAAAAGGCAAAAGGCAAAAAGGACCAAGGGAAATTCCAACACACACACAAAGAAGGGCAAGAGAGTTAAGGGATTTCAAATCAAGTCAATACGTGAGATCTTTTGTAGATATTTTGCTTGCTGCTTATTTGAAGTTTATTGTGTGTGAAAATGCGCTTAAGCTGAATTTCTATTAGCTTTTGTGTGCGCAAATTTCACATCATCAATCAATACGATAAACTTTTATGTTGACTGCCGTCTCTTTCTCTTTCTCTTCCTTTCTCTCTCTTTCACATTCCAGCTCTTGTTGTTCGTCCCCTTGAAAGTTTAATTTGTTTTTTCTTTCATGTTATTGGCCCGACTTCAATTGAATTGCTTGGCGTTTCTTTGAAGGCCAAAAATTGTAATACATATTTATTTTCTTTTAAATCAAATTGCTTTTTGGCCCAAAGTCTGTGACCAAAAGCCACCAAATTGACTATTACCAGTTGCCGCATATTAATTACCAGTGCACTTTATACTCAACCAACTAAACAATGCCAATTCAAGTGGCCAAAACACACACACAAACACACACACATACAGACATAATAAATGGCTTAGAGTGCACTCATTAAAAGTGTAACATGAAGCTGCTTTGGTGGCCAGGTAGAGTGTTGGTCATAACTAATTCATTTAACAAACACACACACACACACACAGATAACTGCACACACCCACACACACACACTCGCACACACACACTCTGATAGAGACTCATACGCTTAATTTAAGCTTTGCCTTCACCTGCAGCGCATAAAAGTAGGCAACAGTTTTTGTTTGTGTGAGCTGTGTGGGCGGTGGGCTGTGGGCGGCAAGTGGGCGTGTCTGTCTGTCCGTCTGACTGTCTGGCAGCGCATAATTACAATTTAAACCAAAAATCCATTTATTTTGCACAATAACGGGAACAACAATGGCGGCTAACAATAATACGACTGCTAATGCACAATAGACAGAGACAGAGAGAGAGAGAGAGAAGCAGACAAAGTGAGAAAGAGACAGAGGGAGAGAGCAGAAAAACAGTTGCTGCTGATGATGATAATAATGATGTTCTGGCAAAATTATAAATTAAATTGCCAGGGCCCAGACAGACGGACAGATAGACAAATAGAAAGAGAGCGAGACAGCTAACGTTAGGTAAATAGAAAGAGAGCTAAGAGAGAGAGAGAGAGAGAGAGAGAGAGAGAGTGTAGGACGTGGGCCAATTCGAAACAGATTTTGTTGGCCGAGTGGCCCACTTAACATAACGCACTCCTGGACTCGATGTCATGTTGTGTTAACAGAAATAATAGAAATGAATGCGAGCTCATGATTTAAAAGCAGTTGCCATTAAAGCCAAATACGAGAGTAGACAACAAACACAACAACAACAACAACAACATTAACAACAAAACGAAGGTCGACGTGAAAAGCAAAAACAAATATGTATTTTAATAAATCAGCAGCTTTAACTGTGCAGAGTCGAATAATTTGTAAAACTTATTCGCTGCTTAGTAAACTGCATTTGTGAGATAAGTCAAAGAAGTTTTTAAGAATTATAAGACATGCATTAAACTGAATATCCTATAAAGGCAATACTATACAAATTGAGTATATGCAATTCGGTCAAATTTGACTTAACATAGTTAACTGATTAGTAAACTTACTCAATTTGATCCTAAAAAAAAATAAAGTATTCCTTACAACAATTGAATTTGTTTTTCTGCGATTGCCATAAGTTAAAGTCAATCAATCTTGATAAAAATTTAAATTATATTTTTATTTAAGTGGGAAACAGATTTGATCAAAACTTAACAGATTTCCCAGTGGAAAGCCAATGTTTAATCTCATATTCGATTTAGCATCAACAACTTTTAAAATTCAATTTAAATTTAAAAATTTAATTTCTTTTCCAACACTGTCCACGTTTCCAAACACTGGACACTTTTCTATGCTCCTGTGCATTAACATACTTAAGTTAAGCCTTAAAGAAGAAGAAGAAGCAGCTGTAATAAATTCCAACACAGCTGCCAAGTGAGGCAACTAATTGGCTTAGTAAGCGGTAGACAGAAGTATATATGTGTACATATGTATATATATACCTACTTATGTATACATATATACACTTAATCATTCCTCGTCCTTGCAAGTCCTTTGTTCTTATGCAGCACATAATAAATGCTTTGTGCATTTCATAACAACCTCATAATACCCTTTTGCATAATCAAATACACATGAAGCGAGTGTCCTGAGTTGACCTCGAATGCGACCCAGCTGGCCCAGTTGGCACATGCAATCAACTTGATTGCTTTCAATTACTTTTAATTAATTAAAAATATAAATATATACATCTAGTGAAAGCTTCGCGCACTTAAATCTAAACAGAGAAATGAAAAAAAAGTAAACGACAGCTGCCACTGTAATTGCAAAATTGTTGCCACACATATGTTTAACTTAAGCTTTTACTTTACTCTCTGTTTCAAGTTGCTCATGTTTTTTTTGTTGGTTGCAGGTGAAATACAAATTTCGACATATCCCGGCCGCATTATTGTAACGGAGCCCAAGGGCATGGTTCAGCCGCGCATTAATGTGGAGAAGCATTCGATGCGGCATGTCGTCCTTAATGGCCAAACAACGTTGCCGTGCATTGCTCAAGGACATCCGGTGCCAACATATCGGTGAGTAGCACAACAACAACAACAACAAAAACAACAACTCGAAAACCAAACACTAACAGGAGCAGAAGAAAAAACAACAACAGCCGCAGGTTTTGCTTCTTTTTTTTTTTTTTTTTTTTTTGGTATGTCACAGTTCACAGCAGCCGCTGCGAGATCAGAGCCAAGAGGAGACACTGTCGGGTACAGGGGTCACAACAGTGGAAAGGGGAAGCCGCACAGTTGCCACGCGCATTTTATGACATTGTCAAATATTTAGCACTTTGGCCAAAAAAGCTGAAAAAACGCCAACACAAAAATGTTGAAAAATATAAAAAAAAAAAAAAACATCGAAAAAAGAAACATTATAAAGCATGAAAAGCTAAAATGTCCTGCTGGCGGTGTCCTGCGTAGCCATTTCGAGTGTCAAGGCAAGTCTTATGGTTAGTTTAACAGTGGGCTCTCTCAGGCATAGTAACAACTGCTATTAGATGCCAGTCGTTAGTGCTTTCGCTAGTGCCTAGAACATGTCACACTTCTATAAGCTTTTTTATAGATATATTGAACAAACTATTAAAGGAGATACACTCGTAACTTAACAATGCAGGACAAATTAAAATATTAATACCAAAATTGATGGAAACAAATTAGAAACAAAACTTGAAAATGTATAATGTAAAATTAAAAGTTAAATTTAAAACCATTTTTATGGTATGAAAATGCTAGAAAGATCAACAAAATATATTTAAAGAATTAATTCCGAGGACCTTCGAATAAATCAGTGAATATTTAATTTTGTCAACTGAAATTTAAGCCCGAAAATTTGGTTTTTTGGAACATCCCATCCATAGCTTGCTAACTTCTCGATTTCTCTACTTCTCCTCGATTTCTCTACCTAAATAAAAAAGGCAATTTTTATTCATGAAAGAACAACTCAAGGATATCTAGCAACTTGTCATTTTATGGCCCATATAATATTGGCAATATCCTTTCACACAGTTCAGGCAGTTCATGACTTTTGACGACTTCATGTCTCATATTTGTTTAAATGCGAGTGTGTGTGTGTGTGTAGCTACCATTTCATATGTGTCAATCGTGGAAAGCGGCAACATTTATCTTGCTGCCTGACAAGGACTCTCCAGAAGTCTACAGGCTGAGATATGGGATATGATTTCCCAGGAGTCGTCGTCGTTGGCAACCTGTTTTCTCTGACGAGCGCAAATCAATCAAACGAACAACGTTTATGGCCAAAATGGCAAATTGCTTTTTGAATGATCCATACCCATCGAAGGTGGCCACGCCCATTCAAACAGGTAATCACTGGTCACAGGACACACTTGCCACTTGCCACTTGCCACTCACAACTTGGCTCATCATCAAGTGCTAAAACATGCATTGCTTTTTATGCAATGGAGCTACGAGCACAATGGTTCATTGTAGTCGGTGTCCTTCGTGGTGCATGCATAAAAACTATGCGCCAGGATATACTGTACCACTGTTTGTTATACCCTTGCAGAGGGTATGATAAGTCACTCACGAAATGTATAACGTTCTGTAAAAGATTTCAATTGAATTCGAATGCAATCACATATATATAGATATTTTTTTAAGATTTAAAACTTTTCTGAACGCAGTCAAAAATGATAACAATCATTATGATTATACAAATTTAAAGGCAAATGATTGCGATCAGTTTGATAACATAAAGTCGTAAAATCACTGTACAAATCCCATGGATTTTTAGATCAAATAATTAAGATTTTGGTAGTCTCTCAGTTGTAAAACTTTATTCCTACAAATTGGAAGAGACGCGTCTTTTATATGCTGTCAAAACATGTGTCGGAAGAGGCAAGATCGGTCTACTATATACTTTAATTACTATACTTTATACTTATTTACTATACTCTGCCATGGGAATGATTAGTAGATATTCAACATTCAGTAGGAAAAACTATTCTGTTTTTTCTTTTTTAAATATATCATCGAAAATCACAGAATAGGTATTTAATGTTGTTTGAAACATCCTGAATAATCTTTGGCTTTAATCAATCCTTAATATCAAACAGCTGACATAGGAACCATCTTTAGAAAATCAATCTTTAGTATGAAAACTAGTTTGACTTTTCAGATATTTCAGCCAAACTCACCGATTGTGTATTTGATATTGTCTTATATATCCTTAATAAATTTGTGAATTCATAGCTGTTATAGGAATGATAACTACAAAGATTTTAAAACTACAATCTCTGGTCTGCAAGGGTATCAAATCTTCGGTGTGTCTCGAGCATGACTTTCATTCTTCTGGTCTTTTTTGTGTGCTGTCTCCCGCTGTGCAACGAGCTGCATTAAGATGATGCCAACACAATCGGGAGTCAGCGAGGCGACAACAACGGCGACTTGCTCTCTCTCTCTCTCTCTCTCTCTCTCTCTCTCTCTCTGTGTGTGTGCTTTGCTGCTTTGTTTTGTGCAACGTCCGTATCCTGGAGTCCCGTTGCTGCTGCTGCTCATAAATGTTTAAACCGTTGGCATGTTGCATGACGCTGTCGCGGTTCGTTTCCCCTTTTGGTTCCAGCTCCTTTATTTTGGCATAGAAATACTTTCACATAATATATATATATATATATTATATATTTTTATAGATATTTCTTACAACCTTTGTTCGGCCATTTCCCATTCAACGCCTTCGGCCACGCCCACGTCATTAATCGCCTGAGCATATTTCGATTAAATTTCAGCATATGGCTGAGTGTCCTTTGGATCCTGCTTGACGATGCTCGCAACGCATGATTTCCATGATTTTAATTAAGAAAATGCCAGACGTGCCACATGCCACATGCCACATGCAACATACCATCATCGACATCGTCATCTTCACAAGACGAGAAACGCACTCAAGTGCAATTAAAGCCAAATTAAAATCAATAATTTGATTAAAAATGCAACATTCAATGCAATGCATTTCATCCTTGGCCAAGGCGGCAGGTGATGATTGGGGGAGGGGGAGAGGGGGCGTGGCACGCAAGCAAACATCAAACAGATTATGGCACGCGCTTGGGAAATGCATTGCTCTGTTGTTGATTTTCTCAATTGATATTTTCCCAGAATTAATATTAAAAAAATGTATTTATACATATGAAAATAGTAAAAAGAAATCTTCACTCGTTTAACAATTCAAATAAAACGATATTTCAATGCGCTTTTATGGAAAAGCAATTGGAAAATGGTCAAGATGAAAATCAACAATTTATGGCTTCAGTAAAAAACGAGAATGGTAGCAGCTGTTGTACTATAAAACGCTTCAGGCAATCAAAACTAGCGAAGCGTCAGATTAAGCTTAGACTTAGCTAAAATCATAAATTTTTAGGAATTTTTTAATGCGAAATTATTGTAGTTTAAGCGCATTAATTTGTTTCCACAACAAATAGGTTTGTTTGTTTTCGAAATAGAAATCTTGGCATAATTCTGATTGTTCCGAAAATCTTCCTTTTTTTATATACATTTACTTAAAGCTTAGTATAAAGATTTAAATATTATTATTTAAGCAGATATAAGAATGAAACTAATGGAATTGTTAAATAGAAAATTCGTTTAAAAAAAGTGTAGCATACTTTTAAGGGCAGTCAAAAAATTCATAGATATTCACAAAACTATTCTTTTAAAGTTGTTTAAACCTGGCATTCAGTCACAATAAGTTGGATTTTGTAAGGAAAATTTGTGTAGGTTTAAAATTTACTTAGGTATAATATTATACAAAATGAGACTTACCCTTAAAGAATGAGCTCATCAAAAAACTCTTGAAATAAGGCAATGGAATTCCCTGTGCCACTTGGTGGTTCCTTTTGATGGAATGCCACCATCAATTTCGACGGCCTATTGAAATGAAAGCAAACAACAATCGACAATCAAAGGCCACAGTGGAACAAAAGGCAATTGAATAGCCCTCGTTATAGACATATATATTGATAATGACAATGCAACTGCAATTGTCTGCAATAATTCGATTAAGATTAACGCAATGTATTTTGTATCTTTGTATCTTTTCAGCTGGTTCAAGGAGGAGAACGAGCAGCTGCTGCCGCTGCAGTTGAGTGAACGCATTACCATTGTATCCGCGGGTCTGCTCAAAATCACCAAGGTAGGTTGCCCCCTTTTGCATCTGCCCCTTTCCCTTTCCCTTTCCCTTTTCACAGCCATCCAATTGTCAGCATGGAAATGAAAGCCAAATATTGTGATTGCCATTGATTTATGCCATTGCAGGCGCGTCTCGAGGACAGTGGCAAATATCTGTGCTGGGTAAACAATACAGCTGGCGAGGAGACCATTCAAGTGTCGCTCACGGTGACAGGTAAGTGCAGAGACAGTAGACAAAGACAGTAGACAGAGACAGTAGACAGAGACAGTAGACAGAGACAGTAGACAGAGACAGTGGAAGATGGTTGGTTAGGGAGTTCAACACATCGATACCTACTATATAAATCAACACTCCAACACATTTCTCCCATCAACTCGGCTCAGCCCCGTTGACAGCACATCTGCAGCCGCAGGTTCAGACCGTTGATGTGGACAAGGATGCGCAATTCCAATGCATTGTCTCTGGGCATCCGGTGCACGATGTCAACTGGCTGCATGACGGCAAACCCATTTTGAGAGACAATCGCGTCGAGGTAAACTAACTCAGCTCAACTCAACTTCTTAACATTTCTGCAAGCCCTCCACAAAATTATTTCATTTCATTTTCTCACTTGGCTTAATTAAATGTATATTCATGCGTGGTTTTCATTCAACTCGATTCACAGTTTCCATTTACTTTACTTATTTTCATACTTCTGTTCAACAATTTTTCTTTGTCAAAACTTAAGCGTTTGGCTTTTCATTGTTTGACATTTACCTTAATTCTGCATCACATTTTTACACTTTTAAAAATTTGAATTTTGTTCCAACACGGTCCACTTTTTCCATACCCAAACCTTGACATTTTTTCAAAATTTTCTATCGGCTTTAACTTTGTCAAAACTTTACCGATTTTGCTGCGGAATATTAATATTTTTATTATTTGATCTCTAATTAAATTTTGCATTAAAACTTTACACATTTGGTAAATTTATATTTTATTTCAATACTGTCCACTTTTTACACAAATATTTCCAAAACCTTCAAACTAGTTTGGAGTAAAATTTTAATTTTTAAATTTTAATGATTCTCTTATAATTTTTTTACTGCATTCAAATCAGGTTTTAAGAATATTATAGATATTAAAATTTAAAAAGTATTCGGTTTTTGTAATTATATATTTAGCGAATCTTTCAATATCTTGTCATACCCAAAACTTCTTTGATCCTCTCTACTCCATCTCAGATACTGACGGATCCGGCGCGTTTAATCATTAAGAAGGTGCAGAAGGATGATCCCGGCATGTATCAGTGTTTTGTGTCCAATGAGTGGGAGCAAATCCAATCAACAGCTGAGCTTCAATTGGGCGGTAAGCCGGGGCGTATTAGTAATATTATTGACACATCATAAATTGCCAAAATGACCTTCTTCTTCCACATTTTGTAGAGGGCGTTGCTCATCATAAATTAATGTGCTGTTGGCCATATTAAATGGCCACTTAGGCCAGCAAACATACAAACAATTAATTCCACTCTCAATGTCCCCCTTTTGATGAGATTTCTATATATATATATATATATAGACAACTCTCGTCTAATTTGCGGCAGCAAATCAAAAGCATGAAATTTGCTTCGAATAACGACAGCCGCAACAACCACAGACAAATAAATGTTTGTCATAATTGCATTTCATTAATTTCTAATTTGGCAAATTGCTGGCATTTTTCTGCAACAACAACAACGAGAACAACAACAACAACAACAATAAAGGCAACAAAAGCGAAGCAGGCCATAAAACGCAGAGCTGACAACTTAATTTTATTACCAGCACTAAAAATCTAGCCACAGCCACTAAACACACACACACACAATGAGAAGCAAGCACACATTGTAACATTTAGCAGCCTTGGGGAGAGATAGAGAGAGCGAGACAGCCACACACACGAGAGAGAGAGAGAGAGAGGAAGAGAGAGAGAAACTGAAGCTAGACAAACGATGGGGACACATTCGCAACGTTTTTGATTTGCTTTTAGGCACAAACGGAAATTGATTTCGATATATTATTGGCATGCTTAACACAGACACACACACACACACACACACACACACACACTCGCTTTGGTGTTAAAAGCTTCTGACGCGCAACCAAAAATGTTCGCAGCGCCATTAAGCGACCGGATATGGCAGCAATTGTGTCAACGTTGCCTCTCTATGTATGTGTGTGTGTGCACTCTGTATATGTGTGTGTGTATATATTTGTTGTAACATCAACAGCAGCAAATAAATATAGCTGCTTATAACTGGCAATGTCGATGCCAAAGATATATTTATTTTCTACACCAAAAAAAAAAAAAGAAACAGAAAACTACTTGCATTGGTTTTTCGTCCTTGCCGGAAATTGATACAATTTTCATCAGCTGGATAACATTTGCTGCCTTGTCAAATGCATTTTCCGCTTAGCTGAAGTGAAAGCTCAAGGCAAAGCCAAGTGGAAAGTGAAGAAAAGGAAAAGGAAAAGAAAAGGGAAAAAAGCCAAAAGAAAAATAACGCTGAAATAGCATATTTTCAATCTCAATTTGATTGTAAGCAAAAACTTACGAAACTAAAAGTGAAATGCGAAACATGAAATGTGAGATATATAAGTATATTATAAATTATATGTTTAAAATTGCGCACTCAGCTGTTATTAATGTGTCTTAAACTTGTTAAGGCATAAAGCTTATTTATTAACAAATTTAAAATATGGCCAGCTTAGGCTTTTGCCCCAAAGCCTTTGTTATAAGCCCTTTCAAAGGACACTTCCAGCTGAGCCGAGTTCGCTTTAGGCCATTCAGCTGGCTTAGCTCTGTTGAAGCTAAATCCTTGGAAATTCTGTCATAGAATTTTCAATCAAAGTTTAGTGTTTTTGAGGGCAACATCTTCGATTTTATACGGCGTTTAAAAACTTCTCATATGTCTTTTTTTTGTAGTTCTATAACTGAAAATTATTTTTAAGAATCTATTATGTAAAAGGTAAAGATAATTAGTAATAACTATTTATCATAAATAAAGTTGGAATAGTTTTCATAGCTAAAAATTAGAGTACTTATTAGAGTACTATCGTAACCGAAACAAAACTTTTTTATTATACCGAAACCCAAAAACCGAAATTAACCCAAATGAAATAAACATTAAGATTTTAAAGAAAAAAACGTGAAATTAAGTTCAAAAGTACTTTTTTACCCAAATTTTATCACCTGATGTCGATTAAAAGAATAAATTCAAGATCTAAAATTTTTGAAAATTCTCGAAAAATGTTAAGGGGTAACTATGCAAAATTTCCGAAAAAAACGAATTTTTCAAAATCATCCAATTTTGATGCCAAATCAATATTTGCATAATAAAATGGTTAAAAAATCATCCCTTTTGAAAATCGATCAAGATTTGACAAATCTATTCAAACTTAAAGAATACCATGTACTATATATGAGGGAACCTTTTGCAGTTTTCGGCTCAAATCTCAAAGAAACGAATCGAAAATTAGTTCAAAAGAAGTTTTTTACCCTAATTTTATCACGTGCAATCGATTAAAAGACTAAAACAAAGATTTAAAATTTTTGAAAATTTTCGAAAAATGTAAAGGGGTAACACTGTAAAAATCGACAATTTTTCGAGAAAAAAATGTTTGTCTCATAATCAAAAAATTTAAATGCAAAGTTGAAGTTGGGTTAATATTATGAAAAATAAGACATTCCTCAGGGAAATCGGATGAGCTTTGATAAAGCTGTGCAGGTTGAAAGTCCAAAGAGTCGACATTTCTCATATATGGAGAATTTACAATAATTGAAACATTGTTGCACACAAACTTGTTTATTTTTTTTATCTATCTGAACCAATTTTGAATACAATCAGATGACATTGAAGAGAACTAAAATTTACTTTAAAGTTGTTTATTTAAATAGGATTTCGTGAACTTTTGAAACAGCCCTCGTTTTTTTGGCATACCATTAAATTTTAGTGCTTTCTAGCTTTGTTGTGGGCAACTCACACACACACACACACACTTACACACGCACACCTCAAAACGAGCTCATTGATGAAATGCCAGATAATCGAGTGAGTTTCACAAATGAGATGGGGAGCATGAAAAGAGAGTGGAAAAGGGCAAGGGTAAAGGGGAAGGGAAGGAGTATCGAAATTATGCGCAGCTTAAAGCACTCTTATCTCTTATCATTTTAGATGCGTCGCCGGAACTGCTTTATTGGTTTTCGGAGCAAACACTGCAGCCGGGTCCAACGGTATCATTGAAATGCGTTGCCACCGGAAATCCACTGCCGCAATTTACATGGTCTCTGGACGGATTTCCGGTAAGTTTGGCCTTGCCACACACACACAGCTTGGCATCTTGATAGTGCCCAAAAGGGACAGATAAAGATAGAGTGAGTGAGTGAGTGAGTGAGTGAGAGAGAGAGAGAGATTTTGATGAAGGTGAGCTTCACACACACACACACACACACACACACGTGCTGAGCACTTACTTAGCAGCATCATCAGCATCATGAGCATCACGAGCAGCACCAGCATCGGGCGCAAAGCGGAAATGCAGGCAGCGTTTCCGTTTCCGTCAACGTCGTCGCAACGTTACGTTACGTTTACGTATTGAGTTTGCCGCATTTGCTGATGATGTTCAAACTGCAGGATGTGCCAAGGAACATGCATAAATGTTTACGAAAACGCGTTGCTTTTTTCTCACTCCTCTTAACCAACCCCTAACCTCCCCTCAGCCGCCTTCACTTGGCGGCATTTGCTTTACTTTGCTTTCCTACTCTTTCTCTCTAACTCTCACAATCTCTCACTCTCTCCCTCTCTTTGTCTCGCTGCCCATTTTCAAAGATTTGTTTCGTTTATTTGCATAAATTTCCATTTTCTTTAGACTCTTTCACTTCTGCAACGTCTTCAGCCTTGAGCTGTTAACACTCTCTCTCTCTCTCTCTCTCTCACACATTCCCTCTCCTTTTCCTACTTCCTTCCTTTGATCTACCCTAAGCCTAGTGTAAATTTTATGCAATTTCAATCAATTCGATTTACATGAATTTTTCATAGTTTTTGCTTCGCTCGACAAACGCTACGAAAATTCTCGTCTAATTGACACATTTTCTAGACTCTATTGTTTATTCTGTCTCTGTCTCTAACTCTTGCACTCTTCTGGCTTGCTTAGATACCAGACAGCTCACGCTTCTTAGTGGGTCAATATGTTACCATACACGACGATGTCATCAGCCATGTGAATGTTTCAAATGTCAAGGAGGAGGATGGCGGTGAATACACCTGCACGGCGCAGAATGCGATTGGCAAGTGAGTGGCCACAGTTCCATAAATAAAAAATACAACCCTTCACACACACACACACTCACACACACAGAGTCATATCTATACACACACACAGAAGTCTACTCTGATAGGGGCATAAAAAGCATTTCCATGCTAAATCATAAATTTAATTGTAGCCTGGCTGAATAAAAACTAGAACTATAAGACAACAACGACAGCTGGTGCGACTAGAAAATACCCTGTTAATGTAATGAGTGCATAAGTTCAAAGGTCTTCACTAAATAATTTATTCAAGTTGCTTAAGCTTAAGCCCCAGTTGAATCTTTAGTTTGTCGAGAAACAAAAACAATCCAATAATTAAAGCTTATTTAAGCTGCTAACTTTTCTAATTTAACAAAAATGTTTTTTTTTTTTAACTTATATTAGAATAAAATTTAAACCAAGAGTTTCGAGAATCTGAATCTCATATAATTTAAGTTTTAAAATATCACAGGTAATTTTAGAAACTTCCGAACTTCAAAAACTTTAGATTTAACTTTAGTTAGTCTTTTCGCTAGGCTCAAAACAAACAGCTTAAAGCTCAAAAAGCTTCTCTAATTTATTAATATTATTATATGGCATTGGAGAAGACTTTTAAATGATTGGATTTCAAGTCCTAGGTCAGAACTTATTTTAAGGTTTTAGAAAAGCCGCCGCGCACTTCGGTTTGTCACCTGACCTGACCTGTTGGTCAGGTGACAATCCAGGGGGAGCCGCGTGGAGGCAGTGCGTCGACTTGGAGAGAGCAAAGACAAGGTCAAGGATCCTGCTGGATGGCATTCAGCAAACAAGTCGAATGCGATCAGTCACTTTGCCTTGTTTACTCTCTCCCAATCCCCCCATTCTAATTTGTTAATATATTCAACAATTTCCGACTATAATAGTTAATGATCTCAGATTTAGACTTATGCTAGACTCATTTCATTAATAAAACAACTTAGCCCACTTTTTTCAACTTGAGCAGCATTTTGATGGATTAGCTTAAATGCCCGTTATAGCTATTTTTCTACAGGGTATTTGAACAATGGAGCCGCATTGTTTGCCGGCAAAAGCGACAGAAAATCCAAACAATTTGCCGAGTCAGGCTTTTTAGCAGCGGCAGCTGTATACAAAATGGTTCCCCTCCACACACACACACACACACACACACACAGACACACACACACACACACACAGACACACACAAACACACTGACAGAGTAACACAAAGTTGCATGGCCCACTAAACGTTAGTTATGAGTTGTATATGTATATATATATATATATATATATGTATGTCTGTGTTTTTTATATATCGCCTTAGGGTCTCGCATAGCGCCAAAGTGAACATCTATGGATTGCCGTACATACGGGAAATGCCAAAAATAACAGGAATCTCTGGCTCTGATTTGATTGTTAAATGTCCTGTGGCTGGTTATCCCATCGACAAAATACACTGGGAGCGAGGTAATATACAACATATGTGCATACACATTAAATATATATATACAATACTCAATACACATGCATGTCTATTTGTTTAAGCCCACATTTACCATTTCATATTTACTTGTATCTCTCATTTGACCATTTGCTTTTATTTTCTGCTCTTTATTTGTTTACTTTGCCCCTCGCTCTGTATTTGTTATTAAAAATGTCATGTTTGTTATGGCGCATATCAATGAATATTATTATTAAAAAACTGCCAAATGAACGCAGCACATTTTTTATTTAACTCTTTTCATTTTCATTTTCAATTTCAATTCATTTTTTCTGTTTCAAGCGCCATCAATTTGACATTATTACGAGTCTACCTTAAATTCAGAGAACTCTTAACTCTCATTACTTTTTTTTAAACACTTTTTGAAAACTTATGCGAGTTCTATGCAGTTTAATATTTTTAAATATTTTCAAATAAAATAAATGAGCAAGTTATTTCGCTTTTCATTTGATTTATATTTACAAAGTGTAAAGTCATTTACGTTTTAAAATTATTTCCATATAATTTAGTTCTCAAATTATGTCTTAACTCCAACTCAAACTTTTCTTACTCATTTCGTTTTAAATACAATTTAGTTACGAATTTTAAAAACTCATAATTTTCCATTTTTAATCGATTGCCAAACGCGAATGTAAATCATAAAAATTAAGACTATAAAAAATACGAGTCATAAATTGCACAAGTTTGTTTTATGCGATTTTTGGCAATTAATTTGGCGACTTTCTCGTTTTTCTCTCTTCTCTTTCTGCTCTTTACTCTTGCATTTTATGTGATTTTATGTGAAATGTGAAAAGATGGGCAAACGCTGCCCATAAATCGGCGACAGCGGGCCTACAACAATGGCACCTTAATTATCGAGCAGCTACAAAGACTGGAGGATGCCGGGACGTATACGTGTATGGCCCAGAACAAGCAGAAGCAGACGTCGCGGCGGAACGTGGAGATTCAAGTGTTGGGTGAGTTGTTGCGTATACGCAGCGTATGCGTAATATGCGGATGAGATGCGATCTGCGTCTTTACAATCCGTTTTCTTTGATTTCCAATATTGAAATTAGAAAGTTGCTGTTGCTGTTGCTGAATGGCAACTATTCCAATTAGAATGGCAACAGAACTATGCAGCAAACTGCGGCAGCATCAACTATTTCCAGCTGCCAGCACTTTTAATGCACATGCAAAGAGGAAGCAGGCGGAGAATGAGAAGGAGGAGGAGGAGGCGTGCCACAATAAAGTCATTGACTTTTGAATGTCTGTCTCTGTCTCTGTCTCTGGCTGTTGAATGCCTCTGGCTCTCTCTCTCTCTCCTCTCGCTCTTTGCATCTCTCGCTCGCTCGCTCGCTCGCTCTTCATAATAATTTGCTGTGCGGCTCTGTTATCAGTGCGGCAGCTGTTGCTAAGCCGCATTGATGTGGCTGCTGCTGCCTTTTGGCTTTTGGCTTTTGCCTTTTTGCCAGCTGCCAGCTGCCAGCCTGGTTTGATGATAATCATGCTGGCTTAAGCCAACTTGGCAATTGTAATGAGTTTCATTTCGTTTCATTTGGTTTGGGCTTTTTTTTTGGTTACGTGTTGCAGGCATTTTTATTCTTGCCACTTTCTCATGCAACATTGACCATTGAGCTAGGCATGAGTATCGACCAAATAAAGTATCGACTATCAATGACAGTCTATCATATTGTTAGAAAAATGGACGAAATATCATTAAGATCAACATGAATCAGTTAAATTGAAAAACGTTAAATAAATGTCCTTATTGAATAATAAAATGTTTTGTCAAAAAGCCAAAGTTGATAAACATAATCACCGATATTTATGATATAAGCAATCGATACAACTTCAATATTATATATGTATATAGATATATATGTATGTCATTAATTGTTTTAATTTAATTAAAAAATTAAAATAATATTATATATATATTAATATATAAATCAATAATTCAATTATTCTTATTTGTATATTTATTTGAAATTTATTCAATTATTCTTATGTGTATATACTATATTTTAAATGAAATATTGAAATACATGACTTACCGTTTACAGTGCCGCCAAAAATCATGCCCATCCAGGCGATGACGAATATGCTGCGCGAGGGGATGCGGGCGGCGATATCCTGCCAGATCCTGGAGGGTGATTTGCCGGTCAGCTTTCGCTGGGAGCGCAACGGGAAACCGCTCATAGGCACCGGGTAAGAGAGAGCGAATTTCCAATTAATGCTACCAATTCCACTGTATTAACTTGTCCATCTGCCTGTGTGTGTTTGCCCTGCAGCAATGAGGTCATACGTCGCCTGGATGAATACTCGGCCAGTTTGGTCATCGAGCACATTGCCTCGGATCATTCGGGCAACTATACGTGCATAGCCAGCAATGTGGCGGGCACGGAGAGATTCACAGTGCCGCTGACGGTGAATGTGCCACCCAAATGGATATTGGAGCCCAAGGATTCCAGTGCACAGAGCGGCACCGATGTCCTCGTCCACTGCCAATCCGCCGGCTATCCGAAGCCCACAATCACATGGAAAAAGGCCATTGGGCCAACGCCGGGGGAGTACAAGGATTTTCTATATGAGCCGACCGTTCAACTATTTCCCAATGGCACCATCTACTTCAAGAAGATCAGCAAGGAGTCGCAGGGACATTTTCTGTGCGAGGCCAAAAACAATATTGGCTCCGGTGTCAGCAAAGTGATTTTCCTGAAAGTCAATGGTGTGTATCCGTCTCTGTCTCCGTCTCTTTCTATCTCTATCTCTGTATCTCATTGAATACAGTTATTAAACCACAAGCCAATGTCTTTCCCTCTCTTTCGTTGCCCTTTGCAGTGCCCGCACATTTCCCAACGAAAACGAAACAAATCTCTGTGGCCAAGGGCAAACAGGTCCATGTCCAGTGCAATGTCCAGGGCGACAATCCAATTGACTTCAAATGGAAGATCCAGGCAACGCAACAGTATCTTGACGAGTCGCTGGATTCACGGTAAGTCCATCTATACCTCTCTCTCTCTCTCTCTCTCACTCTCCATACACACGTTTGACTGTACACTTCACGACATGCGATTAGAAACATTTGCACTGCAGTTATACAATCGAAATTTAGATATTTTTTTAAATATCACATATATATTACATATTTATTTTTTTTTTTGGGTTTATATTTCTTTTTTCACTATAAATTGTATATATTTTAAAAATTATTAAAATCATAAAATCAAACATTTAAGATTTTATATTTAAATTGTTAAGTTTATTCTTAGTTTTATTTTATTTTATTTTACTTATTTGTAATAAGTTTATTGAATGAATATTGTAATTTTTATTGAAATAAATGTGCAATTATGCCACAAAATTTGAGATCAACGCTTTATTTACACTTTGTGAAATGCGCGTCTATTCGAATGCCCTGGGCTGTATAACTGTTGAAATCAATTGCAAGTCGATTGCATGCTGCAAATTGCTTTTAATTAAAAGAGCTGTGCAAATTGTGCAAATAGCCAACTGAAGGGGGAGGTGACGGCAAGGGGCGTGGCAAATCCAAGCTGATTCTTAGACCGCCCAATACAGACGAAATTCAATTTGCCAGTCGAGGCAATAAGTATTACAGTTATGCCAATTTCAAATAAAAAAAATAAGAATTTTATATGCCACGCAGAAGTTATCAAGGTTTTTCTTTACCCCTTCCCCCTTCCCCTGCAGGCATTTTCCATTTTCCTTTTTTGCATTTTGAGCTACAGTAAAAGCTGATTTTTTTGTTGTGTTTGCTTGTGTGCCAAATACTAAATAGTATTTTAGTATTTAAGTATTTTCCACTTGTACGTATTTTAATGTATGTGTATTTCCGGTTTTCTCTTCTCTCTCTTTCTCTTTCTTTCTCGCTCTCACTCTCTCTCTTTCGGCCGCTGCGATTGCTGCCCAAAAAACAAACTGAACGCAACACGCGTTTTATTTATTTATGCCATTTGCTCACACACACACACAAACACACACACACACACACACACACATGACTTGTGTGCATGTGTTGGCCTCGTTCGTCTTCGTCTTTGTCAACAAACAACTCGACGACGACGACGACGACGACGACAACAACAACGACAACTGCAACGTGAAAAACATTGTTATAAAATTGCATTGCGTCGCTCACGTTGCGCAAACACGTATCCGTATCCGTGTCTGCATTTGTATCTGTATCTGTATGTGTATCTGTATCTGTGCAAATGTATTCGCATCCGCAAACGTGTATACGTTAACGCATACGTAAACTCAAACGTATTCCCTTATTCACACACTCATTCGTATTCGTATCCGTATCCGTATCTCGACATCTCGCCATCGTCGTGTGTATCTTGTATCTCTTAAATGCATTTACTTGCATATAAATCACACTCACACAGCTACACAATACGAGATCAAGTGCTCGACGACGGCATGGTCTCCGAATTGGGCATTTCGCACACATATCGCCAGGATACTGGCATTTATATCTGTCAGGCCAACAATGCATTTGGACAGGTAAGAGCAAGCTGACACTTTTCTACCACAACACACACACACAAACACACGCACACACACACACATACATACAACAGCACTTCTACCAGGGCTGCATACAAGTTTGAGCATTAAACAATAGTCAAACTATTTTTTGCTTATTTCTTAAAATAATTCTAATTATTAAGGGCATGTGATTTCAAGTTAAGATACATAAGTATTTATAAATAAAAAATTTAAAAAACCATAAACAGGAAATTTATGAAAAAGATTTCAAGCTGAAATTACTGATTAAACTTAAATTGTTTAAAGTATCTATATTATTGATTCACTAAAAGTCAACTTGTTTGAGTTTTTCAATTAAATAAATAATGAGCTTTAAATTAAAATAAATACATATTATTTATTTGCTATAAATCAACTTGATTGAGTTTTTAAATAAATAAATAATAAAGTTTTGGACACGATTTGCCATGCTAGAAAGTTTTGTAATTTTAATACAAGTGCAATATTTTAAAAAGGAATTTTAGGTTTCATGTCAGATGAAACAAGTGCTGTTAAAATGTATAAAAATAATAAATAAATAAAAATAAATTATGCTCTCCAGCAACACAGATATTGATACTATTTTTGATTCGAGTTAAAGGAGACGTTATATGAAATTGAAGGTCATACATTTTATTGATAAAATATGGTTTTCTTAAGAACATTTTCTGAATGTGGCTATAGAACAATTGTATTTCATATTTTTGCCCTTTTCTGTGTATTTAATTAAATGGAATTTAAGCTGTTAATTAAGAGTCGTGTTGAATCTTTGGCTTGAGCCATTTTAAATGTGGACAGTTAATGCCATTTATCAGGCTCAAAGGCTTAATTGATGCAGTGCAGCAAAGAGTGACCATAACTGGGATCGATCAACAGCCCTATGCCACACACACACACACACACACACACACACACACACTTACACACACCTATATATAGCACACTCACACACATGCAGACTTGGTCGCCTTATGTTTGCAAGTTGTTAACGGCCGTGACGCTTTGTGGCCCAAACGAATGACGCCTCATTGCCGCTTTTAGCTGGCAACAGTTGTTAGCCCTAATTTATGGCATTTTGAATTGGCCAACAGCAATGAGGCGGCGTTTAATAAAGTCTTTCGAGTGCTTAACCCTTTTTGAACTTTGGACAGGACGAGATGTCCATACAGCTGATCGTCCAGGAGGTGCCGGAGCAGCCCAAGAATCTGCGCATCAACTCGCAGCAATCGCGCAGTCTGCAGTTGACATGGAGTCAACCCTTTGCCGGCAACAGTCCCATCGAGCAGTATCACATCTACTACAAGCAAATCTCTGGTGAGTTGAGAGACTAAAAATCAGACTGAAAATCTGATTTAATCAGAAAATATCAGATATATTTAATTAGATTAGAATTTGAAACAAATTTAAATTAGTAATAACTTAATTACTTTTTTAACTATTAAAATCATTAGATGTTTCAATTTACATTTCTAAATAATTGAAAAGTTGCTTTTTTTAAATTTGAAATATTGAAAATCAAAACCGAATGTATTAGAAAAAGAACAAGAATCATCAGAAATTTATGACATTATTTTCGGAATTCTTTTGAATTTGCTTGACAAAAAAATTAATTAATAATCAAGGGAAAGTACTAAAAAAATGTAATATTGTTGGTATTTCTTATACCATTTATAAATTTAATTTTCAAACAAAATTAAATAGTATTTTTAGTTTAAATAATGAAATTGGAAAATAATAGTTTAACTAAGAGAATCAAATAAAACTGGAAGTTTAATTATGATTTTTGAATGTTGTTTGATGAGCACTTTGTTGACTTTTTCATAGATTCGCTGAATTAATCCCATGAAAGGGTTAAATATTATGATAAAATTCATTAATAATTTTCTAATTTAATTTTGAAACACTAGATATTTGGCAAAATGCCGAGCACATTGACATCAGCGGCGC
Source organism: Drosophila rellima (assembly GCA_035043635.1). Lineage (NCBI taxonomy): Eukaryota > Metazoa > Arthropoda > Insecta > Diptera > Drosophilidae > Drosophila > Drosophila rellima. Next base: position 3,265,288 of record JAWNMV010000529.1, read on the forward strand.
CCAGACGGTGATCAACATCGGGCAGCTGCGTCCGGCCAAGGCCTATCACATCCGCATGTCGGCGGAGAACAAGCTGGGCGCCTCGGAGTTCTCCGAGGTGGTCCAAGTGACCACGCTGGAGGAGGTGCCGTCGGGTCCACCGTTAACGGTGCGTGCCGAGGCCAAGAGCTCGACGGAGATCTCCGTGACGTGGGATGCGCCCGAGCGGGATCATTGGAATGGCATACTGCTGGGCTACTACGTGGGCTATCAGATGTCGCTGACGCCCGAGGACAAGGAGGTGAATCCCACCCAAGGCTTCAGCTTCAAGACGGTCGAGGTGCGATCGCATTTTGGGGGCGAGACGGTGCTCGGCAATCTGAACAAGTTCACCCAATACCATGTGATTGTCCAGGCCTATACGAGCCAAGGCAGCGGGCCGCCCAGCAAGGAAATTGCCGTGCAAACAATGGAGGATGGTAAGTGGGCGTGGCAGCACGGCCTCACATTGATTGGATTTGTTAATTGCCCGTGCGAGGCAGGAAAAAAAAATGAAGAGAAATGAAACTGGCAAACTGGCGCCGTCTGGCAAAACGTTTAATAAACTCCATCCGCCTGCCTCTTTACTCAATTCCCCCCCTCTTTCTCTCTCTCTCACTCTCTCTCTGTCTCTTTCGCTCTTTCGCAGTGCCCTCATCGCCGCCGGAATCGCCGCAATGCGATGTGCTTGGCTCCACATCGATTTATATCACCTGGTCACCGCCGGATATTGACGGACAAAATGGCAAAATCAAGGGCTACAAAGTGTTTTACATATCGGTCGATGAGCTTTACGGTAAGTCCTTCAACACGCCCTTCCGCCCCCCTCCCCCCCTTTTGCACTCTTTCCCCCTCTCAATCTCTGTGTCTCTCTGTCTGCAATTGCTGCGTATCTCTGGATGGCGAATTGTTTGCCTCGCAAATTACTTTAGCGGCACTGGGATTGAGTTTGTGCGGGCAACGGGAAACGCGAGAGGGCGGTTGAAATTGGGAGATTGGGGGGGCTTGGGGATTCAGTATTGGTATTGGGGAATTTCAGCGCAATTATGCAATGCCATTAACCCATTAACCTGCACAACTCAAATACTTTGCCTACCTGAATTTCCATTCGATTCGTTTCGCTGCGATTTCAAACAGCTGAAGGCCAGCGAACATTTTTTTGAAACAGTGCTTCAACTTGTTTTTAAAATTATACAAATTATGCACAACTCTTTTTTAAATTTGTACTTAATACGCAATCTATTTTTTGGCATATTTAATATTTTGTAAGCCTTTAATAATTAACTATAAAGTGCTAGGCACTTTAAATGCTGAGCAGCAGTTAGATAAAAAAATGTAGCATACTTTTTGGGGACAGTCAAAAAGTTAACACAATAAATTAGAATAGAATCAGGCAACAAATTAATATTTTTAATATGGGAAATAAATAATATTTTTACTATTTAAATATTATACTACATTATATATTTAATATAATATAATTATAAAAAGAGGCTTTCAATAGACTTGCACAGATATAGTAAATATAATTATTATAACTATTATATATATTAATAATTATAATATATAATATTAATAAAACCCTGTATAATTTCAAAAGTTACACATACATTTCCAATAATGTCGGGTATTTAATAACTATATTATAAACCCGATTATATGGCACTTCAGTTTCCATAAGTTTATGTTATTTCTTTAACATTTTAATAGCCCAACCTTAGTCACACTTTAATGGAGTCATATTGATCCTTTACCCTTTTTGCCTTACGCCTTGTTCGACTGTAATAAACAAACTCTTTGCCATGGTTCCTTTTAATTAGCCTTCGTCTTTTTAGCGTCTTCATGTTGCTTGCCAATCATTGCTAATTGTTGTTGTTTCTCTCGTTTTGTTCTTGCTGCTGTTGCTGTTGTTGCTGCCCGATACAGAAACCGATCCGGAGGTTGTCAAGTCAACAAATCAATACGTCACCATTGAGAATCTGCGCAAATATACCAACTATACGGTCTGGGTTTTGGCTTACACCAAAGTGGGCGATGGGATGAAAACCAAACCATTTTATTGCCGCACCCATGAGGATGGTAAGTGGCAGCCGCGGTTCAATGAACGCAAACGAGGCACGGCACATCCCCTTACCCTTCCCCTTCCCTTGCCACTTCTACTTCCCCTTTCCTGACACCCTGCGAGTCATCGTCATCGTCATCGTCGTCGTCGTCGTCGTCGTCGTCGTCGTCGCCTCGTTTGCAATTTCATGCAGCGCTTTTTATTTATTTCTGAGCTTTGCCTTTCATTGCAATTGCTTTTATTTATATATGTATGTTTTCTCGTTTGTTCTTCCATCTCTCTTTCTTCTACTCCTTCTGTCTTTGTCCTCTGCTTCTTCGTCGTAGTGCCCTCGGCGCCGCAAGCAATCAAGGCAATACCCGCATCGAGCACCAAAATCATCATATCCTGGCTGCCTCCAGACCTGCCCAATGGTGACATCGTAAGTAGTTCCAGTTTCAGTTCCATTTCCACCAGAGTTGAATGCATTTATCTACAGCTAGTCACGTAACTTTTTTGACACTTTACACAATTCGCATAATTTGTAGTTTTGTCAAAAATCAAATACCTTAGCTTGTTTTTTTTTCAACCACTTTAATATAATATTTATATTTAATATAAATATTATAAACCCAATGAGTTCGACTATTTTTAAAAATAAAAAACAAATATTGTAGTTTTTTATGTTGTTCATCAACACCGTTACGTGACATACTATTTAATAGTATCAGGAAAATAACCACTTTTCAAAAATTGTAGAATCTTAAAACCTTCTTTGTTGTTTCACTTAGTGCCTAGCCAGGAATAAAGGAAAGAGCAATTGCTGCTCTCGGAGCCACTGCGTGCCCACGTGCGCTGTTCTAGATGCACTAATTATCGTATCACTTTCTTTTTAGTCATCAACACAGTTACTTGACATACCATATAATAGTATCGGGATAATCAACCAAAATATCATATTATATTAATAAATATCGGCAATATTTCATTGAATTAAAGTCACTAAGACTTATATAGCCAAATTAATAACGGAAAGAGCAATTGCTGCTCTCGGAGCCACTGCGCGCCCACCGCTAGATTTTAGCAGTGAATGCAATAATTATCGTATCACTTTTGATTTGAATAAAATGTATCTGTATCGACACTCATCACTAATTAGTTAAACAATTTGTACCATCCCCCTGCAGACTGGTTACACCTTCTACATGTCCATGCTGGAGGGGGGACGCGAGGAGGGCACTCACAAGCGCCTGCTGGGTCCCTATGTGGAGATGCACGAGACGGTGCGCACCCAGGAGTCGGCCACCTATCAGTTCTGGCTGACGGCCTCCACGAAGATGGGCGAGGGCGAGAAGACGCAGGTGGTGACAGTGCCGCCCAATAATAAGGTGCCGGCGCGGATTGTCTCCTTTAGCCAGCGCATTGTAACGCCCTGGAAGGAGCATCTGGAGCTGCCGTGTCGCAAAGTGGGTGCACCTGCTCCGGTGACGATTTGGCGCCAGGATGGCCACAACATGGAGACGAGTGCGAGGAAGACAATTGCCAAAAATGGCACCCTGTATATGCGGGAATGCCAAGCGAGCGATGCGGGCAATTACACGTGCAGTGTGGAGAACACGTGGGGCAAGGATGAGATTGTGTACAACATTGTGGTGAAGGTGCCACCGGAGGCACCCAATCTGACCGTGGTCAACACGTATACGGACAGCCTGCATCTGGAGTGGCTGGACAACAGTCACGGGGGCAGTCCCATTCTGGGCTATGTCATCAACTACAAGCGCGACAATGGCGATTGGGAGGAGCTGCAGGTGGATGCCAAGACCAATTCGCATCTGCTGAGCAATCTGTGGTGCGGCACACGCTATCAACTTTACATCACAGCCTATAATAAGATTGGCACTGGTCTGCCCTGCGACATTGTCAACTCCTTCACCAAGGGCAATCCTCCGGTGCAACCGAAACACTCCCAGATGATCACCAACAACTCGACGAGCGTCACCTGCTGGCTGGACTCCTGGGGCGATGGTGGCTGTGGCATTTTGTACTTCATGATCGAATCCCGTGTCTATGGCCGATCCACCTGGAATGTCATCTCCAATCACATTGCGCCCACCGAGCGCATTTACACGGTCAGCGATTTGGTGCCCGGCACCAAATATCAGATCAAGGTGACGGCCCACAACAATGCCGGCTCCACCACTTCCGTCTATAACTTTACCACACTCTCCCCGCAGGGCGGTAAGTCTTTAAGGTCAACCCATTTAACAGGAATTATTATTTAACATATTCCCTTCGCCTTTTGCAGTTCTCTATAATACGGATCACTCCACGCCCGTCTCCCACATGAGTGATCTGCCCTTCTATGCCAACTTCAAGCTGCTGCTGCCCATTTGCATCTCCCTGTTGATGCTTCTGGCCCTGATCGCCGCCGCCTTGTTCCTCCGCAAACGTAGTAAGTAACCGGAGAATCGAATTTTCCATCTCTTAAAACATCGGTGGGCACGCAGTGGCTCTGAGAGCAGCGACTGCTCTTAAAATTAAAATTTTTGAAATTTCGAAAAACCAAACCCTTTGCTAAACATCGCAAATTGTGGAAAAAATAAACTAATACAATTTGAATGCAAAATGAATTCAAATGCCAAACCATGAATAAAATGACATTCCGCTTGAAAATCGCATCAGTTTTGGCGAAGCAAGAAAGGTTTGAAGTTGGACGACCTTTGAACTAGCTACTTTACAAGTCAATTTTTTTGTTCATTTTGGGATGATTTTTTACAAAAATATTAAACGTCTAAGAATCAATTTTAAACTGTTGTTTTATACTAATTATGACATAAGGAGTTGATTAAATGTGAAAACTCGTGATTTAAAATTTTGAAATTTCGAAAAAGCACAGGGGGGACCCTTTGCTGAAAAATCGAAAAATGAGGCAAAAAAATTATATTAAAGAAATTAATAAAATTTGAATGCAGAATGAATTCAGATGCCAAACCATGAATAAAATGACATTCCGCTTGAAAATCGGTTTAGTTTTGGCGAAGCAAGAAAGGTTTGAAGTTCGACGACCTTTGAACTAGCCACTTTACAAGTCAATTTTTTTGTTCATTTTGGGATGATTTTTTAAAAAAAAATGAAAGGTCTCAGAATCAATTTTAAACTGTTGTTTTATACTAAATATGACATAAGGAGTTGATTAAACGTGAAAACTTAAGATTTTAAATTTTGAAATTTCAAAAGAGCACAGGGGGGACCCTTAGCTGAAAAATCGAAAATTGAGGCAAAAAAATTATATTAAAGAAATTAATAAAATTTGAATGCAGAATGAATTCAGATGCCAAACCATGAATAAAATGACATTCCGCTTGAAAATCGGATCAGTTTTGGCGAAGCAAGAAAGGTTTGAAGTTGGACGACCTTTGAACCAGCCACTTTACAAGTCAAAATTTTTGTTCATTTTGGGATGGTTTTTTACAAAAAAATAAAACGTCTCAGAATCAACTTTAAACTGTTGTCTTACACTAATTATGACATAAGGAGATCATAAAAAGTGAAAGCTCGAGATTTAAAATTTTGAAATTTCAAAAAAGCACAGGGGGGACCCTTAGCTGAAAAATCGAAAATTGAGGCAAAAAAATTATATTAAAGAAATTAATAAAATTTGAATGCAGAATGAATTCAGGTGCCAAACCATGAATAAAATGACATTCCGCTTGAAAATCGGATCAGTTTTGGCGAAGCAAGAAAGGTTTGAAGTTGGACGACCTTTGAACTAGCCACTTTACAAGTCAATTTTTTTGTTCATTTTGGGATGATTTTTTACAAAAAAATAAAACGTCTCAGAATCAATTTTAAACTGTTGTTTTATACTAATTATGACATAAAGAGTTGATTAAATGTGAAAACTCGAGATTTAAAATTTTGAAATTTCGAAAAAGCACAGGGGGGACCCTTTGCTGAAAAATCGAAAAATGAGGCAAAAAAATTATATTAAAGAAATTAATAAAATTTGAATGCAGAATGAATTCAGATGCCAAACCATGAATAAAATGACATTCCGCTTGAAAATCGGTTCAGTTTTGGCGAAGCAAGAAAGGTTTGAAGTTGGACGACCTTTGAACTAGCCATTTTACAAGTCAATTTTTTTGTTCATTTTGGGATGATTTTTTACAAAAAAATGAAAGGTCTCAGAATCAATTTTAAACTGTTGTTTTATACTAATTATAATATAAGGAGTTGATTAAATGTGAAAACTCGAGATTACAAATTTTGAAATTTCAAAAAAGCACAGGGGGGACCCTTAGCTGAAAAATCGAAAATTGAGGCAAAAAAATTATATTAAAGAAATTAATAAAATTTGAATGCAGAATGAATTCAGATGCCAAACCATGAATAAAATGGCATTCCGCTTGAAAATTGGATATGTTTTGGCAAAGTTGTGAACATTGAAAGTTGGTCTTATTATGATTTAAGATTTAAGCAATATAGAATATAATAAAATGTCATAATAAGTTAAGACTTAATTTAATGAAAGCAGTTGCAGTACTTACAGCTTGTAAAGTTCGTATCTAAATTGTTCAACCAAAACATCTGCTCCGATATTTGCAGAACTCAACAATCAGGCGCGTCTGGCGAGCTCCTCGATGTCGGAGTCTCCCTCGCTGGCCAATCTGCAGAACAAACAGAATCGGGATCAACAATATTTGGCGGTGCGTTGCAATCCATCGAACTCGGCGCCACGCGGCTCCAATTCCAACGATTCGGGCAGCTTTGGCAAGGCCGAGGGCAACGAGTACATCGAGGACATTTGTCCATATGCCACATTTCAGTTAAATAAACAAACGTACAGCGAGAGCTCCTACAGCGGAAATGTTTATAGCGGTCCCTATCACTCGGTGCGAGGCTCCTTTGTCTATCACGATGTCAAGCCGGAGAGTTACCATGTAAGTCAAGGCGTATACGTGATATTTTGAAATGAACTTAGAACATTACTCCACTTGTAAACACAGTCCAAGGAGCCGGAATACACCAAGGTGCGACGAAAAGTGGGCAGACTACGCGATCCGCACTCGGAAAGCCAAGGTAGCTATAGAGCTGAATATAATTATCACCGTTTTTTATCGTTTCCATTTAAGATGCCCTCAAGTGAACTGTAGCTTTAAGCAAAATTTGCTCATTGTTTTTGCTCACGTCATGATGTCGCTTCAATCCCGTCCCATTCACTTTATGATTTCCATCAAATATATGTACTTATATAACTTGACTTCATTCAATCAATATAAACAACTAACATTCACATTCAAAACTTCATCCAAAACCACAAAAAAAAAAAACATCGAATCGTATTAAACTTTTTAGAATCGGACAATCCAGGTTCAACAGATTCCGAAGTTAGGAAAATCCTAACGCTTCACATACCAATTACAGAATATGACACACTCGGCTCCGAGTCCGACAATGATGTGTCTGCACGCGCTCTTAACTCGGCCAAATATCGCGCACAACGTGGTAAGTTCTCACATTACGTATACGCCGCGTTGCCCATCAAATATTACGTATACGCGGAGTATAAGAATATATATTAATTTTCTTTTTCCTTTTTATTATTGCAGATACACAAGATGAGACATCTTCGTCCTCAGAGACCACGCCCACTAGCATGACACGCAAATCGAAGCCCCCGTTTGCCGCCCGCAAATCGGGTAAACCGGGCACAAGCGGTAAACGCCATGTACGCAGTTCCAGCGGCTATTCGAGCCACAATGAAGAGACTACTTTTAGGTAAGGCCAGTATGGGACAGTTGTGCTGGCTGGCAGCATTTGACTGACATATATATATATAACTGTGAGTCGCTATAAACATAATTAGAACCCTGTACGTTTAGCATATCCAACTATCCACCAAACTATCAGGACCACATAAATCCACCAGCGCGTTTTTCGGATGCCAACGACAAGACGAAGACACAAACGTCGCCACGTATGCGTGCCAATCAGAAACTACAGCGGGAAGCATTCCAAATTAATGTCTAAAGCATACATACACATGATAAATATTAACTAAATTACTTTCTAAATAAATATGGCAAAAAATGAAATTAAGAATGAACAAAACAAAAAAAATAAGATACAAATCGATAAGCGTTTAACGAAAGTGTAAAATTTGTTGTAAAATCCACTCAAAACAAAATGAAAAAAGTAAAGTAATATGGTAAACAATATATAAGACAGATATGGCACACACACACACACACACACACACCTAAACACACACAATGTACTTCTCACTAGCCGGCGGCCAGAGCTGCATTTCTTAACAATATAGATTGTTAACAAATAATAAGCTAATACTAATTGAACAAATATTGAAATCGCAGTAAAACTTTATCAACAAATTAATGTGTATGCCGTTCAACTATTTACAACAAACAGCAAAGAATAAAATTAACTTTTTCGAGTGCATTTTGATTTTGCCCAAAAGAATGAAAAAATAAATAAAGAAAAACAAAAGAAGTATAAACAATAAGACTTATTTACACACTGATTATGCTTAGTTGGACTTGAAAAGCTGCATAATTAATTAATAAGTTTAAACTTAAAACAATAAACAATGAGAAGAACAAGAATTAAGTTAAATATATACATATATATATATTATATTATGCATAAATTAATGTTAAGCATTTAATGTAAAGAAAAGTTGAAAGGACTAAAATAGAAAACAGCGGCAGGCCGCAGTTAAAATGTTTTGCATAGCTAAGAGAACTACGAAAAGGAAAGGGTATCACAATAACACTCGATTGCAGAGCATAAGGACAAGTCATAAAACACAATAAGAAAGAGAAGCGAGCAAATACATGAATAATAACTACAGTATTACCTGTTTAATTGCACCAAAAACCGCATTACACTTAAAGAACAAATATTTATCATGTCAAAAATTTATACTTATTTAATTTGTTAAATAAAGACTATTGAGTTTCATTTTTTAAGGTATGCAATAAACGGAAATTGGCAATGTAAAAGCAGCATGTGCAATTAAACAAATTATACTGTACTCATAAAAAAATTAACACATACAAAAACACACACACCCACATAAATATACAAACTTACACATAAATATATAAATATATTTGTAGTAAATTCGGTTGAATTGTTTGTGTTTTTCCCCAATTTTTGCATCAGTTTGTAAGACAAATAATTGAAAAGTGAAATGGAAATGTTAGCTAGTTATTTAAATGAATTAAATTAATTTATAAAAACCAAACCGAAAAGAAAAGAAAGCATCTAATAGTTTATGAAACTGTTGTATATAGCTAAGAATCGTAATATAAATACTTATATACAAATCATAAAGTATTTAGTGGAATATTTAGAGAAAGCCAAAGTCGTAAGCCAGCATGCATTTTCATAGAACCAGAATTTAGCATAGAAATCCAAAGAAACCGCAGCTCAAGCTAATCCAATTGATTGCCAAATTATAAACCAAAATCCGACAGATACATAGACTTATATATGACTCTATTTTGCAATAGCTCAAAGATAAACAAAACCAATGGAAAAACCAAACCAATTCTACATGACAATATGATACAACAAACACATTAAACATTATAATAAATAATACGATTTAAAGGCAAAGTTGTAGGCATACTACGAGTACTTACATATAAAGCAACTAACTAGCTTAAACAATCTATTCAGACATTGTTTCTTTCGGCTATGCAACATTTCAGACTGCACAGTTTTAGGCATTTACAAATTCTGAAATTAACTTGGTTGTAAGAATTTGAAAACGAAAAAATAAAATAATATAAACGAAATAAAGTTGTAAAATTCCACACACAAAAAAAACTTATAAACAATATATATATTAAAAAAAAACACAGCACAGTTGATGTACATTTGTTTGTGTACAATTTGTGGTCGAAATACATGACAAGACATATTAAGCAAAACTCTTGGTCTTTTATTTTTTGCAGTGCACCATTTCACTTGTTTAATTAACAATAAATCGCTTTTATTTACACTCGACACTTTGAAAAAACGTTGTTGATTGTTTGTTAAAAAAAAAATAAAACGAACAGAGACTAATTGATATATATGTAGATTCAGGCGTATCGAAATGAACGAAACTTAATTAGTTAATTATAGTATTCTCCTCATTCCTAAAAAACAAACAATTCTTGGTCGCAATTGTTGCACTTAAAGCATTTCAAATAGAGTTACAACACATCGAGAGCTGAGAGCGCTTTACAATATGATTGTGGGTGTGTTTTGTTTTTTATATATCACTTAGCAAATAACTTAAGGCTACACAAGTTTACTTCGATTACAAAATGAACAATCTAACATTTCACTTAAAGCACATTTACATCGTAGTAGTGGTAGTAAAGTAGTAGTAGTATTACGGGGAATAGGGCAGGACGAAGGCGTGTCCAAAACTCAATTCACGACGCGTCGCGACGCGACGGTTAAACGTGTAAAAAACTGGATTTAAGATCATTTTGTTGCAGCTTATTCACTAAATTACAAAACGACAATTAGACGATAAACATATGCTTGTTTTTTGATTGGTTGATTGATTGCTTTGTTTGCTTACAGCAAAATATCAGAACATTATCGGTTTATCCTTGCACTGGTCTATCACATAGCCGGTGAATCGTTTCAGAAACTTGGGATATTCACGTTTATAAACCGCACGCAAGGCGCTCGCTGGTGCCCAGCCACCGGGATTAACTAGAAAAGACACAAAGAGAAAGCGTTAGTCAATTAATTCAATTAGGCTTCATTCAATTCAATTATATATTCGTACGCACCCACAGAACAGTAGGTTACTTTGCAGGTTAGATCATCGCGACTCAGCGGTTGACCCTTGACATAATCTTCCGGCAAATATGTTTGGCAGGCTAAAATGACGGTCAGAAAGATGCGCACGCATTTGCCATTCTTTGACTGTCGATTTGAGAGAAATACAATTAGAAAACTATTTATTAAAGTGTTCACTTTAGCTGTAGAAAATTGCAATCAATCGGAAATAGAAAATGATTACAAATTTCAATCTGCAATCAATTCAAAACACACTATTGAAATCATGTAATATGAATTAAAATAAATTATTATTGCAATCGAGTAAGTTACTAAAAATCTTTGATTGCCATTTCTTACAGCTCTGGTATTTAATAAAAAAAAAAGCCCACCTCCTGTTTGGCATAATCCGTGGAGTTATTACAGACGACCCACATGTCTCTAGTGTCCGGCTCGAGGCCGTCATTAATTTTGCGCATATGCGACCAGAATTGTGCATCACGCTGGCTGGCGGGCCAAATGCGTTTGTGTGTTTGCAGAAAGAGCAATGTGTCCGCTGAGATTTTCTCCAATATTGTGCAATCCTCCAGTGTGGCTGTATAAATGTATAAATTGAATAAGCAATCAATCAAGCTTGGACTTCATAGAGAGACTGAGAGAATTCTTGTACTCACTCTCCCAATCGTTGCGGAATTCGGGCATAAAGAAATAATGGCACATTTCGCGGGCCGTGACACCTTTGACCGAGTGATAGGCCTTTAGGGGATCCATAACCATGCCGTTGACTTCCTCCTCGCGTTTGTACATTTTAATTTCGCCCTCGTCCGCAAAGATTTGCCAGCCATTGCCATCCTGGCCAACACCCTCGCGGGCATAGTGCAGCTGCTCCTTGCACACGCGATCGATCTGTCAATAAATTGTTAGTTAGTTAGACACTTGATGGAATATGTGCCATGTTCCGTGCACAATTTCCGGCTTACCTCCGGCCAAAGGGCATGGGCTTTCGCCTCGGCTCCGGTGCCGAACTCCTCGCGCGCCTCCTCGCCCTCGGCAACGGCCTCGTGCGGCACGTTGACCAACGTTTGAGAGATTTGCGATTGCAGTCTCAGTTTGAAGCGCAGCTGCATGTCCTCCTCGATTTTCTCCAGGCCCGTTTCAACAGCATCAAAGAACTCATCCTCGGGCAATGTGGAATGTGGACCCTCCTGCAATATTAAGATTGGGATAAACAAGGAGATTAGTTAAAAATAAGAATGCTACAGTCGATTTTTAATTGCCTAGTACCCGTATCTTTGCAGTCGTTCGATTCAATCACCACAAATGAAATGAAAATTGAAGAAAAGAAATAAATAAGTAATAAATAAAGTTCTTAAAATAAATAAGAAAAAAAGAAGACTCTCTGAATTTAAGCACGAAAAGAAATAAATTACATTTATTTTACGCAATTAGAAAATTTTCCAATGGAATTTTTTAAATTTTGAAACAAGTAAATAACAAATAAAGATATAAAATTGAAATAAATAACAAAACAAAACAAATATAAAATAACTAAGTCAAGTTGATCAAAACAAAACAGTTTCAAGGCTCGGCCTAATTAATTTTAATGACGAAACGGCAGAAAACTGGACAAACCCGAAGAAATGCGAGAACGTGATGAGTATATAAATGAATAGCTCCAACTGGGAGGTAGAGACAGTGCCGGCATGTTTAATTGGCTGAGCATAATGGACACTCACATCACATCATATCAAATCATACAATATGTATTTAAACAAAGGCGCGCGCTTCAATGTGCCATGAATATTAAAATCAAGTCTCGTCTGGAGCTCATAAATTCTAAAGCTCCCAAGCGCGTGCATAGAGAATTGTCATAGTTTCAAATCAAGTCAATTAATTGATGCGGAAAATGTGTATTCAAGCGGCAGCGAAAAGGATACAGGATGTGGTACAAGAAAACTATTGAAACGATGAAGTCATTTGTCACTCGCGTTCTATTAACTCAACAGCCTTTCAACGCTTACCACGCTCCTTGACACCAACAATTTGCCAGAGAGAGAAGAGGGTGTGAGAGAGGGAGAGACAGTGTGAGTGAGTGAGTGTGTGAGGTCAAGAGGTCAGCTGATAGCTGAGCAGCGTCAACAGCAATGCGACAATCACAGCGAATCCTTCCGTTAGGCGCGAGAACGCAAAACAAACTGTTGCTTGGTGTCCCTTAACAAAGCAACAAAAGCACCAGCATCCTGTTAACTGACTCGACGAGAGAGTGAGAGAGAGCTAGTAATAGAAAGAGAGAGAGAGAGAGAGAGCGCTTGCTCAACACGCAACAACAGAAGCTTAAAAGCTTTTAAAGCAAAGGATTACACGCACTTGAATAACTAGTAGGAAAATAACTACAGTCGAGTGAACACGACTGCGAGAGACTCTGTTAAAAAACGTACATTAAAACAGAACTAATTTTAGGTTCTAAGTATAAAAAATAATTTAAGTTCTTATTTTTTAATCAACCAAAAAAAAAATAATGAATAAATTTTAATTTTAAAAATTGAAAGCACAATTTAAAATATCAAAAGTTTCATTAATGCCAAAAACACCAGAAAATAAATTATTTGAAACGCGAATTCAATTTGCATAATACAATTTTTTTTTTTGTGACAAACTTAAGGGACTCTTTGCACTTTAAAGGTACAGGGTCTGACTCTGCCGGATTAATACTGTAGAGAGGGCTAAATGAAGAATGATGCCACTTTCTGGGGCACTTACCACAATCTTCTTCTTGCCATGTTGCAACTTGTAACCGCAACGCCATTGAAAGCGCACCGAGGGCATCTTTCAATTTCAATTGGCCCAAAAATAAATACAGTTGGAAACTTTGCTAATTCGGCCAAGTAGCAGGCACGTGCCGCAACAACAACAACAACTACAATTTAACGGAATTTGTATTATGGCCAACAATTTCACAATAACACTTTGTTACGTTTTGCGTTTGCTTCTTCACAATTTGTTTACGATTTTTGTAGTACGTGTGCGCGAACCGATCGCTGACCGCCGACTGAATAAACTGAATTAACCAACAATCGAGCCATAAGCTACGAGCCCAGTTAAGCAGCTCTCGTTGACCAGCCCAAGCTGTCACATTAAAGCCAGCTTTAAACTGCTAGACGAACTTGAAATACTCTAAAGAAAAAGGGCTGATTGAATCAAGATCTAAATAATAATTTTAATAATAATAATAAATATTAATAGAATAATAAATAATAATGATCTCGGCGTTTTGGGTTTCGGTATAATATAAAAGTTACGGTTACCAATTTCAATCGGTTAATACCGATTAACGGTTACGGTTTTAGACCCTGCAATTCAGTATTATTATATAATATAAATATTTCGATTCATTTCTTTTCGGACCATTATTCTAACTTAATGATTAAAATTGTATAAATAGATTTACTGATGATTTGCATTATTAAACAGCGTCGCAATAGCGTTAGACTCTCATTCAGTAAGAGTATTACCTATTGCCAATGCCTGAAGAGGCTTGCCAAAGTTAGCTACACATGACCTACTGCAATATTGGCTCTTAGCAAAACTTCTGCAACCTCAAAGTGTCCAATACTTTAAACATTAATGTGCCCTGAGGCCATTTTTTGATGTCGCCAAGTGAACGAACTCGGGGATTTAAATGCAAACAAAAAAGAAGCCTAAAAAGTGGAGTCACTACGAGTTAAAGCAAATGGAAGTGACAAAATCAAAAGTACTCAACTGTCAATGCAATAAAAACAATAAGAATTATAGATATAGAAAAGTTAACTACTGTTGAAGCCAGGCCAATTAAAGGCCTGCGGATGTTAACTGAACAATTGGACATGAAACCGAGTCAATTAAAGCCAAAAGCGATAAGAATCAGGAACACGACACGGAACACGGCAACAAGGCGGAATCAACGCCCAAAACATGGCTACAACTATAATTATATATATAGATTTATACAGTAAACAAATCAAGAAATCAACAAATTGTTTAAATAACAACACGGCATGTGGCACACTTGGTGCGTACACTAAAATTGTAATACAATCAACAAACACGACCAAGTTTATTTTTGGGCCATAAAACTGGTTGCCAGAGGGAGGGAGACGAGGCGGAGGCGGAGGCGAAGACGGAGAAGTCTCTCGAGCCGTGTTGCAAGTGTCTAACGTCAATGGTATTGTTTGTATTTACAATTTGCTTAACTTTTTTCACTTAAGCGCATAATCAAATCGACCATGAACGCGTTACTGGCCAAAATGCGTGTGAAATTGTTGCTAGACTCACCTCAAAGTCTGGGCCGGGATATGATAAGTGTTTAAGCTTTTCTATTTCATCCTTGAACTTTCTGCAAGAAAAGGAACAATCATTTAGCTGACACATCACAATTTGGTCAGGGCACAAGGTCAACCTACTTATTCTGCTCCTCGGCACGACGACGCTTATCAATTTCACGCTCCAATTTGCGTTTCCATGATTCATCGTTCTCAGCGATGATTTCCAAACAATGCTGCAATGTGCTCAACACGCCAGATGTTGTGGCCCGGAATGTGATGGACTCGCCCTGCAATTATGTGAAATATTTATAATGAAAGTTGTTTTGATAATGAAATGTTCATTCTCTATAGGAATTTCGACAGATAATACTTAAACTAAGAAACATGCAAGTTTTAAATTACACTTTCAAAACTAAATACAATGAGCTTATTTAAAAATCCAATCTCTCCTAGTTCGTATCGCTCTCTTACCCTGAAATCAATGGCCTTTAAACCATCGCCTAAATCCAATGGCTGTGTATTGTTTTTGTTCAGCTCGGAGCAGGCATCAAAGTAACGTTGCAGCGTCTCAATTTGACCAAAGAGTATATCCTTAAAGGTCTCCAGTTCACCGACTTTCTCGCGCAGATTTCGTATCGTTCGCTTCAAGCTGCCACCGCTGGCCAACGAGATGGTGTTGGACTGCAACGACATTGTGCTGCCATGACGACGCAACGAGGTGGTGTCCGTGCTGCCCGTGCCCTCTTTATATAGCTGCAGCACCTCCACCCAGTGCATGCGATCCTCGCTCGTCTCGGCGCGCAGACACCAGTTGTTCAGATTGTTGACCACGACATCGAAACGCAACTCATCCGATTCGTGTGCCTGCAAAGTACAGAAAACAATACAATGAATCATCATTGTTTACATATTATATAGTACCCTCTGCAAGTGTACAAAAATAGATTAAGTGTAAGCAATTGAGGGACGCCCCCTTTTTGGCCAACGGGAGTGGGCAGGGTGGGACCGGAGGCGGGGCGGAACTCACATCGATGACTCGAATTTGGTTTATTTATGTCACTTTTGTGGCATGTTTGCAACCACCATTCGGTGGTTAGACATTCAAACGTTAATTGATTGTGGCTGCATTGATTGTGGTTTCGTTTGGGGTCGACCTCACACACTCACACACACGCACACACAGAGTGTGATACGCTCACACCCATTTCGCTTTTGATTAGTTCAATTAAAAGCACTTGCGCACCTTAATGGTCGCCTTGAAGAGACTGATGGCGCCACGACAGCCAAAGTCAGACTCGGATTCCGATTTGTAGTAGGAGAGTGTGCCATCTTTGAGTACAATATAACGTGGCTGCCAGCCGTAAATGTAGTTGGTCCATTTGCTCAAGTAGCCACGCAATTCAATGCTGTTATCCAAATACTCTTCCTCCTCGGATGTGTCGCCGCTCGCTGTTGGATCAGCTGTGATGGTTGTGGTTGAACCAGCTGCCTTTATGGTGTCCAGGTCGTCCATGCCAAAAAATACTATGTTGAATTAACTGCAAAATAAAATAGCTTAATCAGCGGGTCTTCATAAAGATTAAATTCTATTGCGCCACGTCTACGTAATATTAGCAACAACAACAACAACAACAACAATAACAACAATGCGAATAACGCCGGCTGCCAATCATCTGAAGCGCCTGAAACTTCTGATAATGCACAATTCAATCATTTTCAAACAATGGTGCGATTCTGACTCAGTGAAATTTCTTCTTCTTGTTGTTGTTGTTGTTGCTCTTGTTCTTGCTCTAATTGCCGTTGACCGGGTTCTTATTCTTATTGTTGTTGTTGTTGTTGTTGTTGTTGGCTTCTGATGACGCCGTGCTTGTGGCGTCTCGCTGTAAATCTCACCTACAACAAACGAATTACTGTTTGCCGTCGCTTTGCTTACACATTTGTGCGTCACGCAATTGTCCTGGTCGTTTTGTGTTTCTGCAAACTTTGTAAATAACGAAATAAAAAAAAGCACCTTCGGTTTCGTACGCGTGATAAAGCCAAGCCATCAGCTGTTCGCAATGTTATCGACGCCAAGTCATCGATACTATCGCACAAGAGTCACTCGCACGAGACAGTGTTGCAAAACTGTACAAAATGTTAGGCGCCAGAATCGTTGCAATCGATCAATTTGAATATGCAGTTATATTCAAAATAATTAATTTGGCTGAATTTAGTTGAATTGCTGGCGATATTTAAAGCTGCAGCTGCATTATCGATACTCTGCTTTGGCGCCAATTAATTGTGCACGCTCGGAGCTTGTATAAACAATGGGCATATCAAATTATCCGGCGAGTGACAATTTATTTGTTTCGTTCCTCAAGTTCAGTGCAAAGTGAGCAACGTGTCAGCATTACAACAATATGAGCGATCAGAAGATTGCGAAAAGTGAAGTAATTTTGCCGGAGGGTTATTCGAACTTCCCGGAGGGCATTAAATGGGTCTCCGATCTAATGGAAATCGATGAGTCCGATGCGAACTGGCTTGTGGACGCGGAGTTTATAAGTAAGAAAATCAGCGATGTCATGTGCAACAAGGATTGGATCTACAAATTTGTGCTGGAGCACCTGCTGACCACAGCGACCTTCTACAGGGGCTCCAAGATCGATGTGCCCCTCGATTTTGAGCAATATCTGCGCTTTCACATGCCCTTTCCAGTGACGCCCATTTTCAATGCCTCGCAGCCCGGATACATTAATCTCTACGCACCCTCCACCCATCCGATGATCACCAAGAACTATGTGAATCCCGAGAATGTCCAGTTGCTGCTACGCGGCAATCTGCGCGATGCCATCAATCAGCTGAAGTGCATCTACTGTGACAACGGAGTGCAGTACACGTTGAGCTATCGCACCCATGAGATTGGAGATCAGGGATTCGTGCATGAGATTCTCGCATGCGAGCAACGTGACAGCGGCATGCCGAGCATCATATCCTTTGTCTTCCTGCCGGCTCTGCAGTTCAAGTTCGCCGAGTTTCCACTGCCCACGTTTGTGCCCTCGGGTCCAACGTGGACGCACTGCAGCAACGTCTACTATTGGCTGGCCCTGTTGCAGGTGTATCCACAGTACGATCATCGCAGCTTCTGTCCTTATGTGCCACGCATGCAGTTTATCAATGACGAGCGCATGGTCAAGTATCGCAATGTGGTGCGACTGCTGGTCAAGATCGGCATTGGCAACAACATACCCGATATATCCGACATATTCGTGATCAAGGGTCTGCACTTCTTTCGCCTGCGCTACAGCATGAGCTGCGATTGCAATCTGTCGCTGTCCACGCTGTTCATGGAGGTAACTACTCTGGCACAAAGCTAAATAATAATAATGATAATAAAAAAATTTAAAAAATAATAATAATAATAATAATAATAATAATAATAATAATAATAATAATAATAATAATAATAATAATAATAATAATAATAATAATAATAATAATAATAATAATAATAATAATAATAATAATAATAATAATAATAATAATAATAATAATAATAATAATAATAATAATAATAATAATAATAATAATAATAATAATAATAATAATAATAATAATAATAATAATAATAATAATAATAATAATAATAATAATAATAATAATAATAATAATAATAATAATAATAATAATAATAATAATAATAATAATAATAATAATAATAATAATAATAATAATAATAATAATAATAATAATAATAATAATAATAATAATAATAATAATAATAATAATAATAATAATAATAATAATAATAATAATAATAATAATAATAATAATAATAATAATAAATAATAATAATAATAATAATAATAATAATAATAATAATAATAATAATAATAATAATAATAATAATAATAATAATAATAATAATAATAATAATAATAATAATAATAATAATAATAATAATAATAATAATAATAATAATAATAATAATAATAATAATAATAATAATAATAATAATAATAATAATAATAATAATAATAATAATAATAATAATAATAATAATAATAATAATAATAATAATAATAATAATAATAATAATAATAATAATAATAATAATAATAATAATAATAATAATAATAATAATAATAATAATAATAATAATAATAATAATAATAATAATAATAATAATAATAATAATAATAATAATAATAATAATAATAATAATAATAATAATAATAATAATAATAATAATAATAATAATAATAATAATAATAATAATAATAATAATAATAATAATAATAATAATAATAATAATAATAATAATAATAATAATAATAATAATAATAATAATAATAATAATAATAATAATAATAATAATAATAATAATAATAATAATAATAATAATAATAATAATAATCTCTTTGCAGCTGCTCAACATCCACACCAACATCATGTACAGCGATGCGATGAATAAATTGCTGCTCTTTGGCAACTGCCAGGAGCATTGCATGCAGGAGGCATTGAAGCTGGACGCGATAGCTCGCAATGTTTCCATGTTCTACTACATGAACTACATACACTTGGATCACTTGAAGCGTTTGTTTGGCCTCATTTGAGCAATGGTTAGAAAAAACAATATCACATTACAGATGCCACGTCTCACATGGCGTATGCGCAATAAACAAATGCGAATGTTTATTGCTGGCAAAACACATTTGTCAGCTGGAATTTATTATTGGCTATATCATTTCAAATTCTGCACAGTTACAATGGGACAATGTTTATTTACAGGGTATATAACAAAATTGCTAAATTCACTAAAAGTTAATAACAACGCTTAGCGGCTAATCAATAAATAGTTACAATACAAATACAATACATAAATAATTATGATTACAATTATTATAATTAGTAATTAATTAGTTGTTAATGACTTTCAATGTGCACTCATTTGGGCAAACAGTTGCGTTCAATTGTTGCCGCTTAAACTAGAGGAGATTCTCAATTTACATGTACAGAGCATTCAGATTAAGCTGCTCCTGTTCTTGATCCTGTTCCTGCTCCTTGCTGCTGGGCAACAGCACCGCCTGCTGTTCCTGATACTCTCCCACTGGCCTGCTTGTTGTTGTCGTCGCTTGTTCCCTGTATTTGTTGGCCAGCGCCTTGAAGATGCTCTTGGGACACGCCTTGTAGTAGGGGAAACATTCCCCCGGCGCCAGCTTCCCCTCGCCCACACGCTGTGCCCGCACATACTCTGGAATGAGCTCCGAAAACGGCGACTTGGTTACCCTAGAAACAAAAGAACATTTGGACAGTGAGTATAAGGAGACTCAACTACGATTCCAACCAATTCCCAACTCACGTCAGAAACAGCTTGGTCAGCTCGCCAAAGACGCCGAACTTCTCCAGGCTGCGCGAGTGCATCTCACAAATGGTCCTCAGCAGACACGCCTTGCCATCCATGCCAAAGGTGGCCAGAAAGTCCTCGACGACGCCATAGAGTAAAACACGCTCGCCGCCATGGAAGATGTGCTTCAAACCGGCTGGCAGCTCTGGATAATCCAAGAGCTCCTCGTGCACCTTGAAGGGTCGCTTCTCCTCGTGGCTGCTGCGCTGCTCGCTCAGATCTCGTTTGCGTCTTTGGATATGCAGATAACGGGAGACATATTCGCCGACCATTTGACCCGCGCCATGGCCAAAGGAGCGCGCAAAGAAGGGCAAATCTCCCAAAGGATTTTGATTGTCCGTCAGCCCGAGCTTGTCAAAGTCAACTGAGAGTGAGAGAAAACCAAAAATTAATTGCGTGAGATTGAAACTGAAACCGAAACCGAAACTCACTTGTCACCGGGAAACTGATGGTCAGATTGGAGAAGAAGCCTTCGGGCGGATGCCGTACCAATGGCATGGCAATTGTTGGCGTAAACGTTAGAGTCGTGCCCGGCGGCAGCGCCAGGCGTCCATCATCCGTAATCCAAACGAGACGTTTTTTGCGTATGTGCGGCGCACTCGAGTCGAAATCCAAATCACCATCCGCTTGCGCCTCTGCATCCGCCAGCTGTGCCGCCAGAGCGTCATTCAATGTGGCAACTAAGCGTAGACAGCTCAACAGCAGAAGCGGCAGCAGCAGCAGCAGCTGCGGCAAATTCCCGAATGCAACACGCATGCTAAACATTAAACAAGAAGAATGTATGAGACTAAAACGAAAGACTTAGGCAACGAACTTGCACAAAGAGTTTGGCCAAATGGCCTAAGACAATAATTGTCTTTGCATTATTTAACTGTTGTATAACAGCAACCACAGCCACCTAAAACATTCTCTTCATACATTAATATAATAAAAAAAATAGACGCTGCCTGGCAGCGTTTTTGCAACAGGTTTGCAACATAGAAACAGCTCGTATCTCGTTTGGGAAGAAAGCTTGCCAATTTCTTGTACATGATATATAGACTGTGTGCTGTAAACTTCTTAGATGCAAAAAACAGCTGGGCTTAATAGGGAGCAGCTCAAAAAGAAGCCAAGTTTGCAAGAAAAAATATCTGAAAAAAGCTGATTTTCTTCTATGCTTAACATTTTTTTAAAATAAATTTAAAATAAAATTTTACCATAGCTCAGGGTCATTTTGAAAAATTGTATTAAAATAGGATCAAAAGTATAAAAAATAGCTACATTTTTATTAAATAAATTTGAAATCAAATTCTACCAAATTTCAGCGAAATTTTTAAAAAGAACAAAATTACAAAAAAAATAAAATTTTTAAAAAATATTTCCACATATATATTTTTTAAAATCCTGAGCTCCATTGATTTCACCAGAATGGAAAAAAAGCCAAATTTTGTCTAGAGCTGTTCTGATCAGCACTGATCATAGCTTGCATTTAAGCACCGTTAACAGCACGTTCTGTGTACAAGTTGCCAATTTGCCGTTTAACAAATACAAAATCGAACACGAATGCGAATTCGAATTCGATTTTGACATTGTTTTTTTTTTGGTTGTTGTGCGTGGAAAGCAGTGAAAGCATCTCAAAGGAAACTTAATATATTTATCATTCTAAGCTGAAACCTGACTAACAACGAATTTCGCCCAAAATGGAACACTTTGACAACGCACTTTTACCGCACACACACACACACACACACACACACACACACAACATACAACACATATTCCGCGAGCATTGGCACAATTATTTAGTAAGTGGATTATGCAACTTGGCAGCCGGTTTCACAGGATTGCTGCCATTGGAGAAGCCCGCCCATCCCCCAACTGCCAACCCATGGCAAATCAAGAGCATTCTAAGGCACTTTCCCAGTGCTTGACCAGGCCAACTGGTTAGGCTGTTAACTGGATCAAGTAACACAGCTCAAACCGCAGGCTAACATCAATAATGATTAAATGCAAGGATTGTTTAACGATTTTCTCGAGAATTGTATATGCAAAGAAATATGCAAATATTGTGGCCGATGACATGGCTAGACAGTGGGCGTGGCTGGGGGGCTGTTGCTCAATGATTAGCCATGAAGTTTGACATGGCACATGAAAGAAAGAGAAATTGTGTCAGAGAATCAGAAAATTGTAATTGCTGCCAGGGCGCACTTTTAATATCGCTGTCAAAGCCAATGTTTGTTTGTGTTTGTGCTGTTGATGTCGCAGATGTTGTTGTTGTTGCAACAATTATCCAGCTTGCAGTCAAGTGCAATTCAGCGCTGTCAGCTGACCATAAGCGTCTGTTGGCATTGCATTTTTCTTAAGGATAGTTTTTGATTTCTATAGCAAATCAAGAGCAAGGCCTTGAACAACAACAACAACAGCAACGGCAACAGCAACAGCAACAACAAACACGCAACAAATGTCAGTGTCAGGTATGCAACAACTCAATGGGAAGAGTGAAAAGCATTGCAACAAATTTTATGGCGAATTAGTACAAGCTCTGCTTTAATTGGACTAAACGACATATATATATATATATATGTATGTATATGTACATATACACATACATCTATACACACTATATAACTGCCTGTTTATTGCATTTTATTTCCTGTTTGACAGCAGCAACAAAAGTGCATAAACAGAACTTTTTAATACAAAACGAAATCGAAAATGAAATTGAATTGAATTGAATTTCTGGGTTAACAGGTTTACAAAACAATTTATTTAAATCAATATTTGCACGCGCCTTTTTTAATGTTCCAATAAATAAAACAGGCACACAAAAAACGGCGTTGTTTTTAGCAAGTTCGTGCCCTAAGTCTTTTGTTTGTGCGCAAGTTCGTGCCCTAAGTCTTTTGTTTTTGATTGCTACACCCGCTGCATAGTTAATTTCAAATAAAACAAAGGCAAAGGAAAGCGCAAGTGTTGTCAATCCGTGATGTGCATGTGACATCAAATCAAAACCAAAAAACCAATCAAATTCGCTGATGTAGAAAGTCGTTGAATGTTGTTAGCATAACAATTGCCACCGTTTCATGTACATTTTATTGTATTTTAGTTTTTTGCTATTACACACATGCTTACATAAGCAGCGACTTGAATTGAACTCTGCTCCTTGACCCACTTTGCGGCTACTTCCACTTTTATGCTTGGACAATAAAAATATCTTCAACTTCTTTTCCGGGTCTGGCTTTAAACTCACTTTTCTAGTCTAGGTTTGAGCTACAGCTGCGACTCATGAAATTCTTGACACGTTTTTAACTCCAACGCACGATTTGTCCTTAGCCGAAAACCGTTACAAACTGCACGTTTTTTTTTCTTGGCCTTTTCTTGGAGGGAAGCTGCTAAACAACCGCGCGCGCAAACGTTTGAAATTCAACTAAAGTGAAGAACGGTTGTGGCTCACGATAAAAGCAACGCCACAATAATTCGCTGGCCACATAACTTGAGGGGGGAAGCGGGCAGAAGGCGGGGGGGGGGGGGCATCAGCAGCAATTGGCAGCAGGCGAGACTTTGGCAGAAGCTACTCATAGCCAAAACAACAAACCAGTATGAAAGACATGCAGTTGACCAAGGCGATCGTTGACTGTGTATCCATGTGTGTGTGTGAGTGTGTGTGTGAGTGCATATATTTTATAGCCTTGCAGAGAGTATTGTAATTCTGTCACGAAATGTGTAACGCTCTTAAGGAGGAATTTATTTATATACAATATTTATTTATTGAATATCAAATATCAAAATATGCAATAGGCTTAAAATTTGTTAAGAGTTCACAATATAATTCCGAATAATATTTAATTTAGTTATTTGTAGTTAATTAGTTATTTATAATTTGATTTTATTCATTAAATTTTAATTACTATTGTTATTAAAAATTTAAATGTTAATTTATCATATGTCCGCTGCTTTCAGTTTGACAATAAATAAATAAATAAATTAACAAATAAAATATAATTTCATATTAATTAAATGCAAAACATAAAACAAAATAAGATTTGGGCAAACTCACGAATAACATTTTTAATTTCTAAGATAAATTTATTTTTGTAATAAAATTAAAATTATAAACTTACAAATGATTATCCTAAAATTAATTTCTGTAAATGAGACTGACAAGATTAGAAATCGAAATAAACAAATAAATAAAATATCTGGGTCATTTCAAATATTAAAATATTTTTCTTAACAGAGTACCACCACTTCGGTTTGTCAAAAGTAACTTTGATTTCTTGCCTGATTTCCTCTTGGCCATAAGCAGACAGCGATAGTCATTTGGCCTATGAAGCTATTCAAGTGACTTCTAGTGCTTCTTGCTGGGCGTGCTAGGAAGTGCACTGAGTCATAGTCCTCAGAATTTGGGTCGCGCCTTCGGCCAAGGCGCCAACTACAACTAACTAACTATAAAAAGTCTTCTACTTAAACTTTCCATGCGTAATGAATGCGACAGCGCGTACAGCCAAGTTCCTATATGTGTGAATGCGGTTTTCCAATCCACTTCTCAATCCGTTGGCCAGTTGTCCATTTAACTTTTTGGAGAACATGTATAGAACATGTTTGCTGTGCGTGATCCGTAACAAGCTGCAGATTTGAAAGTGAGTCTAAGTCTAGAAGTTACTTGGTTTGCTGACAAAATTAGGTCAAGGTTCTTCATAAGGAAAGGCCATAAAAATAGCATTGGGGAAAATTGTGCAGAAATATTTGAAATATATTAAAAAGATAGTTAATATTTACAGCGTAATTAAGGCAATTTGGTTGACTAAATGGCGCCATCATGAGGTACGTGGTGAAAATTGATTGAGCCACATGTAAACACAATAAATCGTTATCACAGAGCCCTCCGAACGTGCTGAACGTTTTAATGAATGTGAATTGACATAATTTCGCACAGTCAATCGCTTTCCTTTTGCTATTGCTTCATTTAAATAAATCACAATCCGTTTTAAATCAACATTGCGCAATATCTAAAGCTTTAAATATTTAAAACGTTCACAGGCCTCATTCAAATTCAAACGACAGCGCGCGAGTTCTGCAAGATACGGCGCGTACAGTGTTGGAAAACAAAACTTCGATATATCAACAAAGAGCGATTAGTTATCGATAAGAGCTCTTGTTTATAAATATACCAACATTTATTTATTTGACAATACTAAAAAAATGATCTTGGTATTTTATTTATACTTTAATTTTAAATTAGGTGCTAATCGTTGTTAGAAAATTTAAAACATATTAAATAATAAAATCAATTAAGTTTAATTATTTAAAAAATAAAAATAACTTTTATTAATATGTTTAATGAATTATAAAAATATTTAAATGTGTAAATGTCAATTATAATTGATTTAGACAATTGTCAGCTTATTCTTTAACATATTGATGTACTTCTCAGCTCCATCTTTATTGGCCTCCTTATAGTATGGCAACTTTTCCAGACGTCCAAGCCATGCCGTTATTTTAGGAAACTCTTTGGGATCCATTTTCAGCACAGCTGGCAGTGATGAGGCTGTTGCCGCACAGCAAAAATCAGCGACATTAAAGGTGTTCCCAGTCACATAGAGATTGTCAGCCAGAAAATTCTCCAAATGAACATAGCCATCTCTGACGTTATCGATCTTCTCCTGAGGCACCCGATTAACACCCTTGTAGAAATAGGGCACACTTATGTTTCTCAACGACATGAAGAACACACTGGCATCGAAATACAAACGCTGATCGATATGGGCCCGTTTGACTAGATCCCTCGGATACAGTTCATCGGTTTTTCCGTATTTGTCCACCAGATAGCAGCAAATGGCATGAGAATCCCAAATATAGGTGCCATTGTCGTCCAACAATGGAACCGTGTGCTGTGGATTCTTCTTCAGAAAATCTTCATTCCTATGCTCCCAAGCTAACAGATCCACTTCGATGTAGTCAAAGGGCACTTCAAGGGCCCTCAAGGTCAGCAGACAGGCCCGAACTGGAGGGCTAATATCGATGCCATAGAGCACAATTTTCGGCATATTGAACTGAATAAGTTGTGATCACTTTGGATAGCAAACTCAGAATGAAACCGGTCGCTGTCGACTTTTCAATATATTGTCAATTGCAGAGAACGAAACTTGAGCTTTTTTAATAAACAAAGCTTATCAGCCTGAGTAACTGTGCTGATTGTAGTAAATAACAATTACAAAAGTTTTCTTTATGTAAAGTCTACATAGAAATAAATAAATGTTAATCTCAAAGTCTTATCAGTAAGCGCACATAGGAATTGTTTGTCTTTTTGAGATGACAAAGGAAAAAGCTAGAAAATTTCTATGAACGGAAAATTACCCTATAATAATTACTTGCAAATTTATTAAATATTTTCTTATAAATTAATTCTTTAAGAATTTTGCTAGTCTCCACTTAAATATTTACAATTTGACCAAATATATTCAAATTTAACGACAAGACATTTAAGGCAGAGTGCTGTAGCAAGCAGCTTAAACAGTGCTGTACAAAAGAGCAATAATCAAGGAAACGATTTGTTATCGATAAAAATATATTTAAAAATTTGAATTTACATTTCAAATGCATGTGATAAAGTAGTTTTGGGAGCCTTTCGAGTCAGTTTATAGTGCTTAACTTAGACAATTGTCAGTGCGTCCTTGAATAAGGCCAAGTACTTCTCAACACCGTCGGCATTGGACTCCTGATAGTAAGGCAGCTCACTTAGCCGTGCCAGCCAGGCGGTAATCTTCGGATATTTCTCGGCATCGATTTCCAGAAAGGCGGGCAGAGAGGAGGCTGTGGCTGCACAGCAAAAATCGGCAATGGTTAGAGTATCGCCAGTCACGTAGGGATTGTCACCCAGAAAAGTCTCCAGATGATCGTAGCCATCGCGGACATTGTCGATCTTCTCCTGGGGCACAATTGTCAGTTTGTTTCGAATAAATGGAGTGCAAATATTCTTCAATGCCATGAAGAGAACGCTAGCATCAAAGAACAAGCGCTGCTGCAGCTGAGCACGTCTAACCAGATCCTTTGGATACAGATCATCGGTTTTTCCATATTTATCCACCAGATAGCAGCAAATGGCATGTGAGTCCCAAATCAAGGTGCCATCATCATCCAGAAGCGGCACAGTGTGCTGTGGATTCTTCTTGAGAAACTCCTCATTGTTCTGCTCCCCAGCTACCAGATCAACTTCGATGTATTCGAATTCCAATTCGAGGGCACGTAGAGTCAGGAGACAGGCGTGAACTGGAGGACTAATGTCCATGCCATAGAGCACCAACTTGGACATTTTTTCTTTATTTTTTAAACTTGAGGTCTGAGCACAATTGAGAGCAAACTTTCAATGAAATGGGTGTGTTGCCGGCTTCAGCTATTTATTGTCGACAAGAGATGGAGACAGCGAACTTTTGAGGCTTCATGAAAGCAAAGCCGGCTGTGCTTTTCTCCACAGAGCTTTTGAAACCACAGGCAGAATTTCAATTTCAATTTCAATTGAAATAAACTAACAAATGGCTTGTTTATATACTTACTATATATACGCAAGTCATTCGAGACTCAGCTGCAAACCTCATTTAATAGGAATTTTAATCTAAAACGAAAAATCTCTTGTTACTCTCGACTCGTCTATATTATATAGTCCTATCTTGTTCTAATAAAAGCAATCTATTATTATCACAAGCTCATGTCTCGGATGATAATTAAGAATCTCGTTTAAAGATAAGATTATTTATAAAAGCGATAACAGCCCTTTAGTATTATTTAATCACTTGATTTTATTTTTAATTTATTATTATTTAATTTAAATAAACCATATCAACAAAATATACATGTTTATTTTGTGTATTTACTCAGAGTTGACTTACTGCCATTTCATGCGCTTTCAAATTCAACTGTCTGCGCGCCATAACAAAGTAGTGTTGGCAAACGTCTTGCAGCTTAGTACTGTACAACGGCGTGCACAATCACACACCTGCAAACATCGCAAACCAAAAAGACCATCACTAAAGACTATAAAATACCCTTTTATAACAAAAGCCAAAGAAAATTAAAGAAATATATAGATTAAGCGACTTTAAACAACTTGAATTGGCACAGAAAATAACTACCTATTTATATATATAATAATAAAAATATTAATATGAATATTTAAGTTGATAAATGAGCTCAACTATTTTGTAATACTAATGAACCCATATACCCTTTCAACTAGTGTGTACAGAGCACAACAACACAGTCTTTGTGCAACGCATTTCCATTGCTATCAGCCAATTAAATAATAAAATTTAGCATTTTCCATGCAAAACAATAACTAATTGTACACCCAGCGGCAGCAGCATCGTTGACGGCGGCGCAACTCCTTGGGAACTGGACGGAAATGACGGCGCGTAATCCTCAAACGTTGATGGCACTGCCGAATGAGGAGAATTTTGATTTCTTATTTAAAATTGTTTTAATCGGCGACTGTTGCACGGGCAAAACATCAATCTTGCAACGCTTCAAGACTGGCAACTATGTGGAGCGACATGGGAATACCATTGGTGTGGATTTCTCAATGAAAACCATTGAAGTCGAGGGCAAACAAGTCAAGGTGAGAAAATGAAAAATAATTAAATGCAGCTGATGATTTATTTGGTTTACTTCCGTTCGCATAGCTACAAATCTGGGATACTGCCGGGCAGGAACGCTTCCGTACGATTACCCAGAGCTATTATCGTGCCAACAATGGCGTTATTATAGGTGGGTGAAAACTAACGCCCAACCATGTCACGTCGTTATCATGACCCGCGGAGTCCATTGTCATGGCACGTTGTTGTTGTTGTTGTTGTTGTCATTGATAAGGAGGCGCGCACACTTTCGTTTATTATCGTTGCGCTGATTTAAACGGGCCATGACGCCTTATCAGTGGCTGGGAGCGACACTAATTGCTACCGAAACGGTTGATTTACAAGATGTTCACTTTGTATTATTTTCATATTTCAGTTTATGACATCACAAAGCGATCAACCTTCGCCAATCTGCAAAAGTGGATCGAGGAGGTGCGCAGATATACGGCTTCCAATGTGCTTATCATTTTGATAGGCAACAAATGCGATCTCGAGGAGGAGCGCGAAGTTGACTTTGAGGAGGCGCGTCAAATGTGTCAATATATACCTGAAATCTTGTTTGTTATGGAAACCTCGGCCAAGGAGAATACCAATGTCGAAGATGCCTTCCGTTGTCTGGCCACCGAACTGAAGGTAGCTTCAAGTAAAACACTAATTTACTTAAGCTATAATTGTTATTTTATATTTTAGCGACAACACGACTCGAGCAGTGTCCAAGCCATCGACGAGAACACTGTGCAGCTGGGTCAGGGGAAGCCCCTCAAGAGTTGCAGCAGTTCGTGCAATCTGACATAGACATCTCCATGTTAAATCTACCTTTTTTGTTTTCTTTTTCTTTTTAATTTTATTATTATTTTTGTGATCAAATTTTCGTGTGGCTATAATTGTAGTATTTATAATTTTAAAACCTTAACTAAACTGTTAATTTTGTTTGTCTACTTGACCAGACAAGTAACAACATCATCATAAGTTATACACATATTCATATATATATATATTTATATTATTTTGGTGGCTAGAGTACAAAACAATCTCACACATCACATCAACAACAAACAATGCAATGAATTAACAATGTCAATTACACTGCATGTTCAGTTCGTAAACAGTAAAAAACGTACGTCCAATTCGGTATTTGTAACTTCAAAACATTTTGCAAATAAACTTGTTTATTTTATAAATTTATTGGAAGTTATTAATTGGCTGCTCTTAGATCTTAACATTAGCATTATCTTAATTGTATTGTAGGTAGGCTGGCAGGGGGGAATTTCAGGGATTCTGGGGTGTTTTTTCTTTGTAAACAAAAGGCAGGAGTTTATAACTAAAGCACTGTATAAATTGGCTTGGCTTTGTTTGTTTTGCAAACAACATTAGTTTTCTCATTTTCGTCTTATTTTTCATATCTTTCAACAAATTTCGAAAACGCAAACGCTTTCAAAATTTCCATATAATTAGGTGTGTGTCTTTACATTTATAAAAATTGATTTATTTGTCTAAATTAATTCATTAACTATAAACTAGCGCCGTCGTTCGGTGTGTGTCCGTCTGTCTGTCATTTGTTTTTAATGCGCTGCACAATCCATTCGAGTCCCTGATATAATCCTTCTCCGGTGAGCGCACAACACGCCTGTATATGCCACTGATGCTTCTTGATGGAGGTCAAATCCAACTGCCTGGAGATTTCCGCCGCTGACATTGAGCCCTTCAGATCCTGTTTGTTGGCATAGACTAGCAGACTGGCTTTGCTCAGATCTTCATGCTGGAGCATACGATAAAGCTCCTCTCGCGTCACAGCCAGACGTTCGCGATCCGTCGAATCGATAACCATAATGACCAGCTCCGTGTTTGTATAATAGGTGCTCCAAGCGGCACGTAAACTCTGCTGGCCACCCAAATCCCAAACCAGGAAGTGTATATTTCGCCAGACAACTTCCTCAACATTCGAGCCGATCGTTGGACTGGTGTGGACGACTTCGTTCATCAGAAACTGGTACAGTATTGTTGTTTTTCCGGCATTGTCGAGGCCAACCATTACCAGTTTGTGCTCCTCGTTGCCAAACATCCGCCATAATCGCGATAATAGCAGGCCCATTTGTAAGTGTTGTTATTTTCGCGCGCGGGAGTGTGAAACGAACGTTTTTGTTGTTGTCGTTGTTGTTATTTTCGATTGTTAATTGGTGACAAACGCACTCTCAGGTATCGCAATCTATGCGCATATGTATGCCTGTGTGCGTGCGTGACTGTGAGTGTGTGCGTAAGCGTGTGGGCCGTCGTCGTCTACTGTGATGCCTTTGTTGTTGCCCAGTGGAAGGCCAACTGTAAATTATGCACTCACACTCTCAACCCAGAGGTACAACACGCACCAGGCTGCACTTTGGCTTGGCAAAATGTTTATAACAATTAGCTAATCACTGGGCAAACACTTGTTGTTGTTATTATTATTGTTGTTGTGGGAGATTGCACAAAGATTCGCTTTGCGTCAGCTTCACTTTTTTTTGTGTTGAAACAAAAAATTTAGATTGTGTCGTTTCGTTCCAAAGAGCTCAAATGAACGATCCACTAAAATGAACGATTGAACTTATTCAGCAAATTGAACTAAAAATTACGTTATCGAAATTGGTTCCGTTTCTTGTCTCTAATTTTTCAATTAATTTTTAAATTTAAAATTTATTAATTAATGAACAAATCACCAAACCAGGAAAATTCGAAATTTTCTAAAATTCTGAAGTTTGCCACTTTCTTTTTCTTTAGCTTGGGCCAAGTGGCATTTTTTTTATTTTGGTAAATGAAATTTTTTTTCTCTGTTGACCAAATTTATTTTGAATAGCAACACACGCTATAAATATTTGACACTTAATAAATTTCATTCGAAATTAAAATTAAACTCACCAAAATGAATTGCCTGTACACGTTTTTGAAATGCTCCCAGTTTCTAACGGATCCCACATACGAACAGGAAGATATTGACGAATTATCCGAGGCAATTGCTGAAAAGTGCGAGGAAGTTTTCAAAAACAAGCAATCAACAAAACGGCGCTTCGAATATATTGATAAATATATGAGAAACGAAATTTGTATGATGGATGAACCGATACCGTCCCCTAATGTTGACCATATTCTGGAAGTGGCCATTGATAAGCTTTTGGCTCAAATACATTTTTAAAACAATAAACAAGATAATATTAAATGTGGCTTAAAAAACTCATTCATAATTACAGAGGCCAAAAACGTCAAAAAACAATGTATGAAAAATTTAATTAATTAATAAGTAGGGGAAAATGTGTATAATATATTAACAGGAAAATTTATATATATCAAAAAATTCATAGATTCTTAATTACCAAATTATACAATAATTATGCTTAATTTATAAAGGCAAAATATTTAATAAATGAGAAAATAGGGGGAAATATTTATCGTACATTAAATTCGGGGGTAAAAAATGTCCCATTTCATAATTACAGATGCGAATTAATAAAGACATAAAAATCAATTACACTATAGGGAATACTTTCTGTCAATGAATCTTATGTGGTATTAAAACTTGCAACTGGGTTTCCTCGGTTTCTTGCGTTTGGTGGGCGGGGCCAGCTCATAGCGGAATATAATGGAGCGTCTGTCGAAGAAGCACTTGAGCTCCTTGGGATCATAACGATGTCCGAGTTGTTTGAGGTATAGATAAATCTCTTGCAGATCAATGGGCTCATACATGAGCACACTCTCGTGCAGATTGGGATTGGCGCAGAGTAAATTGTGCCAGGCTATGTGGAGTGGCAACAAAGGTTGTGGCGTCTTCTTGGACACGTTCGTTTGCAGCACATAGCACTCGAAGTCATCGCAGAGAGCTGGCGGCACAGCCTGCGAGAAACGCAAGAGTTCCTCGCCAGGCGCATCTTTAAACTTAAAGCTTAGTTTTGGATCCACTTCAGTGGGAGTCAGGCAATCATTGCTCACAGTTTTCGGCAGAGGTTTTCTTTGTTTGCTCTTCCCGCTGGTCACGGGCGTGGATTTGGAGCGTGGCAGGGGCAAGGACTCGACTTGCGACTCCTCCAGTGGCAGCATAATCGGATGCGTTTGATTGTAAATGAATTCCAATAGTTTTACGGCTTGTTTGCGCTTCAGCGGCTTTATGCCATAATTATACAGATGCTGCAACAGCTCCGGCTCCGTCATGTGCACGAAATCCGGCTTTGGAGACTGACAAACTCTCACAGTGTACAACTGACCATTGACTTCCAGTTGCTGCGGCACTGGAACAGCAGCCGGACTAGGAACAGGCGGCACAGACTCCGACAGATTATCCAGATTGATATCACCCAGTAGTAAACGATCCAGACCACTTGGCACATTGTCTATCGTGGCATCTTTGGCATTTTGAAACACAATTCTATCAAATTCATCGAGTTCATCATCAGGTTTGTCGGGAATGTTGTTGATCAGTTCCTTAAATTTATGACTACTGCTGGAATAACGTTTCATGGGCAACTCTGTGGGTGAGTCTAGAAAGGATGCCTCCGTCCAATCAATATGCACTTGGGATGTCTCTGCCTTTTCACTGGGCAGCTGGGAGAGTGTAAAGGGTTGCGACAGAGCCGCATCCAGGATGCCAAACTCGGCACGTTCCTTGCTCAAGGCGCTCTGGTTGGGCGAGCGGGAATTGCACGATTGAAGGGAAGCAGCAGGTGAAGCGTCCAGATATGCATCCAAGTCCTCTAAGGTCTTGAAGTATGGCATCGTTTTCCTCTTCCTTAAAGGTGAAATGCTGTCCTCATGGAGAACCTGCTCCATGTCGTTGCCTCGTTGCGTTTTGTCAGCCTGCCAAATGGAGTAATTGATTTCATCATCGGAGAGCAAGACTCCCTCATCATCGTTATCATCTTCATCACAGCTGTCTTGGGTCAAATCAATGCTAACATCGGAGGTACTACAAATTGAGGCGGGTTTATCATTACAGGAGTTGCTTTTCCGAGTCAACGGACTGTTATAACTGGCCGCCAGATTGCTCTCCGAGGCGGATTTATCCGTAAAGGAGTTGCTCCTCGGACTCTTGAAGCTGTGCTCCACATTGAGTGCTTGTGTCAAGCTGAAACTGCGTGAAAAACTCAAGGAATTGTTCTTGGAGCTATGCGGAGTTGCTGCCAGGTCAAAGGATATGGTGGCCTTGGAGCTGTGTGGACTTGTTGTCCGCCGGAAACTCAAGGAATTGTACTTGGAGCTATGCGGAGTTGCTGCCAGCTGAAATGATGTAGTTGCCATTGAATGGTCCTTGGAGCTATGTGGACTTGTTGTCAGCCGGCAACTGCTCTTACTTATGTTCAAGTAATCTTGATCCAGTCTTAACTCCTCCTGCTCCTCCGATTTGTGGGCGTATTTGGCATATAGTTCAGCAGAGATTTCACAATCCTCGTGCACTTTATCTATGTGCTTGGCCAGCGTGCAGTTAAGTTCATCAATCTCTTCATCAAATTCAATTGTTGGACTCAATGTCAAAATTTGCTGCTCCAAAATGGACCTTTTAGTACTGCCACTATCGGGTAAATCTGTTGAATCCTGCTCCTCTGTCAGATCCACAAAGCTCTCTATAAATTGTGACGGAGCATTGGTTTTAGTGTCCTTCTTCTGCTGCTCCTCCGCCTCGGCAGGAGTCTTCACTAAAACGACAGTTATATAATTGTTTAACGGGCATTCAAATTTCTTGACTTGCTTTTTGTTTACCTTCATCACTGGAGTAGATCTCATAGCATTCGATGTCCTTGCTGGTTGTGTCCTTGTAGACCTTTAATGAGAAGTTTTGCAGCAAGCTGAGCTTCACGGGATTTTCCCATGCCAGGTCATCGTCATCATCCGAGTCGGCGAACAGATCGGGTGAAGTGCAGCGCTTGGTCTGCGTGGGCAGAGTTGGCAGGGATGAGCTGCTGGGTGGCAAGTTCTCCTTCTTCTGCTGCGTTGCTGGCGGTTCCTTCAATAAGCAGCTGCCGCGTAAGGATTCCTCCTCCGCTTTGACTGCAGTTAACATGGTTGTGGTGCTGGGTTGCAGGTTCTCCTTTTCCTCCTGCGTTTTGGCGCGTTTATCCGGCGGTTCCTTCAACAAACAGCTCCTGCTTGAAGAGCTATCCTCTGATTCTATGGATAAAGTGCCGGGTTGTGGGTCCAGCTTATCATCTGTAATCTCTTTAGCTGTCTCCGACATTCTGACGCATTTATCCGCCGGTTCCTTCAATTTACTGGAGCTTTCCTGCTCCTCCACCATATTATCCGCCACCAGCTTTTGCAGCTCATCCAATTCCGCTTGCTCTGCTGCTGGACTCTTGTGGGATTCTCTACCATCAAAAAGTGACGCCAGCTCTGCATAGATTCGCTCCAACTGCTGCTGGCGCAGCAGAGTCTTCTCACTTGGTCGCTTTGGCGACAGATCCCTGCCCTGAATCGCCGACCAACTCTTAAGCAAATGATCCGCTGTTGTCTTGCCAACTTCTATTAATTCCTCCACATAGTAAGCACGGAGATTCGTTAGGGAACCTTCGCTGGGTTCATGCGTGATGCGATTTGTGGCCTCCAGTTGTTGGAGACGTGCGCTAATCAGTTGAAAGGGCATCATCTGAAGATCTTCAGCACTTGGCAGCTTTGTGCGCACCTGTTGAGCCATTAAAGCCGCCACCTTGCTGTCCAACTTCTTTAGCTGCTCCTCGGGATTCCGCAGCGTGAGAGCCGTAAATTTATTAGCCCATTTGCAGCGTTTGCCACGTTTGGCAGCTCCTCCAGGCAAGACGCCAATGGAGAGCACATTGTAATCTAAAAATAAGACATGTTTAGTTATCAGATTTGGAATCTGGGCAAGCTCTTTGGACTCACCCTCCTTGGCGGCGGTGCGAAAGCCATACTTTTGCAATTTGCGCCGTATGTTCTCCGTGGATTGATTTGCCTTATTATCGAGTAAGTTGACCACTTGCTCCCCCTCCTCGTCCATTGTGTCCTGCAGCCGCAATACGCCATGCTTCTCCGCCTCGGATTTGGACAGTGCCAGTGCCATTTCAATGTCGTCCGGACTGAAATTGTCCGCCATGCAGTGCTGAGCTGTAACCTCGGCAAACAGCTGCTCGTTGCGCAGGAAATCACTGATGCTGGGCTGTTTACTCCTGCCGCGTCCACGTCGCGCCGGAGCCGTAGTCTTGAGTTTCGGCGCCTTCTTTGGCTTGGGCTTGGTGTCATGGCTTTCACGTGGCTTTTTTACTTTTGGTTCGGCAAAGAGATCTTCTTCCTGAGCTGCCACTTGCTCATTGCTGACGCTCTCCTGTGTACTGAAATAGTCGGACAGCGTTGTGGTCGCCGTGGCCGCCTTGCTGCTGCGTGTGTTGCTTTAGAAGAGTATGAAAAAAACAAAGTTATTTAAATGAACTCTCACATTTTATTGATCAACAGGTAATGAAATTAACCTACCGCAGCTTTGTGGTTGCGGGTTGTTGTTGTTCTTGTTGCAGCTTCTTAAAGTTGGCCCTGCGCGTCCCTCTGTCCATTGTTGTTAGCGCTCCTTGGAGAGCGCCTCCGCCTCCTCAATTGCCTCCCGTATGAAATCCGCTCTTCGTGGAGCCGCAAAATCAAACAATGCACGACGATCCTTCTCCTCCTCGGTTTGTGTGACTAAGGCTTTTGTGATTCGCTCGTTGGCAATGCGTTGCATGGGTGTTAAACTAAAAGAATCAATTTATTTCATTAATTAATCACATTTTTTTTTTTTTTTATATTTTTAGTTTACCTCCAAATTCCAAAGAGCAGCGAACCAGCGGCAATAAAAGCGTAGGCGAAACGATTGCGATATTTATATGATGGTGTGCCTTGTGTGCGTCTCGGTTTGCGCTTGCTAGTATCAATCGAAGCCATTACCAAACTTCCAAACTTCCAAACTGTCTTCTCTTAAGCGATTATATAATTAAATACATTTTGTGTTGCGCCGCAGCAAAAAAAAATAACTAAACATGCGAATGCCGCTGACCAGGGCTGCACAACAAGTAAACGTTGTCACTAGCTTAACGTCAAATTGTCAGCTGACAACAATAGCAATTACAACTAAATTTAACACCTGCTTAAGATTTATTTTAATACTTTCAATAAATTTTTTTTATTAACTAAAATTTTAATTGAAATATTAACCAATTGCTAGGCAGCCCTGCAGCGATATCTCAAATATATCGATGGCTAAAAGTACTCGATAGTTTTAGACAGCATATCGCATACGCAATTAACGTTAATTAGCGCACAGCGTAGGAGAGAAATCAAAATTGAATTTTTAGTTTTATTAGTGCGCTAACAAAGTGCAGGTGCTCGCACATTAGCTGTTCCGATTAAAGTGCGTTGAGTGCCAAAACAACAAAAACAATGTAAGTTCAACTGTAACTAGACTGTGAAATGTTTGATAAGCGTTTGTAATAATAACAACAACAAAAACTAACGCATAAAACTACTACGCAGACAAAACAGCATCGAAACAGATAGATAGACAAAGAGTACAGAGTACAGTAAACAAAAACGAATGAGATAACAATAAAGCAGACAAAGCAAAAACGAAAAAGAGTTGAAAACACACAAACACACATAGACATGTATTTGGTGTGTGTGCGTGTGTGTGTGTGTGTGTGTGTGAGTTGACAAGTGGAACCAGATACAAATGGCATTTTGCATTATTTTTTGTTTCTCTTTTTGCAGAAATCTGAAAAAACAACGCAATCAATTTATAATACGCCCTTAACGCGGCTCATTTGTTAACCGATCAGTGCAATTTCAAACGTTGAGCCGCTTAGTCATGGCTCGAGAGGATGAGCAGCGTATTGTGGACAACGAGGAGGTGTCCGCCGCGACGGAAGAGGAGGAGGGGGAGGCGGGCGGACGACAGGATAATGAGCTGGCGCTGCCATCGGGCGGCTGTTGCATGCCCTCGAGCACATGTCATCGGTTTCTGGCGCTGATCTTCATGTGCCTGCTGGGATTCGGATCGTACTTTTGCTATGACAATCCCGGTGCACTGCAGACAGTCTTCAAGCGGGATCTGGACTTGAGTGCCACACAGTTTACGCTCATCTATTCCATCTATTCGTGGCCAAATGTGGTGCTCTGTTTCTTGGGCGGATTCCTCATCGATCGTTTGTTTGGCATACGACTTGGCACGATTATCTATATGCTGATCTTGCTGGTGGGTCAGCTAATCTTTGCCAGCGGCGGCATCTTGGATGCCTTCTGGCTAATGATACTGGGACGCTTCATCTTTGGCATTGGCGCTGAATCCTTGGCGGTGGCCCAAAACAGCTATGCCGTGCTCTGGTTCAAGGGCAAGGAACTCAACATGGTCTTTGGCCTGCAGTTGTCCGTGGCGCGTTTTGGCAGCACTGTCAACTTTTGGGTGATGCAGCCCATCTATGATTACGTCAGCCAATTCTATCAGGGACATCGTGCCCTGGGCGTCGTCCTGTTGCTGGCCACGCTCACCTGTGTCATGTCCCTGCTGTGTGCTCTCATCCTGGGCTTCATGGACAAGCGGGCCGAGCGGATACTGCAGCGCAACAACAATCCATCGGGCCAGATTCCCAAGCTGACGGATGTGTTTACCTTTAAGGCGCCCTTCTGGATGGTCTCCATCATTTGTGTCGCCTACTATGTGGCCATCTTTCCGTTCATTGCGCTGGGTCAGAAGTTCTTCATGGATCGCTTTCATTATAACGAATCACAGGCCAATACCGTGGACTCGCTGGTGTATCTAATTGCGGCTGTGTCCTCGCCCATATTTGGCTTCATCATTGACAAGCTGGGCAGGAATGTTACCTGGGTGTTTACTGCAACAACTACAACAATTGCCGCCCATTTGCTGCTCACATTTACACAGCTGAATCCGTACGTGGGCATGGTCATCATGGGCCTGTCCTACTCCATGCTGGCTGCCAGCTTATGGCCATTGGTGGCACTCATCATTCCCGAATATCAGCTGGGCACCGCCTACGGCTTCTGTCAGTCCGTCCAGAATCTTGGACTGGCTGTGATCACAATTCTGGCCGGGATTATTGCCGATAAGAGCGACAATGATCATACCTGGGTGCAGCTGTTCTTCATTGGCTGGTTGACCATTGCCCTGATTGCCACCTGTGTGATCTGGGGCTACGACAAGAAGCAGCGTGGCAATCTCAACATGACGCCGGCTCAGCGTGTCAATTTTGTCCACTCGGCGACTTATCAGAACTTTGAATAGGGGCGAGGATTGAGGAAGAAGAGCCACAACTTGTCATCATCATCGTTCACACAAAAATCCCGCAGTTTCCGCTCGAAACAAAGCTAATCTGGAATTCTGGCAACATGCGGGCGCCTGCTCCTAAACAACAAACTATGCATTGTGGGAATAATGTTTAGATTTTGATAATTTGATATCAATGTTGGCTCATTGATCATTGATCATTGATAATGTGATGTGCGCTTATTGTGTCGCAAATTGGTATTTACTAAATGGAATTGTTTATTGTCGAAACGAGTTTATATTACACACACACACACTCACACACTCACACACAACACATACATACATATATATATATATAAACGAAACACATATATTTTAATTTTAACGCTATGTATTTTTAGATCAATTTATTATTATTAATACGTGTACGAAAAAAGTTATTGCATGTTTTTTTTGTGTAAATGTTTTATAAATTTTAAATACATAAACCATTACGAATAACAAAAAACTCTCTAGGAACAAAACAAATGTTAAACAAATAATCAATAAATTTATCATTGATATTGCATTAAAAAATATTGTAGTTTAATTTTTAATTGTTTCAAAAATTCCATCTCATAGATATTCCAAAAAAAACGGATTCAAGCTGAATTATATATTATATATTTGTCATAGGAACGATCGGTTGATAAACTTTCTTATTTTTGTATAAATTCTAAGCAACCACAAACATTTCAATATTATTTCAGCAAAATGAGACGACTTAAAGTTGTCATGGAAATAATCGCATGGAAATAATTCTATAAAAAGTCTTTTGATAACAGCAGGAATAAATTTGAATTTAGCCTGATACAAGACAATAAGCCAACAATAAGACATATAGCTACTATATAGGAACAATCTGGCAGGGAATTGAATATTCGGCATGCCGAAGCTTCAATTTCTTTAAATAATTACAATTGCATTAATAAAGTTGCCACGTCTGCTTTATTTTTTTTAAAACATTTTAATGTCTGTCCGTCGCTCGAGCACCTCGATGCACTGTTTGCTGTCCAGGCTGAGCACGCGGAGCTCATGCAGTGGCTTCGTCTTCTCCTCCGCCGTCTGGCCGCTCCGCAGAGTCTCCAGCAACAACAAAGCTGTGCCCCGCGCCGCCGTTAACAATTTGCAAGCGTCATGAATTCTAAAAAGAAAAAACCAGTTGTAATTATTCTTCAGCTATTCTGACGCAGAATGTGGATGACTCACCGCTTGAAGAGCAGCTCGGGGCGTCGTGTGTGTTGACCGAAGAGCGCGAACAACAGCGTCATATCATAATTAAATTGCGCTGCTCCGGCTGTTGAGAATCTCGTATTTATCACCATGTTCTCCAGCATGAAATCATCAATTTGTTGGGCTATCAGGCGCAACGTTTGATTGAACAAATTGGCGGACAATTCACGCTCCAGATTGTGGAGCAATGTGACCAGCACTTGGAACATTTCACCGCCACTCGGCGAGAGTATAAAGGGTTCTTTGCTGTTCTGCTCCGGCATGTTTGGCCACGCATCATGCCTATAGTTCATGGACTTGGCCTTCATCTCGTTGACCGACTTGTTGGCCAGATTCTTCATCAGCTGACGCGCCCAATGCTCCAGCTCGGCAACGGCATGTTCAAACACCGAATTAATCTCGGTGGCATTTGGTCCCGCCAGCGCCGAGTGCAGATGCAAATAGTGGACATTCTCGCCCCACTCTCGGAGCACCATGATCAAGTAATTGATGGCATTCAAGATGGGTAAACTGGCCACGGCTCCGCTGCTGTGCAGCTGCACCAGACGCCGCCGGAAGCTGTCGATTAACTCGAGCTGCAGCTGCAGAAACTGCAGTTGATGTCCTGGTTGGATGAGTCCATAGTAGCGATCCTTGATTGCCTCCAGCAAGCGCATGAATTGATCCGCGCATCTGGGTATCTTCAGGTCATCCTCATAGGTGTTGGGATCAATTAGCTGAAACGGCGTCTCCGCCTGCAGTATGTCGTCCATTTTCTCCGCACAAACTAAGGCAGGAATAAAGCTTAGATCTATGTTCATTTAGAATTCTTGACGAGCTTACACTGCTCCTCGAGGGCAATCCAGCGCAGCAGATATCTGGGCTGAGTGAGCACTGAAATGGCGCTGGGAAAACTGGCCGGATAACCAAAGGTCTCGCACAGCTCCGCCTCAAAGGCCAACGTTTCATCCACCAGATGAGCAAACAGATTCTCGTCCTGCGCGATTTGTTCAATGTCCACGGCGAGTTTTTCAATGGAAAGCTGCACAAGACCGCGCACAAACTCCAGCTGTGAAATAGATGATATATAATTAATAAATTGTATCAAATTTGATTAGGATAAGTTCAAAGCTAAGTGAATAGTTGGCATGGAAACAGAAGGACACAACCATATCGATTTGGCTTATCATCCTTAAGGTAATTCAACTGACCCTTAGATTGTAGTCCAGTTTGCCGGCCTTCATGGCGCTTGGTTGGAAAGTATTGCCCACAAAGAAATGTGATTCCTTGCCCCAGTTGAGAATCTGTGTGTAGAACCATTCGGGCTTGTCCAAGCGATTCGTCTGCCTCGTGCCCGTAAAGTGGAACATGAAACGCTGGCGATAGGGCGCCAGGAGCAGCTGCACCACGGGACTAATCGGCTGGCAGACGATGCTGGGCGTGATGCTCTGAAGTGGCGCATGTTCCTCTGCTGGCGACTTGATGAGAAACATGTATTCGGCCAGTAGTTGTGCCTTGGCAGTGTCTCGGCTGGGGGAGTAGTTCAGCGGCTGCTGTTCCACGTGCGCCCAGCGCAGGTTCTTGAGCACAGCTTCAAATTCGCTGGACAGACGCTGCATGAGCAGCTTGTGCCAATAGATGGCTGTGGATTCCGCAAACATTTTCAATGTGCGCGCCTTAACTGCCTGCAGGCGTCCCACAACACTGTGCTCGCTGTCGTTGCCCTCGTAGAGCGTTAGATAGACGTTGACCAGCTTGGCCTCATCCTTGCCATTGATGGCGTTGCCCAAGGCAGCGCTGATCTCCTGTATGTCCTGCACCAGGCGCAAATACTGCGTCACATTCTGCAGCTGCCGCACCTGCTGCAGATCCTCCGAGACGCCCTCCAATGCCGGTTGGCACTCCGCCAGCTTCAATTTCAGTTTCGCACTAAATTGGGCCAATTTCTCCAGCTCAAAGTCGATGCTGTCGCAGACCTGCTGCTGGCAGTGAAACGCCGACTTGTAGCTGGACACATTCTGCGCTTCCTCATAGTTGAGCTGTTAACTGAGATGGTGATATGCTACGTTTCCTTGTTAATCTTCTAATTTACTCACGGTTTGATTTAATGTGTGCAATTGTTCCTTATAATTTTCAACCAGAATTGCAGCTCGATGCAGTTGATTGGCATCCTTGCCAATCTCTTTGTTTAGCTGCGACGCTATGCGCAGCTCCATTTCACTTAGCTTTCCATGCATTTTATGTGGATCATTCAAATAAAAAGCTTTAAAATAAAACCTAGACACGACCACGTATAAAAAATATATTTATTGTTGATGCAGTCACTCTGGTACCATGGCTGCATAAAAGATTTCAACAACACACAGGGCTACAGTAACTATCGCAATATTTATATCGATTACAACTATTGTGATCGATACTTATATGGTGATCGTTGATTTTCCCTGTGACTGTCCATTTTCAAACCCAGCCGCCAGCAGGTGTTGCGTTTTTGGCGTCGCGTTGCATGCATTTTTCGTAGGAAGAAATTAAAGTGAAAATGTTTACGCCGAGACAAAAGAATCACACGCAAGGCGCTGGCGTGTCGCCGCATACACCGCTGAGTTTTAGCCGTGAGCTTCGGCAGGTTTTGCAGGAGCGAAATTTGTTGACGGCCAAATCTCGTAAAAAAGGTATGAAAG
The DNA here is from genome assembly GCA_035043635.1 of Drosophila rellima. Classification (NCBI taxonomy): domain Eukaryota; kingdom Metazoa; phylum Arthropoda; class Insecta; order Diptera; family Drosophilidae; genus Drosophila; species Drosophila rellima. The sequence goes on from JAWNMV010000529.1 coordinate 3,308,590, forward strand.
GGGGAGAGGGGTTTGGAATTGATGACATTGGAGTCTCAAATTGCAATGTTTCCACTTGCAGTCTGCTCCATGCTGGACAGTAACTCGAGCAGTCCCATTGGATCGCCCAATCCGGAGTCGGGCAAGCGCATGGGATTCCGCCTGCAGGCCGTGCAGGAAATCATCTCATCTGAGAAATCGTATCTGGATCAGCTGGAACTGTTGATGAATTACTTTGTGCGGCCACTGAAAGAACAGGCCATCATTGATGCCTCCAACCACACGGCGCTCTTTGGCCAGATCGAGATGATACACAATTTGAATGGAGAATTTCTGCGCGAACTGGAGGCCAACATGGAGAATGTGGCCCAGGCATTCCTAAAAATGGCACCGTTCTTCAAGCTGTACTCCGTGTATGCGTTCGACTATCGCGGTGCTTTGTTTATATTGCAGGATTTGATTAGTAAGAATCCTGTATTCCGTAAATTTCTGGAGGAGACCGAGAGTCGCCCGGAGGTGCAACGCAAGCTCAATGCATTGATGATTGTGCCCATACAGCGTGTGCCACGCTACAAGCTGCTGCTGGAGCAGGTGCTACTCTATACGAGTCCAGCGGATGCAGATTACAAATTGTTGAAAGGTGGGTTTAGTTTGTACCTGACTCCATGGTGTTCATACTCCTTTTAATTGCAGAGTCCGTCAAGGAGATTGAGGCCACAGCCTCCCATATTAACTCGTGCGTGGAGGAGCAGGAAATTACCCAGTATTTGATACATCTTCAAAATTCACTGGTCAATCGTACGCCGAACATTGTGAAGCCTTCGAGGCGTGTGATCAAGGAGGGAATGCTCTTCAAGATCACCCACAAGGGTCAGCAAATCAAGCGCTACTGTGTGCTCATGTCGGACATCTTTATGTACTGCAAGGTGATCAAGGAGCGTCCTCCGAACACGCAGGTGGAGAACTCCTTGGAATGTTGCTGCATCTTTCCTCTAAAGAAGTGCAAGGTTTATGAGATGCTGCCTGGAAATTTCAAGCTGACTTGCCAGAGCGATGGCATTATCTTTGGCAGCGATGATCTGCAGTTGTCACGCACCTGGGTGGGATTCATACGGGATGCCATTGATCTGCATGTCCAGTGCCGCAAGACATTGCGCAAGGATTCCAGCAAGAGGACGCCTATAAGGAAAAAGGACATGAAGAAATTTGGCACCGATTATGTACTGAGTCCCAACAAACGCAAATGCGTGAGTAGTAAACGATTCACCAGCTGTAATCATAGCTAATTTTTGACATTTCTCTACAGGATTACGACACGGTGTTTCGCAACAAGAATCGCTCCACAGACTCCGAGGAGGAGGCTGATGTCTCCGCTAGCGTGCAAAGCCATTGCTTCCAGCGCAAGCGCAAGTTGCCTCATCCTGTCAAAACATCGACGTTGACTTCCTCAACGATTGTCAAGCGTCCAGCGCCGCCACCGCCAACGGTGCAGCTGCGACGACCACAGGACACCACGGAACACAAGGAGAATCGCATTTCCAAGCTATACAAAATGATTTCGACCGGAGATAAAGTGACCAATGTAAGGAGCATACTTAAACGCAGCAAGCCAACAGGCACGGCCAATGATCCTGATCCAAGTTACGGCTTTGCCAGTCGCTATTCCGACTCCAAGTCGTATTTTCGTGCGCACAATGTGGATAACACAATACCCACGGCAATTAAGCGCGAGGATCTCTTTGATGCCGAACTGGGCGATGGCAACTTTCAGGATGTACTCTTTCCATTGCGTTCCAGCGGCGGCAGTCAAAAGAGCGGCGGCGTCGGAAGCGGCTGGACAACGCCAGCTCAGACTTTAAAGCAGGCAGGAGGACAGGAGGAGTTGCTGTGCCAGCCGCCACAGAAGAAGCGCGTCAAGTTCGATGATACGCCAGATGCGCACGGCCAGAAGCCTTTTGTATTCCCAAGCTCCAACGTTGGTGAAGCTGTCACTATCAAGACCACATCCTTGCGTGATCGTGTCTACGACTTTTTTGCCAATCTCTTCTAGAAATGCAGCAGTAGCTCCAGCGAGTACCAGTAAATCTCGTCTAGAAATGCATCACGCAAACACATCACAATTTATTGAAATTCAACGCATTTATTTACACAATAAAATCATGTATTAACTAAAAACAAGTGTACTTGTCCCGCTCCCGCAGATTACAGATGCGGTGCATAAAGTTTTCCACTTGATAATTGGAGATTTCATTGCGCCAATCGCCGTCGATCTTAAAGTGTGATCCAACGATGACGGCCTGGACATCATGATAGTATTGCGTAATGTTGTCCTTCGTTATGCCGGAGCCAATGAGCAGTGGCACTTTCAGTTTGCCCGAGAGCACGTCCTGCAGATCCTTGTGACTGACTGGCTGCCCTGTTATGTTGTTCGTGATGATGATGCCATCGGTATTAAAGAAATCCGCTGCCTGCGCTGTATCCCTCAAACTAACATCCGCCGTGATGGCATGTGAACTGTACTTAAGATCAGTAAAGACCAAAACATTATCGGCATCTATGAGCTTGCGGTATCGCAGCAGGTTTCCAGCACTGGCATCGATGTAACCCACATCGGCAACTTGGCCAAAAACGAATCCCTCGGCGCGCACAAACTGCAATTGACTGGCCTTGGCAATGGCCACGGCCTGCTTGTTGCCGCAGGCAAGCACCTGTATGCCACATGGAACGTCTTTTGGTAAGACCTCCCGCACAGCTTGGCCAAGTCGGGTCATGCAGGCCACGATCTCTATGCCCAAGTTTCGATTCAGCACGTACGGTTTGTCATGCATATTCTCAATGAGCACGGCATCCTGAAAGAGGAGTTGGACATTAGTGTACATCATTTACTTTCATTACTTACATACCAGTCCGTGCTTCTTGTATAATTGTGCCTCGTAGGTGGCCTTTTGAATCGTCTGCTTCCAGTTGCCGGCGTAGCGTGGCGTGCCTTTCAATATTCCATGACTTAAATATCATTCTACTTGCATTTTCTTATTTGTCCTCACCTGGCAGAGCATCCACGTGTATCATGCCAATCACAGAGCACTTTTGTGAACCAAAAATTTGAAAAAATCGCTGCATTTTCAAAGAAATTAAATAAATTATTTTCCCGCTACAACTGTCAATATGCACGATTGTCAGACATCGATATACCAAAAAAACTCAACGCTGGTATATTGTCATACATCGATATACCAATAAATTCAGTGCAATATATCGATAGTGACTTTTTTCCCGGCTTATTTTCAACCTGTTGAATTCATTACTTTTATTAAATTTGTATCTACATAAATTATTTACTCGTCGGACCCGCGCAGCTCACATATGCTACGCATGAAATTCTCTACCGCGTGCTCATCAATATCCTCTTGCCAGCTGCCTTTGTGCTTAAAGTGTGAGCCTATAATAACCGCCTCCGCCATATTGAAATATTGCTGTATGTTGTCTTTGGTGACGCCCGAGCCAATGATTAACGGCACTTTCAGTTTGCCTGAAAGATCCTGCAGATCTTTGGGACTTGCCGCTTGGCCCGTTGCCGTGCCCGTGATGATGATGCCGTCGGTAAGAAAGAATTCAGCAGCATGCGCTGTTTCCAATAAGCTAACATCCGCAGTGATGGCATGTGAACTGTGCTTCTTCTTCAGATCGGTCAAGACCAAGACATCCTCGGCATCGATTTGCTTACGGTAACGCAGCAAATCACCGGCACAGGCATTCGTATAGCCCTCATCGGCCACATGGCCAAAGACAAATCCCTCGGCGCGTATAAACTGCAGTTGGCTGGCCTTGGCAACGGCCAGCGCGTGTTTGTTGCCGCTGGCAAGAACTTGAACGCCACAAGGTGTCTCCTTGGGCAGAATGCTGCGTACAACTTGCGACACTCGCGTCATGCAGGCCACAATTTCGGGGCCCAAGAGACGATCCTGCACATAAGGTATGTCATGCATATTCTCAATAAGCACAGCATCCTGCGGGAAGGGGGGGGGAAGTATATCATCAGTGTATGCTCTTTATTAACATTATTTACATACCAGTTGGTGCTGCTTATACAGCTGCGCCTCGTGTGTGACCTTCTCAATAGTTCTCTCCCAGTTGCCGGCATATTGCGGCGTGCCTTGGGATATTTCGCATTAGATTAAAAAAATGGAGCGTTGCCTTTGCATATAGTTGTTGTTGTTGCCGCATGCACTTTGGCTCACCTGGCAGCGCATCCACGTGTATCATGCCAATAATTTTGCATTTCTGTTTACCAAATATTTGCACAAATCGCTGCATTTCAGTATTATAAATATTGGAATTTAATTTTTTTTTAGTTTTGCGAGCAACAAGTGTGTGTGAGCGAGACAGACGTACAATAGGGATGAGCAGTATTGGAATATCAGTGACTGATTCACAGTGAGTGATTAAAGCAGTAACTGCTACTTGTCAACACTGATCTTAGCTGTTAATCGACGGCTCGTCGATTCAGTCAGATTCCAATACAATTTTTGTTTCACACAAATTTTCGTTAAAGTTTAAATTTCTTTAAATGGTCAACAGTTTTGCCATGCCGATCAACTCAAAGGCAAAACCTTATCGCTGCCACTGGACGTCATAGAAACAAGAACAACTGGCAGCTGTTTTCAAAGTTGCGAAATGAAATGGCTTCGCATTGCGCTTGTTCTTCTTGCTTTTGTTGCAGTTGCTCTTGTTGTTGTTGTTATTGTTGTCCCTTGTTACATTGTTTGAAAATGTGGCGGTCGCTGTCCTTGGTTTTGATTTGCTTTAGGACTTTCCCTGGGCCCGGATCAGGCTGTTGGGAGTGGTGGGCTGGCTCCTGATGGCCGTGCCTCTGTGTGCTTGCCAGTGCTTAGCGGAAACGCCATCGACGCTCGCAGCGTGCGCGGCGGCATTTCAATTATCACAGCAATGCCCAAAACGTCCCTCCCCTATCACCAATCGTATCCACATTGTCCTATCGCTCCATCACACAGTGGTCGCATTGTCATTTTATCTCAGATTTATAACGTTCGATATGTTTGCATGTTATCGATAGCTAATATTTCTCTGAACTTTGTGATTTTTTTTTGTAATTTCTCGATATGATTTCATGTTATCGATAGCTTATTTATCACTGAACTTTGTTTTTTTTACTGATTATTGAAAATAACTGAGAACCGAAAAATATTTAAACTCAAATAAGAAAATTAAAAATAAGCTGGAAAATTTTCCTGCACAAATTCGATTTAAGAACGAAGATCGGACTCTTTTGACATCGTTATTAATTATAATACGAAAGGACCACTGTGTATCAACGTGGGCGGATGTGAAATGTTGCCATTTTGTTTATTTGTTTGTTTGCCATTGTTTTCCGTTTTGTTTTGTGCCAGTTACACACATATGCTTTGTGCATGCTACAATTGCGCTTTGTATTATTTGCAATATGTAAAAGTGCTTATGGACTTTATTGTCCTTCGGTAAGTGCCCTCCTGCGGGTCCATTTAATAGGATTGCTATTGTCACGAGTGTCGGACTATGACTTATGCTCTCTTTCTACCAGAAAACTGTGCACTTTTTCTGTTATATATATATTTTTATACATGTTTTTCAATTGTTAAAACTGTCAATTTATTGAGAATTGTAAAGGCAATAGATTGACCAAAATTAATTTAATCTGGAATGAGTTTTCTGCTCTACTTAACTCGAAGATAAAAATAAAATTAAAAAAAAATATATATAAAAATATTTAAAAATATTTTTATGCCCAAAACTGTATGTGTTCGTTCTTTTTTTGATCTGCTTATGCAGATTAATAATAATAAATTTGTATATGAGTCTTGTCTAATCTTTCCACCACCTCTTGCCAACATTTTTCTACATTTATAAAGTTTAAACACCTCATTTACTCAACTGTGAGCACAGAGTATTTCCAATTTAATTCTGGCTTTATATTTATTCGGACTGCCTCTCAGAGTAGGTCAGGGTTAAGAGCTAATATAGTTATAGTTAAAAGGCTAAAGGACTGATTACATATGTTTTTGGGTGTCAAAATGATATTTCAAGCTTTTAAATAAATAATGCTGTTCAGATTTCATGGACATGGACATGGACATGGACAAACAACTCGCACATAAGAATGTCGTTTTTACACCTGATGTGCAAACAATATAAATTATTTATAATGTGAGCTGAGCATCGCTCTCATCACCTGGCCTGGATGCTGCCTTGTTGTGCACACACACACACACGCCCATAGAGAGACACAAATACACAGATGGTTGTTGCTGTAGTTGCAACAAGTTGTTTCCGTGTTTGGCTTTTGTTGCTTGCGCTTGCGATTATGCAAGATACACAACGCAAGCAAACAACACACATAGATACACACCGAGTGTTTATTTGTCTCTATGAGTGTGTGTGTGTGTGTGCTCGACTGCATTGAAAGGCAAACAGAATAGGCAGGATATCCTTTGAGCAAGAGCAACAGTTTCCCATGGCTCAAACATGAAAGCATTTCTTCCTGACACGTTTTTTTCTTCCGCTTTTATGTGAGCTAATTAGTTGGCCATAACTTTTGGCCAATATAATACACGTAATAAGCAGTAACATTAAGTTAATGAAAGTGCTTACATTTGAAAAAACAGGTATGTTTAGGCTAATTGTTTTATTCATCATAAAAACGAAGTACAACTAAATAATTCTGTAAGCCAACTTTTGGCTGTGTCTAATTGAAAAGTTTCTGCCTGACTACGAAATGGGTAACAGCTTTTTACATTTCTTTAAATTCCACTAAAATTAAATTTTCAGACTGTTTGTAATAAACTTTAATTAGAAAACTCTTCCATTAATGTCGTTAAACAATTTAGAATATAGATTATTTCAATAATATTTGTTTTTGATTTTGTTATTGCTCAAGCGTCGCGTTGTCCATCGTTTTGATAAATTTGCCATTTTATTTGGCATTTGAGCGCTTTCATTAGTGAGTTCAGCTGCAATTAGTCAATAAATTTAATGCAAATTACCAATACCCATGCAAACAGGCTAATAGAGAGTCGCACGTCGCATAAACTGGCTGACAAGTTGGCGTGTTTCAATATCAGTGGTCATAATTTCTGGCTGCCATCGCCAACGCATCGATCATTATTGGTCAGGTCTCAGGTGTGGGTAATAGACATGGCCACATCACGCAATCCCGTCCAGACATCGTTGCAAATTGGCAAATGGACAACATTGTAGGTGGGCCAAGTCAAGTCAAGTCAAGCCAAGTCCGACTAGATAAAGGCCAAATACAATTTTATTAGCCCGCGACCTTGTGGCCCGCTCAACTTTGGGGTGTGTCTACAAGAGTATTAGAAATACGGCTTAAGCAACTTTAAGAGTGGTTTTCAATCTTTGCGCCTATATAAATATATTTTCACATTTAAGCACTTTTCTAATCGCTTTTGTCTTCACACTGTTTTCTTTTTCTTTGATTCATTTCGCTGTCTGGCACCTGTTTGAGACTTTTCGGTGTCATCCAATAAGTTCAACTCGAACCTTTGCCTAATTGATTTACGTGACAAAACTTGGCAGACAAATTGAGAACAAAGCATTATGTAGAATAATAAATGGAGTTTGAGTAAAAGTTTACTATTTCTGAGGTTTGCGAAATTAATGAAAATTCTATCGGTTGCACGTATCACGCTGCATGCGTTGCACAAAATAAATACTTATAACAGAATAACACGCATACGCCACGTGTACACAATTTAGTATTGTGATGTCTGGAGGACTCACTTGTATTACACTTTCAATTAAAACTTTTTTCAAAAACTTAAAATTTCCATATCTCTGTCAAAACTTAAGCGAATTCCATGCGGAATGTCTTTTTGAAGATTGTTTGCCGTCTTAATTAATGCTGCATTTAAATTTTGTACTTTTTGAAAATTTATATTTTTTTCCAAAAATTGAGGGATTTTTCATACCTACCCCTTGACAGTTTTTCAAAAACTTTAAATTCTCATATCTTCGTCAAAACTTATGCGAATTTTGTGCGGTAGGTCATTTTGAACATGATTTGCCGTCGAAATTAATGCTGCATTCAAATTTTGTGCATTAAAATTTTTTGATTTTTTTCATAAATTCTGAAAGAAAGAATTGACACCTTAAACTCTCGCCTGTCCAGATGTCTGCAATCTGTGTGTTCTATGCTCTATACTCTCTCTAACTCAGTCTATCTCTATGTTTCCATTTTAAGCATTAAACTGTCTACACAAGCTGTGTCCTTCAGGTTCAGTGACTGTCAAAGCGGCAGCAAGGATAGGGAATTGGTTTAGAAAATAAAGCAATAATAAAAGCAACGAAATTTGTAGAAAACTTTAATTAAACTGCGCCACAGCCAACGGTTTTCGTTTTCGTTTTCGTGACCGACCACCTCAGGTGCAAATGCGGTCACACCCTTGAAAGACGCCAAACCGAAAGTAACAGAAGACAAATAAACAAGAACAACAACAACAACAACAACAGCCACAAGGACGACGACTGTCAGGTCAGCGTATGAAAGTTATTTGTACAGCCCCTGAAATAGGGGCGTGGCAGCCCGTTACCAGAACAGAACAGGTCTAACTAGAGCGCCTATCGAGTCGCTTTATCGCACGCTGCTAAAACTGTCGCAACGTGTGGCACACACATTAAATACCCGCGTCGTAAAGTGTGCTACGCTTTTTGTTATAACGTCGTATCAGAGATGACGGGGCGTTGGATCAGTTAGTTTGGCATTAATTAATATTCACAATTTTGCAAATTTATGATTTTTTAACAACATTATAACTACATCAAACTATGAATGTTACATAAATGTTAACAGTGCAATGTTAAAATAGAATAACAGCTGTTAAGGTTAGCGTTTTAGTACTGTGAAGTGTGACCAAAGATATCAAAGCTAAATAATATAATTCAATTTACATTTTTGTAGTCGTATGAGTTTAAGTTGGTTTTATTTTGCAAAACTTAAAATTAAAATATCTACACCTTTTTTTTAATTTATTTTTTTCAAGTAATTTCCTTACTCCACTTAATTTTCACGTGCGCATCTCTGCAGGCGTAAAAAGCGTTTAAAGTTTTGACCTGGTTAATTTATGTGCTGCCTGTGCTAAACTGTGATAACAGCAATAGCCGCAACGCCACACGAAGTTTTATTTTGCCGTTCTGTCTTCTAATTTCAAGTATTTTCCATTGCGTGTTTCAGCTCATTGTCGTTTTGTTTTAATTTTAACCAGTCCACGACTGATTAGATTTCGTTAACCGAAAGGATACAAATGAAAGCATAATTAGTAACTGTGATTTATATCGCTTGACGCTCATTGGTTGTTGTTAAAGTCTAAGTCGCCATCGGCTTTGGCTTTGACTTTGACTCGGGCTTTGTTTTGGCTTATAAATAGCTGACATTTCAGCTGTAACTGTTGCTGCTGTTAGGGCCATTTCATTGGCATTCTCCGCTCGAGGGGGGCCAGAAGGATTTTATCAGCTTAAAGTGCAGTAACCGAATGAAACGGAGGCATAAGACACAGTTGAGCACAAACTGAATTCCAGGAAAAGGTGAACCTGCTTGTCTCTTGCGTTCCAGCTGCGGAATTAAGATTGCATTATGTTGTGGAATTACGTTACTAATGATGCCCGAGGTAACTCAAATACCATTTTGATGAGAGCTCATGAGAGCGTTCCCAATTGCCTTTTAGTCTAGATTTCGCCATTTTCATTTTCATTTATTTTGACATTATTTAAAATTTTAATTAAAAAACAAAGGCTTCGTACTTAATGAGTCAAGCTCAAAATAATAATGTTAATATTATAGTTGTTTCACTCTTTCAAAATCTGTCTAAAATATAATTATAGATAGTAGAGCTTAAAAAAGTATGAAATTTATTTATTATTGCCTTAAAAATAATTAAAATAACATAAAATGTTAAATTTAAAATGGTAATAATAAAATAATTAATAGAGGAAGAGATTTCGATCTGCACTAGTTATAAATGCATTTCTCTCTGTCTCTCTCTCTGTTTTTCTGAAATGTTTTTAATGTGAGCTATGTTCCCAATTACCTTTTAACCTACATTTCGCTTGCTTTTACGTATAACTATTGAACTGACTTGAATCGATTCAAAAAGTATGCTAAATATAGATGATTATGAACTGTGTACTTATATGCACTTTATCCTCTCACTCTTTCTCTCAATGTCTATGACCTCCTCTCGCTTTACTCGCTATGTGTATGCCAGCCAATCAAAGTTCGAAAGTTCACATCATTGACGGGCCAACTTGCCAACTGGGCGAACTCAAATTAAGAAAAGATAGCGACAAGCTCCAAAACTTTTATCATCTGCATAGTCCAGCGAGGAAAAGGAGGAGACAGGAGGAGGAGGAAAGTGAAGAGAGGGTGAGAATACTAGTTAGCTGTTGTGCATGGTTGCACATGTATGAGGGGAGACAGAGAGAGAGAGAGACAGAGAGGGGGGGTCGAGAATTTGCAGTTTCAGTTTCAAGTCCATTTGTGTTCTACCGTTGCCTGGCTACCTTACTGCACTTTGAGTACTAAAAACTCAGCCAGGTGCGCAGCATTGACAACAAAGCACACACACAAACACACACACGTTCATTTAGATTCACACACACACACACACAGCATGTTCGCACAATCAATCACAGTTAGTTGGTTGGCTGCTGGAGCGCGACATGTTGACAAGTAATTGGCAGCTAGCTAGCATCAAGCATACGCCTCGTACAACACACGCCCTCATGCACTATGCAAATATGTGAACTTCAGGAGGATCTACCCTCTACCCTCAACCCTCTGCCAACCCCTTACCCCTTGTCGTCAACACTTCCGCTGTCTTTGCTGCCTCAAAATGTGATAGCAAAAAGTACAAGCCGAAAGCCAATCAAGCGCAAGGAATGACTGCAAAATCTGTGGGCACAGCAAATGCCTTTAATGCCAGACATGCTCTGCTTCAAGATGCTGCTCCTGCTTTTTGCTTTCCGCTTTCTGCTTTCTGCTTTCTGCCAACTGCTTTTGCTGGGCGCCGTGTACGTGAGGGCTTGAAATTGGGTCACAAGGCGGGCGGAGACAAGCACAACAAATGGCCAAAAGGAATGCCAAGAAATTTGCTAAAATTGTCTGCAGCAGAGACAGGAGAAAAGCCAGAGGGGTGGAGCACCCCCAACTAGGGGTAGCAGGTAGGCATTTAGGCAGCTGGACAGGAAGCAAGCGAGCAACACGCAAAGCGCAAAGCGCCCAAAATGCTTCATCACTAAGAAACAACAACAGAAAAATTGTAGCTTAATTTTTTGAGGGCGCAGAAAACAAAACAAATCGAGGCGAAGCGAATTGACAGCAACATGTTAGCAAACGGCGATGTTTCAGCGACAGAGAGAGAAAGGAGACTGCGAGAGAGCAAGAGAAAGTTGTAACAGCTGAGAGAACAGAAAGAGAGTGAGAGAGAGAGAGAGAGAGAACATAGAAAGCGCACAAACTCGAGAGCGAAAGCTTTTTTTGGTGTTCAACTTTACGTTGAGTTTTTTGCTGCATATAACCTTCATCTTGAACTTCATGGCCAGGCGATTTGGGTGGGGTGTCCTTAGAGCGTAGTAGTAGGGTGACTAGAAGTGGGTAGGGGTATGTGGGGTTGATTTTCACCTACTTTTTGGTGCAATAAAAACAAATGCAACAGGAGGGTGTTCATTCATGAAAGCTCACACCCCAAAACTAACTACAACTGTGGATACGATGTACGATGAGTGGAAAGACAGACAGAGAGAGAGAGAGAGAGAAAGAGGGAGAGGTAGAGGTAGAAAGAGAAAGAGACAGAGAGAAAAGTAGTAAGTGAAAGGCTGAAAGAGATGCAAGATATATGAAACGGAGCGACATATTGGCAATATTGATGGAATGCAAGTTTGAAGGATATGAATTGGAAAATAATAAAAATAATTAAGAAACACAGAAAAAATATAGGAAAATAAGTATAATAAATTAACCATAAACAAGTATATAAGGCATTAAAATAAGAAATTAATAATAAGTAATATGGATATAAAATAAAATAAGAAAATATTTAAGTGATTGCTAAAAGAAATATATATTTTTAGCAAAATAAATAATATTTATTAATTATTTATTTACTGATGTACTAAATAAATAATTAAATATTTATAATTATTTACTCATTTAAAATATAAATTCAAATATTTATGCTAACGGCTGGACAAAAAAGCTGCTCGGCGAAACATCGCCAATGCTCTCTGAACTTTCCAGTAACTACAGACGCTCTCTCTCTCTGTCGCGCTTTCAGTGTCTGACTCTCTCGTTAAGCACACACACACACACACACACACACACACACAGAGAGAAACATTTTCTTATCAGACCAACGGGCGAAAGCAGCTGGAAGCAGACATTCAGACAGAATGGCAGTCAACCAGTCGGGACTCGTCTATAAGGATAACACGGGAGCAGACACTTTATAAGGTGTAACACGAAACTGGAGCAATTCAGTTCGCAGTTGGCAGGCGTCGCAGAAGGTTGCAACAACGAAGCAGCAGCAGCAACAGCAGCAGCAGCAGCAGCAGCAACAGCAACAACAGTAAAAGAAGAAGAAGATATAGAAACATAAAGTCTGTCCAGTGCACAACAACAACAACAAAAACAAAAACAAAACGTTGTGAATAAGTGACTAAATGAATGGCCATTCATGAGTTTTAAAGTGCGCGTTGAATGTGATGAATGCCAAATTGGAAACTAAGCCAAATTGAATTCAATTTCATTGGAAAATTAAAAATTGAAATTAAATGAGGCAGCGAAACAGGCGAAACAATTAAAAGCAAATTGTGGACACAGCACATCCTGAGTGTCTCGTATCCTGTGTCCTGTGTCCTGTATGCGACATCCTGAACATGTGCATTTGCACATAATTGCAAACTGTTGCGCGGTCTGCAATTAAATTCTTCTTTTTTTTATTACCAGGGCCATAAAATAAAAACCCATTTGCCAGAGACGCTTTTTCGCCAAAAGGGCAAACGGAAACTGTTGCACATGCCATATATATATATATATATATATATATATATTTACTAGCACTAGCACTAGCACTATAACCCATTGGTTTTACGATCGGTTACGGTTCGCCATGCCACATTAAGTTTGCTTTTGAATGTTTCCCCTTGCAGCCTGCCACATGGCAATAAAAAGCAAAAAAAAATTTGCAAGTGCACACACCAAAAATACAAAAATAATATTGAATAAAGTTTAAATAATTATAAAGGCAAAAATAACTATTGGGAAATATTTACAAAGCAAATACAAAGAATTAAAAAATTCCACGTGCAGCTGAATTAAAGAGGCAAAGAGAAAGTGGACAGGTGAGTTTTGGTTCCTGCCACCAATATAATGTAAACATTTCCGATATTATTATTTTTAATTATGATATCTGAAATTATCATCAATTATTCAAATGTAAACAGCGTAAATATTCATCAATTAAAAGGCTTAAATTATTTATAAATAATTTATTGCTGTGTTTTCGGGCATTTGAATGGTGTATAATATAGAAAGTAAAAAAAATAAATCATATAATTTATTTATTATTAAATTTTCTCTTTAATTGAATCTGCCACTGACTTGTTTACCTTATTGCGATTTCCATATATGAGTTGATCGATAGAAAAACCCATCCTTGAATAATATTCGCTGGTTTAATTAAGTAGAACAACAAAGAACATTCACGATTTGACTCCACTTTGCCCCATTTCCATGGACACTTAAGCAATTTGCTTTATGTATTCGTTTGCCATATTTGTGTCAATATTATTTGTGTCAACAACAAACATAATAAAAAGAAGCCAAAATCTCTGTGGCATATTTGTGCAAGTGATGAAAAGCAAATAATGGCCGTGTTTACTATTTACAAAGGAGCCGACGATTTTACGACTATATAGACATTATATAATGACCAGCGAGAGAGAAAACAAACTGACGCTGATAACGTAAACTACGCATATGCCATGCAATTTGTTGCCACCATTTTTCTTCTTTTTTTTTCTCTTTTTTTTATCATTTGCACTTCATCCGACGGCTGGATGAGAAAACGCACAGCTGTTGCCAGCAAAAGTAGCTACAAGATACAAGATACAAGATACAAGATACTACATGAGTTGAGCAACAGATACACATGTGCGAAACAAGATAGATATATGTTGGGGAGGAGGGCTTAGAGAGGCGGGCAACTGTCCAGTAATTAATTAAACCACGCACTTCAATATGCGACCTTTGCCCATACTCCTTACTCCCTCAGGCATCCTTTAGTGTGTCTTGTTTTTGCAATTAACTTTAAGTACTGGCAAAAACTAATAAGCTTTATGTGGCAAGCATATTACATTATAAAATCGAAAGTCACAGCTTTCGAATTTCTAATCAAATTACCCAATGTAAAGAAGAGTTCAGACATTTTGCTTATGACACACGGGTCGTATGAGTAATGTGTTTACGCCACGTGTTGTGTCTGTCTAACTAACACACACAAACACACACACACAGTGCAAACAATTAGGAGCAAAGAAAAGCAGCGCAAACAACTGAGGCAAAAAACAAGTTCAAGAGTCAACCTCAAGAGTCTTCGACTTGTAGTTACCCTGTACTTCAGTTTTGTAATTTATTATTAATTTTTATTAAACTTTTTTGAATGTAAGGAAGAATACAATAACTAAAATGCTCTCTAGAAACGCAGAGTTTAGTTTCCAACTGTTTTTCACCCTACTTAATTCAGTTTACAGGGTATACAAAAGAAATGTTGATGCCATTGGGGCAAGCACAGGGTGCGGGTTTCTCCCAATGGAGGGCCAAGCTTTCATGTCAACTTTGTTAATTAAATGAAGCACTTAACATCGGCGACATATTTTGCCATCAGCCGTCTCTTCCTGCTATGTTTAACCCTTTCTCAAACCTGTTTTTTTGATGTCAGTTTTGCTGCTGTGGCAGTTTTCAAATTGTGTTGGTTTTTTTTTTGTTGTTTTTGGACTGCATAATTTGCGCGAGTTCCATTTTAATGACTGCTCAGCCACTCGAGAAAGGAAGAGGAGCAGTGCTCAATGAATGCTCTTCAATCCTGTCGAGTTATTTTATTTATTTATTTTCTTTCTTCTTTTTTTTTTTGTGTCCTTATCATAATTTTCGTTTTGCTTCCGTTTCTTGGACTCGGCCACTTGTGTGCTTTATGGCTTGTTCTGGTCTGGTCAGGGGCTGAAAGAGGGCGGAGAGGTCCTTTAAATGGGCAACTTCAAAGACCCTCGTGGACATTTCATTAAAACCACTTTCAAGTGTCGCCTTTGTCCTGTTGACTTCTGCACTTCTCGCTGTTTGTTGTTGTTATTCTAACAGCTTGTACTTTAATTTGAATGAAGAATTGAAGAACAAACAAAAGAGAGAAATAAAAAAACAAATAAAAATTATGACAAATGTTTTGTTATATTTTTGCTTGCGAACTTTTCTGCTCATAATTATTTTGATATTTATTTTTATTGCAATTGTTTGTTGTGGTTTCTGTGGTCAGCTTGCAGTCGTGTCAGTCGTGTCAAGATACATAATAAACAAACAGACAAACACACACACACACACACACACTCATTTGCCAGCTGGTAACAACAATAAAAACATATGGAAATAGTTGGACATGGACAAAGTTCTGCCTTTGGGTGTTATGTGCCCAAATAGTTGGGAATTTTTTGTTCAAAAGAAATGTGAAGACTGTTGAGAAAGTATGTTATGTCGAAAGCGAAAGCAAAATGACAATAAGAGTGAAAAGTGAAGCATAATGGAGAAATCTCAAAGGTAATTAGAGCTATGAGGTGACAAAAATTCTAAAATTCTGAATAAACTACAAAGCAAAACAAAAGTAATTATGAAAAACAAGTAAAAGTACTCGAGAACCGAGTAACTTTTGTATTTATAGTTGCTTTAGAATTTTGACTGTAATTAGTGTCTGATAACTATTGATAATACTTTCGCTTAAGTGAATTAAGTATATGATATAGGAATTAAATGGTAAAGTCCCGGTGTTCTAGACTATTTATAACAGACTTGGTTTCGATATAAATTTGTTACGATATTTCAGCTTTATTTTAAATTTGAAGACAGTATTTCTTGTTATATATTATATGTTTCTTTGTTATATGGGATATTCATATTCTTATCGATTGTAACCTGAGATTCTTAAAGTCCATAAATATATATTTTAAAATACAACCAATTAGAGGCTGTTTTATCCAAATAGAATCGATTGTCTTGCAATTTTCATAGTAAACTGTCAAAATAAACTAATTAGAAATGTAAATTTCCCTCTGATAAATGATTGAATGCCTATGAATATTCATATTCTCAGCGTTTGTAATTTGAGATTCAATCAAACTTCTCCCGCTATGCGTATGGAATGTCTTTGGCTAATCTTTTGAGCTATTTATGTCCTTGAAGTGGGCATATTCATTTCATAGTCCATTATATATTTATAGTTGAATAACAAGAAAAAGATTCCTGTTCCCTACATATAATGAGATGAAATTGAATACATTGCGCCACAAGGGGAGAAGGACATGCTCGTATTTGATGTCCTTTCCTAAGTGCTGCCACTGACAACGAATAACAACAAAAGTCGTATCTAGTATATATATTTATTTTCTATCATTCCTTGTTGTTGTTGGTCTGGCAACTCCCGCTGCTTTGACCTGTGTCACATACGTTCTCATGTCCTTGTCGCCTGCTGTGCGAATATTTGATGCCGAAAGGACATTAGGAAACGGAATTTAGAGCGCAAAAAAAAGGCTGCTAAAAATCAGTGAATCATAAGCAGAAATTTAACAACAACCAAAGAAATGGACAATTAACCTTATCAAGCAACGTGAAGCGTTACACCAGAATGAAATAAAGTAAAAAAAATATAAATAAATAAATAAATGAAGAAAAAAATGTCAAGAGCGTCGTCTACTTTGTTCGTCGTCAAGAGCTGTGGACAAAAAAAAATACCCTTAAAAATACAAGTAGCTACGGTTCCCTAAATTTATGCCATTAGAACAGACGGAATGTCAAAAGCAAAGGCAAAGGCAGGAGTGCCAGGTGTGGCAAGGGTCAGGGGGCAGAAGGGGCTGGTGGGAGGGGAACAAGGCAAGTGGAAACCAAGTGAAAGGTTATGGCAAAGCAAGAAAGCAATTTCAAATATTTTCGTTACCTGCTTGTTGGAAATTTTTACGTCTTTCTGATTACGGCAACGCTTTCGTTTCATTCTTTTTGCACATACCCTGTAAGCATGCATAGCGACAAGCGGGTAGACCAAACTACAATAAAATCAAAAAAGAATTGTTATTCACTTTAAATTAAAACATATTTGATTTAACATTAGTAACAAATAAAAGAGAAGTACTCCCTACAGAGTATCTGTTGGTTGTTCAAATTTGAATTGCAGTATTTATTTATTTTTGTATTGTTGTACTTGTTGTTGTTGCGTAATTGTGCGCAAAAAACAGGCGACGAAATGGGTTATGTTAAGTGCGAATTGGGTGAGAGGGTAGAGTGGAACAAAGAGAGAGAGAGAGAGAGAGAGAGAAAGAAAGAAAGAACTGTATGGCAAATAGTACATGCTTCAGCTTAGAGGCCAAACAATTGAAATGCTAAAGGCATTCCATACTTCGTTGCGTTAAGTGTCTTTTTGGAGCAATAAATGCGAAAGAGTGGAATAAGCAGGCAGAGAAGACAGAGACAGAGACAGAGAGAGAGAGGGAGAGGCAGAGTAAAAGGGAAATAAATGCGACATAAAACGCGCTGAGCAATTAAAATTCAAGAATCAAAGCATACTTTTGCGTGTCAAAGCAAAAGCAAAACATGCTTTTTAAAATCCAACAAATTTTTCAAGTGACAGCTGCAAGTTTTCCAAAAGAAATGAAAATACTGTGAGTTATTCTGGTCTTTGCCATAAAATAGACAAAACAATAAGCCAAATTGCAACTATTTCAAAGGCAGAAAGAAATATAAAATGGCGGAATAATATTTGTTCGCTTTTTGGATAAAAATATCACGTCGCTTTTTTCTGCACAAAAAAGAGAATAAAGAAAGTTAACAGAAATTGCAATCAACAACTTTTCTAGAGTATTAAATTAATAGTTATTTACTGCATATTAAAGGGACAGAAAGGGGAAAGAAATTTAAATGAAAAAAAAATATTTGTTTTAATAAAGAAATAGAAATTTAATTTAAGAACTTTAAACGCAACGTAACGAAGAAAATAAGTGGGCAAGAATAAAAAGAGTAAAGTTTATATAGATACCTTGCTTTTTTTGGTACTAAAACATTTCTTTAGTAAGTATGCTCAAAGAAAGTTGAAAAAGTGCCATAGAAATTGAAAGTTATAACCATTTTAGGGGATTCGAAAAGAGTTCTGAGAATAAGAAACTTTGTTTTAGCTGGAATCAACTGAAAAACTGCATTAAACAAATTTTCAGGGTAACATAAAAGAGTATATTAAATAAGTATGATGAAAATTAAATTTGTTAAAAATATTAATAACAATTAAAAAAAAAATACAGACAGGCGAGAAATAGATTTGTTAAATTTAGCAAATCGTTGAATCCAACAACCTTTCGATGTTTTCTAGAGTACCAAACTATAGTCAATAAAGCGCAAATAAAATTGTTTTCTTGGAACTCTGAACTTGCTATTGCCTTTCGGCGAATTTTGAGTGAATGGAAACTGCGTTTTATGCATTTTTTATGCAGACTCGACTTGAAAACGTGGAATTTTCTGCTGCTTAAAGAGCTGCAGTTGCAGCAAATTCAATGTTGCCACTTGCCACTTGCCACTTGCAACTTGCAGCATTGCGTTGAATTATATTTAGCTTTTGTGCAAGTTTAAATATCTCTCAGCAACTTTTATGGTCGTCGTTTGTTGTTATTGTCGAGGAAGCTTTTCCGGCCAGCTCATTGTCTATAAATAGACGCAGTTTCAACTGTTGCGTCGCCCTGCGAGGTTAGTCTATAAATAGCAGCGAGGCTTAACTGTTTACTGTGTGGCAAGTGGCAAGTGGCAAGTGGCAAGTGGCAAGTAGCAAAAGCAGCATTAAATCCAATAAATGCTCCCCAAAGCTGGCTACCAAATTGCTTGGCGCTTATTGTCTTTAACATATTTATGAGCACACATATCGTATTGAACTGATTATTGTATTCATATATATAAACATACACTCGAAAAAAAATTGTTGAATTCATTTAGAAAGCTTTCGCTTTTGTAGATTAAAGTATAAGCATTTGTATTTGAACTATTTGTTTTCATTCATTTTTGGAAATTATTAATAATTATTATTAAATTGTTTTTGCTTTTTATATTAATAATATTTTTCTATTTTCGAAATAAATTATTTGTGTTTCGATTATTATGTACTCGATAAAAAGAAAAAAAATATATTTCTTTAGACTTTTTTTTTGTATGGTTATAGGAGACAAAGCTTGGACGATTTTCAGATTTTCAGATAGGGCCTCTATTTTATCAGAGTGTATATATGTATGTATTTATTATTAGGTACTTTGTTGCCGAATGATGTTTATCAGCTTGTCGCATGATTGATTTATACGCCCATGTTTATTACTAATGGCCAACAAGCCAGTTGAAAAGACCTGCAGCAATTTCGACCCACTCGAGTCGTTGGCTCATGTAATATTTATAATGTTAGGCACAGCTCCAGAGTCGCATAACCAGCAACTGCAGCCACTGTTTGCTTTGAGCTAATTGTGAGTTGGTAGTTAACTTGGGAGTTAACTTTTGTGGCTTTACTCATATGCATAGCGGACAGGAGGAGGGGGCTGGGAAGTATAGTGGGTGTGGCATTGGTAGTGGGCCTCATTAGCTGCTTGGCAGCAGCTGTTCAAGTTCTGAGTCTGAGCAGGAAGCACTGACAAAGTGCAAATTTCCTTGTCTGTTGTCCTACATAAGTTACTTAAAGTTGCCCTCAAGGCATATCCTGGCCCTTACTCAGCTCATATCGTTTGCCAAAAACTTTACCAAGATACGCACACACACTCACACACATACAGGCACACACATGTGTACCTTAGCTTAACTTGGCCAAGTCTCAGCTGTGAGCCAGGTAAGCGAACGCAGCTGACTGTTTTATAGCTCAATCATAATTTTTCACATTGTTAATGTGCAAATGCGATGCTTGGACGCTTTAACAGCGACAGGCAGAGAAAGTAGAGACAGTGAGACAAATAGTGAGACAGACAGTGAGACAGACAGAGATACAGAAAGACAGACACACACGCACAACAAAAGCGAGACACAAGTGTGTGTAAAAAGTTACTCAAGTGTTAAATGAGATAACGCAAACATTGCTTCGCTCAAAGGTGGCTGCAAAGCATCTCTCTCTCTTTCACTCTCACTCTCTCTCTTTCACTCCCACCCTTAGTACACACACTCACCCTCTCAGCTGAGAATCTGACAGTCTCCGCATAATAATTATAAAAATAAAACGCGCTCAAGTTTTTTAGGCTCAACAAAAAATAAAAATTAAAGTTTAGCTGCATTCAGCGTGCCGAATACCCTAACAGTTTTTTGATTTAATATTTATTTAATTTTTTTTACAACATATTTTGTTATATTTTTTTGTTTAGCTGAAACTTGAATGTTCCCAGAACTTGTATTTTTTTTAAAATGATCGATATTTCTTTAGATGGAATTATTATTTTATTAAAATAATATTAATATATTATTCGATTTAAATCAAATTTTTTGGAGCTACATGGCGCATAATATAATTTGAAAGAAACTGAAATGTTTTTTAAATCAAAAAAAGTGTACTTATACGACAATTCTTGAATGCTATGTTATACTTTGTCGATTTAGTTGTATTTAAACTGCCTGATTAGAGATATATACACTTTTAAAAGGCTTAACATGCCTCCTTCAATGTGAGACATCTTTTATGGCCAAATAATAATACCCTCAGCAAGTGCCCAGCAAGTTCTTATGGCTTAAAGGACTAAGATTATTATAGAATATTTTTGGGCTTATGTTAAAGTTGCCAACTTCTTAACCTTCCTTCTTTTACCCTCTCTCTCGCTCTTTTTTGCTGATGCTCTCTCTCTCTCTCTAATTTATTGTTATGCTGACATTTTGATTGCGCCTTTCTAGCAAAAAGTGCTCTCCACTTTTCGAGTATCTGCAAATATTTGTGCGCATCGCAGCCTTTCGCAAGTTATCTGCGAATTTTCCAAGTTAATTGAGTCTCCCAACAAGTGGCGAAAAGCCAAAGGAGAAAGGAGAAAAAACAAATTGTGCTACATCTACTTATGGAGAATTTCAAAAATATTTGAGTTGGTAGAGCTATCAAATAACCAACAGAATGTCTGGATAATAATAAAAATAAAAACATTCATAATAAAAGTTGGATTTTCTTATGGGAGCTTCTTTTGAGTAATTAGAATGCGGCTTATTGAGATAATAATTTCATTTATTGTGTTGCAATATTTAACTGTAATAATAATAGTAGTATTATATTTATTTCTTAATCATAGTTAGTCAAGAAATGGTTTGATAATTTGTTAAAATCAAATATAAAAGTTTATTTTTCGAATGAACTGCCTAATAGATACTTATGAATTGTAAATTTTCTTGTTTCGCTTTTAATAGTCAAATTCTCCACAATACTAAGCAAATATTTAAAGCACAGTCTAATAGTTTGTATCTCTTGCCACAGTAAACACTACGTATACTTAATATTTGAAGTCTGAATTGATAGTTGCCGCTAAGCTAACAAAGTTACAGCTCCAAAACGAAAGGAAGTAAATATTAATGGCTTTGACTTGTCTACTAGTTGTTGCTAGTATTTGTTGGGCAGGATAGACAATATTTGCATACACGCTGTATGATAAGGATATGAGTACGAGTTTCAGCTGCTCGCATGTCAATTTCGATTTATTGAATGTGTGGCAAAATAAAGATTGAAAACGATGCCAGACATTTGACGTTGTGGCTACGACTTTGAATGCGGCGCTGCTTATTAGTTTAAATTGTAAACAGGAAGTTGTGCGGCGAAGGCGCCGGATGTAAGGACAGTCAAAGTAGAGCAACAAGGACACAGCGAAACAAGACAGGCAGCTTCAAGTTGCGCAGCAAAGCTGTCATTGCCAAAGACGCAAAACTTTTAAGCAGAAGACACAGCGAGAGAGAGAGAGGGACGAGGAATCTGAGGACGGATGCGACGCGACTGTTGCCTGATTTTGGCCAAGGATTCGTCTTGGCCTGGTTGACACTGTCAGGCATTTAGTTAACTCTTGGCTCGCTGTCCTTGTCATTGTTAGCCGTCGCGTCGAAAACAAGCAAAGGGCCGACGACTCTGTGCTTTAAGCCCAATTCTTCAATGCCAACTTAAAGTTGAAGAGAATCGTTGACTCGTAACTTATTTAGCGTTTGGCTCTGCATTTTGCATGAGCTACAACAGACGCCCTTAGGGCCAACTTGAAGAGAGGGAGAGAGAGAGAGGCAAAGAGAGAGAGAGAGAACGATGCTTTTAACGGCTCAAGTAACAGCTTAAAGTGCTGGCACACACGGCGTATGGGTAACGTGCAAATCTCTACAGCATATAAACAGTATTATTAATGACAGTAAAGTAGAGAAGACAAATGAAGTGAGAATAATATTACATAAACATCTATAATTATAATTACAATTAAACAAAATATATAAATAAATAATATCATTTAAAAATCATAATATTACAAGACCTCAGTCGCTCAAACCATAAAGTAATATCTCGAATTAGCAATACAAACTAATCATATTTAGTTTTAAATATCAGACTGAGAGGTAAAGAAGTTTTTAAAATTATTAAAAATTTAATCTTTTCCCCTTTACTCTTTCTTACAAAATTGGTAATTGGAGCTTTTTATTCTTGTTGATTTTGCATGCTTTCAACAACATCATCGATTGTACTTATGCAGATACACGTAATATTCGACTAATGCCACGCCCACGTCCACTTTGCCGCCCCCAGCCACATGAATATACATGTGCGTACGTGATTTATTCCTTGCTGTTTGTAGACGTTTCTCCTGTCGAGCGTTTTTCTCCCTCTCTCTCTCTCTCTCATGAAACATGTTGTCTATTGCTTTTTGAAAAGAAAATACACACAATTTTTAGGCAACATGAGCATAAAAGTTGCTTTTGTCAGTTGCCAAACAATGCGCATAATGCATGAGGAGTAACTACCAGTCCACTCTTCACTCTCCCCCCCTCTCTCGCTCTCCCTGCTTCTCCTTTTCTCGCCCTCTCTGTTATGCACATCTCTGCACTCGGTGCGCATTTGAATGCCAGCTTTCTTTTTGGCCCGAAAAGTTTTGTGTTGCTCTGCAGCTACACCTCCTCCTTTTTATACTCCCCCATTCACCCTGCAGTCTGAACATGCTGCTGAATAATGGACAGCTTATTTGGGCATTAAGCTTCTTTCAATAACGTCGAACAACGACAACTTTGATTGGAAAACTCAGCAGGACAGAGGCATACACCGGTCAGAGAGAGAAGAGAGAGAGAGAGAGATGGGGATGAGTGGAGAGCAGGACAGAATATGCCAGGGGGAAAGGGAAGTGAAGTGAAGGGTACTTGGGTCAGCATCTCATTTTCAAGTCGTAATATTTCGCAAATCAATTACCAAACAATGCCCAGACAAATACAAGAATTGCATAAAAAAATGTGTAAACTAAAATACATTTAAAGCTAGCACAACTAGAAGTTATCCTGTTAAAATATTTTTGACTCTCCAAAGGCAACAAACCTAATTTGGAAATAAAAAAGTATGAAAAAATGCAAACAATTGTAATTCAACAATAATTATGTTTTAAATAAATATAATAAATATATATATTAAAATACTTAATATACATATTAAGAGGCGTACCACTTCTCAAATGTATATAATTTACAGGGTATTAGCAGGGTATAGTACGTGTTGGGAATTTGCCAACTGTCAGTCACGTACAAGTAACAAGAATATCGCACTTTATAAAGGTTAAAAACTTTACATGAAACTGACAAAGGCGACGGCCAAAACAAATGGCCAAGTTTTCTTTTGAGCCCAAAGGCGAAACTGGACGAATATGAAAGCCCGAGTTTAATGTACACTCGGTTGCTGCTGATAACAAGAACAACAATAAAACATAAAGAAATAAAACATGAAATGAACGTAAACGAATTTCTCTGACAGGCGAAGGGGAAAAGAAAAAGTTAGAAACCAGCTAGGTAAAGCGGAAACGGAAACTGGAAATGGTAACGGTTATACGGTCTATGCGATAGTGCCAACTGTAATATGAAAAAACTATAAATGATGTATTTCGAAAAGCCAACCACAACTACAAACATAATATGCGAATTCTCCATTGATGGATCGTTGCTCAAGGTTGTCAATAAAAAGTCTATTGCTTTTGAGACAAATGGGAAATAGACTAAATTGCAGTCGGAGAAAAGGGAGAGGGATAAATAGATAGAGATAAGCAGAAAGGCTGAGATGAAGAGAAAAAATCGAGAAGCAAAAGGTGGTAATAAGTAAGAGATACTAATTCATAAATAGAGAGCTAAATGGTGAATGGGAGATAAAGTGTGGAGAGTGATATAATAGGGAAATAGTAAATTTAACCAACTGAGTGTTTGAGTGAAAAAAGACACAGGAAGTATCAAAGACAGATAAAATTACATAGAGATACGATGAGGCAAAAAATTAGTTAAGCGACCCTTTGCAAAACAATCGATATTTTGATTGAAAAAACTATTTAATCAAATTTTAATGCAGAATGAATTCTGATGCCAAACCTTAAAAAAAAAGACATTCCGCTTGAAAATCGGATCAGTTTTGGCGAAGCAAGAAAGGTTTGAAGTTGGACGACCTTTGAACTAACCATTTTACAAGTCAATTTTTTTGTTCATTTTGGGATGATTTTTTACAAAAAAATGAAAGGTCTCAGAATCAATTTTAAACTGTTGTTTTATACTAATTATAATATAAGGAGTTGATTAAATGTGAAAACTCGAGATTAAAAATTTTGAAATTTCAAAAAAGCACAGGGGGGACCCTTAGCTGAAAAATCGAAAATTGAGGCAAAAAAATTATATTAAAGAAATTAATAAAATTTGAATGCAGAATGAATTCAGAGGCCAAACCATGAATAAAATGACATTCCGCTTGAAAATCGGATCAGTTTTGGCGAAGCAAGAAAGGTTTGAAGTTGGACGACCTTTGAACTAGCCACTTTACAAGTCAAAATTTTTGTTCATTTTGGGATGATTTTTTACAAAAAAATGAAAGGTCTCAGAATCAATTTTAAACTGTTGTTTTATACTAATTAAGATATAAGGAGTTGATTACATGTGAAAACTCGAGATTACAAATTTTGAAATTTCAAAAAAGCACAGGGGGGACCCTTAGCTGAAAAATCGAAAATTGAGGCAAAAAAATTATATTAAAGAAATTAATAAAATTTGAATGCAGAATGAATTCAGATGCCAAACCATGAATAAAATGACATTCCGCTTGAAAATCGGATCAGTTTTGGCGAAGCAAGAAAGGTTTGAAGTTGGACGACCTTTGAACTAGCCACTTTACAAGTCAAAATTTTTGTTCATTTTGGGATGATTTTTTACAAAAAAATGAAACGTCTCAGAATCAATTTTAAACTGTTGTTTTATACTAATTATAATATAAGGAGTTGATTACATGTGAAAACTCGAGATTACAAATTTTGAAATTTCAAAAAAGCACAGGGGGGACCCTTAGCTGAAAAATCGAAAATTGAGGCAAAAAAATTATTTTAAAGAAATTAATAAAATTTGAATGCAGAATGAATTCAGGGCCAAACCATGAATAAAATGACATTCCGCTTGAAAATCGGATCAGTTTTGGCGAAGCAAGAAAGGTTTGAAGTTGGACGACCTTTGAACTAGCCACTTTACAAGTCAAAATTTTTGTTTATTTTGGGATGATTTTTTACAAAAAAATGAAAGGTCTCAGAATCAATTTTAAACTGTTGTTTTATGCTAAATATGACATAAGGAGTTGATTAAACGTGAAAACTTAAGATTTTAAATTTTGAAATTTCAAAAAAGCACAGGGGGGACCCTTAGCTGAAAAATCGAAAATTGAGGCAAAAAAATTATGTTAAAGAAATTAATAAAATTTGAATGCAGAATGAATTCAGAGGCCAAACCATGAATAAAATGACATTCCGCTTGAAAATCGGATCAGTTTTGGCGAAGCAAGAAAGGTTTGAAGTTGGACGACCTTTGAACTAGCCACTTTACAAGTCAAAATTTTTGTTCATTTTGGGATGATTTTTTACAAAAAAATGAAAGGTCTCAGAATCAATTTTAAACTGTTGATTAATACTAAATATGACATAAGGAGTTGATTAAATGTGAAAACTTAAGATTTTAAATTTTGAAATTTCAAAAAAGCACAGGGGGGACCCTTAGCTGAAAAATCGAAAATTGAGGCAACAAAATTATTTTAAAGAAATTAATAAAATTTGAATGCAGAATGAATTCAGAGGCCAAATCATGAATAAAATGACATTCCGCTTGAAAATCTGATCAGTTTTGGCGAAGCAAGAAAGGTTTGAAGTTGGACGACCTTTGAACTAGCCACTTTACAATTCAAAATTTTTGTTCATTTTGGGATGATTTTTTACAAAAAAATGAAAGGTCTCAGAATCAATTTTAAACTGTTGTTTTATGCTAAATATGACATAAGGAGTTGATTAAATGTAAAAATTTAAGATTTTAAATTTTGAAATTTCAAAAAAGCACAGGGGGGACCCTTAGCTGAAAAATCGAAAATTGAGGCAAAAAAATTATATTAAAGAAATTGATAAAATTTGAATGCAGAATGAATTTAGATGTCAAACCATGAATAAAATGACATTCCGCTTGAAAATCGAAACAGTTTTGGTACAGATATGTAAGTTCGATGTTTGAATTTTCAGACTGAAATAGTTTCAGATCAATGGATACAGATAATCAAAGTGAAAAACTGGCGGAGAAGTAGACTACTTAAAGAGACAAAGGACAGACAAGTTTGTCTGTTTTATAATAGAAAGCAAAACTGAGAAGAGAGAGAAAGACACAGAGAGAGAGAGAGAGAGAGAGGGGGAATTTGGAAAAGTGATAGACTATCATGGAAATAGAGAGACGGACAGTTGGCCTAGAGGCTTAACACTCGCTTAATGTGCTTTTGTTGTAGCTCAACGTTTTTTGATAAACTGTTGTTGTATTTGCTGTTGTTGTTGTTGGGACACAACTCTAATTGAATTGTTCGCTATGTAAGCGTCAGCAACAACAATGTTGCCCTGGTCTGAGTCTGAGTCTGAGTCTGTTCCTGGTCTGGAGTTGCCTCCCGGCATAGCGCCCCATAATCGAATTAGATAAGTTAATAACTTGATAAAAAGTTACAGCACGATGTTGTTGTTGTTCTTGTTGTTGTGTTGTTGTGTTGCTGTGTTGCTGTCATTGTCGTTGTCGTTGTCGTTAACGTTTGCTCTGCATTGTTTGCCTGTTTGCTGTCGCTTGTCAATAAACGCCAAATGAAGTTGCCAACTTGACATGCAAAAAAGGCGCAGGGTTCAAAAAAATATCTATGAAAAATGCGGAAAAAATTCAAAAGCAAAATGACAGTTGGAAAACAAACATAAAATTTGCAACATTTTTGATTGTTGTTGCTGCTATTGTTGTTGTTGCTGCTGTTTATGCAGATAAAGACCTCAAGTTGAGCTTACTAATGAGCCTACGGGCGAGGCCATAAATATAAATAAAAACATAAACATTTTCATTTAAAATTTATGAAAACCTTGACGCAAACGGACATAAAAATCAGAAAAAAAAGAAAACATAAGCAAAAGCTTAACGAATAAGAAAGAGACAACCATAGAGAGAGAGAGAGAGAGAGAGAGAGAGTGGGAGAAAAGGAGATTGGAAAAAGCACGTTGAAAATCAGAGAGGAAAATGCGCGTATGATGCGAATGTTTGCGATAATAATTTTCTATATTATTGGCTGCGTTATGGCAGGGGCGTGGCATAAATTACAGACCCAACAACAATAGCAACAATAACGACAACAATAAAAGGAGAAAAGCAAAGAAAAATTATATGAAAATATATTTATGAAATGTTTGCCTTCACATTACGTATACGCCGCTTAGGCAGCGATAGATTATCGATTTCGTTTGGTCAAAACAATTTATGCTTTCTCGGCCACTTTGAGCTGCGTTGTTTTGGCCAGTTGTACAGCATATGGCTTTGAGAGCTCACGATAAACAGGGAGCCTAAATAGTTTCAATTCCCTGCCCTTGCCAACCATTTGGCCTTTGTTATACTCTTAAAGTGGGTAGTATAATTTTGCTCCAAAATATACATCAGGAAATACATGTATCAGGAAAAATATTTCTACAGCCAGTACATATAAATTAGAATCCGACTATATTGGAAAAATAATTCATAAAGCCTTTTATTTATTTATTTCTTTTTATGATCTCTAAAATAAACTCATAAATTGTATATTTTATAATCCCTTAGAAATTCTAAAAATATAAAATTTGGCTAAAATCCAACAACTTTATCATATAGGAACAATTGGTCGCCAATTGATAAAAGGATATTTTTCGAGAGTATTAAATCTTCGGTGTTCTTTTCTTATTGGTTTGTTTTTCATAGCTGACATATTTATATACACACGGCTAACGCTACGCTCATCAGTTCAACGCACATTGACCCACTTAGAAAAGGGAGCGGGGTCAGGTAGAGGGGGAGGGGCAGGGGCAGGGATCTTAGCCAGGTAGCGAATGTAAACAGGGCTAACAGCTGGTAGAAAAGTGAAAAGCCTTTTAGATTCAGTGCGCTTATAAAGCTGGTTTACCATGGTTGATACATGCTATGGATAATGTTGTTGTTATGGTTGTTGTTGTTGTTGCTGTTGTTGTTATCGTTGTTGTTATCGTTGTTGTTGTTGTTGCTGTACATGCAAACCACAATAGCCGTCAAGGCGAGTCAGCTGAAAACCCACTCGAGCAGACTCAAGCCACATGGCCGTTGACAGTTTTGTCCTCTTAGCCAGCTTGCAATTTAATGGCTTTATTATCGCTGGCGCAACGGCTTGAGGGCGTGTCCAAATGAGACAGAAAGAGAGCGAGAGCGAGAGGAGAAAAGGAGTGAATAAAGTAAACATATTTGCCAACTGTACGATAAATTAAACAGCAGAAGCAGACGCAATCCATCGCAGACAGTTTCGAAAGTGGAACTGCTGATGATAATGATGTGTGCATAAGTGGATTGCATGTGGACTGTGTGTGGACTGTGTGTGGACTGTGTGTGGATTGCCACACGCTTCAGTGGCAGCACACCTGTCAATAGGGGAGGTGTGACAAACACTACAATACAACATACAATTAAAGGTATACATTTAAATTTAACTAGCTGAAGTTCTTCAACTAAATTGTAGCATACTTTTTTGGGCTTTTTACTTTTAATATTTATTTCAATTTTTTTTTATTTAAATACATTTTCTGCTACCTTTAGTGGCAATTTAATCAAGTATTACACTCACTTTTTACTTTTATTATTTATTTATTTTATTTTTTAAATATGGATGATCTTTTTAAACAAATTTTCTGCTACATTTAGTAGCCACTTAATCAGGACTTACACTCATTCATGGAGAATTTCGAGCTGTACACAACATTTTCTACTCATACATTTTCATTTCCATATATTTTTTTTTCTCAAAAGCTTGGCTGACTTCTGCTATATTTCTTTTTACAGCTTTTGTTAGTCTGGTTTTTAGGAACACTTCCTCCCCCTTCTCCAATACACATATGAATTTACAGTTTATGTGCCAGACAATAGAAATGCGTATATATTTACTCAGTTATTGCTCATACGCCGCGTTTTTTTTTGTCTGAAAAAGTCGAAGCAAATAAAATGCGGCCAAGTTTTTAATAAACACGCAACACGCAAAAGTTTTTTGGATATGCACACACACAAACACACAGATAGATACAACTTGGCTAACACATTTACAAAGAAATATTTATATGATTACTTCGACGGCAAAGTTTTCTGGAAAATGGCCAGAAACGAAAGGCCAAAACGCGGTATAGCGGCCATTTTCTAGTGTGTATGTATGTGTGTGTGTATAGGTATATGTGTTAAGTTGTGTGTGTGTGTGAGTTGTGTGTGTTTGCTGTAAAAAGTGGCCATGTCGCGTTGCCTTATTAAATTAGTTGGCGCACTCAACGGATGTCTGGTGTATACAAACTTTTTCAATTTCCTCTATTAATGTTTGAGTGTATGTGTGTGGGTGTGTGTGTGTATATGGAAGAGAGTGTGTGTGAGTACGTGTCATAGTGCGCTATTCTATTACTTTGACTGGCACTCATAATGTGCGGCAACTCGCGTTGCTTTTCAGGTCAACATAGTATAAGCTTGCCACTCGCTTAATTTGGCTAAATCAAAGTCAGTAACTCCACCTGACTCCCTACCTTCACTACAATGCTCAGCACTATGGCAAAACTTAACATTTTAAAGGCATTTATCTATCATTTCCAAGTATTTCAAATAAACGAGTTTTTGTTTTACGCACTGGGAAAAAAATAGTCAGAAATTACCTTAAAATTTCAAAAATATATTTTGTTAAAATAGTAACTCGTCTCATAATCGATTTTGTTGCAACTATAATTTTGGTCTGTATTTTATTATTTTTAAGTAGTATTGTAACTGGTTGAAAAGTTTTCATATAAGAACAAATTCTTTCCCACCTTCAAAGTGTGTTTAAATTCTACAAAAATGAAAAACTGACTGAAAATCTTTTTAAGTTATTAATTAATGTCAGACAAATTGTGCATTTTGCCCATAGTACACAGGTAGTAGCAGCTCAACATCTACACACGCTCACACACACAAATTTTATCTCATTTATTTCTGGTAATTTACTTTGATTCATCGATTTTGTAACAAATACGTGTGGGCCAAAGAAAGAAAATAAAACAATTTTATTGGTATTGTATGTTGGGGCCAAAAACACGAGAAATGTTTCGCTGTCCAAACTGATTGAGTTATTGAGCTGGGCATGCATTGTTGTTGTTCCTGTTCGACATAATAATAATAATAATAATACATAATAACAATCTCATATCTTAATGTGCTCAGCAGATAAAAGATAAAAGATTGTGTGAACTGTCTATAAAAGTGCCATTAAAGTGTCGAAATTATTTATTTGGTCTTTAAGACTTTAATGTGCTTTGTTTGTACGCAGAATATTAATCATACGCCCGATTGCACCTTTTTAAAATCAAAGTAAATGATTCGCTTGCTTGTTGTCCTGACAGTTATGATAATCAGTCGTGATGCTTCAAAAAAACAACTGACGCTTATTTGACATGAAATTATATCAAAATCAAAAGCAAAACCGAAATGAAATGAAAATGAAATTTCAATGCACAGCAGACAATTGAAAGGAACAAAGCAACAAGGCTCAAAGCAACTGACTTGTTTCTGTGGATCAATGCCAAAACAGCCATTAACAAAAGGACAAAAATAAAACACAAACACAAACACAAACTCAAGTCAATGTCTTGTAGGTAAAACAATCAATGGATGACAAAACAAACTGACAGCTCTGAGAAGAAAATCGAAGCAAAAAGCATTTTCATTCACAATTTTTTGGCCACCTGAAAACAGTTGTTGTTCTTTGTAACTTATGTGTATGTTTGTTTGTTTGTGTATTTATGTTAGACATGTGTATTTTTTGTATCTGTAGGTTGGCAGCTCTGTTTATTGTTCGCAATTTGTTTTTAGCTGCACAAACAGAAGTTTTAGTTTTATGTGACCAAAACGTGGGCCACGTTTTGACACGCCCCTAAATCGGTGGACCTATGGCTAAAAATGGCCAAGACGTGTTTGGCTATTTATAGCGTCACCTTGTGCTTAGCATATGTTGCCCATAACACTAACAACAACAAGAACAACAACAACAATAACAATAGCAATAGGAACAGCAACACTAACAACAACAACAACAACAGCGAGAAATGTTTAACCGTTTGCAATAAGCCACAAAAATGTCGTATTGACATTTAAGCTGCCACAAATTGGTTTTTGTCGCGCCTTGCCTCTCAGCCACGCCCACTACTCCTACTTATGTGTCCGTGTGTGTGTGTTTTATTTTTTGGCAGTCAAAACCAACGTTTGCGGCTTATCGTTCGCATTTCCATAACGTCAAATGAAATTTTCAAATTATAGCAAATTGAATTTTCACACATGCAAAAGACGCGAAGGGAAAATAAAAAGAAAAGGCGTTTGGCATACTAAAAAGCGGACAAAGAAACTGAGAAAACATTCAAAAAAGGTATAAAAAGTTAACAGAAGGTCAGAATTAGTTGGTAACACTTTACAAATTCGGTTTTAAATTCGTCGAATTTGCCTCTAAGTGGCTAAAATTAACTAAGTAAATAAAGTAAGAAGAGTAAATACTAATAAAATTTAACAAATTATTATAAATATTTATGGCAACAATTCAAATGAGAAATTGTTAGTAATTATTAGTAGTTAAAAATGTAAGGTGGCGAATTTATTTTCAAAGCTAATTAAATTGCGCAATTAGGAATAAAAAGATTTATTATTTGAATGATAATATGGAAATTAATTTCATCAGTTCTTATACTTTATTTAAGAAAATTGAAATGATTAGAAATTTTAATTCATCAATTACAGTTGAAAAGAAACTAAAACATGACTAATTAAAACTAAAACAAAAAACATTTTAATTAATAGAATTAAAATCACATATGTTATTATTGAAATTATTAGCGGAAATATGTAACGTAAAAAAACCCCTTGGCGCTCTTTAATTGGCATATACATAAATGTAAAAGGCAAAGTTGTCATGGCAATTTGCATAAAAGGCAAATTAAATTTCAATAATTCCCGGAACCAATAAAATGTGATGAATGATTTTATTTATGTTATTTATGTCATCATATCGGTTTCCTGTGATAATTTCGCTTTGTTGGTTTTGCTTTACAATTTCTGATTATCCTTATGCGAATTTCCACATTCAAATGAAAATGTAATAAATAGCTATTCCTAACAGCAATTAAATGCAAATTTGGAGAGCTCAATCATGAGTTTTGTTTCACACAAAGAAAGAGAGAGTGAGCGAGTTAGAGTGAGAGGGAGAGAAAGTTCACTGGATACAAAAACCTTTTGAAATTAGTTGAATGATGAAATGCTAATTAGAATGCATAAGGTGCAAATCTCTTTAGAGATGCTTGAGATGGCAAAGGTCAGTTGTTCAATCGATCAATCGATCAATCAATCAATCATGTCAATAATGTGGCTGCTACGCGATTCTTCGATTTGCGACTCACACATTGCATGTTTTTTTTTTTTTGTATTTATGCATTGATGTTCTACGTGTCCAAAATACCGAAAACTTGGTGTGTATGTGTGTGTGTGTGTGTTAGTGTGTGTGTGTGTGTGTTAGTGTGTGTGTGTGTGTGTTAGTGTGCTATGAGCTTACGTGTAAAATTTATATTGTGTAAAGGCGAAGGCAAAAGGCAACAGTCAACAGGAAGGCAACGGACTGTCGAGTAGCTTGTATTTAGGATGTGAGTGAGAAGAGGAAGAAGAGAGCTAGATAAATTGGTGGAGGCGGGCAGGAAGGAAAGAGCGGATGGGAGGGGTCAGTTTGTCAGTTTGTGCCAGAGACTGAGCCAAAATAAAAAGGGTTAGTAATTCAGCTCACTATCTCCTTCTATTCTTCTCTCTATCTATCTCTGGCTCTGTTGCTGTCTCCCTCTCTCTCTCTCTCTTGCTCTGTTACTGTCCCCTTCTCTCTCTCTCTCTCTCTTTCTCTCTTTCTCTTTCTCTTGCTACCACAGCCCTGTGGCAAATGAATTTACGTGGCTTTTGGCCGCATATCATATATGTATGCATATGTTCTGTATGTGTGTGTACTTGTGTGTGCGTGTGTGTGTGCGATATATATTTGATGCTATTCGTCAAAATGCACACAATGTTTTCCGTGTATTCGTTTTCGTATTTTTTGTATTTATTTGCGGCATCGCTTTTCTCATTTCCCTTTGCCTGTCGCTTTTCCACTCTTTCTTATTTTTTTTCTAGACCCTGTACTTCAAAAGTAAAAAGGGTTTTCTATAGCTAAAGGAGAATTATTATAAATATTTAATATTATTTCTCCTTTGGCGATATGTGCTGAAAATCAGATTGTGATCGTATTTATTAAAAATAGAAGATTTTCCATATTATTTTTTTTTATAATTTTTATTTATAGATTTTATTTATATTTTTTTTTGTAAAATTTTTGGTATGTTAATTACAGAGTCTCGCACGAGTCGAGTTTGCTTTTCCTTTTTTTTTTTTTTTTTTTTTTTATTAAAGCATAGAAAGTATTGACGCTGCTATTAACAAAAGCTTTTAGCGTAAATACCGCAGTTAGCTGGCCAACTAAATGATGGCCCACTGTGCACAGGTGGCAGGTGGAAGGTGGCAGGTGGCAGGTGGCAGGTGGCAGTTGGCAAGTGAGTTAGACAAAGTGGCCGAAAGGCAAACGACGGTTAGAGTCGCTGCTAGAGAGACGACACTTTGACAGCTTTGTCATTGCAAGCTTCACTTTGTGCAACACCCACTTGCCCCCTGCCACGCCCCCTTCACAGTTGCCGCATTGCTGCACATTTCCATTTGCATTTGCATTTGCATTGTTGCTGCAACTGAATGCGTTGGTCATCAGCAGCACTTGGCTGTTGCCTTGTCTGTTGACCATTCCGCACATTCGCTTTGGTTAAATGTGACAGCAACAAAAAGAACAACAACAACACTAACAACTCTTGACAGGCGTTTGTCTTCTGTCTCTGTCTCTGTCTCTGTCCCTGACGCAGTGTCCTTCTCCTTCTTCTTCTACTCGTCGCTTCTCTGTGGCTTTGATTTGACTTTGTGCTGTCAATTCAAAGCTGTCCCACAGTTGACTTGAAAGCCCTCGCCAAAGGACACAGGACACAGGACATGCATGCATGTATTTCTAGCCAGGATTAGCAGGCAAATATTTGTTGTGCTGTCTGGCAAACAAATTTAAAGCTGACTCAAAATTGTACGGTCAAGTATTATATTAAGTTTTTCATAAAGAAAAGCGCAGTGTATGAAAAAAACGAAGAAAAAATGGGAAATTGCATGAGTGAATAATTCAAAAATGTATGTTATTAAAATGATTATAAAATATATGTGTGACACTCACCTGTCAGAGTTTAGCTAAAACGTTTTAAATATTTAAATATTTATCGCATTTATTTAATAAAATTTATCAAGTATGTCATAAAATAGGGAAAGTTTAAAAATTAAACATAGAGCAGAAAACAGTTCTACATTTTTTAGACTTTATAAATTATATGTTACCATATAATAATGTATATTCAATTTGAACTTGAACCAAGGTTTCTGTGACTAAAAGTATTTGAACTATAAATAAATTGAGAAGCTCAAAATATTAATTTAATTATAGTAATTTCTTGGGGATGTTAAAATAATTAATAATTTAAATAAAATATGTACTACGAATTCTCAAACTATTTTACTGAATGTTCGTGAATAATTTAAAAGCTTTTCTTATGGTTCAAACTTTATTGTTTTTGTGCCACTGTGCACTGAGCAGTTTTTAAGATATTCGCTGCCTGCTTTTAGCCAAATGCTTTAGCCAAATGACCAATCTACAAATGTGCTACGCAGTTAACCTGGGTCGACCCCTGTATCCAGAACCAACCCCCCTAACCAAAGACCCACCCCCCGTAGCGAGGAAATGGCTTAGGGGCGAGCAATCAAGCGTGCAACTGGCAGGTTCTTGAATGGACAGAAGAAACAGCAGCAGAAGATGTAGACGTAAAAGAAAAAGAAGTTGGCCAAAAAGCCAAGGCAATTAATGGCATAAAAAACATAGCTGCCAGTTGCCAAATGTGGCAGAGTGCCATCTAATTTAGTTGCTATAGATGCGGGGATACCAAGTGGACAGTGGACGAAGAGAGTGAGGAGAGGGGAAAGGAGGAGAGACTTTAAGTGCGTAAAATCAACAAAACGGAAACGGATACTCCATGCAACCTGGGCGGAAATGTTCAAAGCACGCTGAACGCGACTGTGACAGTGTCAGTTTAAGTCTCTGTCTCTCTGTCTCTCCGTCTGTTTGTCTGTTACAACAAAAAGTGAACCCAAAAAATGCCAACACATACATACATTTATATGTGTGTAGCGTAGACGGCATTAAATTTATGGGCATGCCCCCGGAATGGGGGGCGTATACGTAACGTGACTTGGCGCCTGTTTTGGGCGCCCGTAAAGTGTTGCAAATTGTTGTTGTACCTGCCTAGCTCACATTTTATGGCCTTGTTGTTGTTGCGTTGTTGTTGCTGCGTCTTAAATCCACACAAATTAAGCTCTAAATTAGAAAAGCATCACTCGAAAGTAATTGCTCGGGCGCGCGATTTTTATATATAATATAAAACATATACTTTATATCTTGCTTTTTTTTATCTTTGCAGCTGTCGCAACAACACGAAACGTGCATCGCATGGCAAGAACAACAACAACAACAACAACAACAACAACAACAACAACAACAAAACATGTAGCTGCTTGAACAAAAATTAAACGTGGCTAATTCTGGCGCTCTTAATGAGGCTCTACTGTGGTGCGTATATGCAAACGTTTTGTGCTTGTTTTTGAATTCGAAATGAAAATCAGATTTTATGCGGCGACAATTTGGCTGAAACTTTTATTTTGGCCAAGTGTCGCAATTCACAGCAAGTTGTCATATACACACACACAAAGACACACACACACACACACACACACACACACACACACACACACTGGACACACATTCAAGCATATGTTTTTGGCCGGAAATATTTTGTTCGTCAGTTTTGAGTTGGTCAAAAGCTGTTGGGGTAACTACATAACTGTAACGCCTGCCGTTTGACACAGTGACAGCAATTATGCATAATTCATGTGACAGCCCTCGGCAAGAACAACAACAACAAAACCAATAGTGGCAACACCAACAGACACTGCATTAATCATGCAGCAGGCTGGCAAAGTGTCCAGACAGTTGATAGCATCAAGCTGGCTTTATTAATATTTTTAAACGCCTGTCAACGTCAGACAACTACAACTATGATGGGCTTTGAGGTCTAGATAAAAGGCCAGAGCTACGGTATTTCTAAACGGATAAGAGTAGACACAGAATGGAGTTAACCCGACATTGTTTTCTTTTTTTTATAGAGCGGTCTTCCACTTTTTGCTGGATATTTCTAAATTGTTTACTCGTCTAGTGTTTAACGATTTGCATACAATTTTTGGGCAGTTTTTAAAGAGAATTCGTTCGCGAATTTGGCACTTTGTGCACATCGTTTTTTCTCTAGCGCAAAATTCATTTTTGCATCAGTGAGCAGTCGCGAATTTTTTCGAATTTGATGGAGTACAAATTTTTGTATTTTCTCAATTTTTTGCCTGGATTTTAAACGCTATTTAATTGATGTAGTAAAAAATTTGTAAGGGATCTAACTTATGATAAGGATTTTATGACTATTTTTTCGCTATTTGGAATCCTAGGCAAACAAATTAAATTACAAATAAAAAAGTAAGTAATTCTTCGTTCATCCCAAACATTGTTGAAGGCAAAGGGTTTGGCTTCGAGAGGCAGTTAATTTAAAATGTGAATATTGTCACATACACAGAGTCGGAAACAGACTTCAAGCTCTTCAACTCTTCAAGAGCTTTTATAAATATATTTTATTATGTGACACGAGTATTCACTCTCCAATTAGCACTATTCATATGTTGGTCTCTTCAACAATTGCAAAAATCTTTTATGAAAAGAATTCGCAGTGTGAGAACAATTTTTCGGTCAATCAACTATGACAAATTTAGACATCTAAACGCATAAAGAAATCTATTTGTTATTCATGTTGAGCTGCTGGGGCAACTGGGAACTGAGAACTCAAGTTTAGAGAGCACAGAGCACCGAGCACAAAACACTGGCCAAGTTGTTTGTAACGCCCACGAACAAAACCACAACAGCATCGAGTTTGAGTTCCAGTCGGAAGATGGAGGCAACAACAACAACAACAACAACAACATCAACTCGGGTACTGACCGCATTTTAATGCCTTTTTCATTGTCCTTAGACATTGTGTGCTGCCAGCTCTGGGCCCCTCTGTCATTTTTGGGCGGATTCACATGCACAATTTCGGTTTGCATAGTTTGAGGCGCAGCTCAGACAAATTGACGCCATGTCATCAATCAATCTGAGAATGTTAAGCTCGCTTTGCCATCATTTTTTACGCATTTCTTTCTCCTCTCTCTCTCTCTCTCTCTTTCTGTAAAGCTGTGAAGTTTCTTTAGTGCCGTTTTTTTCAGCTTGCTTTTTTAATAATTCTTACAGTATTCTCATTATGCAGCTTGCAGTTTGATTTATGATTTTTTAATGAGCTGCTACACAAATTGTTGTTGTTGCTGTGGCTTTGTCAATGGAAGCGTTAAAATTGTGCTAAACAAAACCATTTGCAAATTTCTAGTGTAATTTTTTTTCCTTTGTAGAGAGAGGGGGCAAAGTTCAAGGCTATGGCTGCGACCTATAACTGCCTAGGGAGTTGCTCACAGCTTGAGGGGAGTGAAGAGGATTTGTACTAACTGTTGTGCTGTAAAATTTTAATTGCTTTGCCCTTTGACCAAAAGCTATTAACGAGAACATTGCTGCTACTAGCCTCTCGATTCTCTGTTGCGCTGCACACGCTGCGTATACGTGATGTGTGTTTGCCCCATTAGCAAGCAGCATAATCATTGCTAATTTCCACAGTCAACTCCAACCCTTCGCCATTCATTGGTGATTATATTTGCAACATTTTTGTTGCGCTGTTTTATTGCTCGGTTATTTTAATTAAAAACTTTGTGCAGCCTGACAATGCCAAGTGCTCAGCTGCCTCCCTTCTCTTAGCCAGAAGTTGGCCTTGTTGTTGTGAAGGAAAGCAAAAGAATGAGAAAAAAAAAGTGAAGAAACAAAGTTTATTTTTGGCACACCGAAGACTTGATACGCTTATTGAATTATCGACAGCTTATTCCAAGATCAGTCATACGAAATAAACTTAATTTGTTAAAAATGCATTGAAACAGAAAGACTTGACTATATGTCTGCTCGATGAAATATATATTGATTTTATTATATAATATATTTGTCACAATTTGTATTAAACTGTTAATAGCCTTGGCAAGAGTATGTATAAAATACAAAAAATAAAATAAAAAGGCGCAGAAATGTTGCGCGTTTTGTTTGCCGCCGGCTGTGTATGAAGTCTGCCAGAAGAACAGAACAACAGAATGTGCGAAAACAAAGCTGTCAAGACGAGAGCTACTTGTATCCACTTACTACATGCCTATAAGCAGCCAGTCTGTCTGTCACACCCACCACTGCACCCACCACAGCACCCAACTCACCCACCACCAGACCCATCACCTTCTTTTCCGACTACCCGCTGTCTCGGCCTTTTTGTCTTAGCCTTCGACTTTTGCTATTTTTATGCACTTAAGATGATATTAAAGGCAAATGCAAAGCATGTAAAGGTCTAAGCTGTTGTTGTTGACACGTATGTAATGTTGTTGTTGTTGTTGTTTTTACTGTTGTTCTTTTTCTTCTTCTTCTCGTCGCCTCCTTCAAAACAAAAGCGCAATTCGTTGGAATTTTTTGAATCCCGCTTAACGTTTTGTTTTCAACGCGGTCGCAGCAATCACTCAAATTTATGCTTATAAGTATATATGTACTATATACTTATCAAGTACATAAAACACATATAGAGTTATGTATTTATTTCCATACATAATTATATACTTAAAAAGTCTGATGTGCTGTTGCGCGGTTGATTTCTCAAAAGCTGTAAATCCCCCATTGTTTTATTTTCATATAAAGACTTTTACCTGGTTTTTTACGCTTTACCTGGGGCAGCTCAACTTTAGGTATGTTTAAAGTCGAGTTCAAGCTAAGTATATTTAAGTATTTTTTGCGCTAGACATAAATTTGAGTTGTTTTCAATGGAAGCCCGTGGCTAATTTCCGTTTTATAATTATAAAATGTTTGCGATTTAAGTGATTTTTAAAAGGATTTATTATTTTTAATAATATTTTAAAGCAAGACTTGAAATGCAAACTGTATGTGTTAAATTGTTAAGTACTCGTTTTTCAGGAATCGAATTTCGTTTAATATTCGATTCTGCAGGCCAATTTTAATTATAAAACGCAATATTTTAATGCGCTCAGGTGGCAAAAGGTCAACTGCAATTCGCAGTAAATTGTATAGCATACTTTTAAGGGCTCACTGACCATAACTCTTTTTAATTAACGCACATTTAAGCAAACATAAATGTGGAATGAGAAATAAACACACATTTTAATTGGCACAAGGCAGAAATGCATGCATGAAGTGAGTGAGAGGCACACATGTTCTCTCTGTCTCCCTCTGTCTCGCTCCTTCTCTCATCCTCTTGCAGCTTATTTGTTATGGCTGTAAATAAGCTGTACTCGCATTTAATTGCCAGCAGAAAATGGTTGCTTCACAAAGCGCAATGAGGGCACACAATTAACTTGGCCATCCACACAAAAGGCCAATGCCAGTTGACAAAAAAAAAGAAGAAAAAAACAGAAAGTTGTGGAAAAAAACCAGTGGAAAATAAATGAAAAATGAATTTTTATTATGGCCTTTTGTTGAGCCCGTAAAATGAACTTTCAGCGAGGCAGCCACTTGGAAACTTTGAACGTCTGGCAGCGAATCAGCTTAACCATCTCCATTAAACACACACACACACACACACACACTGACAAACTGACTTGTTGTGCATTCAGCCGTTTGGATTTTCTTGTAATTTGCAACAATGTTCAGTTCTGTTGAAGCCAGAGTGCAAGTTGTCAACGACAGCGACAAGGAGAAAACATCGCTTGCCATCTTCGTTGCTTGACATGACAAAGCCAAACAAAGCGCCGCTAGACAGACTTCCCTGTATCCTCGGCAACCCCCTCAGACAACCCTTGGAACCCTACAACATTCTGGTTAAAGTTAAAATCCATTTTGGGCATCCCGTCGCTTGATTGGCGTCAAGAAACGCATCAAGAAACGCAAGGTGACTTTCAAGTTCAAAGCAAGTTATTTACCGGTAACAGAAGGGGGTTGGGAAGAGGGGGCTAGAAAGTAGGGGTTGGGAAGAGGGGGTTGGTAAGAGGAGCTTGTGGTTGGGGGTTGATAGCGGTCTAAGGGGGTAGCGACACTTTTTGTGGCTGCCTTTTACTGTTGGCTTAGCAATTTTATTATGCAAAACTAGTAAGAAAGGCTACAAGTCCAGCGAGATCGACTGTGAGAGACTCTGTAATGCAATGAAATCTTAATTTATTTGATTATTATCAATTCCCATCAGTTAATACCATAATTTAAAATAAATTACCAAATTAAATTACTAAATAAATTACTAAACTAATTGATAAATAGACCTTTTAAAGAATAATATTTAAAATATAAATTTAGGTTACAATTCAAATCTGGTATAGACTACATTTTTAAGAGTGAACCAAATTTTTTGCTAAGATTTGGGATAGTCAAGAAGAAACCCAATCAGACTCAAAAAAAAAGATTAGTATGCCACTAAGTGTTCCAAAATTCAGGACTCTAGCTCTTAAAATTAGTAGATTTGCTTTCGATTGGGATGACCGAGCGTAACAAAGTTCTAAAATAAACTTTGTCTGCTTAAGATATATGGGTATCTGCATACAAAATTTGGTGCATCTAGCTCTTTTAGTATCTGAGATCAAGATATTCGTACAGCCGACCCGATTTGGTTATATCAGTATATGTTTATTCAGCCCTAAGCGCACATATTATTCTGACAAACTTAAAAGACCCTTTTTACTTATTAAGCACAGGGTCTAAATAAAAGTTGTGTGTTGTTGCATCAACAACTTTATCGCTGAGCAGCTGCTTGAATCGACTATCGATTGCTGAGGCCAAAAGCATGCTTGGCATTTGTAATTAATGCCAATTGGTCAACAAACGCAACAAAGGATACACAACGAATGTTAAAGCCATTTGAAGTTGTTGCAATCGTTGTCAAAGGGGAGTCGACAAAATGCGACTCCTTCTTCATTTCTAATTTCTGTCTCTGTTTCTGTATTGCTGCCTCGAGAGTTCGTGTATCTGCGGTTTCGCATAGTTGACAATTAGTTCGCACAGTACGTTAATTATGCATGCTTATGTGTGTGTTTGATGTGTGTGTGTGTGTGTGGGTGTGTGTTATGTGTAGTGTGTGTGTTTGTCTGCGTTTGGCTTGACGCCCAGCCAAATACTCGAATTTCCTGTGACACACACGCCACTCAATGCCAAAGAATTTTTTG
This sequence comes from Drosophila rellima, assembly GCA_035043635.1. Lineage (NCBI taxonomy): Eukaryota > Metazoa > Arthropoda > Insecta > Diptera > Drosophilidae > Drosophila > Drosophila rellima. The sequence goes on from JAWNMV010000529.1 coordinate 3,351,098, forward strand.
GGCCAACCGCAAACACACACGCATTCAAGTGACACTCACACACACCCACACATACACACACACTCACACACTCACACCCTTGCAGAGAGTCGCTTTTAGGCCTGGTTATTTGAGCAATATGCATTCAAGGACTGCTCGTAATTAGCCTGCCCCGAAAGCGTTCCGTAATTTGATAGTTTTAATTGGTATTTGCTTGTGCCACAGAAATTTGATTAGAGTATTCAGTATATTTAATTAAACTATGCCATTTAATTGGGCTACAGAGAAAGTGAAACAAAGAAGCGAATCTAATAAGCAAGACAGATATTTGAGATTTAAATTATATAGAAAGAATTTCAAATAAAATAATGGGTATATTTCAAAGATTCCAGTTATCGTTTGAACTTCAAATGAAAACAACACTTTAAATTAAAAAAAAAATTAAATGCAATTAATTGATGATAATGAAAATATAATAAATAAAAAACTTGTCTAGGACATTTCGTATTTGTACACACACACACACACACACTCCTTTCAACACCTCTAACTTTCTCTGTTTGTCTTACTATTTCCCACTTTCATAATAATTTATGCAAACTTCGTTTTTGATATGAAACTCATTCGCTGCAAGGTGAAAGCACAAAGTTTTCGGACGAAAAACTACGTCTTCAAAATGTTGTGAATGCAAAAGATTTTCTCACAACATTTTACTGGAGTGCAATTCACGTGGCTCTTTTGTTTGCTTTTCCGACTGCTAATTAGAAGCAGTTTTCTCTTTCTTGTTTCTCGTCGAAGAAGAAAGTTCTTTTATATATTTGAGTGTGTGGAAGAGTGAATTTTCCAAGTTTTCCGTTTTCGCTGCTTTGGCAATTTATCAAAACGGATTTGCTGCACACACCATACACATCAAGTGCAGAACTTTTGACATTTTCTTTTGTAATTAATAGAGGCAGCAGCAACAGTCGAGTTAGCTGTCGAGTCAAGTTAATTGAATTTGTGTTGCATTTGCCCAAGTTGCTCATACGCCATGTATACTCAATATATACATATATGTGTATGTTTGTGTGTTTGGCCTTTACAAATTAAGCAATTTGCTGGCCAGCTGCTGTTGCAGTCAGGTGACTCTTGAGCGCATTTATCAAAGAGGTCTTTGCATGGTCAGGCAACATTATCCTTGGCTCTGGCTCCTTGTTGCCCGCTATAGCTGCTGTTGTTGTCTATCTGACATCTTCCAGTGTCAGCAAAAGCAAAAGCAACTGCTTGTGGCTCTATTTTATTGCATTTGACAGTGGCCAAATCAACCCATTCACAGCCCACTTTCAGCTGCTTCTGCTCCTTATTCCTGTCGCCTGGCAACGCCTTCAAAAGTGTGAGCCAAGTGTGGAATGTGACGCATGTGCTGCACTGTGTGATTTATGATGATGATGATAATGGCTTGAAATTGCAGCTGCTGACAGTATAGACTATAGGCTATAATGCTTTTAGCCACAACGCCTCTGAAGTGCACTTCTTCGCGACAGTTGAAAGTTCAATTAACATGTTTGCCAACACTCAAATGAATGCAGTACTCGTTTTTATTGTTGCTAACAGCAATTCTACAAAATGTTTATTTAGTCTACAGCTAGAAATGTTATTTGTATTGCAGCTGTTATGGTAATTGCAGAAGCTGTTACTGTTACTTTTTTATTCATCATTCATTCTTTATCTTTTCTTTTATTCAGCATGTGAGAGCTATAAACTCAATATAAAAATAAATAAATAATTGAAAATGAGAGTCATAAGTAAACATATTTAATTTGGCTGCATTTGCCAAAATAATAATATAAAACTATTATTTAATGATTTTTTCGCTTAAGAGCCTTTAAGACGCTTTCAACCATAAAAATATATGTACAACATGTTAAAAATGCAATGACAGAGAAAGAGATAGAAGAAAATTGAATGTGACATTTCGTTTAACAGTCACAACTACTGTTAATGTAGTTACAGATGCTGTTCTGTTATTCTCACTGTTACTGTCATTGCCACTGTAACTGTTATAAATTGTACAGCTGCTGTTGCTGTTATTCTTATCTGTTAAATGTTACGATTGCTTTTGTGCTACTGTCGCCTCAACTAAATCATGTTAGCCACAATTGCCAACTGTTATCGCGACTCGTTTATCATTTTGTCTGCTGCTCAAGCTAATTTATATAGAGTGCCACGCCCATTTGAACTGCCTACCATAAAACGTTAGCTAAATAAGACATTTGAATGCCACACATTTGTTAAACTCACCTTCGAAACTGTTTGTTTGTCTCTTTGTCTGTTTCTTCTGTTCTGTTTTTTTTTTTTTTTTTTTTTTTTTTTTGGAATGTCGAATCTGCCGCAATGTGGCTCGTTTCATTTTAAAGCCACATATCAAGCTGAGGCAGAAGTGGAAATAAATTTTGATGCCGCAGCTGCTTTGTCATTTTCACGTATAGCAGCCCCGCCCCCAAATACGGGCGGAGACACGCCCACAAAGCGCTACACATCCATCTGAATTCAGTTGCCTTGGCACACAGCACCACACAAAAAATGACATAAAGCGACATAATAATTTTGCCTTTGAAATTGCCTTACAATTGCTTTTTTTTTCTCAAGTGTATGTGCGTGTGTGTGTGTGTGTGTGTGTGTGCGTATGTGTGTGTGTTGGGGGCGGGAAACACTGGAATTCGATTCCACCCACGCAGGACGCGCTTATTTTTAACTTTGCCGCATTGTGAACATTTTCCTTTTTTTACGCGCTGCGGCTTTCTGATACACTAGACCGACGGGCAATAACATTTTTTAGTCAGTTTAAAGTCTCCAATGAGAGTCGAAAAGAGTAACAGCGGGAGTATAAATGAAAAACTTAATAAACGTATTTTTCTCGTTGATATCTAAGAACTAAAATCAATTTTTAAATTTCAATTTAAATTACTCTTTTTTTTCAATTTTTATTTGGAAAATAATAAATGGAATTTGTTTTTCAAATTGAAATAACTAAATTTGAATGCTGAATTTAATATTTTAATTAAATGACATGTTTTTGAAATAATATAAATTCATCCAGAGCTCGAACCAGCCAAATAATCAAATTTAAGGCAATAGAAATAAATAAATTTTAAAAATTATATATTCATACCAAAAATCACAACTTGCTCGATTTATCACGAATTTTTTCTTCACAAATTTGTCAAATGAATTCCTCAACTTTCGGTGAGCATATAAATTCTTCGTCTTGCTGAAAATGCGACTTGATTTTCTTTTATGATTTGCCATTCGCTTTTATCAACAGGCATTTTTGAGGCTACCCCACACCTCATATGTTTGTTTGTTTGTTTGTCAAGATATGCATACAAAATGCTGTCCGGAAAATGTGTGAAAATTGGGCCACAAAAAAAAAAAAAACAGAATGATAAAAGAAAACAGAAAATGGAGCTGTGGGTAACTCGGAACTCAGCTGGCAGCTGATTTCATTTAGTATAGAAGGGAAAAAAAGTAAATTACATTGACTTAATATGAAAGTTCGTCTGTTTGGTAGTGTGAAAGGGGAAGATGCGCATTTCATTTAGTTGGTTGACTCTCTTGTGGCAACTTAGGGCAGCTGCCACATGTCGCCATGTACATATAATCATTAATAAATATAACTAAAAAGATTGAAGCGGAATTCGTTGGTTCTTGTTGTTGTTTATTCTGGTTAATGGCATTCATTAGCACCCGTTAACCATAAGCCCTTGGCTCACATATACACTCACTCACTCACAATCCCACGCACACATATGAACACGCCTTAAATTCACGAGTTTCTGTCTTAGGGCGCGCTCACACTGGCAGCTAAAAACTGAGCTTAGAAGCGAGCTTATCACCGCGATAAAACAAACGAACTGCTTGCGTGAACACTAAAAGCTTAGATAAGCTGTTAAGCTTTAATCTCAGCTCTGCTTTCTTTGATAAATCAAGTATGTTTGATTTAGTCAGCAGCTGACGAGCTCGATTAATTGCGATTTGGAAACGTTAATTGTCGAAATTGTTGAAAACCCCAACCATATGGGATAACAAGCACAAAAACTATTCAAATTGAATAGTTACCGAAAAAAGTATATATGTACTTATTAATATTTAAGTTTATATCTACATTAACTTTGTTAACTTTAAGCTCGCCGTTATGCTCTAAAATTATAAGCTCGCTTAAAAGCTCAGCTGTAAATTCAGCTTTCATTTGCCAGTGTGCGCGAGGCCTTAAAGTTTTCGTTTTCAGCTCGTTGCTCCGCCTCCGTTTGACTTGGCCAGCGTTCAATTAATCTTAATTAAAGTTCAGCTCAAGTGTAGCATACACTCATATTCACACACTCACACACACACTCACATGCACACACATACGAGTGGGCGTGTCAACAGCTGTTGCTATTGTCCTGTCGTCCTTTCGTCCTTTCGTCCTGGCGTCCTGGCGTCCTGCGTCCGTTTCCATTTCATTTAATTGTAATACATTTGTCTGCCTCTTAATGGCAAATTTACGTGCCGCGTATGAATCAACTTTTCCCCGCTGTCTGATTTATTTTTAGCATTTTCCACAAAACAACAACAACGACAACAACAATAAACACATGAATAGTTAACCCAAATGTGTTGCAAATTGGTTTCCTTTTTTTTATTTCTCTTTTTTTTGGGTTTCCGCTAATTACACAACAATCAGCTGGAAAATGGGCTCAATACGCGTACTTGCTGACCTTGCACGAATTCATACTCACATTCACATTCACATTCACATACATACTCACATTCACATTCACATTCACATTCACATTCACATTCACATTCACATTCACATACATACTCATACTTATACTCATACAACAGCTTACAATAACTGCAATATTTGTTGTTGCTACACTGGAAAAAAAATTCGAGATTTTCTTAAATCGAGTTCAAAGAGTGACTCAATTCCATCTCCTCAAATTGGCTTATTGTGTTAATTTAACAAATATACAAACTTAAAAACTACATCTTAAAATGAAGAATTCTAAATTTGAATTTTAGAATGCATTTTTTTTCTTTCTGTGTACTTGCCACTGCCCCGCTGGCTGCCCCAGTAACTTGTACATACATAAAGTGCTGTTTTTCGAATTGTGCCTGCTTTTTTTGGCATTTAAAGCCAATGAACAGAACATTAATTAATTAATTAATTAATTAACTAAAAAATACACCCACTAATCAACGCTTTTATGATTGAATAATAGATAATTTATATCTTAAAAATTTCGAAATGCAAAATATTTCACTTTCAATCAAATTTGCTTAAAGTCTTTTTTTTTATAGCTTTGTGGTAATATTTTTTGCTTTAATATAACTATATATAGTTATAATTCACACTTTCATAACTTTGGCAAAACTGATCAGATTTCCATGCTTAATGTCATTTGGATTACTGTTTTGCCGCTAAGTTCATTCTGCATGAAAATATTAATTTTATTCAAATAATTTTTTGCCTCGAGACCAAATCAAATTCTCATGACATAATTAACTGAAATGAATTCCCTGTAACAGTAGTCAATGCCATAGAAATGATACAAAACAAACAACTAGATTTATTTTAAATAATTTAGAGAGCTTTTTAAATACAGACGATTTCTCGTAAAATCGATTTAGATAAAAACAGTTTTTGCTATTAAAAAGTAGATATATAGTTCCTTTTTTCTATAGAATGCGTACACAATAAGCTTGTGGCTTTAATTCTTGTTTCCAGGAATGTGGTGACTACTAAAAACCAGATATAACTGTTTACTGTTTACTGTAATGAGTACTGTTGAAATCCCCTGTTATTTCTACAGAATCCATGCATAATAAGCACGCGTTTTATTTCCTGATTCCGAGAACTTGTTGCACAGTGTTGTTTTCTATGATAATAAATGCTCCTGGCAATGTTAATCCAGTCACGCTCTGATTTATCTGCGAAAAGTGCTAGAAAACAGCGAATTCCATTTGTCTGTTTAGTATATTAATAAGCGGTTTGCTGTTGGCAATTAATTAACCAATTTCCAGCTGGCTGCTGTATATTTTTGTTATGGCCTTATGATAATGTGGCCGATTATTGGGCTTTCGTGAATTTATGGACAAGTTTTGTGGTCCAAATTCGCAAATCCAGGCATCAAGGTGAGTAAATTATTCACGCAGATCGATTAGTCGCATTAGGTGAGAAGCGCAGAGAAGGCAGCTGATGAAACCTTAATTAAGTTCGACAGAGCTAGATATAGAAGTGGCCAAAAGTGGCTGGTTCAACTTGTCTCTCTTTCTCCTTCCTCTCTTCTTCACTCTTTGCTCTGCCAGCTGTCACTCAAAATAAAATTAATTGAGAGCTGTGTCAAAACGAAAAAATGAAGCAAACGCAAAAGGTGCAATCATAAATTTTTTTCTGCCCCTGTTGTTGGCGTTGGAACAATATAAACACAACGCCGACGACAACTCAATCAAAGATAAATAAACTCAGGTAACAGGTAATAACATTCTTGAAGTTCTTCATCCAATCGAAGCGCTCGAAAGTATGCTACAAAAATAGCTAAAAACGGAAGCTTAGCATTCTGTGTGTGTGTGTCTGTGTGTGTGTGTGTGTGTGTGTGAGTTTTAATTGCCTTAAAGCCGCTGCTCAGGTAAAGCAACTTCTACATTTCTATATACATATATTTTCATCTGCTTGGCATCGATTTAAGCCTGGCCAGAATTTCAATTAAGCTTCAAAATAACAACAAGTATTCAAATATCTCAAGCCCTTGAATTCAACTTCTCATTCTACTTCTGCTTTCAGCTTGCAGAGCTCTAAGCATTCAACATTGGGGTAATTAAAGTCAACAACAACAACAACAAGGCCAATTTATAATTACAAAACATAACGAATTTGAAAGCAAATCCAGCAGCTTAACAATCGCCAAGTTTCCAAGTGATTAATTTCACAAAACACCAGCAAGGACAAGCCGAAAACAATTGAGGCCAATTAAGAGGGAGCAAGAAGCAGAAGTGGTCAGCAGCAGCAGCAGAAGAAGAAGAATAACAAATGCCGCCATGAGTTTCCTCAGCTCGATGCAACAATATGTAACAAGTGGCATATCCAGTTTGGGCCTTGGCAATCGTCGCTTTTCCCTGTCGCGCCAGGAGTCAAGTGAACAGCAGTCGAATGCAGCTGGCGGCGTCAACGCTGCACAGCAGCAGCAGCAGCAGCAACAATCACAACAGCAACAGCTGCAACAACAGCAGCAACAACAATCACAGCAGCAACAGCAGCAGCAACAACAACAACAGCACCAGCACCAGCAACACCAACAACAACAACAACATCCTCCATTGCAACAACAACACAGCATTGGCAGCGGTTTGGGTTTAAGTGGCGCTGCCGGCAACGTTTACGGCGCGCCCACTCAGCCGACGGTGGGCGTGGCAGCAGCAACAGCAGGGGGCAGTAATTACCCCGCCGGCGGCGTTGTAATCGGCAATCCAAATGCCACTAATCCATTACTAGGTAAGTTTCTATTTTCGTCTCTCTTTCAACACAAATACAAATACAAAAAAAAAACAAAAGAAATAAATACAATCACACATTTGTGTGGTGATAAATGGCCTAGTGTGTCTATGCCTATGTGTGTGTGTGTGTGTGTGTGTGTGTGCGTGTGTGTGTGTGTCAGCCAGCCACCAAATTGTGTCGAGATTAATGAAATTCCATGAACAACTAAAGACACTTATTATACCATTTGATGAATGTCCTCGCAAAAGCAATTTTAACACGCTGCCAAAGCCTAATTAAATACAAAACTAATACTGATAATTAGTTCTTATAAAGTATAGATTTATATCACTTAGATACAAACCTATCGCTTGTTATCGAGTTTGAGTAATCTTATTTCTTACATTTTCATATATATTTTTCATATATTTCCAACTCTCAGAAATTTATTTCAACATCAACAATTTCCATGCGGAATGTCCAATAAATAAAGATTTCATCTATTTTTTTTTCGATTCTTCATGTAAATTATATTTTTTTTTGAAATTTTCTACAATTTTCATACCTACCCCTTCACACTTTTCCATAAACTTAAAACCCCTTAACTTGGTTAAAACTTAACCGATTTCCCTGCGGAATGTACATTTTTTCATTGCTTGACCTCCTATTTTATTCTGCATCAAAATTTAATTTATTTGAAAAATTTAATCTTTTTCCAACACTGTTCACTTTTTCCATACCTACCCCTTAACAATTTTTCAAAAAGTTGAAACTCAAATAACTTTGCGAAAACCTAATCGATTTTCAAGCGGAATGTCTTTTCGTTTATTGTTTGACCTCTAATTTAATTCTTCATCAAAATTAAACTAATTTTAAGGATTGGATTTTTTCTCCTTTTTTTCATACTTACCCCTTAACAACTTTTCAATAATTTCGAATTCTCATAGCTTGGTCAAAACTTGAAAGATTTCTATGTGGAATGTCTTTTTGAAAATAGTTTGACAGATATGAATTGATACTGTTTCTAAAGTTTTCTAAAAAAAAATTTAGGTTATTATTTATGCAAAGTTTTCCAAAATATATATAAATAATCATAAATCAACTTATCAGACAACAAAACAATTGTCTTTAGTCGCGTAAATCAAATCATAAACTACAGTTAAATGAAAATCAAAGTTAATTCCCCGTTTAGTACACAGTCAGTTAACTATGATTTAAGGCCACAACAACTTGCAATTTAATTTGCATTTCATTTTTCTTCAATTATTAACTGAACCGTGTAATGTTGTGTGTCGAACAGAACAGAAGCACAATTTGGCACAGTACTTGTTTTTCCTGATGTATATGGTATATACACACATTTGCATATCATATTGCGTATACGCCATGTTGTGAAGATTTTAAAATGAAATCGAATCGCAACAGCTGCACACAAAAGTCATAAATAAACAAAAAATGAAAGCAATGCAAAACTACATCGGATACATGTGGGGAAAGTAAAATGTAATGTGTAATCGATAACTTTGTCATTGGCAAGCCGCAAAATTGCAAAATGCAGACAGCAAAAGTTTATTGAATTCACCAGGCGTTATGTTCGTTATATCAAAACACAAAATTGTACAACCATTTTTGACAGCAGCAGCAGCAAATGTGACCGAAAAAGTTTTTGCATTTTGCTGCAAATTGGCAAGAGTTGCGTCTTGTCGACTTTTTGGGATATGTTTAAACAAATATGCAAAAGCAAATCCGCCAGAAATTGCAAGACACCCAAAGCAATCAACATGCATATGAGGCTCTTTTGGGATTGTTGCCTCCTTTGGTTGCATTTGCAGTTGTTGTGCAAACACATTTGGCAGCCAACACACTGAGCTGCCGTTGCATGCCACAAAAACCGCTGACTCCTGGTTTATCCTGGTCTCCATGCTGCTGTCTCAGCTGTTGAACTGCAACTGAAATTCCGAGCTGCTGTGGATCGAGGCATTTGCTCGGCTTTTGATTTACAAACGTCTGCAGCATTTGAATCAAATTGAAATTGGCTTATCTTGTTGTAGAAGCCACGAACGAGTGGTTTTGGCCACATCAGCAACGAGCAGACGACGCGACGTGGCAGCTTTAAAACCGCCAACGTGTAAGCGAATTTGTCTAAAACAGAAAGAGAGAGAGAGGGAGGGAGATAGAGAGTGTCTGTGTGTGGAATGTATCTCCTTCTTTCACTATTCCAATCTCTATATGCGTGAGAAAGTGTATTTGTAGCAACTCTTGAGCTTACGCTTTGTGCTCGCCCGAGCAACTGAAAAATTGAGCAAGTTTCTTAGCTATTTTTTTAAGGTATTTTTATACCCTGTACCAAGGGTATAATAACTTTCTGCATAGCTATGTGCAAAGAAGAAAATGGCGGAGTTTTTGGAGTAAAATCAATCCAAAAGTTCGGTATAATAATTCTAGAAATATTTCATGAATTGCAGTTATGAAAACAAAGTTTTTATCTATGAGTTTAAATTCTTTTTTACAATTTTTTTTTTATATGTTTTTACACAATAAGTACAGGGTCTCTCACAGTTGTGTTCACTACTAAGACATTCCTACTAGTTTTTGGCATTTGCATAAGCAGCTGGGCTGGCAGTCTTAAAGCCCATAAAGCCTTCGTGACGAAGCCGCAGCAATGGCTGGACAAATGGAGTGGCAGGCAGTGTCCTTAGCCAGGCCAACATTGTCCTTGTCGCTGGCAGCAATAACAGGAAGAAGAGCGGCAACAGCAGCAGCCGCACAAATGCATGTCAAGGCTGCGGTTCTGTTGCCCAGAGCATCTCGCAACTGGCATCTCTATGCCACAGACCAATTCCTTTCTCTTTCCCCATCCGACCTCTCCCTTTCGTTGCGGAGGGACGTTTTCAGCTCACGCCACATTGACCGCATCACATTGACTTCACTCGGCTTGCTGGCTTGCTGGCTGGCTGGCTTGTTTCCTTCCTATTTCCTTCCTGCCTCCCTCCTGTCGCCTGTTGCCTCTAAATTGCAGTTGCCCCTAATCCATTAACATTCGCTTCATTGCTAAGTAGTTCCCATTGTATCAAAAGTTACGACCGTCCTCATCTAGTTGTTTATCACAATTGCATGAGTTTCTATATAACAAAATAAGGCAACAATGATTATAAAATATGAAATGAGAGAGAGAGAGAGAGAGCGTAAATGATTTAGCAAACAACATGAAAACGTTATTTGACTTATGCGCAACTTCGTAAGTTTATTTTTCTTAAGCTTCACATTTTTTTTTTTTTTTTCTTAAATACAATTTTTATAATACAATTCAAAAGTTCCTTTCATTGTTCTAGTTATTTCTTAACTTGGAAAGCAGACATTCAACAACATTAAATTGTTTTCTTATCAATAACGATAAGTAATTGGTATTTCACTCGATATTCCAAGAATATAAAAAGTAGCTATCGTATTACTCAGTATTATGTACGTCCCTTATTTCATTACAAAGCTGACGTACATGTTTTATGAAGAAATTTACATTTCTCGGAAATTTATCAGACATTTTAAATTAAATGAAAAAAATAAGTGTAAAAAATCCGATAATCTGACATAAGCATTGTTGTGTAGAGAGAATATAAATATGGATTTCAGGGGCATGTCAATTGAGTCTTATAAATAATAAATAATTATATTTAATGTTAAGTATACATAATTATTAATCACATTTATTACTTTAGTACTACTCATTTAATGTTAAGTATACATAATTATTAATCACATTTATTACTTTAGTACTACTCAGTTGACCAAACTACACTTATCGTACACTCGACCCAATTGTTGGGCTGTTTATTTAAGCGATTGCAAATAGCTGCGTCATTCAGTGCACTTTCAATAACGTGTTGTATTCGATGTTGTGCATTACTCCACAGGGTATCCCAAGGTGGTGCCACTGCCAGGAAGCAGCGCGGCGACGGGCGGCAACTCATCATCCGCCGGGAGTACGCCCATCAATTCGCGTCGCCAATCACGTGCCCTCGAGTGCTTGGCGCCGCCTCGCACGGGCTCATTTCGTAGCCGGAATTCGCCACTGCATCAACCGGATCCGCCGCCGCGACCGCCGTTGGCATTTTGCAAGCGTCGACTTAGCTGGCCCGAGGTCGATCCACGTTCCAACTCTGGGTAAGTGCAAAGGTCATAGAAGCTGATGATGATTGTGATGATGTTGATAATGTTGATGATGTTGATGAGGTTAATGTTATTGATGATATTTATGATATTGATGATATTGATGATGTTGATGATATTAATGATAATGGTTATGATAATGTTAATGATATTGATGATATTAATGATACTGATAATATTGATGATATTGATGATATTAATGATACTGATAATATTGATGATATTGATGATATTGATGATATTGATAATATTGATGATATTGATGATATTGTAGATATTGTTGATATTGATGAAATTGTTCATATTGAAATTGATAATATTGATGCTATTGATAATGTTAATGATATTGTTGATATTGATAATATTAATGATATTGATAATATTAATGATATTGATAATGTTAATGATATTGATGATATTAATGATACTGATAATATTGATGATATTGATGATATTGATAATATTGATGATATTGTTGATATTAATGATATTGATGATATTGATGATATTGATGATATTGTTGATATTGATGAAATTGTTCATATTGATGATATTGATAATATTGATGATATTGATAATGTTAATGATATTGTTGATATTGATAATATTAATGATATTGATAATGTTAATGATATTGATGATATTAATGATACTGATAATATTGATGATATTGATGATATTGATAATATTGATGATATTGTTGATATTAATGATATTGATGATATTGATGATATTGATGATATTGTTGATATTGTTGATATTGATGAAATTGTTCATATTGATGATATTGATAATATTGATGATATTGATAATGTTAATGATATTGATGATATTAATGATACTGATAATATTGATTAATATTAATGATATTGATAATGTTGATGATGATGTGCGAAAAGCCGGAAATTAATTTCGATATAAACTAACTGACGAGCTGACAACTCTGGCAGCATGTTTGCTCATTATAATTAACTACAAGCAAACTCACTTTTCGAAATTTCCCTGTGTGTGTGTGTGCGTTGCATAAATTACATAAACTCTAATCCTAATGAGTGTCTTTGGGGATTCTGGCCATAAATAATCAGGGCTCTTTTTCAGTGCGAAGGTAGGGAAAACTTCAGGCTAGAAATAAAATGAATTATTTACCAATTAATTAATGTACTTCAATTGCTGTTGTCTAACATTTGTTTTCAATGCTCTCTACTTTTGAGTCGACCTTCATAATTATGTAATTACCAAAGTTCTTGGCTCTTTGCGTTTTTCTTTCTTAATTTTTATTTTTTTTTGCCACCCGTCGTTTTTTGGAAAAGAAACTTTGGGCACAGACGCCTAAGTCTATGCAACATTGGCAGTTTCAGATGCGGGTGCCCCAAAACCTTTTCAGCTGATGAAACTTTTTGGCCATAGACATACAGAGAGACAGAGAGACAGAAAGGAAGAGAGAGAGGGGTATAAAGTGGGAGACAGAGTGGCAGAGAGAGCGAGACAGACAGCTTGTTAAAGCAACACTGGGCGCTATAAGCGCAAGGTTGCAACATGGGGCAACCATCGTCATCTTCGCCGTCGTCGTCGTCGTCGTCGTCGTCATCGTCATCGTCGTCGTCGTCGTCGTCGTCATCTTGCTGCATCTTCTGCCTTCTTTGCATAATGCGGCTTCAGTTTAACCTGAAAATGTGCGCATAATGAGCGTTTGGTCTTGAGGTTACATTTAATTAAGCATGAAATGAGATTTCATAAGGTGTTGCTTTAAGAAAGATGCATTTACTTACTTGCAAACCTGATACACTTCTCCAGCGTTCAACCTTGAGCCTTGAGTTTCAGGTGTCAGCCCCTTAATTGTGCTTTTTTGATGAGCGCAAGAAAATAGCTCAAACTTGGTATCATTTCATTTCATGATGTTAAAGCGCATAATTCTGTAGGTTGAGTAAGTGCCGAAAATTCATCCTTTATCTACGTGCCAGATGTTGTTTTTGTCCTACCGCTCGAGTCGAATGCAATTGCGTTAAGTTTCTGATTTGAATTCGATCCGAATCAATTGAAATTTAACACACATCCAAGCGAAAAATTCTATAAAACGCGACAAGATTGAAGCAATTGAATCTGTTGGGAATTAGTTTCTTTGCAGTCAAGATCGTGAAAATGAAAATATTGGTAAGTCACATGTTTGCTTAACTCAATTTGAGGATCTTTTAAATAATACTGAGCTTTTATTTAGTTGATTTTAGTGACCATGGGTGCTGTTTGTCACGCCCTCTATATGACTCCCTTTATTTCACGTTCGACTCACTCGCCTCAAAATAAGATGACATACTGGAAAGTAAAATAAACACCATTTCATAATGGTAAATGAATGAAATAAATGAACGAAATCTAAAATATTACACGCTTTTGATTCTAAAATAGTTCTCTATAATTGACGATGCATCTTATTTCGCTCGATGTTTTCGTACTTGTAAATCACAACAACGAAAACTATTTGTAAACTGTTCCCTACGAGCCAGAGGTTGTTTACTAAGCCATTATCTGATACTAATCTATTAAAATCACAGTCTGCTATCAATTCAAAACAAGTTAAATGCTATTAACATTGAGAACCACTCTAATGGCATCCACTGTTACCCACTCACTGTTAATTACATGCTGTTACGCAAACACTGTTACCTAAATGCTGTTAACAAATCTACTTTATCAATTAACGTCATACAAAATTCAATTAATTAGTCAAAAAGTTACAATTACTAAAACCACAGGCGTTAAATAACAAATAAGCGAAAATCAAAAATTCATTATGGCATAAACACAAACAAATGAAAATGCGGCGATTAATTAAATGCGGAAAACGAAATGCAAACAAATTCAAACGTCAAACTCGCATTAGTTGGCAATTTATTTGCCACACACTTTTTATTTTTTTGTGACACTAAATTCAACTAAAGAAAGTGAAATGAAATAGAAAAGAAAAATTGTTTGAAAATAATGAATAATTGGCAAACTAAAGAAAAGTTGGAGCTCGCTCGAGTGCCAGTGGCAGGATCTGTTTATCTGCACTTGAATATTGCGACAAGATAAATACAAAATAAATATATAATAATAACAGCGACAAAAAGTTGCCAGAGAAAAGTTTTGTGGGTAAAACTGAAAAGTGAAAACAAAAACGAAAACAGAAACCGAAAAAGAAACTGAATGAAAATGAAAATTCGTAAAGAAAATCGTTAAGAAATTTAAACTGAAATTGAGTAAGCGACAAGCGACGAAGACGATGAAAATCATAAAGCAAAAAGTTGAAAATTAAATTTTTTACCAACAACTCAAGTGTTAGACTGATCGACTAGCGTTTACCCTGTAGACAGTTATATAATGTAAATTTGACTCTCATTTATCAGTGCTTAGCTAATAAGCTCTCTTCATAAACTTTCACCGCTTAGAGGGTATAGAATATGTCAACTTTTGACCAAGTTGCAAACAATGCAATGTGGATGCGTTCCCATCCCCCCCCCCCCCCACCCGTCGCCACCTCATAGGATTTTGCACGACACTCAAAAAAAGTGTCGACAGAAAAAGGTTGGTCACATTTTGAGCCAGGCTAAAAAGCAAAGTACATAACCGTTTCTCTTCTTTCATTTTATTATTTTGCTAGCCTCGTTATAAACGTAAAAAACTCGAAGTGCTGGCGACCAAGTTAAGCCGCTTAGTTGCTGCCTATTTTGTGCTGAGTGTGAAAAGTTTTTTCGCTTTTTTTCCACTTTTTTTTCCTTTACTTTTTCAAAGGGGAAATGTGACACTCTGAATGGTTTTGAGTGTGAGGTTGTGCAATGTGTGCAATGCAAATCAAATGATTGTGCACAACATCATCAGATTTGCCAACTGTCCTGACCTTTATACAGTAAATTTTGGGCTGGCGCACTAGGCGTATGATTGATATCAAATTTAATCGAGTCACACACAGAGAATTTCTCAATAAAATATGTATGTATATTTGTATACAATTAGCATCAGAAGACTGGCAACAGGGCAAAAAGTCGACCCTCATCAATGTTGAAAACGGTTTGACAATGCGAAATGCGAAAATGGAATACTTAATACTCATGAAGGAGAACATATTGACAGTGCCAATTATAGAGGCGGCTGACATATTCAGAGCGAGGAGTCAATAACCCAAAAATTGTTTGATCAAATGAAGTGCCTGCCAGTGTTGTCCAAATTGTATAAATAGCCAAGCACAGAACAAAAAAAAGCTAGAAATAGCTTTAAAAAAAAAAGATTACTTTAGCTGCTAAAACAAAGATTTCAAATATTTTAAATGGAGAATATTGAATAATTGAAATATCTGTAAGTCGGATGATTTTTTCTTTGGCTATAAAGTAACTAAACAGGCAGCACTGTGAATCTCATATGAATTGACTCATGAATACGACTAGCTCTAACTCTCCCTATCTCTCTCTCTCTCTGTCGCTTTCTCTGTCCCTTTCAGTGTGCAGGAAACAGATGGCTCGTATTTTGAGAACTTTACATCATTGGGCTGGAAACGTGAAAATCGTCGCATGTCGGCAACGCGTGCGGCCGAATCACGTGCCGAGGCTAATCCAGAAAATGAACGTGATCCGCCAGCGCCCGAGGAGTCCATTGACCGACAGGATGAAAAGGAGAAGCTCTACGTTGAGGTCCTGCACACGATTGCCAACACGGTGGGAGCGCCAGCGCCCGGCGGACAGGTAAGAGTCAACACAATTTACATAGAAATCAATATAGAACGGGGAGCATGAAAAGTTGCTAACAGTGTGGAAAGGGAGAGTAGGAAAAGGCACATGCCAAAGGGGTTGAAAAATCATATGAATCTTTGATTAAGCTTACAACTTATGCAAATAGTTGGAAATTATACAAAACTGTATTTTAGCTGAAAATTAACGAGCATATTTGTTGTGCCTGAGTGTGTGTGGATGTGTGTGTGTGGGTGTATGTGTGTGTGTGTGTGTCTGCCTTAGGCTAGACCCAAAGATGATAGATGATTGAAGGGTCTAGTTAATCACATGCGTTTAGCCCCCAAAATGTTGTGCAATTTAAATGATTAATACCGGTGGCTGCCAAGGCTAAAATGCTTAAGCCACAAATGGATTTAGGCCAAGATGAGACAAGAAAGAGACAAATATAGAGAAAGAGAGAGAGAGAGAGAGAGTCTCCCTTTCTCCGTTGTGGTCAGCAAATGCAATTATAAAAGTGTTTTCACTGCCGTTTTCATTTCGATTGTAATTTTCCAATATGAGTATTTTCACAAGTTTCCCAAGACATCCCCCAGCCCCCGCTCGTCCCTCTCTACACTCTGCCCTCAGCTTCATTTTTCAATTATCGTTTTTAATTTAACAGTAAGAAAATTGCACAACTAATGAAACTTGAGTTGACTGTGAGCAGTTGAAGGGCGTAAAAGGGGGGGACAAGAGTTGGAGGCTAAGAGAGCATAATAAAAGTTTCAACAGCGGCAGGAAAATAACGTTAGTCCTGCTGTGATTGAGCTCAGAAGCTGGTCAACTCTCGCGGGGCTTTTCGCCCTAGAAGAGTCAAGAAAGCCAAGTCACTAAACTTATTTATTCCGTCGAGGAACGATTCAGCAGGCGGCTCAGCAAAATGCTTCTTTCCATTTACTTTACTCCACTTAATGGAAAATAATTACAAATAAATGCGCAGTAGTTGCAACGGGCTTAATGTTTTTAATATAAACTAATAGATAGGCAAATTCGCTAAGTAGTACAATGCATAAGAAATGCTGATTTTATTATTATTATATAAAACCAGGAGATTTCCGATCATTCAACCGAATGTATTTACATAAGTTTTTGTCCTACCGCTCGAGTCGAATGCAATTGCGTTAAGTTTCTGATTTGAATTCGATCCGAATCAAATGAAATTTAACACACATCAAAACGAAAAATTCTATAAAACGCGACAGGATTGAACCAATTGAATCAGTTGGGAATTAGTTTCTTTGCAGTCAAGATCGTGAAAATGAAAATATTGGTAAGTCACATGTTTGCTTAACTCAATTTGAGGATCTTTTAAATAATACTGAGCTTTTATTTAGTTGATTTTAGTGACCATGGGTGCTGTTTGTCACGCCCTCTATATGACTCCCTTTATTTCACGTTCGACTCCTTCGCTTCAACATAAGCCGGAAGTTTTACCATATTTTCCCGAATATTTACCACATCATTTGGGAACTGGAAAGTAAATTAAACACCATTTCGTAATGGTAAATGGATGAAATAAATGAACGATTTCTAAATTGTTACACGCTTTTGATTCTAAAATAGTTCTCTATAATTGACGATGCATCTTATTTCGCTCGATGTTTTCGTACTTGTAAATCACAACAACGAAAAACTATTTGTAAACTGTTCCCTTCATCGAGTAACTTAGAAAAGAATTTGTTTTCTGTATAATAATCTTTTGTGACGAATGCCAAAATAATCGAGACGAATGCAAATGCGTTAAGTTGTTTATTTCAAATGAGACAAATTGTTGCCAAACTATCCGTGTCGAATGAAATTGCCATTAAAAATGGTTTACTTTCCTTTAAGTGGTTCAGGATAACGCCATGTAGTAGATTGACGATAAGTCGAAGGCCATGGAGGGTCGAAACCTTTATCGATTGGTTCATAGAAAGCGAGTGCGTGACAAATAGCACACAAGACTACTAAAATCAACTAAATAAAAGCTCAGTATTATTTAAAAGATGCTCAAATTGAGTTAAGCAAACATGTGACTTACCAATGTTTTCATTATCACGATCTTGACTGCAAAGAAACTAATTCCCAACAGATTCAATTGCTTCAATCTTGTCGCGTTTTATAGAATTTTTCGTTTGGATGTGTGTTAAATTTCAATTGATTCGGATCGAATTCAATTCAGAAACTTAACGCAATTGCAATCGACTAGATTGAATAACCAGGTCTACTCAGAAAGTATCTGAACAAAGAAACTCCTTACTTAATGAATAATGCATAAAAAGGATCCGCTTGAACGTTGAAATTGGTTAATGGTTAACTAACTCAAAGTAGGAAATATTTTAGATTGAATAATTGTTCTGTTGATATTGGAATACATATTCTGATGGGTGGAAAACTAGTTTGAGTTTAAAAAGAATATTAACATAGGCAAATGGCAAACATATTGGCAACGACTCTATTTATACAGGATATGTACTCGACTCTGGCAAAGGCAATGAGTTTTGAGCTGGGGAAAAGGGAGGGAATAGAGAGAGAGAGAGGGAGACAAATGAAAAACTGGCAGCTGGCAAAGTAATAATCTTAATAATTTAGATGGACGCTGCCTAGGCGACTGCAGTCAAAGCAATCAAATTAAAAAAATAATACTTCTGAGGCTGAGGGAGGCGTGTGGCAAGAGTGTAAAAGAGAGGGGAGGAGAATCAGCAGTAAGAGAAGCTGATGGAAGCGCCGGGCGAAGCGAGTGCAAATCATCAAGTCAGTCGACAAGATAAATCAATACGAGTATGGCAAAATAAGCATATACAAAAAAAGAACAGCAGCAAGAGAAACAATTTTGATATATTTGGTTCTCTTTTTTATGTGCGTTACTTAAAAAATTAGTACAAGGGTGAATTGTATTCGTTGAAATGTATGTAACAGCCAGACCCTATAAAGTATATCTATTCTGAATCGGCATCAATAGCCGAATCGAAATAGTCATGTGTAATTAATGTTATCTATAATTATAAGATATCATCTCACTTAATTTCAACAAGATCGACCAAACAGAACAATAGTTATGGCTGATTTAAGTTTTAAGACAGTTTGTGTGCCTAAAAGTATGCAATAAAAAATATTTTAGATATATTTAAATATGTGAAAGTAGTACGAGTATCCTATAGTCGGGAATTCGCTTGTTCTTTTTTTCGTTTTGTGGATGGCGTCAAAAGCAAACAAAGAACCAAATTTTTGTTGCGTTCGCGGAAGCCAATAAAAATAAAAAATTGTTTCGTTGTTTATACTGTGAAAATATGCTAATTTGCATTGTTGTTGTTGTTGTTGTTGTTGCTGCTGTCGATGGCAATTCCGATGCTGCTGCTGCTGCTGAAGCTGATGATATTACAATTTCGATTTGTTTGCCATTGAAAAAATATGCACAAATAAATGACAAAATAATTAAATGAAATTCAATTAAATGCGTGTCGCAGCAACAGCAGCACGCGGCGTATACGTAATATTTTGCTGGCACGTCCTCTCACTCACGCACTATCGCTCTGACCTGCTCTTTGTCTTTCTCTTTCTCTTTCGCTTTCGCTCTTGCAGTTTGCCCACTATAAGGATGAAATGTATCTGCATGCCCAGCGCGCCTTCGGTGTCAATCCGGATCGTCATTATCGCCTGCTGCACGCCTCCGCCGAGGATAAGCCAAAGATAATCGTCCTCTCAGCGGTCGTCATTGAGGCCGATGGCCTCGAGGCCAAGGATGCCAATGGTGAGTTGAACAACAACAGCATGAACGGCATTTAATCCCATTTCAAATGCTGTTGAAAGTTTGAGGATCTTCGATTATCCTAATACAAAATAATAACATAATTGATTGAGATGCGATTTTTTAATTTCATTTTCATTTTAATTTTAAATATTTTAATTATTTTAAATCTTAAATATTTCAAGCAACCTTTTGACTCAAAAATATATTTTTTTTTAACAATTATTTTCTGAATTCACATTAAAATGCATGCCAAAATCAGTTAATGTTTCTTCGATTTCCATTTACTTCTTCCCCCTTTTTTGTCTTTCTTTACTCCTCCTTCTTTTCATTCTTCGATTTCTCCATATTTTCCTGCTTCTACTTCCTGTTCACTTCCCGCTCTATTTGACTAAAGTCTGAAATCTTGATTTTTAAAATGATGAATTTTCTTCTGTGTACTTCTTTCCTCTCTTCTACACTCCTAATTCTTCTTCTTTTCCGACTTCCACTTCCTGTTCACTTCCTTCTACAACTCTGTCAAGAGTTGTGTGTAAATATTTTTGTTCCCTTGGTTTACAAATTGATTTTGCGGCTGCCTCCATAATTGCATTATGAATTTGTGTGTGTGCGAGTGTGTTTGAGTGTGTGTTCGAGTGTGTGTGTGTGTGTGTGTGTGCAAGTCAAAAAACCCAACGAGTCATCAATAAACTGTGGCATGTGTGTCATGCACGCATATTTAACAATTTTTATTTATTTTTTTTTAATTTCTTTTTGGCATTCCTACTTCGATTTGTGCCCATGTCACAGTTACAGCAGCGACGACCTTTGCACTCCAACCCGCTACTCTTCCGTTTTCCGAGAGCCGAAAGTCATCGACTCTGTTCCGCAGCTCGTTCAATAAATTTGCAATTTAATGCTTCCCATTTTGTTCATTATGCTCGAGAGCAACAACGTCGAAGGCAACGCAATTTCGCATTTTAATGTGCTCAAGGATGTGTAAGGAATACGTTGAGTGGCGCTTCTCTTCTTATTGTTGTTGTTGTTGTTGTTGTTGTTGCTGCTTCTTACACATTGCAGTGTTCGAAGGTCCTGCCAGTTGGCAAACTTCTTCTTTATACCATCTGCTAAATGTACTGCTCTCGGCAACAACAACAAGTTAAATTCGTTGCCAATGAAACGTGGCCGATGAGTGAAGTTGCCTTTGTTTTTGGGCCAAATCAGCCGTTGCCAATGCTGTTGATTTCCCAGGCATCTAAGGCTCAATTTTCATTAGCAGCAATCGCAGACATGTACATATTTCAAATGCCCAGCAAAACCAAAGGCAAAATCTGAAGTTCGGAATTAAATGTGAAATGCCCATTAAATCGATTATCATTTCTGTGTTGTGCTCGACATTCGGTGTGTGTGTGTACGTTAGATAGTGTTGTGACCATGGTTGCCACAATATTTTGAACCAACTTTTATCTTTAATATTTTAGAATGAAAAAATAAAAATATTTTATTTTGAACAATTTAAATGGCCTAAAATTTTAGGATAGTTTTCATACCTACCTGTTGAATTTTTTTTTTATTATTATTATTATTTTTTTTCATTATTTGGCCTCCAATTTGACACCGCATCAAAATGTAATTCATTTGGAAAATTAATTTTTTTACTTTGCCAAAACTTAAGCGATTTCCATGCAGAATGTCTTTTTGAACATCACTTGACCTCTATTTTAATTCGGCATACAAAATGAAATTCACTTGAAAAATTGAATTTTTCTCAAATTTTTTCCATACTTACCCCTTCACAGTTTTTCAATAATTTCGAATTCTCAAATCTTTGTCAGAAATTTAAAAATTTCTCTGCGGAATATCTTTTCAAACGTTCTTCAACATTTAAATTAATTTTATATCAAGATTTTGTTCATTTGGGGACTTTAAACTTGATCAAAAATTGAAGCTGAAATAAAATTGTATTGCCAACATTGCCTATCAGCTGGCAATGTGTGTGCCAGTGCGATTGGATGTGTGTATGTGTGTGTGTGTAAATCACAGGCACTTAATAATTGAGCGGCACTTTATGCAAATGAAATGTTAATCATACGCCGTGTGTGCGTCTGTTGCCAGCTGTCGTCTGTTCGCTTGAGGCATCTGTCATTAATTGCCATTTAATGTCGCTCGCATTTCATGAATGTGACACGAATCCTTTCACTATCTTCGTGCATCCTCAATCTGATTGATTTTCTCATTGTTTGCGGCTTCTCTTGCTCTTTCTCTCTCGTTGACACAGGCTTCTCGGATCCATATTGTATGCTGGGCATCCAACCGGATGGCGGTCCGCCCGTCTCGCCGCTGCCGCTGCCGCTGCCGCCGACACCGCGCGCCCTCTCCGCGGACATGAGCGGTGGCTTCGATAACAGTGGTGGCGCCACCGATTCGCCACCGCATCGCAAGCACAGCTTTCGCCTGAGCTTCAAGCGGCGCGAGGCGACGGGCCGACGGGAGCAGCGCGACTCTCTGGGCGGCCCGGTGCCGGCCAAGCTCATCAAGGCCACCAGCATTAAGCCGCACACACTAAGCCCCAAGTGGAATGAGAAATTCAAATTGTAAGTGCATTCAAATCAAATCACTCTAGCGATGGCAATCGGAGAGAGAAAATGTATCGAATATATAGGAAACTGTGGGGTATATCGATTATAGTCCTATGAATATTTCAGTTAAAAAAATAAATAACCTACGCATAAAGTGTTTAAGAAATAGTAAAAGTAAGAACCAAAAAAAAAAAGGAATAATTTTAAATTCTTTAAAAAAGCAGCTCTTAAATTCAAGTGTTTTCTAAAATATTCATCGAAAAATAAACATTCTTAAAAGTGAAGAATATTTGACAGTATTTCATATTTAAAAAATTAGATATCGTCAAATCTGCTATATATAGATATATATATATATAAGTATAATATTAGTCTTTTAATCTTTTCGAAAATGTCCACAAAAAAGAAAACAGACTTAAAACGGAAGAATATTTCAAATATTTAAATATTTCATACTAATAATCGAATATCTTATCGTTTTAAAAATTAAATATTGCTTTTCTGTATAGATACAAGTACAAAATCAATATAATCATAAAGACACCCATCCCTATTAGACTCATACCGAACCTTCCACCTTAAGTCATTGAGCGGACAATTGAACAATTGTGCGGGCATTTAAATTCAATCACGTGTCCATTATCTGCCAAATCGATGCCAGCTCAATGGCAGATTTACTTCAAATTATTCAATTACGCTTCTATCTTACTGCCTTTTTGTAAATGTAGTCTAAAAATGCTATGGAATGCGATTTAAAAGGTGTCCGGAGACTTCATTTACGTCTTGCCGCATGATAAATGCTTGAAATATATATCATTGAGACACGATATTTATCTCCTTATGCATTGTCATTGTGTTTCGTAATTTACGAGCTTAGCAAGAAACAATTTTAATTGTAACATAAAATCGACAGTAACAATTGCAAATTCCAATCGCAAGCGATATCAAATTTATGTTGCAATTGCAACCAAATGGGCTTCAAAGCAGCTTCTAGTTGAGTTACTTGGGATGAGACTTGAACATGTGTTGAATTATCTCGTAGCGGGAGAGAATTACGACTGTGTCCATAAATATAAAAATTGTGTATAGCCTATAAAATAAACAGAGCAGCAAAACAGTAGCGACAAATGGACACAGAGATAAGAATTGTTTTGAATATGAAAACAAGTAAGAAGGTTATAGTTGAGTGCCCGACTATAAGATACTCGGTAGTAGTTTTAATTTATTAATTTAATAATTTATTAATTTTAAAAAGTTTAATTTATTTGCAATTAAATACTATACCGGTATCAGACGATCAAGTCATAGCTTGCTTTTTTAATATTTAACCGATCCTTATGCGGTTAAGTACAATTAATCTTAATTATGCAAGGAAATGTTGATTATTTAAAAATTTAATATATTTTAAAAGTAGTCTGATTATTGGAGACACTGTAATGTTCTTGGGGATAATAAGCGTCTCTCCTCTACATTTGGAGTCTCTAGCTCTTTGGATTCAACAAAGCCTGCATAATAAATTTGGTTACTCTAGCTCATACAGTCTTAAGCATATCAAAATCGACTGAGTATTTAATACTGGTTAAGACGATATATATACTTGATAAAGCATGCTTTGCAGCGAATACAATATACCCTTGCAGTCTAGAAGTAAAAGGTATCATATTTTCCAAAGAAAAACAGCGGGAACTCTCGTCTTGAGGACAGCAATAAAAGTGTAGCATACTTATGAGCGCTCGAGCTAATTAGACAAATTAATGAGGCGATTTGGACGTCTGGTCTGATATATTTCCACTTTCCTCTGTCATCTTCTTCAGCGACATCGATGACATCAACACGGACACCTTTCACTTGGACATTTGGGACCACGACGACGAGAGCTGCGTTCTGGACGCCGTCTCGCGACTGAACGAAGTGCGCGGAGTGCGGGGATTGGGACGCTTCTTCAAGCAGGTGTGTCAGTCGGCCCGTCAAGGCTCACAGGACGATTTCCTTGGCTCGGTGAATATACCCATAGCGGATATACCCTCAACTGGCTTGGATGCCTGGTTCAAGCTGGAGGCGCGCAGTCATCGCAGCACGGTCCAAGGACGCATCCGTCTCAAGTTGTGGCTGTCGACGCGCGAGGATCGCGGCAACGTTGCCGAGGAGAACAGCGAGCAGCAGCTGCACAAGATCGAGCAGCTGCAAATGGTGTTCATGCAGCACGAGGTCACCACCCATGAACCCTCGTGGACCTGGTGCGGCGACCTTCCCGGCCCGGCGCTCACCATTCTCCATCAGCTGGCCGTGCAGTCGGAGCTCAGCGATCTGCAGTGCGCCATGGCCAGGTAAATGATAGAAACACAATCGAAAATAACTGATTTCACTATTAGTATTATCAATGATTAAAATTCTTTATCCTATCAAGGTAATCCTTTTTATCAGGCAATTCATTTAGTTTGTTTTCCCTGGATTATTTTTCTTTTTATTCTTTAACTACATTTTTAAAAATTAAGAAAAATATATATATTTTATTATTTTAAATTTATTTATTTTAAATAGATTTAAGTATTTTTTTTTTAAATTAAAAATATATTTATAAACAATTTTATTAAGTTTTATTTGCATAAAAAGAAATTGTTTTGGCTGCTAATATTAAGAGTAATTTTCTATTAAAAGAAATTGCAAAATCTATCGAGTTATTTTGTTATTTCTTGACATTGACAGATATGTGGCGGCCGCCCGACTGAATCGCTCGACGCCGTTGGACCCGAAGTTTCTGCACCGCCTGCTGAGCGATGTGGAGAAGCAATGGAATCAGCCCAATCAGGAGGCACTTACGCGGGATCTGGAGCAATGGCTGGCGGAGGCAATGAATGGCTTTGTGGAGCGTTCATTGAATCAGATACGGCGACATCGCGACATCTTTCCGGCCCTCAATCCCCCCTCGCTCATCCGACTGGAGTTCCTGCTGCGTTGTTTGGGTCTCCTTGGCTCCATGCGGGCCTTTCGCGCCGTGTGTCCATTCAACAAGGGGGTGCGGGGTGAGGTGGTCAACGCACTGCGCAAGGGCTCCATCATGTGGGGCCAGAATGTGCTGAGGGAATCGCAGTGTTTGGCCAATCCATTATCGAATTTCGTAACAACATTAACCGCCGACATCCAGCTGGGCCAGACCTACTATCATGCGCTCTTCGACAAGTGAGTAAACGAACCATGATTGCAGCTACAATGCTGGACAAATTAATAGAACCGATTGCAGTCGAACTTCCATAACTCAAACTCGAATTTTCTCTGACTCAAACTAAATCAAGTGGCAATAAACTTTAAAAAAACAATTCCATAAGTCGAAGTCTCCATAATTCGAACTTTTTCTTTGGATTCGGAAGTTCTACTGCATTTATATCAAATGCACATTTATGCCCAACTATTTATCATATATTATTATTGAAAATTTGTTTGAAATGTTCAAACAACTTTCGTTTCTATTATTGTGTCTATCACTGTATTTTAATGTCAATCCATGTCCAATCATTTTCTTGTGTCTAGCTCTGCATTGAATTAAATATGGGCAGCCGCACGTGTCTCATATAAAACACACTTCAACGTTGCCTCCTGGCCAAATAAAATTCACAAACAGTTTAACAAAACAAACAGCGAACATCGCAATTGACCCAAAATTCTATTTCCTACCCCTTGAATTACATCATATGTATTTGCAGTACTTCAGTGTTGACCCAATTGAATGTAACTCAACCCAAAATGTGCGTCCTTTTGATACTTAAGTTGGCCAAGTTTTTAGTGGCCACTAATCAGTTGGTCAGTTAGTTGTTTGGAAGCTATAAAGCTTGCTATTAAAAAAAAATATATATATATATATATATAAATTTGTTGTCTACCAAGTTCCCAATTTCTATAAATGCAGGAGTGAATTAAATTAATTATTTTGGCAAAAACAAAATATTCTACCAATTTTCCAATATTCCAAACCCAATTTGGATTTAAATCATTATAATTTTTAAATAAAACATATCGTTTTTCTTTATCGATGATCAACCCAAGACTGAACCAGTTCACGCACGTTGTACAACACTGGTCAAGCTTCGTGTCATGTCATCTAATCAGTCGCATATTTGCCAGTTAACGTGGCCATTAAAGGTTCATAATGAGCACATCAAGTGGCTTACACACATAAGCCTTAAATTAATTGCGCTGTCATAAAAATGCTCCCACGTTCACTTGGCCTAATACCTTGACCCTCTCTGTCTCTCTTTCTCTCTCTCTCTCTCTCTCTCTCTCTCTTTAATCGACATTGACTGACAGTTTGATGGGCCATTTAACTGATATGTTCTATGTCCACAACGACAGTAGCATTAGCAAATTTAGTTGAATCCTCTGGCTAATTGTAGCATTTGCGTACTTTTAAATGTAACTTGAAGCTGTCATTTGCTGCATCGATTTTCAGCTTAAAGGCAACTTTTGTCTCTCTCTCTCTCTCTCTCTCTCTCTCTCGGTCTCCCTTTATCTATCTCCCTTGCACAGCTAAGCTGCTTCCAATGCAAACATGCAACAACAAATTCTGTATCAAAAGCAGCTGTTTCTCAACTGCAGTCGAATCGAATCTAAATAAAGTGCACACCTGATATAATGAACGACTTGTGGTGCTTGTTGGATATTCAAAATTATTAGTTAATATATTTATTTGAAATGTTTAGAAATTAGAGCATTAATTTTTCTCTTTAAATAACAATTAAGATCAAATAATACGAAAAAAGTTTACAAAAAAACTTTGGAAGTTGTTTTTTCGACAAATCCTAAGACACAGAAGGGTAAAAATTATAAAAAAAATTAAATAAAAAAAATTGTATTGAGCTGTGACTGCAGACAATATAATACAAAAGTTAAGGTAACATTTTGTGCTTTAAAAATATATTTTTAATTGGAAAACTACCTTAAAGAGCAGCCGCTGCTCTCAGAGCCACTGCGTGCCCAACGAGAAATACTTGTGACTTAAGAAAAAGAAAAATAATTTCGACTTTTTTAATTTTTTAAAAGTCACAAATATGGCTCTACACTTTGAGGCTGTCTTAATAACTTAACAGATATTTATATAGTAAAGCAAACTTGTATGCAGGGGAAATTCATTCACCATACGCAGAGTGTACTGTATGGTGGCTTATCTCATTGTGCCATTTGGTATTCCGTTTCTGTTTCTGTTTCTGATTCTCTGACTGTTTTCTGATTCCGTTTTCTGTTTTGTTGCAGCACGAATGGGATTCAGTACTTCAGCATCATCTACAAGCAGTACGATGCGATGGTCGGCGAGGAGGTCTACACCCGGATGGCAGCTGGCCAGGTGCCCGGCGTGCGAATGAATCTCTCGCAATATGCGGTGCTCGAGGGCGACGCCGAGCCGGTGGACACAAAGCCGTTCGAGTTGTTTCTGGCACTGCAGGAATTCTGCCAGCTGAAGCGACACTTGTCCGCCCAGCCGCAGCCGCCGGAGAAGCCGCTGGCGTTGAGCAACGGCCACGAGTGGTTTATACCCACATTCGAGCGCTGGATGATGATTAGCAAGGCGAAGGCGCTGCAGCGGATTAGGGCGGCCATTCGCATGGACGCGATCTGTGAGGGCGAGCGAATTGTGCGCTACAGTAGCTCCTCGGTGGACACGGCCAGCACGCTGCTGAATATCAAGGAGTTCTGGAAGGTCATCAACTGGCCGGACGAGGACACGGCCATCATGTTGGAATCACAACTGATCGATGTCGTCTGCTCGGCGGCGATGCACTATTGTGATCTCATTCACACGACACTGGCGGACAGTGGTTACTATGAGCAACAGGGTCCATTCCGCTGCTCCGACGACATGTGTGTGACGGTCAACAATGTGGAGTATGTGCGTCGCACGCTCGCCGAGTTCCGCTCGGATGAGCAGCCGCTGGAGGAGTCGGCCGACAATCTGCTCGAATCGAGTTTGACCCACATGGAGAATCGCTGTGAACGCATCCTGTCCAAGTTGGCGCCACTGATGCAAATGTCGCTGCAAAAGGCCGTCTTCCATTTGGCCTGGTCGCCGGATTCATTGCCCGCCAATCAGGCGATTGTGCCGCTCCTGGAGTATCTCGACTGTCATCTGGCCGCCTTGAACAGCGCTTTGCTGACCAAGAACTTTAATCGTTCGCTGCGTTTCATCTGGAAGACGGTGCTCGGCGAGATGGCCCGTCAAATGGAGACGGGCGATGAGACCGACAAGCCGACACACTTCCATAAGCGTTTGTATGAGGCGCTGCAGCTGCTCGTCGACTTCTTCCATGCCGAGGGACAGGGACTGCTCCTGGAGTGCCTGCACACCGACGATTTCTGGCGGATTGAGCAGCGTCTGCAGTTCCATAAAACGGACACGGATCGATTGATTGACATGTTCTACTTGAATCGATTGCGAGAGCAGCTCGTGGCCGTCAGTCCAGGTCCTTATGGTTCCTTGGCCGTCCGTGCTTATTTCAATCACGACTCTCTGTGTGTCGAGGTCCTGCACGCCCGGGATGTGGTGCCCCTCGATCCGAATGGCTTCAGCGATCCCTTTGTGGTCATCGAGCTGCTGCCACGTCGCATCTTTGTCCACTGCATGGAGCAGCAGACCAATGTGCATAAGGTGAGTGGAATTTATATTTATACTCATTTATTTAACGAGGTTGAGCAGGTTAAATTGACTTAATTTAATTATTTATCTATATAGTATAAAAGTATGTTTGACTTTCAATCATAAGGTCTATTAATAATACTATAGATAATTTTTTTATTTATTTTTATTGCTACAATTATTATATTATTGCCTAAGAGCAGTCGACAAAAATATTAAATGAAATTAATTATAAAATAATTTTTATTTAAATTAAAATGAATATTATTAAGTGTACAATTTGTATCAATTATAAAATAATTATTATTTAAATCAAAATAAATATTATAAATATATATTTAATAAATTTGATGCTATATACCAGTGTTGGGCACGTAGTGGCTCTGAGAGCAGCACTTGCTCTTTGCGTTATACTAAAAAATCATTCTCCAATTATGATGCAAAATAAAAACTTATTTTAGAAAAGTGTTTTAAATTATATTATTTTAAATAATGTCGATGAAACCAAATTATTTTTGTACTGAAAATCGATGTTTCTGAGATTATCTTCCCATTACTCTTTGAAAGCTCATATTGAATTCCATTTCAGCGCACTTTGAATCCCATTTTCGACGAATGCTTTGAGTTCTCGGTGACGCTGGAGCAATGTCTGAGCGATGGGGCGATGATTTGTTTTACGGTCATGGATCACGATGTCCTCACGGCGAATGATTTTGGTGGCGAGGCCTATTTGGCATTGGGCAATATACCCGGCGTGGCGGATTACAGCACCAGTGTGGATAACTTTCATGGACTGAAGCAGATTGAGTTGCCGTTGATGCAGCAAAAGGATAAATGTGAGTACACAGAACAGTCTCTCTCTCTCTCTCTCTCTCTGTACCCCTTTTCGACACGTTGACTCAATATTGACATTCGTTTCAGGCAATCCAATTTTGCAAATCCTCGAGCTGCGCATCAATGACAAACAGGCGCAGGACTTTGTGCGCAAACAGAAGGCTCGTTTCATCAATTGATTCTAAGTCCAGGTGAGCAGCGTTTGAGAAACGTCTCTCTCCCAATTGTAAATTGCATTGGACTCGTTGCAAGCAACTGCACAGAAAGGCAAACCACAGTGTATAAAGTAATTATCACAAACAAACAAAACATAAATAGTAACGAATTCGGCATTGAAATCTATTATTATGTAGTTATTGTGTAATGTAGTTGTCTAAACGTTAATCATCCTCTTCCTTCTCATGCTCCGCTCCTTCACCTCCTTCACCTCCTTCTGTCCTTCTGTCCTTCTGTCCTTCTCTGTTTGTAAATGTTTGCAAATTGAAATTCAAATGGTGCATAACGTAACAAGTTACGGGGGCATATTTAAAAGGGCGAAATCTTAATTGAAACTGACCCAAATCGAAGCCCGAATCTGAAAAAAACAACAGCAAAACTACAAATAATGAAATTAATGTTAAATTGAAACACACACATTAGGGACTATCTAAGTAGAAGCGTAGACATTGCTGAAATTGCCACAACTAAGCATACAAATATTTAATTAACTTAATAATTAACTAAAATAGAACTGCATAGATACAAACATTTCTAGCACCCAGCTGCGTTTGGAAGACTTTTACTAAAACAACACGAATGCAAAAAATACACTTGAAAATATGAATCCATCTTCGGTTGACCGAAGTTCAAGCTTGCAAAGTCTGTTGGATGATAAAAGCTGCCTCTATTTTCCTTTAATTGTTGTCCGATTTTCTGGGAAATGAAAGCCATTAAAATATTTTAAAATTAAATAAAAAATAGGTTAATTCTCATCAGCATATATAAAAGCTACCTCTATTTTCCTTTAATTGTTGTCCGATGTTCTGGGAAATGAAAGCCATTAAAATATTTAAAAATTAAATACAAAAAAGGTTCATTCTCATCAGCATATATTATTCTTATTTCCTTAGTCCTAGAAAACCTAGACCTAGAAAAGTTCTCTCATTTTTATTCCACTTTTAACCCAATTCCACCAAAATACTAAGTCTTAATTTAAGTAACAAGCAAAACAATATCAAAAAACAAATAAACAAAATTTCCCAGCGCTTTGCAAGTGATTTAAAATAAACAAAATAATAATAATAAACAAACTTTTTTGTGTCAATTTAAGCTATAAATAATATGGGAAATTTAAAAAAAAGAAATTATATTTGCAAGCTATTTAAAACTATTTTCTATGAAATATCAGTGAAAGATGAATCTGTAAAACAATCAAAATATGCGTAACTCCGAGCTTCTATATAAAAACTCCCACAACACACACACACACACACACTCTTACACACACTTGTATACAGTGAGTATAAGAAAATCACGCCCAAAGGTCAGTGTAAGTCTAAGTCTAAAGAATATTTGTAAACTATTTTCTGAGCACAGATTTTGTATCAATTTATTCGAATCACGCTAACACACACACACACACACACACACACACACACACACACACACACACACACACTTACACACACACACACACTTACACCCTGGGCACAGTGAGTGCCTAAAGTAAGCCTTCAGCTGATTTGCTACTTATACACTTGACTTGAGGCTTCTATCAGAAAAAAAAAATCCTCAAAACAATTTCTAAAATCCCCCAAAAACAAAAAAAAAATGGTTGATTTGATTTGAAAGCGAAAAAAAAAGAAACTGAAGTTGTGTCACTTCGATTGTAAATTTTGTACTATATACAATGTTCTCTATGATATATATATATATGATAACGGATAATAAGCAACGTTAACTGTTAACTGTAATTCTTAACTGTAAACTGAAGCAAAACTTTTTTATACCTTTCGCAAGGCATCTGAGAACAATTTTTAAATGTGTGGCGCAAATATTATATACAAATATATACATATAGATACTACATTATAAATTGCACAAATACAACAAAATCCAAGTCAAATTACATACAGAAAAGAATATTTTTAAAATTTACACTAAAAGATGCGCTACAATTTGATTAAAATTAATCACAAAAATGAAAGAGTATTATATTAAATATATCTGATATATATATATATATATGTATATGTGTATGCATATGTTTAGTAATTAAGAAAGAAAACTACTATATATACTATTAGACAACTGATTATTGTTTTGGTAAACTTGGCACCAATTTTGCTTTCAACTTTCATCTATATATGGAACATGATTAATCAGTTACAGCTGCTCTAATAGGGTTGTCACACAAGAAACAACCCTGCAACATCGAAGTCTAATACAAACTCGAATGTGGCATAGTAGAATGGTATAAATTAAAAGGTTTTGATATGTGATACCCTTACTTCTTGATTTTCAAATTCCTAAAGTTCTCTATCTTATGATTTCCGTATTCTTCCCTCTGATATATCTTCAAACTGCTCTCTTCCAGTTTCAAGCAACATTTAGTTACGTAAATATTATAAATAAATAGGAAAATGTGTTTGCTGTACTTAAAGTAACCCCAACTACTGTAACGATGATCACGATATGTGTACCTATGATCATTTCCTACAAATAACTAACTAACGTACATATAACTCAAATCAAATTACGCATGGTTAATGTAACGAGCACTAGCTACAAATTAAAATAAATACAAAGTAAATAAATATTGTAAAACAAACAAGAAATCATATTTGAAAGAAATCAACAAATATTATTATTAATAAAATTAAATGCAAAATTGGCCGAACCAAGAGACCAAAGGCATTTACAAAAACAACAACAAAATAGAATCCAAATTCAGAGAGATGAAAGTTGGCCAAAAAGTGAAAAGTGAAAAGTGAAAAGAATTATTGAATATAGAAACAATTGTTATATGAATGCTGGTTACAAATATGCAACAAATGAACCTACAATGAGCCCTCCTACGATACTTATACATATATACTTATATACAACATACATATGAATGCTATATACGAGCAGAAACAAACAACAACTGAATACAAGCAACTATCAACTACAACAACAAGAAACTATTTTTGATTATTCATGATTTATACATATATATATATATATGTATTTATTATACCCAACTAAGCAGGGCATTTAACATATATACAAACTTGACATAGATACATACAATACACAAACACAAATGCATAAACTGTTATCAAAAAATATGTGTTCCAAATTTCGCTTTCGTAAGAATTTATGCTTTGGCGAAATTGCTGAGAATACGAAAGTCGGAACAGAGCCAGTAAATGTTTATACGTTTTATGTTATTTTCAATGTTTTACTTATAAGCCAACAAATGACAAAAGCAACCGTTTACCGCCGAAACTTGCTAACAAACGTTATCAGAATTAGAGCGAACTAGAGAAAAACCGATGATTATTTTAAATGTGGGCTTTACATGTTACCGAAAAAGAATCATAAATAAAACTCCTGCAGAGCCACGTTCAGGTTCCTAAAAAAAACTCCACTTTGAAATGGTTAAATTCCACAACAACAAGTGTGTGGACATACGTTTTAAAAGAAACAACAGCAACAACAAACATAATCAAAGCAAACTAAACGAAATTTAACTAAAAATACATGTATTTAAAAAAAATGCAAAAAAGGAAAAATTTAAAAGTAAAAAACACACAAATGCTGCAGAAAGATAAAACCTTATCAAATTCAATCAATAAATGTCAATGAATATTTAAACTGTTGTTCTTCTTAGTATTTATTGAAAGAAACCTTTTTTGGCCATTTCGAAGGCATAATTTTTCATACATTTCCTTTTAGCCCGAGACGTGACTTATGAGTATCATTAAGCCTTGGTAAGTGATGGATAAGGCGAATTTCAATTTAGAAATTTAAAAGGTTTCTTTGAAAGAGTTTAAAGAAACGGAACGACGCACAAAAATTATTTTTTTTTGATAAAAATTATTATATGATTTCTTAAAAAAATAGTTCGATTGGATTAACATTTTATTTTATAAATAGTTCGTTTGTTAAATTTTAAGTTAGATTATTTATTAAATAATCTATTAAATAATCAGCTATGTTGTGTGAAAATTGCATCTTTCTAGGCTTCACCGTTTGGCCTACATAATGATTCTCATTCTGATCAATGATATAGATACAAAACAAAATAAATTAAATGGAAATGTCAGGAATCGAAATACCTTTGGTAAGTGCATTAAAAGCTGCTTTGCTGATAAGAAATTAGCCTCAACTTTTCTACCCGAGACTTGACTATAGAATTGAAGCCACTTAAAGTTCCTTTTGCCCCGTCACAGCCCGCATAACTGGGGCATCGATATCGATATCCTGCTCCATCGATATATTGAGAGCATGAAAATAAATTGTTGTCGCTGGCAAAGGTTGTGGCAAGTGTTTATGGAATTGATTTCAGTGCATTATCTTGGGCATGAGCGTGTAAAGCCAAAGCTTTTATCTAAATTAAATCCAGCTGTAGACTTACACCCACACACACACTTCGACACACTCCCACACACTCCCACACACACACACACATGTGGCAAGTCCATGTCAAAGTCGTTGCTGTTGCTGCAACAGACGTGCAAAATGATTTGCCATTTGGCGCCTCGACAAAGTTAAAAGTTAATGCCTTTCCTTGCCTTAAAGTTGTTGCCAAGGGCAGCATATTGTTAAAGTGAAATCACTGCAGTTTTATGCAACTTTTATGACACCAGCAGTGGCAGCAACTGCGTTGCACCAACTTTTTTACGACTTTCAAAGAAGTGCGCACGAAATCCAAAAAAAATAAATAAAAAGCATGAGAAATGCTTTCTATAAACAAAGAAGTGCGTGCTGAGTGCTGCGTTACGTACCGAAAAAAGCAGGACACAATTGCAGCAGTCAACGTGCCACTTGAGGCATGCCACACAAATGTCTAAGACCTGCGCAACTTATGGGCCTGAACTGAGGCCAACAACTGCTGTGACAATGACAATTGCCCACACACACACACACTCACACACACACACACACACACACACAATGTTTGAGCCCACCTCAAAATGTGGCATTGAAGTTGCAACAACAGCAGCAAATAAAATATTGCTATTTAAATTAAAGCTATGCATATGTTGTACACTGCAAAACCATGCGAAATGATAGTGCGAGAGAGATAAATGCATTTTACACTGACAGAAAAATATGCATAGCAAACAAATAAAATTTCAGGCAGTAAAATAAATATATTTATTTATTGAATTTTTTTCAATTTATAACTTAGGCAAAAACATTTTTCAGTGTACATATTATTTTTAGCAATTGAAGTCATATCTATTGCTTTTTGTTAGATTTTTCTACTGCGCTTATTTTGCTCAGTGCAACCGGAACTGTAAACAACGCCATATTATTTTATGCTCTCTCGCTTTTTTTTTGGCTTTGTGCTTTGCCCGCGAGCGGTTCGCATAAATTGGAATGTGAATTTTTATTTAGTTGCCTGCGGCATTTTTCGGTTAGTTTTGTTGCAAGTTGGCTCAATAGTTAAACGGTCTGCGTTCATTATCGATGCCATTCAGCGGCACTTTTCGTAGTGACTTTGCCACCGACAGAGCCAGAGCTTAGTTGCAAATTAGGCATTAAGCCACCCCCACCTTTCCTTTACCGCTCTCTTCTTGCAACACAACGGTGCAAAGTCACGTGCGGCAGCTGGTCGAATGCAGCGCTGACAAGCAGAGCGTCTAATGAAGTGACCGTGTTCCGGCACGCCCCCCACCCCCCCTCCACATCACCAGCCACCTCCCACTGCTTTATTGTGAAAGGCAAGAGTCTGTCTCTTGCTCTCCCACTCGCACTCATCATTACTTAAGCTCAGTGCACGTGTCGCAGAACTTTCGGTTAACGGTTATTCAATGCAGTTTGAGCACAAAATGCGACACAAAAGTGCAAAGTGCAAAAACACAACAAAGCGCGCTCTCCCGCTCTCAACTTGTCACTCTCTGCTGCGCTCTCTGCTGCGCTCTCTCGCGCGCTCGCTTTGCGCTCACCGTTTGAAACCAGTTTTACGACTCTGTCTTTGTTTAGATCAATTTAGATCGGTTTAGATCAAACACAGGTGCCCAAAGCTGTGCAAACGGATGCGTTGATCAGTTCGAGTTGAAAACGCGACGCGACGCGTTCGTTTCGGCAAAGCGCCTGAGAACCATTTTAATAAATAATTGAAAACAACAAAATAAAAGTCGAAAAAAAGAAGAAAAAGAGAACAACAAAACAAGGCGCAATAAAAATTCAACTATTTTTAGCAGATTACGTGAGTGTCATACGAATTTGTTTTTGGTGGAGTACGCAAAACGGAAAAAAAGTGTGAAAAAGTGTTGTCGAGTGTTGCAAAGTGTATAAAAACACTAAACAGCAAATATTTCTAACATGCGTTGCCCTTTAACTGACTGTCTTAGTCGGTGTGTGTGTGTGTGTGAGTGTGTGTGTGTTTGTGTGTGTGTTTGTGTGTAGGCGCATAACTCTGCCTTTGAGCCAAGCCAAAAACCTGCTGCTATTATTAGCTTTAGCCAAGATTATGGCCGATTTGGCTGTGTCGACTTGAGTTGCGCTTCTCTCTCTCTCTCGCTCTCGCTCGCTCTATGTCCATTGCTGGCTGTTGCTTCTATTCGCCTTTTTCGCCTCCTCCTCCTCCTCTCTCGCGCTCGTAAATGTTGTGTGAAAATTTGCAACGCCTTTTTCCATTCATGCCAAGCGATTATATCACACACATGTGTGTGTTGGCTGTCGTTTTGGCCAGAACTACATACAGTAGTATAAGCCAAAGATTCCACGCACGCACACACACACGCACACACGCACACCACACACACACACACACAGTGACTTTTGAATTTATAAGCAACGACATCATTGATATCTAATATTTATGCATATTTAATGATGTACAGTATATCAACTAATTTTATTGACAATGAAAAAAAACATATATTTTGTTTTTAAATCCATAATTCTTTACTTAATTTGTAATAATTTTTGAATTAGAGAGAACTGGTAATTTTTAATATTGTCAACATAATTACTTGACAAACTGTAGGTGCATAACCGATATATTGTGCATATATTTGTTTATTTGTGCAACAGCCGTCGAGTGAGTTGACAGTGTAATGAAATGTGTGCAACAACAACAACAACAACGAAATACTAACAACCTGTCGTTGTCGCTGGCAAAGCGTTAACAATAAATAAAGGCGAAAACAATAGCAGCAACAAGAACAACAACAACAACAACAACAACAACAACAACAGTTGACTGTACAACAATGAGCAGAGAAGGTAAGCCAGTTTTTTAGCCCACAATCGTGCAAGCACATACACACACACACACACACATCTCACACACACACACACACACACACACATGCATATATTTGCACATTTATTGCCATCAAATTTATTTGGCTTAAACTTCAACTTTTGATTAAGTGCAAGTGTCACTGCTCGTAGACTCTTGTATGACTAAGGTCATTTCCGTAACTCTCTGTTGAACTCTGAACTGTTGGCCAAAAGAAAAAAAAATCAGTTAATTGAGTGCGTGGGCGCTGAAACTGAAATCTCAATGAATTCTCGACGGTTGACCGTGAAAAGGCCAAGCCGCATTTTTTTGTATTTTTGCCTTTTATGCGCATGATTCGGGCTTATTTTATTTATCTCCGTTTCTCCGTTTCTCGGTTTCTCGGTTTCTGCTTCTCATTCAGTGCTTATGTCATTTGGCAAAGATTTGTCAGCGCTGCGGAAATCCAACAGCTGTTCATGCAATCCGCATCCAAAACTTAAGTTAAGTGCAGGAAATTATCATTAGCTTGGCCAACACACTGACAACAACAGCAGCAACGACTTTTGGCCAATTGCACATGTTGTTGTTCGAGCCCAATTGGGCAGCTGGTCCAAGCCATTTGTCTATTGATAATTGTCAACTGTTGGCTTAGCCTTAAATAGCCAACTACATATTCAGTCTGCTTTCCTGCATAATGCGGACAAATAAGTCTAGTCAAATGAATTGGCCTAAAATAGGTTTGCACTCTTCCTATTTATATAATTATTTAAATCAACTATCCAAACTTGTTTTAATGAACATAACTATAAATCAAAGACTGTTATACTTCATGTGATTTTTGAAATTTATATTTATATTTTATTTCTGAATTCAATTTTAATGAAAATCCATTTTGAATTTGAATATCTGAATCTTTTTCGATATTATCGAGTGTCATACTGATTATTCTAAGTTTTATTGAAGGTCCAAGAATCTCATAAGAGGAAAATCTAAATTAAATTAGCTGATTTTTTCTTGGTTTTTAAATATTAAAAAATTTAACAATGTTGAATAAAATCATAATGCTGGTGATTTTTCCTCGGTTTGATTTTTGAATATTATTGGCTAACATTTTAGTCTTAACTCTAGTTGATATGGAATAAGTATCTTTTATGAACATTTCAAATTTCTATCGTTTCTCAGTTGCTTTTCTCTACATTTTCACACACTTAACATTCCTTTTTCCATCTAATCTTAGTTAATCTATATATAATACAGTCCAAGCGAAATATCTTTCAAGTCACTGGTGATCATAACTTAAGACAAAATCTAAAAGACAATAGGCGCATTAAAGAGACGATTCAGTTAAGTAGTAGTAGTTGTTGTTGTTGTTGTTGCTGTATTTGTAACGGTTACCTCAGCTCAGTTTCTTAGCGTTTCAGTTGCGAATGCAGCCCACTGTGCATAACAAAACAGGCTTTGGGATTTTCGGATTTTCAGATATTTGGAACCACTTCGATGCAACCACAATGTGAGGCAAAGGCAAAGCCGCAACCACAGCAGCACCGCTGGCAACGTTTTTATTTTTATTTCTACTTTTTTCTTACTCATTTTTTTATGATCAAAAGGCAGCGATGCTTGGCGCACGCCATTCCAGGCCAAACAATCGGTTAAAAGTAGTGCCAGCAACAACAACAACAACAACAACAACTAGAAATTCAAAACCATTGCTAGCGGCAAACATTTTGTCTTCTTTTGCTGCGTTTTTTTTTCGTTGATGACAATGTCTTGATAGTATTCAAATTTGTTGCTTTTATTTGTCTTGGGGTCAGGCAATTGGACATAACTGTTGTTGACACGCTTATGTTGTGCAGTGTATGTCGGTAGTCGTTGTATTTTCTGTTGGGGTCACGTTCATCGCCAGCGAAAGTTGCATAACAATGTCGGACAACAATTTAGGACTGGTTTGTACAACGCTGCGTATGCGCATTATCGTATATTGAACACGTAAAACGATCATTAAACGGTAAATATATACATATATGCAAATATTGAAACACAAATCAATCAATGCTAATCACAACTTGTAGTCAGCCAACTATATACGTATATATATATATATATATATATATATATCTACAAACTTGTGTAATCACAGCGTCTTCGCTTTGAACTGGTTTGCAGAAAAGCCATAGAAATCAACGAGGGGCAGATGTTAAGTAATTAACATCTCTGTTGTATAACATTTGTCGTTATAAATTTGATCAACTCCTTAACAGTCGCTTCTCTAGCTTTGACTTGAAATTAATTTTAGACTCAAAAAACACTCTCACTTTATATTTAATCAAAGTATGGAAAACGAATGATATCAATATAAAGATCATCTCCAAATTGAATACCGTCAACTTTTTAAGCGACCCTCGCACACACGCGCATAATTATTAAAACCATTTAAAACAGATTCGTTGTAACTTTCATTTGACATTTGGAAGCTGCTCTGACTTGGCCATAATTTACAGTCATTGCAATTGAAATGCCTCGACAGAGACTCAGACTGACGGATAAACAGACTGGCCAAGATGATGATGATTTCAGCACGTAATTATTGTCTGGTGTCATTGAATGCCAATTACATAGCTCATTCCAAATGCCAAAGGAATCAAACACACATAGCTATTAATATACATAGATTTGTTTTTGAAATTGATAGTGCTTATTGATTTAAGTAAAGAGCTGCCTAAGAATTCATCCACAGATGTTATTAGCTAAGAACATTCCAATAAGATGGCCTTGCGATGTTGCCAACAATTCTGTTGCTAACAATTAGACTAGAGTTATATGTAATTGTTATAAAGAGAGGCAACAAATTATTTTATTTAAATTAATACAATTTGAATGCAGAATGAATTCAGATGCCAAACCATGAATAAAATGACATTCCGCTTGAAAATCGGTTCAGTTTTGGCGAAGCAAGAAAGGTTTGAAGTTGGACGACCTTTGAACTAGCCACTTTACAAGTGAATTTTTTTGTTCATTTTGGGATGATTTTTTACAAAAAAATAAAACGTCTCCGAATCAACTTTAGACTGTTGTCTTACACTAATTATGACATAAGGAGTTCATTAAACGTTAAAACTCGAGATTTAAAATTTCGAAATTTCAAAAAAGCACAGGGGGGACCCTTTGCTGAAAAATCGAAAATTGAGCAAAAAAATTATTTTGAAAAAATTAATAAAATTTGAATGCAGAATGAATTCAGATGCCAAACCATGAATAAAATGACATTCCGCTTGAAAATCGGTTCAGTTTTGGCGAAGCAAGAAAGGTTTGAAGTTGGACGACCTTTGAACTAGCCACTTTACAAGTCAATTTTTTTGTTCATTTTGGGATGATTTTTTACAAAAAAATGAAAGGTCTCAGAATCAATTTTAAACTGTTGTTTTATACTAATTATGACATAAGGAGTTGATTAAACGTGAAAACTCGAGATTTAAAATTTTGAAATTTCAAAAAAGCACAGGGGGGACCCTTAACTGAAAAATCGAAAATTGAGGCAAAAAAATTATATTAAAGAAATTAATAAAATTTGAATGCAGAATGAATTCAGATGCCAAACCATGAATAAAATGACATTCCGCTTGAAAATCGGTTCAGTTTTGGCGAAGCAAGAAAGGTTTGAAGTTGGACGACCTTTGAACTAGGCACTTTACAAGTCCATTTTTTTGTTCATTTTGGGATGATTTCTTACAAAAAAATAAAACGTCTCAGAATCAACTTTAGACTGTTGTCTTACACTAATTATGACATAAGGAGTTGATTAAATCATAAAACTAGCGATTTAAAATTTTGAAATTTCAAAAAAGCACAGGGGGGACCCTTTGCTGAAAAATCGAAAATTGACCAAAAAAATTATTTTAACAAAATAAATAAAATTTGAATGCAGAATGAATTCAGAGGCCAAACCATGAATAAAATGACATTCCGCTTCGAAATCGCATCAGTTTTGAGAAAGTTGTGATAAATTGATTTTGATTTTCCAATCCATTTTCATTCCACACAAATTAACTTAACTTAGTTTCACGATTTTATCGCTTTCTGCTCGTTAAGCGTTATCTCATTGAATGCCAGAATTGTTAGATTATTGTGAACGCTTTAAGCATAGGAAAAACTAAAAGCTGGCACTATTAATTAATGGAAATGTCTGGCGGATTAGAATACTCGCATCGTATCGTATCGTATCGGCTTCCAACTGGGCAGCATTCTCTCCTTGAGCAGCTGCAAGTCCGAAGTCGAAGCCGAAGTCGAAGCCGAAGTCGAAGCCAACGAGCGTGGGAAACTCATGAAATGGCCGCGACTCACAACTTGCAACATGCGGATCTGGCAATTGGAATTGGCCAGGTTCGTTGCCATGTGGATGTTTGGACCACTGCATGAGTTTGCATATGTGAGCTGGCTCGGTATGGATATTATGTGGTTTTTTGGTTGCTGCACAGTGTTGGAAAATGTGGCCAGTTGGCATTGCCAATGCGCCGTTATATTGTGAAATTAAAGCGAATTTCTACTGAAATGGCAGCAACTCACACACACACACACACACACACACACACACACACACAAGAGTTCCAGACGTGGCGTCGTTCAATTAAAACCCTAATAGAACCGCAAATATCTAATAGGCAAACACACACACACACATACACACACACACACACATGCACCTGTGTATATATGTATGTTTATCTATTGATGTATGCGTGCATTTGGCAGTCTCATAAACACTTGTACTACCATTGTCTTACCCTGCACCCATTGGGAATGACCAAAAGTGGGTATTATATCTACGTGCAAATTGATAAAACATTATGCAAAGATGTATCTCCGAACCTATAAAGTATATATAAATTTATTCTAAATAAGTCAAGTCAATTTCAATCTCAGAGTCATTAGAAATTTAAGTCTTTCAATTCGATATAAATTATTTCTGTTTTTCATACCATTTTTAAGACACAGAAGCTGAGTTTAGTCACTCATAATGCACAGCCAACTCTCAATCAACACTGAAAATTTCAATTCGATCGAATTGTGAAACAGATAGCATACTTTAAAGATCTGAAGATCCCCAGACTGTCAAGGTCTTAAATTTTCAATACAAATATCTCTAATTTGTACATTTTGAATATTTTTTTGAACATTTCTAATTTTATCAATTTTTTTTATTAAATTTATTTATTTGTAAGTTATTTATTTGAAATATTTATAGTAGATAATTACATAGAAATGTATAGAATTTATTATAAAAATAGCTACTGGGTATCTCGAAGTCGTGCACACTCGTTTGGAGCGTACATAGATGTTCTTTATGTTGTGGCTGCTATTTTGGCTTAAACCACTTGCTCATTGCTGAGTTACTTATAGCCGAAAAACAAAAGTTATAACGGTGCTGCCGTTGCCTTCGCTCCTCTCCCCTTCCCCCTCCCCTCCCTTCTCCACCCCTCACATATTCCCTGCTCACCTCCCTCCTCCACCCGCTTGAAAGTGGCTATAAATTTATGCCGATGCTTCGACTGGCGAACAGGTTTACGTTCTTCGCGCATTGTTTTGACTGCCGGTTGGTTATTTGCCATTTAGACCGTGCACCGCACTCTTAGTTTTTGGCCGAAACGAAAGGGGAGTGTAGATAGAGGGGGAGGGGGAAGCACTTAGAACCGTTTGCCGACGCCAGTTACAGTTACGGTTTGGTGTGTTCTCAGTGCGGCTAAGTGAAACACTTGGAAAGATCTCCATCAGTTCTGGCCCAAGGCGCAACATAATGCAAATTTTAATTCATGTGCTGCTGCCTCAGTTTATGTCACCTCAACTCACGGGAATACGAGCATATTTTATTCTACGAATATATTATAATAGATATCCGTATATTTGTAAAGGGACAATTATCAAAGTAAATAGTTTAAAGATGTATAGAAGATACAAGTTGTTTAATTCAATGCTTTATTTTATCTAATAGATAAGAGAGAGTTTATCTGTATATTGTCTTGGCTTATGTCTGGTCTTTACACAGGGTGCCTTCCAGTCGATCACACTCCACTAGTTAAATGGTAATATAATATGTATACATATGTTCTTAGTTGGTATAGTGTATTGTTAAACTGCGCTCTTGTATTGTCAATATTACTCACTTCGGTGTACCGGGTATTTTCCAGTCCATCACACTCGACTCAAACGTTTCTCCCATTTTTTTAGTTTAATAAGTTTATTATCAGTTTTTACTCGTATTTAAAACGTTTGCATAAAATTGGTATGCATACAGAGTATATCCCAGTCGATCACACTCGACTCGTGCCTTCTCCCACTTTTAGGGTCCGTTGCTCATGCTGTGCCGCAGTTAAAGCCAACTCTTTGGTCAATTGTTATTATGGCTGCGATTTGGCCTAGTCAAAGGCGAGGCCCTTCAAATAACCAATCCAAAAATGTGGCTTACTCGTTGGGGGCAGTCTTTGATGTTTTACTTCTTCTTCATCTGTTTGTGGGCCAAAAGACTTACACTTTTGGACTGATGGAAATGAATTTGTCTATAGATATATATGATATATGTATATACATATATATGCGTAGTATCTACAATCTACAAGTCTCCATCTGTGCAACATCTGTGGCAGCTGTCAACGGCTTCATTTGCCAGTTGCCACAGCAGTTGCAAGTACTGCGAATAGAACCTGGTCAAATAGAAATCAAATCCGCCAAAGTTGCTTCAGCTTTGAGTGAGTTTGCAAAAAAAAACAAACAGAGGGAAAGAAAATGAAAACAACACGAAAAAAGATCAAGGCAAAAGGGAATCGACATAGGGGGTGGAAGTGGGTTGAAGGGGGACGAGGGGGAGTTTTGGCCGTAAAGCCAACTTTCTCTG
Organism: Drosophila rellima; assembly: GCA_035043635.1. NCBI lineage: Eukaryota > Metazoa > Arthropoda > Insecta > Diptera > Drosophilidae > Drosophila > Drosophila rellima. Next base: position 3,395,531 of record JAWNMV010000529.1, read on the forward strand.
CACGAGTGTTGAGATTTAATATTGTTTACCTACAATAACAACAATAACAACAACAACAGCGACAACGACAACGACAACGACAACAACAAAGCAAAACAATCGGCAATTGTAGACAGACCTTTTGGCTTGGCCAATTCCATAAAGAAAAAAATGCCAGAAATTAATAAAGCAAATCTGATGTGTTTTATATATATATATATATATATCGCACTTTCATCGCCCTTTTGTTGCCTTTGGGCGCACTTGGCGCTTATTAATTTTTGTAGCTCTTACCGTTAAGCAACGTTGTTGTTGCTGTTGTTGTTGTTGTTATTGCTTCTTTTTAGCCCAAAAAGATTAGCCGCTACAACGACGTGAGCAAGCGTTTATGGCTAGAAAGTGCCATGTTATAGTTGTTGTTCTTGTTGTTGTTGTTGTTGTTGTTGTTTTTGTTGTCAAAATATTTTGCCAGCTGACCGCGCTATTTGAATGTTGCTTGGAAGCTCCGCAAGAAATTGCCAAGACACTGGGACAAACACAATTTGCAAGCAACAAAAAATTCCATTTTCAATGGCTTTAATAAATTGTATTGCTAAAAAATATGTTAATATTGTTAACTGCAAATTTCTGTATATTTTGCTCCTTTTTTTTTTTTATTTGGATAGAAAGAGTTTCTTGGTCCAGATTCTCGAAAAATCGTTTGTTTCTGAAAAAGAGAAGCTGAATTTCAAATTTCGTTAGCCAGTTTAATACAAAATATTGCATTTCATTCAATTATCATTTATCAACTTAAAACACTCTTGACAAAAGTCCACGCTAGTGACGAAAGCATCACACAGGGCGCTAAAGATCTTCTACGTAGTGTGATAAGTTCCTGATTGTAGGTAAATATTATTTAAAAAATAATGAAAAATATCTCTAGAACATATATTTCTTAATATATTTGAAATATTAAATAAATAAATAAATGTTTTATTTTTTCATTTTATTTGGCTTCATTCCACTGTGCAGCGCACAGAACAATTTTAAACGCTGCTCATTTTTCAAAGTTGCGGCCTCTTTGCCCCAATATGTTGGTAAGACTTGAGTGTATGTGTGTGTGTTTGTGTGTGTGTGTTTTGGGATTGTGTGAGTGTTTTTAATAGCCTGCAGGGTTAAAAATTTAATGGAAAAACGTTTTAATAAATCAGTTAAGTGGTCTTGCCGCTTTTTTGCGGCTAATTACACGCATTAGTGTTGGCCATGCCAAACCAGAGAGTTCCCTGGCCCAGTCCAGAGTAGACCAGGCCGAGGACGGACCGCGCTCATGTCCCCAACAAAAAAAAAAAAAAAAAAAAAAGGAAAAACTCTTTGGATATTCGTATTACGACGCTGGACAATGTGAGGCGGGCAATGTCCAAGCAGCGCGTAATTTAGCAATTAAAGGCGATTAACGCACAGTCAGCTACTTAACGTCTTTCCCGATCATGGCTTTAATGGAGGCCCCCAAGTGGAGCTGAAGCTGGAGCTGCAGCTGAAGTTGGAGCCACTTGACAATCCAAAGTGGAAGCAATCGTTAAATGTTGAATGTGGCCATCAAATGTTATGCTGATTATTGACAAACATGTTGCAACATGACGACATAAACTGTTGCATTCCCACTCGTTCCAGCGATTCTCCACTGACAATTTATTGTCTAGACTTGAGACTGTTCCCAAATGTAATTCCATTCGGAATGTGCGGAAGTGAAATCGTTTGGGAAATTCCAAAGCGACAAGTCGTTAAAAATTTAATAGATTTTCAAAGCAATTATAATGTGACTCAGAAAAACATGATCTTTATATACTTTGCTTAGTTTTTTAAGACAAATTTTCGTATTCTGTTTCAATTCCATTTAATTTTAATTTCGAGCGGAATTGGATTTTTTTCTTACGGATTTTTTTAATCAAACTCAAAATTTACTTAAAATAAAATGCAGTGCTGTCACCGTTTCGATTCCAATCGTTTCAGAAATTATAATATTTAATCGTTTTTTCTAATTGAATTAACACAAAAATAATTTATTTTTAATTTGATTAAAGTGTTTCTTTTCCACTCGTTCCCAAGAACATTTTTAAATTTGTGCTTAAGAAATACATTTAATCAACACTGAGAACGCATATAAGCAAAAAGAAATTCAAGTGTTCCATTTCCATTCGTTCCTTAAGCAAGCATTTAATGAATTGCATATGAAAACATTCTTGCAATCTGTAAAACCATAACAAACATGTTTACTAGTCAACTAACGTTTCAATTCCATACGTTCCTGAGTAGAGAAAATTAAATGAAATGCAAACAAATTGAATTTGTTGGCAGTTTTGTGGTCAATTGGCTTGTGAGTTATGCAAAGATTAATCAAGTAGCCATCAATGATTATTTGGTTGGTCTTTTTTGGGTCAATATTGGCAACAGCAGTTGGCCAAGTATTGTTTGGTTGTTGGCTCGTTTCGTTGGCATGTGAAAGGCGCTGCAAGTTGCAAGTTGCAAGTTGCAAGTTGCACTCGGAGAGTGAATGCCTTGCACCAGTTTATGTGGGTTAACTGGGCCGCCCATAAATTTGTGGCACCACAACAGCGTTGCAGAAGGAACAAACCAAGGGAGAGATAGAGAGAGAGAGAGAGAGAGAGAGAAGGAGGGAGAGGGAGGTACTATAACTTTCTAAACCGCGCCCCAAAACGTTGTGGCAATGAAAGAGTCTTCCATATCTTGAGTCAACCTTTATGACACTTGACCACAAAACTGGACTATGGAATGCATTTTTGTGGCCAAGTCATTGTTAACTTGGCTTCTTTTTTTCCCACTTGAACATAATGCAAATTGCTACAAATTAACTTGTCGTTGTTTTTCGCTTTTTATATTGTTTCATTTGGAGTTTGGTGTTTGCTTGAGTTGGTTTTTCGTAACGACTTCCGTTGTTTTTTTTTTGGCTTTAACCCATTGTTGGCCAGGGCCGGAAGCTCAGGTGCCGTTTCAAGAGCGAAAGTTGTGAAATCTCGCCAAACGCCTTGCCGAATGGAAATGTCGGGAAAATGCGAAAGAAGAAATGGGAAACCCATGTAACTATAATACTTTACGAGGTACTCATCGCTACCTGGACAACATAACATAAATTCCTCTCTTCCTTTACCCGATACCGAATGCTTTATTTACGGCTTATTTATGCTGTTTATGCAGCGTTAAAGGTTATAACACATGCCAAGGCTTTTTATGCGCTGCGCCAAGGTAAATATGAGAGCCAAAGCATTTTAATGGCATTCCATTTATATATTTACATTGGCCGCAACAAAAAAAAACCGAAGATGGGAGAGAATAACAAGAAGAAGAAGTGCTCCATGCTCCATGCTCCAAGGCAAATGTAAACCTAACACAACAAACCAAACGAAACCAAAGCAAAGCAAACCTAAAACCGCATAAACAAATCGAAGTGTGCAAAAGCAAAGGAGGCAGGGAAATCAACGCATCGGGAGTTGCAAAAAGGCTTTTGATGCCCGCCAAGTGATAGAAATGGACACGGAGACTCAGAGTTGAAGACGGAGACGGAGACGGCCGGGAGACTCCGAAGATTCGAGCTCCCAATGACGACCACACACATGCGACTGGCAAAGGGCCCTCAATTCGATTTTTCATTTTCATTTGACAATGAAAGGCAACGCCCACACCATAAATGTCCCTCGCCCATCCCCATTGCGACTACACTGACAAAAAAGAGAGCTTGCAAAAATTAAAAAAAACAAAAATAAGAATAAAAAAATTAAAACAAATATTTTATTTAAATCAAAATAATTTGAAGATTAAAAAATATACAACACAAAATATACAAAAATAATTGTTTAATAATAAAGATGAGTTCCTTTAAATAAAATAAAAGTTCTTGATACATTTGAAAAAAAAAAATGTTAAGACTAAAGTTTGTTAAAAACTAAATAAAATTTTGTCATTTATAGAAGTTCGAGTTATGAAAGCTCGATTGTATTCGTGTTTTGATCAGTGTAGCTTTGTGTGTGTTAAGAATATGTGTCTAATACCCCTGTGTGTGTGTGTGTGCGTCTCCCTAGGCGCTAAAATCAACGCATCGAACTTGAAACATTTACTCGGTCTTCAGGCTCAGATTCGGATTCAGTCGAGTCCCAACTGACAATTGTATCTCGATTTACCGCCAGGCAAAAACCAAAAAAGAAACTACAAAAAACGGCATACTGAATAGGACTTTAGTTAAAATAATAATAAGTGGGCTGGGCAGACCAGTTCCAGTTCCAGTTCCAGTTCCATTTTCAGTTGCAAACCTGTTCCGATGCTGCAATCGCTGCATAGACAAACAGGCGGCAGCTTTGGCCAACGACGACACCCTTGAATTGGCCTAATCGAAACAATAACTCAATTTCTTATCAACAACAACACCCGTCCGGCGATAATAACATTCATTAAAAATGATTTTCACAACAACATATGCAATTGTGTGGCTGCTTTATACCCTGTAATTATTTTAAATTGTTTAAATGAGTTGAAGAGCAGGCAAATCTGATATTGTAAGTAAAGTTAACATCAACTGAGACTGAGATGTCTACCTTTAATAAGTATTAGGGTGATTTTGCATTACCTAAAGTTATCATTAAAATTACAGGAAAAGCTCAAAAGTTCTGGACAAACATTTGATAAGTTTTCAATTTACATTTTATAATATTTTGTATTTAAAAATAAATGTTTAATTATAAATAAACAATCGCATAATTAGCATCCAATTTACTTCAGAAATATTTCAAGTTCAAATATATTTTATAATCTAAAATAATATTCATTTCAATTTTATTGGCAAATTTTAATTTCGAATGTAATGAAACTCTTATTATTATTTTCATATTTTTTTTGAGTTGACTTATTGGACATTAGTTAAATATAATATTACTACAGGTGTTTGTGTCATACAATGATATAAAATATAAATATATTTTGTCATGTTAGGGTGTCTCAGAATCGAGTATAGCTCTCATAGTATCAGCCAGTTATAAAGTTCTTGGAAACAGTTGAAGTTTATTGCGCTGAACGCGAAGGGAAGTTGTGGTAAGGTTAAAGGGGAAGAGAGGGGAAGGTCGTGGCAAATGTGAACGGGAATGTGGAGTGTGTCATTGTCAGGTTGACTTCGAGGGTCGACAAGGCCATAGGGTAGGGATTAAGGTAACGGTGAAGCTAAAGCTACGTGACCAAGTGACAAATTGCAGTTGCAACTTCAATTTGCATGCCATGAACTTGAATGAGATTCGAGTGGGTGCCACATGCAACAAAATGTGGCACGTCAGGATCTTGCTGTTCATGGTGCAACGAACTGTAAGTCCAAACCAAACAAAAAACCCGCAAAAGACAATAATAATAATAATAAACCCAACTCGGAGTCATATAAACAAAATAAAGCTGACATTTACGCTGAGGCGTGTTTGGCCTTATCAAGTGGCCAAGTTATTAGCCAGTTTACTGCCCCAGCGATCGCCAATCGTCGTGCTTATTCAACTCTGTTTACAATTCTCCTCTGGGGACAGACCACGCCCATAAGCTTTATTTAAGAGGAAGATAAAGGGGAGAGGCAGAGGAGGAGAAAAAAAGAAGTGCTGACTTCACTGTACTCCCAAGTGCTTAACTGCCAAGTTCTCAAAATAAACAATAAGTGTGAGTGCTGCTGGACAGCAATATACCCTGTAAAAAGCAGTGAGAGTTGCTTACCTCATCGTTCAGACTTCCGGATTACCCAAGCGATTTTAGGGCATTTTTAGGACAGTTAAATAAATTGTTTAGAATATGTTTTTTAATGTGGAAATTTCACGAAACGTGATTATGATAAAGATTATAAATGTATATACTTAAGAGTATATGAGAGTATATATATCGTCTGTTAAACAGATTTATATAAAATTCAAAACACCCATCTTTTATTCATTCTAAAGGGTAGAAACCATAAAAATTCTTAATAATAAAACAAAAATTCAAAACTTCAAGAATTATTAAAAATATTGAAGACTAATTTGTTTCAAAAGATTTAAATTGTGTGCTTTATAAATTGTGCTAAAATCATTTACACAAAAGATTGGAAAACTCAATGGATAAGCCCTTAGTAAGAATGATATGCAAAACTTGAGTGCTTTAGAAGTGTTTAAAAATGATTTACTTCCATAGATTGTAGCACTCTCAAGTGCTGAGCAAGTTCAGAGATCATCATAAAGTTGCTCAACTGTAGTTTAGTCTCAGCTAAACACACACACACAGTGAAAACATACATGTGTGTAGGGGCAATCATAACTTTGGCACACTAATTAAAAGTTGAAAACTAACTACTAATTTGCAACGAGCCAACGAGTCAGTGGCAAGTTAATTGCAACAAATCTGTAACATTTTCATGTTTTATTGCATTGTTTTCATTCACAGGCAGTTGCAACTCTCGTGGGACTTTCCAGTGACAACATCGGTTCACACATCGGGACACCCAAAACTCAAATTCAAATACCCAAAATTCCTGCCTCCTCATACAGAACTTCAGGTCAGCGAAGGAGAGAAGGAGACGCAGAGAGTGAGAGAGTGAGAGGCCCAAGTATTCAAATAAGTCAACAGATCGAACAAAATGCATGAACGACGTGTCAAAAAGTAAGAGAACTAAAGAAGAAAAATATAATCAAATAAAAAGAGATAAATTTGAACTTATTCTTTTAAGTAGAATTTTAAATAGCCTTGATATGTATTTGAAATTTATGTAAGGATATAAGTCAATTTTTGTTTAGATACTTAATTTTAATATAATTTTTCTATGGTTACCAAATGATATAGTGATTAAATTTGCTGGTTTATATTACTCGACACAAAGTCTAAATTTATTTGATTTTATTTTTAATTGAATGTAAGTTTAAGGATATTTTTATAGCAAAATAACAATTTTTTGAATAGAATTTATTTATTATATGAATATTTATTTAATGATTATAATTTGAATATTTTCATTTTCGAGCTTGAAACTAAATCCGTATTATTCTGAAGGTATTTTTAATGGAAATTTAATTGAGAATTTATCTTAAAGACTTCGTATGTTTCCTTAACCCTTTCAGACTGAAGGGCGGCCATTATGTGGCCACACATGGACGGCTCACGCCCGATCCGCCATATGTGCACTCGAATCGTGGCTACTCCACGGATGGCGAGGAGTCGCATTCGCATCGTGGCCACTCGGAGTATACGCTGGCGCATGAGCGGATTTCGCCGCAATCGCAATCGCAGTCCCAGGGCCATTACAATTCAGCGCGAAAGACGCGCTCCGGAAATGGACAACAGCAACAGCACCTGCAGCACAGTTATAGCCACAGTCAGATGGGTCTCTCCAGTTCCCCGGACAATGGCGGACCACGATCTTTGAGCGGACCGCCGCCCACACGTCAGCCCCCTCGGGCGCCCTCCGCCCTGAGCTATGACCAGGCCGGAGATGCGGGCAGCGATATTTATGTGACCAGCGCCGCCTACAAGGCGCCCTCAGAGATCAGGCAAGTGTTGGCTCAATTCAATTCCTTGTAGAATTATAAGAATAAATATTCTTAAAATAAAATAATGAAATAGAAATCAATTCCCAATTAGTATTCTTAAAATAAAATAAAAAATAAAAATCAATTTCCGATTAATATTCGTAAAATACAATAATAAAATAAAAAATAATTCCCAATTAATATTTTTAAAGTAAAAATCAATTCCCAATTAATATTCTTAAAATACAATAATTAAATAAAAATCAATTCCCAATTAGTATTCTTAAAATACAATAATAAAATAAAAATTAATTCCCAATTAATATTCTTAAAATACAATAATAAAATAGAAATCAATTCCCAATTAATATTCTTAAAATACAATAATAAAATAAAAATCAATTCCCAATTAATATTCTTAAAATACAATAATAAAATAAAAATTAATTCCCAATAAATATTCTTAAAATAAAATAAGAAAATAAAAATCAATTCCCAATTAATATTCTTAAAATACAATAATAAAATAGAAATCAATTCCCAATTAATATTCTTAAAATACAATAATAAAATAGAAATCAATTCCCAATTAATATTCTTAAAATACAATAATAAAATAAAAAATAATTCCCAATTAATATTCTTAAAATAAAATAATAAAATAAAAAATAATTCCCAATTAATATTCTTAAAATAAAATAATAAAATAAAAATTAAATCCCAATAAATATTCTTAAAAAAAATAAAAAGCAATTCCCAATTAATATTCTTGAAATAAAAATCAAACCCCAATAAATATTCTTAAAATAAAATAAAAATCAATTCCCAATTAATATTCTTAAAATAAAAATCAATTCCCAATTAATATTCTTAAAATACAATAATAAAATAGAAATCAATTCCCAATTAATATTCTTAAAATAAAATATTCAAATAAAAATTAATTCCCAATTAAAATTCTTAAAATACAATAATAAAATAATTCCCAATTAATATTCTTAAAATAAAATAATAAAATAAAAAATAATTCCCAATTAATATTCTTAAAAAATAATAAAATAGGAATCAATTCCCAATTAATATTCTTAAAATACAATAATAAACTACGAATCAATTCCCAATTAATATTCTTAAAATACAATAATAAAATAAAAATTAATTCCCAATTAATATTCTTAAAATACAATAATAAAATAAAAATCAATTCCCAATTAATATTCTTAAAATACAATAATAAAATATAAATCAATTCCCAATTAATATTCTTAAAATTAAATAATAAAATAAAAATTAAATCCCAATTAATATTCTTAAAATAAAATAAAAATAAATTCCCAATTAATATTCTTCAAATAAAAATCAATTCCCAATTAATATTCTTAAAATACAATAATAAAATAAAAATCAATTCCCAATAAATATTCTTAAAATAAAATAATAAAATAAAAATTAATTCCCAATTAATATTCTTAAAATACAATAATAAAATAAAAATTAATTCCCAATTAATATTCTTAAAATACAATAATAAAGTAGAAATCAATTCCCAATTAATATTCTTAAAATACAATAATAAAATAAAAAATAATTCCCAATTAATATTCTTAAAAAAAATAAAAAGCAATTGCCAATTAATATTCTTAAAATAAAAATCAATTCCCAATTAATATTCTTAAAATACAATAATAAAATAAAAATTAATTCCCAATTAATATTCTTAAAATACAATAATAAAATAAAAATCAATTCCCAATTAATATTCTTAAAATACAATAATAAAATATAAATCAATTCCCAATTAATATTCTTAAAATTAAATAATAAAATAAAAATTAAATCCCAATTAATATTCTTAAAATAAAATAAAAATAAATTCCCAATTAATATTCTTCAAATAAAAATCAATTCCCAATTAATATTCTTAAAATACAATAATAAAATAAAAATTAATTCCCAATTAATATTCTTAAAATACAATAATAAAATAAAAATTAATTCCCAATTAATATTCTTAAAATACAATAATAAAGTAGAAATCAATTCCCAATTAATATTCTTAAAATACAATAATAAAATAGAAATCAATTCCCAATTAATATTCTTAAAATTAAATAAAAATCAATTCCCATCATCCCAATCCAATCCACAGTCGCTACAGCCACCGTCCAGTGTCGCGTGGAGCTCCGCGCAGCGTCTACTCGGTGGCCAGCACCGCCAAGACGGGTCGCAGTGGGCGGTCGACAACGAGGCGTGGCGCCAAGATCGAGACCATGTCCGCCCCGAATCCGTTCTGTCCAAATGTCAAGGGCGTCTGTTGTTTGATGTTGCTGCTGAATTTGGGACTCATATTGGTAACGCTCGGCTTTGTCATTGTGGTGCAGTTCTATGAGCCCGTCTATGTGTGGTAAGTCATCATGTTGATCATTATACATAAATCGATGACTATATATATTTCAATTGAATCGACAGGGTATTGGGCATTATCTTCCTGATCTTTGGCTTCCTCACGCTGATCGGTTGCATGATCTACTGTGTGTATGTCTGTCGGGATGTGAAGACTCCTTCGCAGGTGCGCAACGAGGATCTCTACTGGACGCGACACTGGCAGAAGAACATCGGCTATACGCCACAGGAGATCAACTATAAGGCCGATAAATACGATGCCTACTCCGATCGTTACTCGGTCAGCAAATTGAGTGGCAAATATTCCGATCGCGAGAGTCAACGCTATTGAAATCCAGAGAAAGAGAGAGAGAGAGAGCGGGAGAGAGATGGGGAGTGTATCCAAAATCAATGCAACACACACACACACACACACACACACACACATGGCAAACAAGTTAATCAATTACCTATACGAGGGCCGCTTGATAAGTTAAGTGAACGGAGCGCGATCAACGGATTTTGAGCAGGTTTCTGAATTTAATAATTATTGATATTTTTAATAGATTTCTTATCAGGCAATCCTCGTTTATAATTGCCTTAACGAGGGCTGCTTGATAAGTTAACCGAACTCAGCAAGTTCAAAATTATTTAATTAATTTATAAATTGTAATCGAAAAGCTGATCACTAGATTTGTTACTTGTCAGGCAGCCCTCGCTATTAATCAATTACCTTTAAGAGGGTTGCCTGATAAGTTAAGTGAACTCAGCACAATGTAGCTTTTTGATTTCCGTTGACTTACGATCGCCACAAATGACAATTACTTATCTGGCAACCCTCGCTCATAATCATGTCTATTTTAATGTCTAGGCAATAGTTTTAAACGGTTTATTAACAAGGCCTCAACGTACCTGCTGCAAGTTGCTTGCTAGTTTGTATGTGTTCTTTTAATCATAACGCAATTAAGAGAGATAGAAACAGACGGTGTGTGAGGGAGAGCGAGAGAGAGAGAGGGGTATATAGTGTTAGGGGAATACAGAAAGAGTATTGGAATGCTGCCATATATTTGAGAGAATGTTTTTGGTTAATCAGCAAACGTTTGCCTAAATTCTAACTTAAATGCTTTATAACATGTGCAAAGCGATAATATGTAAAAAACATAAAAACTTAATCAACATAATATTCAAGTAATAAAAATTAAATGATGTAACAGAAATACAAGTTCTCTATCTTAATCATATCAAATCGAAGTCATTTGACGCCAAAAACCTTGAATAGATCTTCACTGGTTAAATAATCGGCATCACGACGTCTTATCAATTTGTTCACATTTTTGTTTAAAATTCGCACATATTCACGTCGCTGTTTGTCACTAAGTTTGTCCAGATTGTTGTGATCCGGAGCCAGAAAGAAGGGTAAATCGTTGAGGCTCACGGCGTGCAGCAGATTGATCAGCATCTGCAGGCACAATTTGAATTAATTAATTAAATATATACATTGTTTCTATTTATTAGTAATCAACTTGCACGTATTAGAATACGTCCTGGCGCCTGATTCCAGTTAGTTGTCTTCTTCTCCACCTCATGCAGGTAGATGCTCTTCAGATGGTAACTGACCAGTCCGCCCATTTCGTTGGCATTGCGAAGGGCTTTCATCAGACGCAACGAGTCCTTCAAATTTTGCTTCTTGTGCAGCACCAAGCGCTCCCAGTGCGGAGCGCACAGAATGAAGGATCTGGAGTCCTGAGTTGCCCGCTTGTCGAAATATTTGCGAGGCACCGCAAACCAATTGCGTCCATCGGTTGCCGGCCTCTTTTGGTCTCTGGGCCACTGGTTCGGTGAGAACTCGAAGACGGGCACAAAGTCAAACCAGATCTTGCGCCTCCGATTCCGACGCTCGGTGGCCATCAAAGTGTGGGCGACTCCATGGCCATGAGCTGTATAAGTCATGCTATAAACGCGTCCATCATTGCAGCGGATTTTCTGCAATTGCGGCATGACAGCCGTTATGCTGTTGCGAAACCAATTCTGCACGGCAAGCCGACTGATGAAATACCCTTCGTTCTTAAAGCGCTTTACACAGGGACTATCTCCAGTCGAGGCACGCAAGAAGATAAATCCCGGACGATCCGGCACGGAAACGGGCACGAGAGTGCACGCTAATTGAATTTTCACATGCATATCGAATTCTTCGGGCAAATCGATCTTGATTCCATCCAAGTAGCTGCCACCCAAGCTGAGGCCCTTAAATGCCGCCCGAAACATTGGATCGTAGTTTGAAATTGCGCTTATAAATGTATTTTCCAGTATTTGCGCATCTTCGTTAAAAGTTTGTCGCGTATTTTCGGGAAATGCTATTTTCTCTAATACGTATTCAATACCTTCGCCAAATGTAAAGCTAGAATCGCGAGTTCGAGGCATTGTCGCACACTTAATGTTAACACGGAATGCAAACGCGACGTCTTTCTGGGAATTACAAGAATTTAATGGCAAAGTTGCTTTTTTGGCGTTGCCAGCAAAGCTGAGTCAGCTCTTTTGTTATGTGCCTTGATCGATAGCTGCGATAGCTTTGATAATTTTTAACATTTTATATTGCGATACTCTGGCAGCACAGACTATATTAAGCTAAGACACTATTGGTGGAACTTTCTGTTAACCGGTTCACAATTAGCTGTTAAGCGGTGGAGTTTTCGTTACATAAAAAGCTTTCGGTAAAAAGAGGAGTTTTCTGTTAGAAATTAACATCTGTTATCCGGTGGAGTTACCTTTAGATTTAACATTCTGTTAGCAAGTGGTGCGCCACCTCTTGCCTGTTTGCGAAACATAAGTTTGCCACCTAAAATGGATAAAATGGCAGCACAGTTCAGTTGGAGTGATTCTGCATAAATTATAAACAATAAATTATAATTTAATGAACTCAAAAATATTAAATTAAATTATTAGAAATATGTGATAATTTTAATGATAAATGATCTAAAACTAACTATCGTCCCTTTTGCCAACCAAGGCTGCCACATGTTTTCTGGGAACAAAGGCTGCCACACCGTTTGGCTTAAAAGCGTTTACAGTGCCATCGATAGTTCTCCACCTCTACTACTCACTCAACAGCAAAACAACAGTTCCTCTTTTACAGTGCTGGAGTACGCGTCGGTGCAGCAGGAGCGCTGTTTGGAAATCTTATAAATAAATATTGCTGCGTACACAAATCGCATTGAGTTCGTTCTGTTACAGCAATTTGCGTGTTAGAAGCGTATTCAAGTGCATATATAATCATATTCCTACAAGTCGGTGCCAAAATACAAAACAAGTTTGAGTGAAAAATGATTTAAGAAACATAAATGCAAAGCAACCAAAATCATGTCTTGTGCATCAAATCAAGTGTAAATTGAGTGCATTCATATTATTTGCTTCGAGTGAGAACAATTGCTGGAAAATATACAAAGGTAAACTGAATAGAAATTAATGCATTTCTCTGGCCAAAAATAGCAAATGGCGTAAAATGTGTTGACTTTGTTTTCGTAATAGTGCTTTGGTGCTAGTTGTTGTTGTTTTACGAAAGTTCCAGTTAGCTTTGGTTGGGGGCTTTCGAGTGTCTTTCTTGCTGCAACTGTATGTGTATGTGTATGTGTGTGTGCGTGTTTGTTTACGGCTCGTGTGTGCATGTGTGCGTGTCAATTAGCGTTCTTATTTTGAGCGCGTTAAAAAGACAGTTAAACCTGTTTTGCCTTTTGCGGTTTGTCTCATTCCCTTATACGCTTGTTATTATTGTCTTTGTGTTCTTCGCTTTGCGTAGAAAGCGACAAATGATGCGAATCTGAACACAGTCGCAGTTAATTCGATTCGCAAAAATCAGCAAATATTTTCAACTCAACTTGATGTCGTCCTCACTCTCTATCACTCTCTCTGTCTGTCTCTCTTTTAATCATAACAATCTGGCTGCCCGCATCCGTCTGTTAGTTTAACAGGCAGCGGGAATTGTGTTTGCAACTCTACATGTGTTTGTGAGTTGTGTTTGTGTGTATATTTGTAGATCTCAATTGACTGACTGTCTGGCTGGCAGAATTGAAGCCTCTGCCATGTGGTAGACATACATACATACAATCATAGCTCACACTGTGCTGCTTGCTTGGGTTTTATATTAGTCGTCGCTGGTTTCTTTTTTCTCAATTCAGCAAATATGCATCAAGTTGTACAGTGAATCAAAAAAGTGCTGGCACATCAATTATCGATGAAGCAAGCAGTTAAACGGGCTAATATTATTTGCTTCAATATAATAAAATGTTGTATAATTAAACTAAAATATTACAAGTGTGCCAATAATTGTTGGATGCACTGTACATTCTAAGCATTTATATGTTGTACACAGAGAAACTAACACATAACTTGATCAGGGTCTGGCGGGGGGTGGGGGTGGCTTAGCTTCAGCTTCAGCTTAGGATTATTAACAGCTGCCTTTTGTTATGTTAGCTACAGTCGCGTCCAATTCAATTGGCAGACTGTGCGTCATTACAGTGGCAATTTACTTAACAAACATGCAATCAGTTGTCGTTTGAGTTTTTCCATCGATTCTTATCAGATTCGCAACTGTTCAAATATTGCATGCATGAATTCCCATACTTCAAAGTGTGAGTGCATTAACGATTTCGATTCCCCTCGCTAATTGGAGTATTTCTTAAAGTGGGGAATTCCCAGCAAAAGATTCAAAGCTGTAACTATAGTTCAGATACAGCTGTATATATGTATATGCATATGGAATGTGGCAGTTAAAGGTGGCAATTGTTTTGTAGACCTGCAATATGAATATGATTTAACGCTCAACTTGCCACATTGTCGATGGTGATAATTATTTACATATGACATTGGTCATGACAATCGTGATCAGCTGATGCCGTGAAACATAAAGAGCAACTAACTGAAATGCATGTGGAAACAGAGTGATATCTACCTCGTTTATGCGTTTGAGAATCGCGAACTCAGCGAAAAGTTCTTTAAATTGGGAGTTGCTACAAAACACGCGCCTTGAGCATGAGACACATACTTTTTATGAGGAGTGTAATTACTCAGCTTTATTGATAATGCACTTACCTTAAGGAGGTGCGGCGGTACAGTGTTTACTCGAGACAAAGAACCTTCCGATGCCTCTAGACTTGGTTTTCCATTACGTGATAACGTCAATGTCAGCAGAAAGATGAAAAGGAGGCAACAAAGGGGGCAGGCAACTTGTCTGTTGTCTGTTTGCCGTCTCATTACGAAAGCATTTTCTCCTCTTTTATGCCACATGACACGACATTCCACATTCTACTGTTGCCATTGTTATCGCCCATTTCCCTCTTTAGCTTTAAAAGCGATTGCATTCGCCTGAAAACATCTATGGAAACTGTTGAAACTTCTTCTTGTTAGAATCGTTATTTCTGTCCAGGGTATCTGATGACGAGCCAAGAAGAGAAAAAAAGAACCAGGTAACCAGTTGCATATCGTGTTTCCCCTTTTTGCATTCGCTGACGTGTGCGATATTGAGAACTTTGGGAACTTTGGACTAAATGTGAACGCTTTATTTGTCGCACATCATCAGAATTAAGTTCCCAAATGCCCTAAAATAATATTTTATATAGTTATAGAAGAATGATAAACTGGATTTTAAATGAAATTTGATCAATTACATTAGGCAAGTGTTTTTAAAATTAATTAAATCATTGTACAAATTGTTAAATCAAATAAATTGCTGATTGCCTCATTAATTTCTGCTTATTTCTTTTGATTTGAGGCAGACAAATGCCATTTGTTAAAACCGTCTTGTTTATCACGTAACTGAACGAATTATTTGTTTTTATTTCATTTGTTTATTATTGTTGCAATTTACGATTCAAAAGTGTTGAAACCGAAACCGAAACCGAGTGATTGGATTGATCCAAAGTGCGAGTTGTGTGTGCTTCCTTTTTTTTATTTTTATCATAAATAGAACTCGAAGCTCAGCTGAAAGTCATGTACTCAACCCAACTCAACTTGCTTTGTTTAGTGGCAATCAACTGCGCCATTTAATGCGATTGAATATCATTTATGTAGACTGTACACTTATGTGAATATCTTTAAAGTATTCATACACATATATAGTCGAAGCGAGCCACCCACGCGAGATTGGAAGAAAAAAGCGAAATCAACTTAAGAAAAACCATCAGAAGATACAGATTTAGCCCCATTCTGAGTGCATTGTGAATGCGCTGAGTACTCGAAAGTATTATTCACGACTTGTTTTACTTTCGAAAGATCTTTTAGCCTCTTTCCTTTATGAACTTTTTCAAATTGACTCTACAGTTAATCAACATTAAGTTCAGAAATTCTAGACAACAGTTGTAGATTGATTTCAATAAACAATAGTTGTGACTAAAAAGATTTATATCAGTGAATTAGTCACTTTTTCCCAATTTACTAACAACGAAAGTCTATAACTATAAAATTGGATGTTTAGACAAATTGTCATCTGTTTTCGGACCATAAAATTTACTATTTCCTAGAATTGGCTTCAGCTTTATCAACTAATATATATGTATATATTTATTTATGACTCTCAAAGATTGCAAAATGTAATCAGACTTTTAGCTGTGGGTCAACACCTCAACAAATTGCACTGAACTCAACGACTGTTTATTGTTTTTATTGCCACATGTTGATAAGACTTTAATTCACATAAGTATATATTGAAAGTGGAAAGGTGAAGTCTTTTGCAGTGTGACAAATCACAAATCGTTCTGTTGTTTTCTTTAGTATATAAATCATTAATAATTGTGCATAAATAATGCCCCCATGAATGAAAGCTCTGGCCGTTAATTAAGTAACAAATCCAGATGTTTCAATTGTTCAATGAATGACTAAACTGGCGTCTGTATGAATTTCCATTGAATGAATATTACAATCTCAAATACACTACAGATACAGCAACAAGCACACCTAGAGATACAGATACAAATATAGATACAGATACAGATACAGATGCGAATAGTTGAGATGCCGGCTAGTTTTTCCCTCTCTCTCTCTCTCTCTCTCTCTCTCTCTCTTTCGCTTAGCGTGTGTGACTCACGCGTGTCATTTTCATTTAGCTCATTAAATTAACAAATTGTAAATACACAAATGTGTAAAATATATGTACTATATAGTTTACTATATACTCGTTTTATATACGCATGGAGACCAGGAAAACAAGTTGCAGTAAATACAATCAAGACCATGAAACTAACTATGCTTAAGTTGTGATACCCTCACAGTTGTTTGATGTGGCATAATAATTTATATATATTTTTACTATGTACATATATACCTAATTGATTGACTTTGAAATGCTAATTTAATCCTATCAAGACTATCAACTCTCTTATTTATCAATGCCTTTCATTTTATATTTTACAAATTTGAATATTGAATCCATATCGAAAGCAAATAACCTACTTTTTATATTCATAGTAACTCACTAACTTAGTTTGCCTATGATTAACTTGAATAATATTTGTTTAATTGCAATTGGCAACTTTAAGTATATTTTCCAGCAATTGTTTATGTTTCACTTGCTTATTTCTTTTGTATTTACTTAGCTAGTGTAGCGCCTGCAATTTCGTTGAATCAGTGCGTTTATTTCACTTTTCCATATCGTATCTTTCGTTTAGCGAATTTGCCAATTGGCGGCTGTTCACACACACACACACACACACACACACACACACACACACACACACGCACACTAACAAACACATCAAGTATATGACAAAGTGTTGGGCCCTGACCGGATTAGGCATCTCCGGCGCTGTAATCGCGTTGTATATATGTATATATATTTCTACATATATATATATATAAAGCTATCTATGAATGTGTGTTTATGTGTACAATGTTTGTCTCTTGGATAGAAATTAATTAGTCATTCGACTGGGCATCTTATCAGCTCTGTGTTATCAGTCATAAGCCAAGGCGTAAAGTTATCGCTTGAGTGAAAGAGAGATAGAGAGATAGAGAGAGAGAGAGAGAGAGAGGTCTATTTGTAGGAGCAGATAGTATAATCTTGGTTCTATCTTTGTAACTGCTCCTTGAACTTTATGCCTTTTGATTTTATGAACCATTCAAAAATAATAAAACTATTTAAGTTCCTTTATCTGAAAAAGACAACAAACATTTGGGTTGCGTGTTTGTTTTAAGGTCAGTTTTTTTTCTTTTATACATTTTGCAGCTCTTAACCATGGTCAAGGCTGTGGGATTTTCAGTTAAACAATGCACGTCATTCTAGCTAATTATCGTGTCCTTTCTTCCTTCCTTTTCTTTCGTCCTTTCTTTATTAACTATGCAGCACATGTGATAGTCGCAATGATATAATTTGTATCCAGAATTTTTAATCGACACGCGATTAGGAAGCACATGACATGCAATAATAGATGTAACGCTGGAGTTTGAATTAAACAAATAGATTCAAATAAAAGTATGTATGTCTGTGTTTTAAGTAGTCTAACAGACAGTCAGACTAATTACGGGTATTTTCCAGGTGGCAAACAATGTCAGGTCTATAATAATTATAGTATTACTTTAAGCTGACGACATATTAAATTGCTCTGCTTGTTTTCCACAAATTACGGGGTATAACCAACAGACTCTCTCTCTTTAAGCACGGATTAAGATACTCTAGTTAATTTAAAAAATTCTCCAAAGAAAAAGATACAAATCTCTTTATTATGCTGAAGATTATAAACAATTTATTTCCAATTTTGATTAACGATCTTACACGTAAATCAGTTAAATTAAGTTAAGTGAAATGTAAAATATCTGTAGTATTATAATGACATTTTTTAAAAATCTTTGGCTTTCAATTATGAAAAAAAGAATTTATTCTTTCTATCACATAATTATCATTATTATTATTGTGTAATTTGCGCACTTGGTCATTGGGTCATTTGTAATTGAATCCTGATCGTTGCCCTTCATTTGGGCCAATTCTCACGTACTCTTGACATATTTAGCACGACTTGTGTTTCAGTTTCTTTATATATACTCATACATATAAACATATCTACAAAGTGGGTAAATTGAAGCCCTTGGTGAACTCTAAGCTTATCTCCCAAATGAATTTTGTTCAGCCTTGAGATTCGTAGCGAAACTAAAGAAACTGTGATTATCTCAATTTCAAGTGAATCGTTTATCAAGTAAAGTTCCAAAATTACATTTCTCTCCCTCTTTTAATGTGTGTAATGTTTTTTGATAAATTTTATAATAATTTAATGACGCATCTCAGAACGCACACAATATGATATATGATATATGTACTATATATATATACATATATATATATATATATAAAGTGGTTTAAAGTGCAGCGCAATTGAAAGTGAAATGAACGTGGAACTTGGAACTAAGAACGGAAAGTGGGGAATGAATATTCAGAGAGAGGGTGGATCTGTAGAGAGGGCGAATAGTTTTAGCCCACACTGTGACTGCTGGCGAGCAACGGAAATGCTTTTGTTGTTCTGCATATTTATTATAAAATAAACAGAGATCATGAACTATATAATAAACAATTTAATTGCAGTTGCGTTTCGAATCGTGTTGCAATTTGTGCGTGTGAACGAATTGCATATATATATATATATATATATATATATAGTACATATATACATATAGTCTGTAATAGTTAAAAAGCTACATTTGTGACGCCACAATAAAATATTTTAACCTTTCAGTTCATGTATTTATTTAATGCCAACTAAGAACAGTTGACCAAAATTAAAGTACAAATTCAATTTAAAGAATATTTAGTAATTATATTTAAACTTATATTTCAACTAAAATAATAAAAATGTTCAATTAGATCGATAAAACATCTCTTAATTTGGCAAATTTCGTTGAGATTGAATAATAGAGTGTCGTGCATTTTATTCTATGTACAGATCTAGACATAATCAATGAGTTCCGAACATTTTTTGGAGAACGGATGCTGAGAAGTCAAAGAGTTGAGAAAAGTTGCATTTCTCTGTTCATATCTGAATATCTTTGATTTATTTTTTATTTTCATAGCTCTTATCATTAAATTGTACATATTTTTATGCTTGTATCGCTTTGTGAGTTATTTCCGTGCACAAGACTCAGTTGATGGATACTTTTGGAATTTCAATTAGATTGCTCTCTCTCTCTCTCTCTCTCTCTCTCTCTCTCCTCTCTCTCTCTCTGTCTCTCTCTGTCTCTCTCGCTCTAACTGTCTCCCCCCGCCTCGCTGTGTTTGTTGAAAGAACAACTCGAAATTAGCGCAAAACCTGAAGACGCACCTGGCGCCAGAATGCGGCCAATCCCAACTTGACATGGAACAAACTGGCAACGACAAATCCGATGAGGCTAACGAAGAACAGCCACGGGGTGATCAGCATGATGCCCAGAAAGAGCAGCACATCGTTGCCCTTGGCATTGGCCATGCGCCAGAGGAACTGGCGGACAATGCTCCGCAGCTGGAACTTGCAGCGCCACAGTTGGTAGCTCGTCTGGCCCAAGTCGATGCCCAGCCGGAGTCCCTGTCCGATGGCGCCGAGCAGCAGGATGCGCAGGAGCTGCAGCAGCAGGAGCACATGGCCAACAACGGAATGCGCTCGGCATTGTCGCAGTGTCAGCTCCATGCGCTCCTGCCGCTGTGCCGGCATCCTCGACTTGAGCCAGTCGAAGGCTCGACGCCAATAAACTTGGCCCGGACACTTGCCGCCAAAGTCCTTCAAGTGCTGGCAGTACTCGGACTCGGAGTCCGTATCGCCCATCGGTTGACGCATTGCAAGTGGCATTGCATCCATTTGAGCCAGATGTTCAAGTGGATGCAGTGCATCCAGTGGTGGCTCCATGTGTTGAAACTTGTGCGTAAATTCATCGCCTTGGGCCAGCGAAGGAAATGAATTAATGTTGTTGATGGATGCGCCCAGTGGCAATGTGGGCATCTCTCCCTCATAGCAGTGGTTGTTGTTGTTGATGTTGTTGATGTTGTTGATGATGTTGTTGTTGTTGATGTTGTTGATGTTGTTGTTGTTGTTGATGATGTTGTTGTTGTCGGTGTCATAGCTACGTGGCGTGCCGCTGCGCAGTCCACGCTCATGTCCAGCCGGCGAGTCTCCCAATTTGCTGAACGGCGGCGGCGGAGGACTGTGGGGAAATCAGTAAAGAGACAAAAGATATAGACAGATTTGGATAAATATATAAATGAAATATTAAAAACATATTCCAATTGTACGGAACAGAGGACTGTGGGGAAATCAGTAAAGAGACAAAAGATATAGACAGATTTGGATAAATATATAAATGAAATATTAAAAACATATTCCAATTGTACGGAACAGAGGACTGTGGGGAAATCAGTAAAGAGACAAAAGATATAGACAGATTTGGATAAATATATAAATGAAATATTAAAAACATATTCCAATTGTACGGAACAGAGGACTGTGGGGAAATCAGTAAAGAGACAAAAGATATAGACAGATTTGGATAAATATATAAATGAAATATTAAAAACATATTCCAATTGTACGGAACAGAGGACTGTGGGGAAATCAGTAAAGAGACAAAAGATATAGACAGATTTGGATAAATATATAAATGAAATATTAAAAACATATTCCAATTGTACGGAACAGAGGACTGTGGGGAAATCAGTAAAGAGACAAAAGATATAGACAGATTTGGATAAATATATAAATGAAATATTAAAAACATATTCCAATTGTACGGAACAGAGGACTGTGGGGAAATCAGTAAAGAGACAAAAGATATAGACAGATTTGGATAAATATATAAATGAAATATTAAAAACTTATTCCAATTGTACGGAACAGAGGACTGTGGGGAAATCAGTAAAGAGACAAAAGATATAGACAGATATGTGCAGATTTGGATAAATATATAAATGAAATATTAAAAACATATTCCAATTGTACGGAACAGAGGACTGTGGGGAAATCAGTAAAGAGATAAAAGATATAGACAGATTTGGATAAATATATAAATGAAATATTAAAAACATATTCCAATTGTACGGAACAGAGGACTGTGGGGAAATCAGTAAAGAGACAAAAGATATAGACAGATATATGCAGATTTGGATAAATATATAAATGAAATATTAAAAACGTATTCCAATTGTACGGAACAGAGGACTGTGGGGAAATCAGTAAAGAGACAAAAGATATAGACAGATATAGGTCAACTTCCACAACTTGAAAGAAATGGAGTGGCTATAGCAATAAATAAACTTAAAATAGGGAATTCCACAAGAATTCTGCATGATTCGATCTTTTTCTTTAGACAATAGTAATTCGAGTTAGCGAAGTTCGACTGTAAGCATATGAAATACATTTTAAATTAATTGCATATTTATATTCCAATTGTATCTATTAATTAAAAATGAGCGTACTATCTTGAAAACTGAATAGTGCGATCGAAAAGGGACATGATACATTTTTTTAAACAATGTTGAGTCCATGGGCTTTTAGCGGTCTGTTGGCCAAGTTGGCCTGCTTAAGCTCAACTGGTGTAAGAGCTAGACAACAGACCAACTTGAGTTGAAGTGTTTTTGGTTACTCTAGCTCTTTTGGTCCGTACGATCGAGGTGTTTCGAACACTTTCTCACACTAAAGTGTATATTTATTTGGCTACAGTGATCACTCTAAAGTCACAGTCTTCACTCGACGAACTCACCTGCCCACACGTTGAATGGGACGCTGCACCTGTTTGGCCAACTGCACCAGAAATGGCATTCCATTCAATCCCTCCGACTGGCCAAACTTGGTCGACTTGAGCTGTTGGACATTGAAGCCACCGCCAGTGTAGGGCGAACGTTGCTTTTGCATTATCTGATTCATGGCACTAAGTGCATTTAAAATTTGCCATTAAATGATCATCGAAAGATGCAGCCCTAACGAAATCGCTACCTACCGTATCTTTTTCAACGACTTGACGGCCACCTTTTGTATTGTGCGTTACTCTTGAAAGGGACTTTATTTCCGATACAAAAAGTCCGGCTGTGTTGGAATTTAGCTACGTTTTGAAATGTCACGTCCTCTGTCTAATTTGTTCATACAAATTCAATGCCTACTGAAATATGAATGAAATATTTTGCTCATCGATTCGATTTTCTGGAGAGTAGTTTATTTGTGTTTTCGAATTAATCTATGATCACAAATAGAGAATTTGATTGTCTTGCCCTTATTCTTTTCAAAATCATTTATTCAAGTTGTTTCAAAGCTTCCGTTAGATATCAATGAAACATATAGGAATTCCCCCCAATACATGTTTATATTTAACGATCTGGTATCTTGTTTTGCAGTTGCAGTGGCAGTTGCTTTGTTTACTGACTGTTTAATTGTGTGATTAAACGAGCATTGAGTCATCTCCATATCAAAGGCACAACTGAAGTTGGCAGCCATCAAACGAATTCAACGACTCAGTTCGATGTGATGTGTTGAGCTGTGCTCATAACAGATACGGATACCAAAGCTACGGCCAGTCCTTGAGTCCTTGAGAATGCTGCGACTGAAGTGGACATTTGCACTGTCGCTGCTGGCATTGTTGGTGCAGACCCAGGCGGAGATTAGGGAGCTGTACAGCGATGAGCCCGAGGGTCTCAATGTCTGCAAGAAGCGAGAGAAGTGAGTTGAACTGAATGAAATTGAATGATATGAGTATTATAACTGACAAGTTCTCACTTTCCAGCTACAACGTGGAGGTGCTCATAACGGAGCTGCAGTCGTTCCAGGAGCGCGGCTCCACCTGGTGCCTCAACATCCCGCCCAGCTGTCCCACCTACCGCATCAAGCACCGTGTGGTGAACAAAACTCAAACGCTGACCAAGGCGCGCATTGTGCGCGACTGTTGTGGTGAGTCCTGGGATCCTTCCACAATCACTTGCTGCTCTAATCTCTGTTGTCACACTCTTCGCCCCCACAGATGGCTACGTTCGCAGTGGCAGGAGCTGCGTCCCACTCTGCAGCCAGGCCTGTCAGCACGGCGAATGCGTTGCCCCGGAGAAGTGCAAGTGCACGGAGGGCTACGGCGGACCTGTCTGCAACATAAGTTCGTCTCCACTTTGATATACATATTACTATAAGTCGATGTCCTTTTTGGAGTGTGTTCCTATGTAGCCAACGACAATGCAACGCCTTGGGTGCAATCGATCAGGTTGCTCCCTTCAAGATCAACCCCGATTGAAACCAGTTCCATGTATTACGTTTAAACTCGGATTGAAGCAATGCTTCTGATACCCTTGCAGAGTTACGTTTAGTTTCTATAGGACTCTTCAATGAGCTCTCAAAACAGGCAGAGGTATTGCAAATTGAGGAAAATGAAAAGACTGTCAATAATTAAGTCAATGATAAATGATGTTAAACTGATTGCAATTTCATTAAAAAAACTATTGAGGAACAAGTGTAAATAGAAAATATCGAAATAATATTTTACACTATAGATAACTTTTAAAGACAGACATACAAATGTCACAGAGAAGTAAAAAGTAAGTTAAAGTTCATAGAGAAGAAGAAATGTGAAAGAAGCAAACGTAGAATTGTTTCGAATTGTTTGATAGCAACTAACGATATGATTTATTGAGAAGTAAATACTCCAATATTTATACTTGCCATTTTGATACCTTGAACTAAACAAATTGCTTAATTTTGATTGTTTAAAAGAGTATTAAGAAATGCAGTAACAAAGAAAACATTTGATTCAGTGCCTGAAGTTTGAGTTGGGGCATTTTTCGTTGTAAAAAAGATGCTCTAGGAAAGTAAATTGAAGTAGCTCTGCAAGGGTATCAAAACTTCGGTTAGCCGAAGCTTTTCGGCTAGCACAATTCTTTATTTTGGCTAACTAATCGCTTGTCGTATGTCGTCTTTTGTTTTGCTAATTATTTTCCAAAAGCACCAACACACACACACACACACACACACACACACACACACACACACACACACACACACTCTCACATACACACACACACACACATAAAATGTTGTTAACCTTCGGCTTTGGCTCAGCACACGGCATAAATAGAATCCACACTTGGAATCCACAACTTCTGGCTATTGGCATTCCTGGCTAAAAACGCGACTAACTGTCTTAACGTCTTAACGTCTTAACACCTTTCCGCACCCCTCTAAGCCGTTAACTGTTAACCCCGTGATTAAATTCCGTGCTCGTCCAAAGTATTTGCCAAAGATCAAAAGAAAAGCTAAATAAACTCTCCGTCAGATTGTTCGCCGGGCTTCTATGGCATCGACTGTAAGCTGAAGTGCGATTGCCGGAACAACGCGACCTGTGAACCCTTCAGCGGGAACTGCGAGTGCGCCAAGGGCTATGCGGGCATCCGATGCGAGGATCATTGTCCCGATTCCCGTTACGGCGAGAAGTGTGCGGAGTTGTGTCGCTGTGAGAACGGCGGCAGCTGCGATCACATCTCGGGCAAGTGCTCGTGTGCTCCCGGCTACACAGGTCCCTTGTAAGTGGCTTTAACCCAAGGCTCAGTCAAATACCCAATTCCTTCACCTCGACTAACTCCAAACTCCAAACTCCGTTCAGATGCGACATGCGCTGTCCGGATGGCAAACACGGTGCCCAGTGCGAGGAGGACTGTCGCTGTCAGAACGATGGGCGATGCGATCCACAGAATGGCGCCTGTGAGTGCACCGTCGGCTGGACGGGGGATGTGTGTGCCAACAAGTGTCCCACCGGCAGCCATGGGCTCAACTGTGAGCTGCACTGCCATTGCCTGAACGATGCGCCCTGTCATCACATCACCGGACGCTGCGAGTGTCCGCCGGGGTACATGGGCGAGGTCTGCATGGACGAGTGTCCGCTGAACACGTACGGACTCAACTGCACGGAGAAGTGTCACTGCGAGAACGATGCCGCCTGCAGTCGGACCGGGAAGTGCATCTGTGCACCTGGCTGGCAGGGGGAGCGCTGTGAGAGTCGCATTTGTCCGGCGGACAAGTTCGGATCGGACTGCAACAAGACGTGCGAGTGCGAGATGGAGCACACGGACCTGTGTCACCCGGAGACGGGTCGCTGCCAGTGCAGCATCGGCTGGAGCAGCGAGCAGTGCATGCGTCCCTGCGCCTTCCTCAAGTACGGACTCAACTGTGACCAGAACTGCGATTGCCGCAACGGCGCCAAGTGCTCGCCCATCAATGGCACCTGTCTCTGTGCTCCGGGCTTCGCCGGTGATCGCTGCGAGGAGAGCTGCCCCGTTGGCAGCTATGGCCAGGATTGTGCCTTCCAGTGCGATTGCCAGAATGGCGCCAAGTGTGCGCCGGAGACGGGCCAGTGTCTCTGTGCTCCCGGCTGGCGGAACAACAAGTGCGACAGGCCCTGTGATCTCAATCATTATGGCGACGCTTGTCGCCGCACCTGCGAGTGCCAGAACAACGCCTCCTGCAATCCCATCAACGGCACCTGCACCTGTGCGCCGGGCTGGACGGGCGAGCACTGCGACCAGAAGTGCGAGACGGGCTCCTTTGGACACAACTGCGCCTTCAAGTGCCAGTGCGACATGTACAACACGATCGCCTGCGAGGCGACCACGGGTCGCTGCCTCTGCAAGCAGGGCTGGAGAGGTACACAAGACCCATCGGCTCATGCTCATCTCTCACACACACACACACACACACACGCACACACACACACACTCTCACACACACACACTCTCTTCCATCTCTTGGCTCTCATTCTCATTATACATTCAGTCGCTCTCACACGCACACCACACACACACACACACACACTCCTCTCTCTTCCATCTCTTGGTTCTCATTCTCATTATACATTCAGTCGCTCTCAAACAGACACACACACATAGACACACTAACATTTTATACCCAGCATTGATTTGCCTGAAGATTCCTTAACGATTCCTCAAGGATTCCCTAAGGAAAGTCATGCAGATTTCCTTCCTCTCCACACAATTGGAAATCATTGAATACATTGAATACTTGCCACCGAATGAAGATGCCTCGATGATTCCTTGGAAACTCTCCACCTCTAACTTTCCCTCACACACTCTGAATCTCACGTTCTATTTTCATTTGTTCATTTCTCGCCTCACATTCCGAATTCCCATATCGCCAGACATTTCGACACCATTTGTTTTTGCATTAACATTTTGATCTTACTTTGTGTTTTCTCGTTTTGCACTCGTGTGTCTTTTTTTTCCTTTTGTGTTCCTTAATGGTAACGAACCCAAGGCGTTAATTGCGAGACGAACTGTTCGAGCGGTTACTATGGTGAAAATTGTGATCAAGTTTGCAGATGTTTGAACAACTCGTCCTGCGACTCGGACACGGGCAACTGCATCTGTGCGCCCGGCTGGACCGGCGAGGACTGTGCCGAGCCCTGTCCCGATGGCTTCTATGGCATGGAGTGCAAGGAACGCTGTCCGGAGAGTCATCATCATGGTAACTACTTGCTCATCTTTAATCTGTTATCTGTAATCTGTTATCTGTATACGCTCTAATCCTTTCAATCTACTTTCTCCACTCACAGGCAACGCCACCTGTGACCATATTACCGGCGAGGTCGTCTGTCGTCCTGGCTACTTGGGTCTCACCTGCGAGCACGCCTGTCCCCAGGGTCTCTACGGTCCCAGCTGCCGGCTGAAGTGCAACTGCGAGCACCAGGGCGAGTGCAACCACGAGAATGGACAGTGCAGCTGCCTGCCGGGCTGGACGGGCGCCACGTGCAATCAGACGTGTCCCAAGGACACCTATGGCCAGGGCTGCACGCAGCGCTGTCGCTGCCAGAACCACATCAATTGCCGCAAGAACGATGGTCACTGCATTTGCCTGCCCGGCTGGATGGGCGATTTCTGTACCTCCATTTGTCCGGAGGGCTTCTACGGCGAGTACTGCATGCACTCCTGCTCCTGCCCCTCCGCCAACTTCCAGTGCCACGCGGCCCACGGCTGCGTCTGTCGCAGCGGCTACACGGGCGACAACTGTGAACAACTCATTGCCGAGCAACGCATCGCGGCGCCAGTGCAAGATTGTGAGTTTGGGTCTTCAAAATAATTAAAATTACTTAGATGAGGCAAGAAAGAAGTAGGGGACACCCACCCGGGGGGGGTTTGAACCGGGGACCGGGACTAAACAAGAGCTACGATATTTAAGGGTCACACTTTCATTTCCAGTTTTGTTTCGCCAAATTAATTTATAATCCAATTTCAATAATGTGCAAATCATTTCAATTGCTCAAAATAATGGTTGAAACTAAGAGTTGTTCATTCATTTGGATTATAAATATTGAATACCAAGCAAAGAGATTGCAATTGTGATCTGACCGTACTAATCCTCTTTGTAATCTCTTCCGCAGCAAACAACGCTGGTGTTGCCCTCAGCATGGCGCTGTTGTTCGTCTCGTTTGCCATCATTTGTGCCGTCTTCTTCTACTATCGCCGACGCGTGTCCAATCTGAAGACGGAGATTGCCCACGTGCACTACACGCACGACACGAATGCAGCTGGAGGTGGATTGGGAGGGGGAGGTGGAGGAGTTGTCGCCTGGCCGCCAGCGAATCACAATTTCGATAATCCCGTTTATGGCATGGAGACGCGTCTGTTGCCCCACCAGCTGCGACCCAAGATGAACAATTTCAACCAGAATGGATCGCTGTGCACGGACTACGACGACGACTCCAATGCCAGCAGCCGAGGTGCGTATCACAAACATTTCAATAGGACTCAATTGATGCAACTCTCCTTGCGATTCCTTGCAGTGGGCAGCTATTCGATCAACTATAATCACGAGTTGCTGAATAAGAATCTGAATGCGGATCTGACCAATCCGAATGTCTACAATGCCATTGGCGATACGCTGAAGGAGGAGCATGTCTATGATGAGATCAAACAGAAGGAGGGCTACAAAGATCCCGGTAAGTGTTCCGGTTCAGTTTTCCGCAAAAGCTCAAATGCCACTAACAATCGTAATGCGACCAATATATATTCCCATATGCAACGCCACATACTAGTGAAAGTTTATAGCAAGATTTTGTTTCCGGAGGGTAAGCAATTGTCCCGCGTCTGTTGTAGCTTGTCCTCACTGTGCCTCAATCATAATATTGTTATAGACTTATCTGTGAAAACGTGTTGTAAATCTGTTACTAAACAATTTCTCTCCACCCTTAGATGAATATGATCATCTGGACTACTCGCGGCCCAGCACATCGCAGAAGCCACATTATCATCGCATGAACGACACGATGCTGAACATCAATCTGGACGAGGAGAAGCCCAGCAATGTGAAGAACATGACGGTGCTGTTGGAGAAGAAACCCGAGCCGCCAACGGAGCCGGAGCCGGAGCCAGAGCCGCAGCATGAAAGCTTCGACAATACCAATCTGGATGCGGCATCGACGGCATCGCCCAGTTCCAGTCCAGAGTCACTGAGGAAATAAGCCTTGTGCCAGAGTCAGTTACGACTTGATTGCGTACCGATTTCAAATAACGATATTTTAATATGTTTGTTAGCGTAATTTATTGCATATTTAGATCATTAGTTTATGTAATTTGTGTAGCATTTGTCAGTGCAGTCCCCTTTTTAACTTTCCCACACTCAAATCTGAACTGTCCGCATTTCACTCACGTGTTAAACGCATTTTTTGCTCAAACAATTGTAAATTTGTTCTCTAGGGCCCTTTACAACCCATCGTTGTTTTAGTTTGTTCCAAATGAAAAGTGATCCCAACTTTTGTAAATGTTTTATATTCAAATGTTCATAATTTTATTCATCAGATTAATCATATACACATACATACATCTAGATATAAGTACCTCTTCCTTTTGATAACAAATTGTGCTGTTAATTGTATAGAAATTGTGAATTCGAAATTCGCGTTACCTTTTAGCTCCCCAGTGGAGCTAGCAATAATTTTGAATAGCGCATTACATATACAAACATACATATTAATCTATTCATATCACATATTTAAGCATATAATACTTATATTTTAATAAGCAATATATTTGTATAACAAAAAAACGAAAAACAAACATGCGTGTTAATACGAAATATTTGCCAAGAATCGAAAATAAGTCATATTAATTGTAATTATAAGAAACAAAACTGTATTTCGAATGACATATGTTTAAACTAAAATTCTATTACGTCAAATATTCGAGCATTACTAAATTGTTATTGTAATTCGATTTCTAGTTGCAAATTTTGCTCATTTTTTGTCTTTGAAAGGCAAATAATAATATATTAATATTCAAATAAACGCGCGTTATCAACAATAACAGGGTTGCATTGAGGCGATGTTAACTTAACAGCACTGCCCAAGCAATGTTAACTTGGCAGCACTGGATGGGCAATTTTAACTTGGCAGCACTTGCCGCACAAACCAGCAGCTGAAAGTATGCAACATTATTTTTTTACTTTTAGTTCAGCTGCCTGCTGCTGATTTCTGTTCGCCTGGTACTTCAGCAGTTTTTGGGCTCGCATTTGGCTGGCATTTAGGTGATTTTTGTTTTGGGACCGAACCAAATTTTGTCGGCTGCGGGAGCTGGATTTCATGTGTTTGCAGACCTGCAAATACCAGGCCAACAGAAATGACTAGGCAGCAAATGTAGCAGAAAATTCCCATTTCAAAATAACGACCGCCCCTGAAAGATGCCGCACATTTTGTAAGTTTCATTGCTGCGACACAATAATGCGCATTGTGCGAGTTGTTATACCAAGCAGCCTGATAAGAAATATAATAAAAACGATGTGTTTATACGTAATACGTTTATTAATTATTTAATTTATTTAGTAGAAGCATCAAGTACAGTAATTGTTTGTATAAATAGTTTATCGTTTCCATGTGTTGTGTGTCTTTCTTTGATTTATGTTGCAATTGTAATGCTAAATATACACCAATAGCACAGATTACATCTATGTAAATTCTAGAAGCGTACACATATAACTAATAAGAGCGAAGAATTATAAAATTAAATGATATTGCTTAATTCGATACAATTACGATTTATGATAATTAAGATTAATCTGTGTAGTTCCTAGCATGACTTTTGAAGGTGGCGTTGGAGGAATGGATGGGATATTTCAGTCTCTGGAACCACCTATAGATAACCGTGACCGGCAACCTCGGCTGGTATGAAGCCCTCGCGACCATCGCGCGTCTTCACATAGAACCATTGACGCTGATCCTTGGACTCGCGACACTCACAGAGCGTCACAATTTCACCCTTGTGGACGACAATGCTCTCTGTGATATAATCCGAATTGATGGCGACTAGAGTTTGACGCAGGCCATTCTGCTGATGCCTTCGCAGCAGGTTCAATTGTTGCTGCTGCGCCTGCGTGGTTAAAAATAAGACTTTAAGTTCACTTTTATAAAGAGGCGTAAAAATCGCAAGCTGAATCAGCCATTTTGTTCAGTTGTTCATGAACGATAATCGATAAATGAGTCAGCTGCTCATGAGCGATAGTCGATAAATAGTCACGTGAACTGAACAAAATGAACGATTTAGTTTACAAGTGACTGAATGAGTTAATTCGTTCATTTGAATGAGCCGTTAATTTGAACTTATTCTGAACGAATTACCTACCTGTGGAATGCTCTTTGGATGCAGATGCTGGCCATTGTGGCCATTGGTGATGTAGGAAACGTTCGACAATCGTCGCACAGTCTGTGCCTGCACCTGATGCAGATGCTTCTGCGACGACTGCTTCGATGTCGTCGTCGTCGTCGTCGTCCTTTGCTGGAGTGTCACATACTCATCATTGGAGGCGCTGCGCACCGAGGCGGAGCCGGAGCCGGCAGACAGTCCCAACTGTTTGGTAGAGCGCAACTGGGCATAGGCCTTCTCGACCAGCTTTGGCTGGGAGGCGGCGCGCAGATACAACTTGTCGACATGCTGTTCCCCGTACAGTGAACCGGACAAGCTGGCTCCTCCATTCTTGCTGCTGTTGTTGTTGTTGATGTTGTTGTTGTTGTTATGTGACAGCAACTCCTCCGCTGGCTTGGAGCTTCTGGGCGTCCTTGCGCCGTCGGAACGTGTTCCACCCCGCAGTCGTATCTCCTTCTCCGAGTCGGTCATGTTGCCACAAGGTCGTGGAAAGATGTCCGCATTGGATTCCCAGCAGGGTGTGTGCTTCGATCCCCTGGCCGCCGATGGCAAGATGCCCAGGGGCAGGCAACAGGCATAGCCCACATAACCCTCCTCCGCATGCGGTGTCTGAACGTAGAGCCAGTTCTGATTCTTGAACACCGCATTGACAACCATGCCCAGAGGGAGGGGAATCTCCAGTTGATAGCCACCGGGACGCGTCTGATAGAGCGTGCTGGCGGTGGCCAGCACAACGGGAATATTGCCGGGAGCAGCGAGCGAGCAGCGTGACAGAAACTCATCCACATTGTGGATTTCATAGCCGAATCTCTGCACGCGATTTCGTTCTCTTTCCCGGCGCTTGCGATGCCGATGGCGACGCTGCTGCTGAGGTGCTCCACCGCCGCCACCCTCCGACACTGCCACCAGACTGGGCTCCGAGTAGGTGCACTTTAGTGCATCCGTTGTCGTGGTTGTTGTTCCAGTTGCAGTTGCTGTTCCAGTTGCTGTTCCAGCTGTTTCGGATGTGGCAACATTTGAGGAGTTGCAGGAGGCGGCGGCACGCGCCTGTTGCAAGCGATTGGCCAGCTTCTTGCGAATCTCGTTCCGCTTGCGGGCCAACAACAACGCCTCGCTGTGGACATCGCTCTTGGGCGCCCGCTGCGGCGTGCAGACGAAGAGCAGCTCTTTGGTGGAGGCGGCGGCAACAGGTGCACCGGGCGCACAGCTGCTCCGCACGGGTTTATCCCTGTAATCCAACAGATTCTGATTGCTGAAGAACTTTTGATTCGCCAGCTGCCCGTTGCCAGGCGCCAGATGGGCGGTGGGCGTGGTGGCATAGCCATTGAGTGGATCTGTGGTGCCACCACCAGGCAGCTGCTTGACCCGATAACGCTTCTTGGTCACATCCAGCTGAGTGGGCACAGGCTCTGTGCGCTTTTGATCTGCAGCAGGAGCCAGTGCATCCGTGCTCAGCTTTAGCGGTGGCTTCTCCTGCTCCAGCTGCTGCTGTGGATCATTGTCCGTCTCATTGGCTTGTGGTTGCGTCTGCTGCTGATGCTGCTCCCTCAGCACCCAGGTCAGTGAGATGCGCGGCCGACGCAGGCTCAGGTTCTGACCCATCGCTAGACTGTCCAGGCCTACAGCATGCTGCAGTTGTGGTGTGCTCTTGGCCCGACCAGCGCCTAACGGCAGCAACAACTCATCAATCTCCACATAGTCGGAGCTGTACTCGTATCTGTCAACGGACTGTGATTGGGATTGAGAATGTGTTGCAGTTGGTGGCGGAGTGGCTGTGAAGTTGCCCACGGAACTGTCGCTGCTGCCCGGCTGCTGCTGGTGCAGGATCAGAGCACAGGCGTGCAACAGATCCGGACAATAGGCATCTGAAAGGCGAAAACATAATTGTAATTGTAAGTAATCCAAATGTAGCCAAGTTTCACTATCGATAGATATCGGCTGTCGATCGTGCGATGTTTTTTGATATCACTTATCGATAGTGTAATCGATTGTTAACTTTTTCTTTCACTTACCCCGCAGTCCGCGAGAGCTGCGTCTGCGTCGACGCTGGCGTCGTCTGTTGACTGCGCTGCCGCCGAAATCGCAGTCGCTGGCGCTGCTTTGATCGCTGCTGCTGCTGTTGGTTGTATAGAGTTGCAGTTGCAGTTGCAGCTGCTGCTGTTGTTGCTGTTGCTCTTGTAACTCCCTTAGGCGACGTCGTCGTCTTGCTTGCTGCCGCGCTGCTGCTGCTGTTGATTCGTGCTCCGCCGCTGGCTGAGCTCGGGCTGTTCGGGCTGCCGACTGTGCGGGGGGTGGAGGGGGCGGCGGTGGCGCTGCAGGCCGTTCCGTGTAGCAAGGTGGCGGCGTTAGTGGCAGGGGGCAATAGACTGGCGGCGGTGAACGCAGTCGAAGATTGGCCAAATCAACGCTGGCATCCAAAACGTAATCGTTCTCTAGAAGATCACTTGCCTCCCGGTAGCCAATTGGGGCAACTGCCGCAGATGTTGCAGCTTCGCCTGCATTCTGTTGCCGGTAAGTGGGCGGGGCAGCTGTGGCAGAGAGCGGTTGGGGGGGAATAAACAAGACGATCGCATTAATGAGGTGTGCACAAAAAAAACTTGACAACTTGCTAATAAAAATTCCAATTATATGGCCAAATGCCAATCGGGCCAAAAGACAATCAAAATAAAGACGACACCCCCACGGGAAAAATATTTAAAATATTTGCCAATATAAACGTCAAGCAGTTGGCCAAAAGCAGCGGCCAGTCGCTGTCTCAGTTGTTTTTGTTGCCTGCCTGCCTGTCTTATGGCCCATAGTTTCTGGCCACATTTATATGCGCTATCAAGGCCAAGATCAGTGCGCTTGAAAATGGCAAAAGCCAAGGCGAAAAGGCAAAGCTACAACAACAACAACAACAACAGCGAGAAGAACGAGAAGAGGAAGAAGCAGAAGAATAAGAAGAAGCTGGCAGCTGGAGAGTTCAGCCAAGCGGCTGTAAGAGATACGCAAGAAGCGTGGCCAATAAAATTCCACAAACTGATATGCTCAATGGCAACAACGTGCCACAAGTGAGTAGTAAAATGTTAAAACGTGACGGTATTTCACAAAAAAAAAAACATACCAAAATATTATATACCACTACTACTCATTCCCACTCTCTCGCTCTCGCTCTCGCTCTCTCTCGTCCTCCTCTCTTCTTCTCTCGCCTTCTCCCTTTCCATTTGCACAACGTTCCAAAAACGCAGTTGAAATTAAGTTACCGAAGCTTATTTACTCTAAGAAATGTTAATGTCAGGTGGCAACATTTAATATTGCTGAGCTTAATTAGAATTTGTGGAGGGTGGCAACATTCAACATTGAAGTGTTTAATGAGAAACTTGGTCAGGTGGCAACATTAAACAATGAAGAGTTTAATTCGAATTTATGTCAGCTGGCAACACTGGACAGGATCAATGGCGACTCTTTAAAAAATACAATTAGAGATGCAAGTTTAAGTTGTAATTGTTGCCAATTTGATAGCATAGCCAATATACCACGTCATATGCATAATAATAATAACAATACTGAAGAGAAGGAAGAGAAGGAGGAGGCAACAACTGATGAAGCGCAGAAAGGACAAAGCCCTGAGCTGGCGGCCCCAACGGCAATGGCTTTAACGACCTTTACAAGGCGGGCGGCACTGACTGTCAGTGTCAGTCAGAGTTGGGGCAGCATCAACAGCAGCAGCAGCAGCAGCAGCAGCCACAAAGCTAATCAAAAAAAAGAGAAAAAAAGACGCAGATCGTGCGAGGATTACATTGAAGGGGGCTGTGAAGACGGCTGTGGAGAATCATTGAGAGATCGTGATGCCGAGACCTTTAATGGCCTCTACGTGATATGTGAGCTGGGCGTGGGCGTGGCACGACACAGCCAAGAAATTGAAAGTGTTGGCATTTCAAGTTGCAAGTTGTTGTCGCAATTGTTGTTGTTGTTGCAGTTGCTGCAGTTGCAGCGTCTCTCTAATTAAACGCAGACGAGCTGCCAAATTAGTTAATGACAAGATGTGAGACTGAAATTGCAGAAATCACAACGCTCCAAACATGCCACATGCAACAGCAACAACAGCGACAACTTGCGGCACCACAAATGGTCAAAAGTCTGACAAATTTGTTTTGCAACTTGTTGCAAATATGGCTCGTCGGCAGGCGCAACAACATGGCCACTGGGGCATTGTCGTCGGCAGCACACAAAACACACAAAACACACAAGACACACTTACAACTTGCAAAGTTGCATAGTTGCAACAACAGCTGGTTGCTAGCCAAGTTAACTGTTGTGTGTGCCGCGGCGATAATAATTCAATCGAGAAATGTCGAGGCGTGCAAATCGGCCGTTTGATTTGTGTCTGCCCCACGGTGGCATAAAAGGCGCTTGGAATTGATTGGAGCTGCATGTGATTAGCGGGCAACGTGCTGGGAAACTGACAACGTGC
Organism: Drosophila rellima; assembly: GCA_035043635.1. Lineage (NCBI taxonomy): Eukaryota > Metazoa > Arthropoda > Insecta > Diptera > Drosophilidae > Drosophila > Drosophila rellima. The sequence continues at coordinate 3,431,460 of JAWNMV010000529.1, forward strand.
CACATGTTGCCCTGCATGGCGTGGCATAGAAAGCTGCCACAACAAATAGACTTCAAAGTGCAGGGAGAAGACTCTTGTCAAGTTCTTGAATATAAGCTAAACATGTGTACATATTAGTTAGTACTATTATTTATAGTTTTTTTACTCTGAATGTTCTTCTTATTTGCATTCTTTAATTCTGTTCTCTTAATGTTTTATTTATATGAGTTTTCCATATTTTCTATCCTCATTTAAATGCTTTACATTTTATACTTAATATTTGCTTATTGAATAAGGCAACATTTTGCAGTTTTTGTTATAAATCTTAAAGAAACTAACCGAAATTTAGTGCAAAAGTACTTTTTTACCCTAATTTTATCACCTGGAATCGATTTAAAGAATAAATTTAAGATTTAAAATTTTTGAAAATTTTCAAAAAATGTAAAGGGGTAACACTGTAAAATTTTCGAAAAAAATGAATTTGTCAAAATCATCAAATTTTGATACCAAATCAATATTTGTAACACTGTAAAATTTTCGAAAAAAATGAATTTTTCAAAATCCTCGAATTTTGATACCAAATCAATATTTGCATAATAAAAAGGTCAGAAAAACATCCCCTATGAAAATCTATCAAGATTTGACAAATCCATTCAAATTAAAAGAATCCCATGTAAATACAATAAATAAGGGAACATTTTGCAGTTTTTGGCATAAATCTTAACAGTTTGATTTTAATATTAAAATTAAAATTGTAAATTGCATTAAATCTAATATTAAACTTTAAATAAATATTTTGTTGACTACTGTACATTACACATAACGGCATAATGAACTCAGCTCGCTATGGGAAATGAACTCAGCTCAGAAATAAGACGCGAGATCAGCTTTGTGGATAAACTCAACTGACAAATGGCAATCGTAGTGTCGATTTAGATTCCGTCTCCGATTCCGTCTTCAATTCCCTCGCTTTAATAAGATAAAAGCATTTTAATTGCAACTAAACATGGCATGTAGCAAGTGGACATGGACATGCCACTAGCCACTTTCTGGCCTACACCGCCCCTCTTACCACATCCCCCTCTCTCTTACTCCTCACTTTCTATCTATGTACCTAAGCCTCAACCTCAAGTCGGAACTGCGCTCTAGGCCAAACAACTGTAAACGGACGACGCGGCGAAACAAACGGTCGACAGACGCATTGCAAAGCAAACGCTTTGAAAAAGTTGCTAGAATGCACTAGTTAACAGTGCTCGACTAGCAGTTACCCTGGAAGCACAGGCGAGGACTAGTTAATGCTTAAAGGCGCAAGTTTTAAGACTAAAGAAAAGAAGCATAACAAATTTGGAAAAGATTACTAATGAAAGACTAGTAGTAATAGACTAGGAAATACCCTGTAGCTAAAGACGTAAAATTAACAATATTCAAGAAAAGCTCTCAGTGCTTTGAATAAATCAAATATAAAGTTAAAAAGAATAGATATGAAATGAACTAAGGTAGAAATGTGCTCGCTTAGCAGATACCCTGTAGCTATAACATAAAAGTAATCAATGATTGACGCTTTAAGACTAAAGAAACTTAATAAATTTCAAATTTAATAATAATACAATTGAAATAAATTAAGCTGGTGGACTACACATACCCTGTAATTATAAATATGAAGTACTCAGAAGTAAATTAATTGTTAGACAGTGCTCGACTATTAGATACCATTAGCTGTGTGGGGAAGAACTCAATCAGAAATATATGCATAGGATTTAGTTTAATATAATATTACGCTCTTAATTCACTTCCAGGTCCCCCTGTCTTTCAATTTACTCTAAATTAATTACAGGGTATCTTCAGAAGTTTTCACAGTGCTTTAAGCAGCAACAGCTCTGCTAAATTATAAAGCTACAGGGTATGGCTGAACTCAGTCGAATTTCGATAATCAAATTGCCAAATACTCTTGCTTTCTATATATTCTTCTCTTTTCTTCCGCTCTCTCTCTCTCTCTCCCTCTCTTTCTCCCTCCCTCTCTCTCTCTATCTCGCTCTCCTTCTCTGATTCACTCTTTACTACCTGTAGAAGTCGTTCAGTAAATTAAAACGCTGCCGCGTCACATCAAGAAATTTAACGATCGTAGCAGGAAAAGCAATAAAAATCCGCTCAACTACAAGACAACAACAAGACGCGGACAGAGCTCATAAAAAGCAGCATAAAGTTCATAAAGTTGCTCGATTGTCAGTTTATCCAGCTTAATCCTTGTTGACAGCGAGAGTGGAAACCCGAAACGCCCCTTAACCCACTAACACCCCCCTTTTTGATAGCCATCTCAGCAGCTCAGTTGCGAATGCAGCGCCATCAAATGTGCAAATTTATGCACGAAATAATTTACACAAATTTGAGTTTTTTAGCTTTTCAATTAGCACGCATCGTGTTTGCATTTTTGGAGTGGGTAGAGAAGGGGAAAGTGGGGAGAGAGGGGGAATCTCTACTTAAGACAATTTTATGCTCTTTTAATGTGTTGCTGCGTTTTGGGTGGTCGAGAGATATTGGAAATAGGTGCGATTTCCAGCAAATGTGATCAAAAATCAATTTGCATTTTTATTGACTTGATTTGACTGCGTCAGAAGTCAGAAGACTGCAGAACTGGGCCTAGTCAGCGAACAAGGAGGAGGAGGAGGAGGAGTGTGAGAAGGGGGAGGGGGACACATGTTAGTCAGTTTGCAGTTGCTGGCCATGGTAATAAAATTTAAACGTTGCTTTTGTGCCATTCGCCACATTTGCCATCTTTGGTTTTTCTCTCTGTGTGTGTGTGTGTGTGCGTGTGTGTGTGTTTAAGCGCTTTTAAATATTTATGAGCCCATTTGTGGCATCGTTTTGCACCGTTCCACAAAAATTATGATTTTATGACGTTAATAAATTTAAATGTTGTGGGTTAAAGCTTTAGGCTCTTTAACTTGACCAAAAGAGCGCAATAAACACCTTGAGAGCCTTTTTCGACTTTTAATGACTTTTACAACCAATTTGAACGGGTGACAAATTTTAATAATTTTTATATTGCGGATTAAGCTACAGTTCAGTTTAAGTCGCAAGTTGTAGATTAAAGACTTTAAAATTATTATTCAATTTCTTTCTAAGAGAAATATTTTCATTTAATGACTTTTCTAACAAAGTTACACAGAATAAAGCTAAGGGTTTGTTTTAGGGCAACTAAAGGCAGCGTAAATTTAATATATTACAGAGAAGGCTTTAAGGAAGAGAGGGTGGCAGTTCAAGGTCACGTTAAGGGCTCAATGGCCAAATTGGAGCCAAGAGTCTCAGCACATCACTTACATATGGCCAAGACGCAAGGCGGGCTGAAATCAAGTTAACAAATGACAAATGCGGCTGTTGTGATCAGGCAGAGGTAGTGGAAGGGGGCGAAGGAAGGGAAAGGGGGAGGGAAAACGGGTGGGAAGAGGGGATGGGGTACACTGAACAGCATGATAAGCGTCAAAGGACGTGAAGCTCTGCCTGTGCCGCAGTTAAAGCCAAATACGCAGCAGATAGCAAAGGGAAGCATTCCAATGACAAACTGCAAAGCAATAGGAGAGGGAGAAGGAGAAGGAGCAGGAGAGGAAAGGCACAAGGAGTAGGGGTAGTTTTGGGGGAGAGTGTAGTGGAAGCTGGGACAACATCAAAGCAAAGCAAAAGGCAGCGAATGCTGCGGGCGGCATGCAAATTGAAATATGCCATCTGGAGCAAACCCGAAAAAACTCCAACTCCAAGTCCAAATCAAACTCAAACTTGAAGCCGAGCCTTAACTCGAAACGAACTCGAACCCGAACCCGAACCCGAACCTAGCACAACAAGCGAGTGGCGCAGCGGAAACAGAAACGGAAACGGAAACGCGCACAACGCATTTCATTTGCTGCCCAGCATGCGTAGGCGCAGAGAAGGGGGAGTAGTTCGAAGGGCAGAGGGGGTGAAGGGTGAGGGGGTACCCTTACTCCCCCTGGGTCGAGTGCACTTTGGCCTCTTCGAAAAATATGTCTTCAAGTGTCGTTCAGCTTGTGCCGCAGCAAAAAAAAAAAAAAAATAAAAAGAGCTTCTTGTAGAACTTGGAACCAAGGACAAGTCCATTTTCCATTTTTTACTTGCCTTGCCAAACAATTCACTGCCAATAGTTGATAGAGATGTGTGCGTGACACGAGTGTATGCAATCAATTTGAATAAGAAAAGAGATAAAACATGTTAAACATTTTCATTTTCATTTACCTATTTTATTTCTAATTTAGACTACTAAAAATATTTAAAATAAAAAAGAATGTTACTAAAATGAACAAATAGTCAAATTTTAAAATAAAATATAATAGTTTACATTTGAAAATAAAAATATTTAATAAAGTACAAATACAGTCGAACTTCGATAACTCAAATTTTTGTTCTAACTTCAACTGACTCGAGCGGCAATTAACTTAAAAAACGAATTCCATAAGTCGAAGTCTCCATAATTTGAACTGTTTCTTTGGATTGTGGATGGTGATTCTTGTCAAGAAACTTCGATTGTATAATTTTAAAACTTAGTAGTTGAAAATTCAATTTGTTATTTCAGCCTCCTCTGAATTGAATTCATTTACAATTCTCCCACCTCTAATGCTCATCTCCCGTTTCTAATGATTCTCGCATCTCTAGCTTATCGCTCGTGTCGTGACACGCCTGCCATTCACTCCATTTTTCATTCTCCATTCTTCATTCCTTATTCCTTATTCCCTACCCCAACCTACCCTCATCCCCCTCCCTCCACAATCTTTTGATATGCCGCGTGCTTTATTAAAATTTCATTGTTGTTGGTGGCGACGCGGCGTCGAAAAAGGAAGAAGGGAAAGAGGCGGAAGAGAAAGGGAAAGGGAAAGGGAGGAAGGGGAAGAGGCAAGTGCAAAGAGTCCCTTTGGGGGACAGGACTTTGTTATAAATTCCAATTCCTTTTGGCTTGCAGAAAAACGTGAAAAATGCGCCATGTAAATTATTTGAGCGTCTTGAACGCATTTTTTATTGTGCATGATAAATTTTTGATTGTAATTGGCTGTTGATTTATGGTCCAAAGCGGACACAGAATAGCAATAGGACCTTGTCTATGATAACAGTAGCTAGATAAGCCCCCCCCCCCCCTCTATGCTCCTATTCAATTTGTGGGGCGTGGTCATGGCTAATTAGACTGAAAACTTGAATTCGAATAGATAAAGTTAAAAAGATGGCTAAAGAATTTCAAATGCCTCGACCCATTGGCATTAAAACTAATCGGCGCATTTGCTGAAATCATCTATGCAACGATGCGTAACCTGAGCCACGCCCCTTTTGGCCACGCCCCGTTAGCCCACCCAAGCAGGAAGTGCAAGCAGATACTCGTACACTGAAAAAAAAGGGAATTTTTTTTCAAGAAAATTATAAGAGTAAAATCATATTTAAAAGATCTTTCTAATAAAAAGTAACTTCAAAATGAAGAAATTACTAAATAGTGTTTTTGCTAACCAGTCTTTTTTTACAGTGTACTTAGACCCTGTTTGGGGAGGTACAAAGTTTCATGACTAATTTAAAGATATTTCCAATAAAAAGTTTCTTCAAAATAAAGAAAATTACTAGAGGGTTTTTCACTGAACCAGTCTTTTTTTTTGCAGTGTATTTAGACCATGTTTGTGGATGTACAAAGTTTCATGACTAATTTAAAGATATTTCCAATAAAAAGTTTCTTCAAAATAAAGAAAATTACTAGAGGGTTTTTCACTGAACCAGTCTTTTTTTTTGCAGTGTATTTAGACCATGTTTGTGGATGTACAAAGTTTCATGACTAATTTAAAGATCTTTCCAATAAAAAGTTTCTTCAAAATAAAGAAAATTACTAGATGGTTTTTCACTGAACCAGTCTTTTTTTTTCAGTGTATTTAGACCCTGTTTGGGTAGGAACATTTCACGGCTAACATGGCGAAACCAACGCCACGCAGTCAAACACCATAAAGCTTTATGAAGAGTCGAGAATTCGAGGCCTGGAACTGATTTGGAGTCTCTGGTGAGTTGCCTCCCCCAAGTGGCAGATTTCGTAATGCTTTGTGAACGATTTCATGGTAATTTCACCGGGTTATAACAATTTACAAATTATGTAATCGAAATTTATTGGCCCCAGCATCGTTACGAAGCGACGCCAAAAACTTCAGGGCAAAAAGAAAAGAAAAAAAGAAACGAAGAAACGCAGAGCAAACGCAACAAAGTCAGAGATTCTCTATGTTATGGCGATTTGGATGGGTGGGCCACAAAGTGAAACACACAGGTGGCTTTGATGGGCAGCTGATGTGCACAACAACAACAACAACGATAACAACAACGAGAACAACAACAATTTGACTGCAGGCCAACGACGGCGACTTCTAAACTCGCCCGCCGAGATGTGGCCAGATAAAGCTCCAGATATAGCTGCGGGTTTAAATGAGTATGTCTAAGATTCAGTTGGGATAGACACAAACTCATGGCCGAGAACCAAGAAGCCAGCTAACAGTTGTAAGCTTAAGAAATTCCATTAATATTGCCGTTCCAATACCCTGTACGTATTGAAAAGTGTACAGCGGGTATGGCATACTTTGGGAACGTGTACAACAAAGCTTAATTTTAGTTAATTATAAAAAAAAATTGTACACTTGCAAAACAATTATTTAATGCTAATATTAATATCTATGTTTAGGAACATATTTCAAAGAAGTTTTCTCAGCTAAACTGCAACTTCAATCTTATGGCGATTTTCATCAATTAGATTAAGATTAGATTAGATTAAACTTATTTTACAAGGTATTTTGCTTTTTTTAAGATCAGCATATGACTTCAGTTTAGTATTAATGTGTCTTACAGGGTATCGTATATTTATCACTATCCATTTAAGATATTTAATGATATTCGATTTAAGATTTAACCAGCTGTTATCCGACCAATATTTTTTTAATCGTGTCTTAAGCTTACAGGGTATGTCTTAGTCGAGCACTTGTAATTAAGAAATTTGCAATAAAATTGAACAACATGTTTAGCTGTAAAATTAGCCGCTACTCCAATTGCCGCATAAATCAATTGTTCCAATTCAGCTCACAAATTTGTTCAAGTTTTTGCCACTTAACTTCCCACTCTATTTTGCTCTGTCTCTCTTTCTTGATCCCTAGCTCTCTCTCTCTCTCTCTCTCTCTGTTATCGCTGTCCAAGCAGCGTATCCCATTTGTTAGAGCACTTTTGCAAGTAAAGTCCAATAATACAGCCATTAAATGCCAACTACTTTGCCATCAAGTGCTTTAGTTTGGCATAAATCTGAAGCGCCTGGCAAAACTTTTCCAGCTTTTCCACATATTTTCCCACAAATCTGAAATCTTCTATTTTTTCTTCTTTTTAACCTCTCTCTTTCTCTCTCTCTCTTTATCTCTATCTTCTTTTGGATGCTCGTGTTATAGCTTTAATTAACGCCAACTTGTGATTGCTCCACACAGCGGCAGTTTGGGCCAAGTTCCGTTCGTCCCACAATTTGGCCAACAGGTGCACAGAACTTTCGACCAAATGCCATGACCATGCCCAACGCCCAGTCACCGCCCACATGGTGTCCACCCAGCTTCGTCCTGCATAGCAGAATTTAGTATACCCTGTGCTTATTTAAAACGGGGTATCATGATTTTGTTTTGTTGTATGTCAAACTCACAAACTATAAGAGCTAGAGGCTTCAAATTTGCTATGTAGGTTGTTATATCTCTTAGCCAAATAATGCTTATTATAAGTTTTGAATTTCACGTCATCTTCGCTCTTAATTATAATAAATAGGAAGTGCAAGAGCAATATAAAAGTTATAGTCTTGACCTTTGGCATACACAATAGGAACTCTAGTATAGATGTACCCTTGAAATTAAGCTCAGAAGTTATGCAAACAAGAATTTTGTATATTTGTCGATTGTCCACATATAGGACAGATTATAAATAAAGATCAACAGATATATAAAAAAAATATCATAGAGAGTTTTAAGGTGTGTATAAGTATTGGCGTATCTAAGAGTATCTAGGTGCAGGGTATCTCATAGTCGTGCTCACTCTAGTCTAGAGCTTTCTTACTTGTCTTATTTAATTTAGAGTCGTGGCGCATTCGCTGTCCTGCCCAGCACTTTCATGTTGTAATTTCCTAAAATTTACGAGTTTGCTTAGCCGGAACTCGAGAGAGGTTGGGAGTTAGGCAGGTAGCTAGGTAGTGTGTATGGTGGTGTAGGGGGCTATAGGGGGTGGTGGGTCGTTGGGTGGTTGGCGACTTGTGCTCTGCTTGGCTAGTTCAGTTGGCGTGGAGCCACCTTGCAGTTAGCCCGATTTACGGCCTGGTTATGTGGGGCTTAGTTCTAGGTTTAGGTTTAGGTTTAGGCCGCTTTGGTGGCCACTTGCCTGCCTCCTCGACTTGTCAGCTCCTCGTTTTTTCCCACCATATTTGCCTGCCTCTTTCTCCCTCTCGTGCCACTGCTTCGTTCCGTAAATGAGCAACTTTTTGCTGCTGTCTTTTATACACCTCCTGCTTTTTGGGCAATTCCGCATGCAGTTTATGACTGGGCAACAACAACAACAACAACAACAACAACAACTACCACTACAATAATAACAACAACAACTTACAACTCATGCAGCTGTTAGTTGCAAAAAGTTGTTCAAAATTATAACTACGCCCCGTGCAAACATTTTGAAATTGAGGCAGGTTGAATCCTCCACCCTCCCGCCCACTTCCTAATCCACCCCCTCTTATCAACCACTCGCCCCTCCCCTTTCACCCACTCTGCTGCTGGTCGGCATGTTTTGGGACAATTAGAGTGGGCTCATTGCCCATAAACTTATAGAATTCATGGGCCACGTTTCGCAGAACGCATTTCGGGTTGAGTTTACTTATTGCCAAGTGCAGCAGTTTATCCGGCCAACTTAGCCCACGTTTCATTAGCTGGGCTTACACAATGTGTAAGAAAGAGATGGGAAGGACTCTTGTTGAAAGGATACGCAGCGAGGATTGGATATCATCTACTTTTATGGCAGCACAATCTTGAGCCGGGTTATTAAATGCACATGAAACAAGCTACACTCACACACATATATGGCTATAATCCCAAGTGTATGGGATTAGCTAAATGATTGCGGAATTAAAAGACAATATTAAATAGCAATTCTCTATTACTTGAAACATTTGTTTTTACTATTTTTCTTTTCAATTTAAAGCAGCTGCCATTCAATTGAAAGAGCTTCACCTTTTTTCAAGTATCTAGTTTTATATATTTGATTTCTACATAGAACCAGATTTTTAACCTGATCTGAACTATAATTTTTAGCTAATTTAATGGTCGAAAACTCTTATCATTTCTCTTCGCTCTGATCTCAAATAGTCAATAGTAAAATGGCTTGAGATAGCTCAAACAATATAAAAGTGTCGATTATTGAAAATGATCTATATATGAGAAATATTGACTTTTTGGACTTTCAAAGAGCACAACTTTAATAAAACTCACCCGATTTCCATGAGGAATGTCTTATTTTTCATAATATTAGCCCTACTTTAAGTTTGCATTTAAATTTTTTGATTCTAAGACAATAATTTTTTTTTGAAAATTGTCGATTTTTACAGTGTTACCCCTTTAAATTTTTCGAAAATTTTGAAAAATTTTAAATTTCAAATTTATGCTTTTTATTGACTCCAGTTGATAAAATTAGGGTAAAAAAGCAGTTTTGAGCAACTTTACACTTTTTTTCATTAAAATCTAAGCTAAAAACTGCAAAATTGTCTCTGTACATAGAACACGGTACTCTTATGATTCGAATAGATGCGACAAATCTTGATGGATTTTCAAAAGGAATGCCCCTGCTCGCTTGGCTCGCCTACCCGTCGAGTGAGTTCGGCTGTTGATACTGATCAAGAATATATATACTTTATAGGGTCGGAGATGCTTCCTTCTGCCTGTTACATACATTTGACAAAACCAGTATACCCTTTTTGACCATTTCCAATGGGCACAGGGTATAAAAATAGTTTCAATTAAAATGTTAAATACTTTAAATGCAAAATCATTAAACATTGACTTATAACTTAATCCAAATCATTCGTTCGCTTGTTAAACAAATTGGTAATTTTTATTTTTTTTTTAACAATTATTTAGTTTTAAGATATATAGAAAGCAACCTATTCCTTGATATTTTGTATTTAAGAATTTATAAATTAATTTAATTTAAATAATAAAAGAACTGTCCATTTAATGTTGCCAGTTTCTTAGAGTATTTTATGACTTTGAGAGTCCAATAAAAATGAGCATTTAACGCAGAAACTGAGTCAACTTAAGATCGTTTATGTAAATGAAATTGAAACCAGTCTTATATGGTGCACAAATGCCATATTATAATACAATTGCCTGTGAGTACTAAAGATTAAATTCAATTACAAATAAATATTGTAGTGTTGTGTAAATATCTGTGTCGCTTCCTCGATTCGCGTGGCAAGTTGCATAAAATGTGAATGCCATTCGATATTCGTTTGGGCATTCGATAGTTGAATGATTGGCATTTTCATAATGAATACTTGTGTTGGATGAGTGTACTCACAGATTCATAGTGAGCGCCTGGCGGAGACTGCTTCCGTTATTCGAACACATGTTAACTGGGCCCAAAGGGGCTGACGGCGATCGCTGATCAGGTGAGAAGCTGTGGCGAAAATTGTTCAATTGTTGCCACGTTTTACAGTTTTTTTTTTGTTTTAAATTTATAGAGTCGAGTGAACAGCGATAGCCGCGCCCCCCTTTGGGTTTATTGCAGCGGCAACATGTTAATAATAATTAAACACATGCAAATGTGGATGAAATGGAAGCTGCAAGAAACGAAAAACAGCGGCCACATCAAATGCAATAATAATAAAACGAACTAATAATAAACCAACAGCAGATCCATAGTGCACTGAACCTGATTTCAAATAACACATGAAAAACAACCAGAGCTGCGATATAAAAGCTCGTCTCTCGCTCGCCCGCCTCGACAGTGCGACCAGTGATCGTGCCACAAACGGTGGCAGCGCACTTTAATTTCGGGATTAATCCATCAAACAATCAAGCACACTATGACACAAGTGAGTGATGGCAAAAAAAAAACAAACGAGATTCGGACAGTTGAAGTGCGATTTATATGAATAGGATGAACTTAAGAAAACGAAGGCTAAGAAATGAATCGTGAAGTGTTAAAAGAAATGGCATCTAACGGATGACAGTTAAGAATATCGATGTCACTCTAAAGAAGAGTTACAAATTCAAATATGTTCTCATTTGTATAATGCAGATTTAAACAAATGAGTCCGATTTCGATTAGGGAGCCTCTTGAACGAGTTTCAGAGATCCTTAATATATTTAGGTCTTTCATTACATTGGTCAGTTGAACTATGTCATATTCGGATATAGAATAATTTATACCTATGATTTAAGCTGGAAACAATTTGATGAATAATCCTTAAGAATATACAAATGTTAAAATAATTTGTTTGTATTAAATTGAGGAATTATGAAATTTAAAAGTGAATAACCTAAGTCACAGTGTTCTTTCCGTTATTTTAGAATAATTTGAGAAGCTCGTTCAAAGGGATAATTTGAATGACATTTTTCAATCACTCCCATTACCTTTAACTAATTTTCCCGTTTCTCTCAACCTTCCCTCTCTAGCTGCCCGCCCAACGCCTAATCACGTTGCTGCTGCTGCTGCTGACGACGACGCCGACGTCGCTGCGGGCTCGACGCATCTCCAGTCGACGGCTCGTGATCCACGTGCCCGTCAAAGTGAAGACGCATCATCACACGCACACCGTCTACAAGATGCTGCACGGCTCCGGAAATGGCGGTGGCGGTGGCGGTGGCATCAAGCAGACTATCTACAAGGTGGTGGGTTTCGACGAGGGCAAAGGAAGTCACGACGGTCACAGTCACAGTCACGGCAGTCACGGTCCGGCTCACAGTTATAGTCACAGTCACAGTCACGGCATGGACCATGGTGAGATAACGTATGAGGATAGACACGGCTGTGAGAGTGGCAAGCTGATGATGCCAATGGGACATCGGGACATGCTGTTCAATCATTACGCCCGCCACGACCAGGAGGAATCGGAGGCGACGGACTATGCCGAGGAGCAGGATGAGTTCATTGATGTCAGGGATGCCTGGTTGTGAATAAAGTCGTGTGAAAACGTTGCCGATTAATTATAAAATTCCAGCCAAATTCCCCTCCAGCTGAAAAGTCGCTGCATTTGCATTGCGACTCAAAGTAATTACAAAATTGTTGAAGCCGTGTCGACTTCAACTCCTCTATCCACTTGCTAGGCCAAAGAATTCCTGGCACAGAAGCCATGTCTGGTATGAAGTTGTCTCCTTGTCGAAATCGAAATTCGAATCGGAGTCTCTCTCTGTCTTTTCTTTTTCTTCTCTGACTGCCAAATTCGGATTTCGCTTGCCGTAATTGGGGAGTCGGCAGTGGGGAACGGTAGGTGGCGAAAGCACTAACGACTGCGGTCAGTCGCGCACTTGAACCTCAGCATAAAATATTTGCATAGCTCTTGACTAAAGTCCAAAAGTCCATGGCAGCATATTTTGAGTAAACAATTAAAAGTAACAAAAGGCAATGAATGCATCCGAAAACAATTGAGAAATTGTAGTTAGTAGTTATAGTATAAAATTGGGAAATTCAATTAAAAATACTATAGAATATTAGGAGTTTTAATTAGAGAATGAATGAAAATATAATTATGTATTCACTTATGTATTTGAATATGGGAAGTAATTCTACAAATATTGAGAATTCAACTGAAAATTTGACTTCGTTTGGATATAAGTTTATTATTAAGACTGGCGCGACTAGCAGAATAAGGACTTCAATAGTATTCGAAATGTGTCTATGGAAATCGATGAATGATTTATCAGAAAACTAGGAATGTTAAAAGGAATTTTATAAGGAAAGCCTTTCGAAAATATATTTATCTTTCGTCGACTGGTGTCTGCCTTGAAATACTTTGAACTTAAGAAGCAGAGCAGCCGCTGCTCTCAGAGCCACTGTGTGCCCACCGCTGCTGTAGAGCTCAATTGCCGAATTCGGCTGCCCATCGCTGCCTTAAACAATTTACACGAATTAAGTGACCAAGTGAGAGTTTGGCTACTGTGCAAAAATCCCATTGCAACTGACCCGTCATCAATTAAAAATGTCAGCGAAACGAGTTTCAAGTTCCAAGAGTAGGGACTTTATTTGAAGTGGATCAGCTACGGTTGACAAAAGTTGGATTGATCGCTCAAGCTCAGAGAGAGACAGAGAGAGAGAGAGAGAGTGAGAGAGAGAGAGAGAGAGAGAGACAGAAGATGGAAAGCCAGTCACAGGTGGCAATGTCGAGTGCCGCTCGCTGAGCTGAGCACGAAAAATAATTTGCGTTTAATTGAAGGCGACAGACAGCGTTTCAGGGGGCGGTACATGATGATGAATGTGTCGCCTCAATGGCTGTGTGTCTCACTGTCTCACTGTCCACTTGCCTCAATTCGTTGCATGCCCCACGGGTGGCCGACTAACGTTGAAACAGGCAAAACAGTTCATGGCGCCAGTTGTTCAACTGCTGCGGGCCAACTCGGCTCAGCTCTGATATGAATGTGGCTATTTAAAGGCATTTAGACGGTAATGACATTTAAGTCTACAACAAGCGCAAAACCACGATAATCCAGAGAAGAGAGAGAGAGAGAGAGAGAGCGAGAGAATTCACTGAGCTGCTTACGTATGGACATGGAGACAAGAGACAGCGACAGAGAAGTAGACAGAGAAGTAGACAGACATTCTCTGATGAGTTGAGCTCTGGGCTTTGTCCATCAATGGAAACGGTTATTACAATTTTTAAGCCGTTGCGCACACATATTTGCCCAGGAGGCTAACAACGTTTTGGCCAAATCAAAAGCACAGGTACACATAAAAAGTACAAAGTAAAAAGCAAATAAAAAAGGCAGAAACAAAGCAATAAAAAAAAAAAAGAGTCTATAAACTTACTTTATATAGATCTTTGAGCTTGTTGCCTGCACATACAGGACTAAAGTAAAGTAAAGTAAAGTAAAGTAAAGTAAAGTAAAGTAAACTATAGTAAAGTAAACCCAATTTGTGTATCCTGTCGCTTGACCATTGGCCAGTTTTGGCCATTCAATCGCATTCATTCATTCGCCTGGCCTGCGGTCTAAATAAACCTATTGATTTTGGGCCAAAATGGCTTTTGTGCTCAGCCTCGGAGTTGAGGGCAAAACCAACCAAATATGCCTCGGAACTGGCACATTTCCATGAAGAGCTCAACATTGTTTTACTCTCGACATTGGAGTATGCAGCGGGTATATTCGACTTTCAATGAACCCAGTAATGTTTTCTAAACTGACTTTTAAACTGAGCTGATAAAGCAATGAATAGTACTGAAAATTCTGAAGTTCATTGAAGATTAAAACTCTCAGTAAAAACTTGTGTTAAGCAACAACAAAGTTGTTCATACTAAAAGTTATTGTTCCTATAACAGCTATATTATATAGTCAGAAAATTTGGTCAGGCAGTCCCAAATATACAATCTGTGAGTTTGATTCTTATCTTCAGAAATAACAAAAAAAGGTTTCCATACAAAGCAATTTCCTTAAATCTGACCCACTTATAAATTTTTCTCAGTTTCGTTGTGTGAAAATTTCAGCTTTCTAGGTTTAACCGTTTGGCCTACACGTTGATATGTCAGTCAGTCAGGCTAAAGAATTTTATATATATCTATATAGATATATAAGATATAACCGAATTTGACCCTCTTATAAATTTTTCTCAGTTTCGTTGTGTGAAAATTTCAGCTTTCTAGATTTAACCGTTTGGCCTACACGTTGATATGTCAGTCAGTCAGGCTAAAGAGTTTTATATATATCTATATAGATATATTAGATATAATACTCTTATTCAACTTTTTTCCCTGAACTTTGACACCGAATTTAACCCACATATAAAATTGTCTCAGTTTTGTTGTGTGAAAATTTCAGCTTTTTAGGTTTAACCGTTTGGCCTACACGTTGTTAGCTCAGTCAGTCAGTCAGGAAAAGGAGTTTTATGAACATATATATATAGATTAGATATAATACTCTTATTCAACTTTATTCAAACCAGCAACTTGTACTGAAGAGCCCATTTAAAAGTCGCCGAGCTTCGACTGATTTCATGTTATAAGTTTCATTTTGTTTTGTAATTGAATTGAGTAGGCCAGTGTCCAGAAAAAGCTGGTCAGCACTGCGCAGCTTGTTTACCCTTTGTCTGGTCTTTGATATTTCATACAACAATTTGAATGTCTGCTGGCCGCTTTGCTTAATTGGTTTCATTAGGTGGCTTATAGAGTGGCTTATATAGAGTGGCATCCACTTACCGTTTTTCCGTTTGCCAGCGCGTAGAATGCCAAAAAATCGACGTTCCTGAGAGCCAACAGAGGAGCGAGCTGAAAAAAAGAGAGCAGACGAAAAAAGCAAAAAGTTGCATAAATGTGGCAAATTGGAAACTTTAAAGAAGACTCAATGAACAAAGTTGTTTTTTGCTCTTGCTGTTGGCCACTTAGAGTAACAGAGTAACACGTGTCGTATACGCAATAATCAGATTGTAGTAGGAGAAAGCAGAAAGTGGAAGTAGCTGGAATAGATGAAGTCCATGGCCCAGTGGGATGGCAAAATGACAAGCAAATTTACAGAGCAAAAGGTAAAAGTTTGAAGGGAAAATGTTGGAGTGTTGAATTTGACTAGGGTACTAATTTTCAGGCCATTAAGCGAAAGAGAGAGAAAGAAAGAGAGAGAGAGAGAGAGAGAGAGAGAGAATGGGAGTAAAGGTGAGAATTTTAAATTAAATGGACACAACTTTTATTGAATTGAGTAGATTGAGAGGCAGCAACCAGGCAACAACGAGTGGCAGCCACAACATTGAAACATGTGGAGAGCCGGAAACGGAAGCGCATTACTCAGCGTCTGCTTCTTCTTCTTCGTGTTGTTGTTGTTGTTGTTGTTGTTGTTGTTGTTGCCCACAGCAGGTTTACACGCAAGCCTGTAGTGATTGCTTTGCCAGCGGAAGCAGCTAGAGAAAAGACGTGGAGAAATTAGAGGACTGTGGGCCCAGGGAGGGGGCAAGTGTGCAAGTGGTATCACCAATCAAAGGCTGCACGCTCTGTGTCAAAGGACTTTTGCCTGGCTAAAGTTTGGGCAGGCGAAAAGTTTTTGATTTCATGATATATTTATGGCCATCGCCTTCCGCAGGCTCCGTTGGGTAATAAACTTTTGCCTGGAAAGTGTCCTGAAAAGGCTGCGGCTTACGGGTTCAATTTTTCTGCTCTTTGCGGCACGCTTTAAAGTTCTGCCACCAAGATTAAGCCACAAATCAGTCGCAATCCGAAGCACGCTGCGTATACGTAATGTGCGCACCAAAATGTAATGAAAACCTGATGTTGACGATGATGATGACGATGATGACGTTGATGATGATGATGATGACGATGTTGTTGCTGGGAAAGCACAATGCTTATTTAGTGGTCCAAGCGCGGTCGGTGGCATGCCACGCTGTGTGGCATGCTCCGACTATTTACTCTGCTGCACGCTTAATGCAGTGCCCAAGGGATCAAGAATGTAGCTCTAAAACAACTCCTCCTTTTCTACTATTAAACTATTTATTTATTTATTATTTAAAGCCATTGAAATCACATTAAAGTCTTTTTCAATTGAAAAATTCAATTTGTTTTCCAACTCTGTCCACTCTTTCCCTTGACACTTTTTTAAAAACTTCAAACCCCTCTTACTTTCCGAAAACTCATTCGATATTCTTGCGGATTGTCAATTTGTTCACCTATTGGCCTCAAAATTGATTCTGCATCAAATTTGTATTTATTTTAAAAGTTTAAATCTTTTCCAAGACTCCCAAATAGCCAAGTTTCCTCAGCTTAGTCAAGTTTTAAACCTTCAACTTATGCAATTCTGTGCCTGAACCAATTGCGAATTATAATAAATATTATGATTGCACTGATTTATTTAATGGTATCTCCTTTGTTCTGTTTCATTAATTATGTCAAGCAATGAAATTATCAGATAATCCAGTTGCAAACACACACACAGATACACAGAGGGAGGGAGAGAGGTAGGGTGGGAGGGAGACGGACACAACAATGTGGCAAGCGTTTACCTGCAGCAGATGATGGCGATTGAAATTGGAATTGTGTGCCACGCTAATGGAAAAATCGCTTGGGCATAAAATCAATTAAATATTAAATAAACGCTATCAGCAAATAGCAATTTCCCCCCACCCCCCTTGCCCCTCCACTTTCCCCCCCGTTCCGTCGGCAAGTGAAATGCAAACAGAAATTGTGCTGCGTTCGTGGAACTCGACAAAGTTTATGAGGCAGCGTAATCCTGGCAATTATGAGAACTGAAGCTGAAGCTTCGACTCGATTCCTGGCGCAAACATTATCTCAATATTGTATGGCGAAGTGCATGAAATGAACCAATAAGCAATGCTGAGCACCAACTGGACCCAGTTAACTGAAAGCCAACCGAAACGTGCTGCTGCATGTGGCATGCAAAATTCATACGACTATATGCAAAGATTTTCAGCAGCATCCCCATGTGAATGGGAGATGTGTGTGAGTTTAAGGGTGAATGCTTGGCAAAAAGACTAATTATGTATTCATTAAAATGGCAAATGCCAACAAGAACAACCTCAAACTCAAACTCAAACTCAAACTCAAACTCGGTCTCGTTTCATGAAATATTCTCAAAAAAAATAAATAAATAAATGAAATCAAATGCAGCTGCTCTTCAGAGTTCAGGGCTAAGGGAAGGGAATAAAATGAGAGTTAGGGAACATGATATGATTTTGCATAATGGCAGACAGATTTGTGTATTCAGATTTTGATTAAAATGTTACCGAGTTTATTTATGTACAGGCAAATTTCGTGTGTGCCATTTGCAAATTTGTGTAATTCACTTGGATGAATGTGTAGAATACGAGTTTTCTCTTCCAGAAAGCATATGCGGAAAAAACATTAATCTAAGTAAAATTTCTGGATTTTTAAATTATTACAAGTTGAAGAAATTCAAGACCTTTAAGTTATTCAACGACTACTTTATTCGATTTTTAACGACAAAAGACACTCATCGAATAAAATTAAAGAGTATTTCTTATTGTTTGCTCGTCGACGAAGAAGAAGCCGACATGCAGGCGCCAAATTGCTAAACGGAAAGACCTAGGTGAACAAAGTAAAAATGATTATGCACTTTTTTCAATTGTATGAACAATTTTATTCAAAGCTTGCAACTTAAATCTATAATTAATTAAATCTATAAAAAAGTGCTGTCATTATTATTGTTCTTGTTGTTGTTGTTGTTGTTGTTGAAATTGTCATTAAAGATTCAACCAAAATCTTCTTCTATTAGTAAGAGAAGACGCCAAAGACGGACTTGAAGAATCGATAGATGGGCTTGGGAATCTCCACGGCGAAGAGAACGGCGCCATCTTCATTTGCCTCCGTCGATTGGGCGGAACGTTGTTGAGTCGCAGGATGCACCAAATGGAGGCTCCTATAGATCTCGTTGATTTGATTGGGCAGAGGATTCGATTTATCCTTGTTCTTCTTATGGGTCGGGGCATAAACGACGGGTTGGAGCAGCAGTTGTGAGTTCTGGAAGGGCTCCTCGATCTTGGCATCGGAACTAGGCGACTTGGTGTCTTCACTTGGATGGGGCTTTGAATTGCCAGTGAGCGGAACAGTTGGACTTTCTCCCTTGCCGGCTTGCGGTCGGATGTGCAGAAAGATGTGGCCAATTAAAACCAGACCTTGCTGATTATCCGCCGGCTCGGAGCCCGAAGGAGCACGTCCTTCATTTACGTAGTACGTAGGATAAGCATCCGCATCCGAATAATGTGGTTTGTAGTTGTAGAGCTGTTCATCCTCATCGTTCCACGTGCTCTTGTTATACTTGTGATTCGAGTTATAGCTATGGCCGGGTTTCCAGAAGGGAATGGGCAGCAGCGGAAGTGGATAGAAGGTAGGAGTGCCATAGACATGACCCTTGTCCCCAGTCGAAGGGTGACCCGAGGCGCCATGTTTGTTCGAGTGATAGTTATGATTGTTGTTGTTGTTGTGGTGTCCTTTGTTGCCTCCTCCTCCTCCTCCTCCCGTATGCTTATTGCCATGTCCGTGCGATCCCGAACCTCCTTCGGGCACAAGGCCAACGAAGGGTGGCGGGGGGAAGGGGAACAGCGCTGGCTTGTAATAGATATGTTCGTGTGTGTGTGTGTGCTTCGTGGGTTTCTCGGTGGAATTACTGGTGCCATTGCCGGACGTATCCTCGTCGACAATGTAGAAGTAATCCGGGTTACCCACTTTGATCCGAGGCTCGGCTTGTGCCGGATTTAGCACCTGGTTCTCACTACCTTCCAATTTGACAGCCACTTGCTCCGTATTTTCACTCGTGTTTGCGCTTTCTTTGGGTTCTTGGGGAATCTTGGACTGTACGGGTTTGGCTTGGATTGCAGGTGTTTCTATTTTGGGCAGTGTTTCCAGCGTTGGCTGTTCAGGAGCTGCTTCCACCTTGGAGATCAGATTGGGCAGCTTTGGTTGTACTTTATGAACAGGAGCGGCTTCTTTTTTGGGAACTTGTTCCTTTTCTACAGGAGCTGCTTCTATCTGGGGTATCACATTGGGAAGTTGTTCCTGCTTGGGTTGTTCCTTCTCTACAGGAGCTGCTTCTTTCTTGGAGATCACATTGGGCAGCTTGGGTTGAATCTTATGAACTGGAGCTGCTTCTTTCTTGGAGATCACATTGGAAAGTTGTTCCTTTTCTACAGGAGCTGCTTCTATCTGGGGTATCACATTGGAAAGTGGTTCCTGCTTGGGTTGTTCCTTCTCTACAGGAGCTGCTTCTTTCTTGGAGATCACATTGGGCAGCTTGGGTTGAGTCTTATGAACTGGAGCTGCTTCTTTTTTGGGTATCCCAATAGGAAGTTGTTCCTTTTCTACAGGAGCTGCTTCTATCTGGGGTATCACATTGGAAAGTGGTTCCTGCTTGGGTTGTTCCTTCTCTACAGGAGCTGCTTCCACCTTGGAGATCACATTGGTGGTTCCTGCTTGGGTTGTTCCTTCTCTACAGGAGCTGCTTCTTTCTTGGAAATCACATTGGGAAGCTTTTCTCTCTCCCCATGAGCTACTTCATCCTTGGGAAGCTTTGGCTGTTTCTTCTGCACAGTGAATGCTGCTACCTTTGAGATCACATTTGCTTGTACCTTTTGAACTGGAGCTGCTTCTCCATCGACAATCACAACGGGAAGTGGAGCTACTTCCTGGCTGGACTCAAAATTAGAAGCTGTATCTTGATTTGGAGCTGCTTCTACATTCGTTATTATTTGAGGAACCTTTGACTTCACCAGTTGAGGAACCTTTGACTTCACCAGTTGAGGATCCTTTGGTGCCTCCTGCTCGACTGCCACAAAGGACACTGAAGCTTCCTGCTTCGCGGGCTGAGCGGCATTTAAAGCCACTTCGGAGTTCACATTTTCCTGCTCCACCACAACTGGCACTTCATTGGAGTCCTTGGGCAGCTCCGACTGAATCTCCTTAAAATGTTGCTTTTCCAAAGGACTCTCAGGATTCTTAATGGTGCTCGCCTGGCTGGCAATCGCCAGTAGCAGAAGAACCGCAAATCGTAGAGAATTCTTTGGATAGAGCACAGCAATTAGATGACTGTTGACCAGGTTAAGGAAACTACAAAGACTGAAACTCACCATGTTGAGGGTTTCAGTTGCACAATTGAACTGTGTCTCAATTGAGAATCCAAACAACTATTTATACGAAACGGGGACAAAGGTCATGAGGTCTTATCGGCAGAAATATATATGCCAACATTCCAATGCCATTAGATCATCGCCAGTTGTATGATAAGAATCCTCGGGGCACTTACGACTCATATCATCAGGTTTTCTATTTTCTATTTTCTATTTTCTTTTCTTTTTCCTGCTCGTAATTCTTGTTGCCTTTTGTTCACTTAAAAGGGCGCCAATGGCAGAAATATTGGATAAGCTGAAATTGCACTTAAGTTCTATCGCCGACAGTGCCTGCTGCATGTTTGTGCCCCATTGTTGTTGTTGTGTTTAACGTGCAACATGAAAATGCCATTGTTTTGAAGCGCAGCAAAACGCGAAATCTATGAATCGTCTTTTTGTATGGCTTTTTTTCTGCTTTTTTTCTCCGACAGCCCAAATCCAAGTGCAAAAGACTGTCAACTGTAAGGAGAGGTTTCAGCACGGAAAGGGGAGTGAAAAGGGAGGGAAAGGGGAATTGTGGCAGTTCATACGCCCGCATAAGAAGTGCACATCAGTGCCATATGCCGGATTGCTTTATCCAGGGACTTTGTCATCATTTGCCTCTCACCTGACGCATCTCCGACCAGCTGAGCACCTGGTCATTGACATGATAAACTAGTGAGTGGGTAAGGGGGGAGTTCATGTCAAGGGGCAATCGATCTCGTGCTGGGCTTGGTAATTGAATTGCCTCCGAATGTGCTGTGGAATTTTGTGCCCAACTCCCAATTGATTGAAGTTTACGTTTACGAATTGAAGGATTTGCAACTGACAGCGAATTCAAAAGGGAATTTCTAAAACAATTGGAAAAACTATGGGACAGTTTTTTCAGTTTGTATGTTTAAAATGTGATATATACATAAATTTAGTTTCCTATCGAAATTTCTAGTGGATGTTAGTGAAGTAAATTAGTAAGTAAAGTAAATAAAATTTAAGTAGAAAGCTATATATTATCTTAACATTTTATAGCTGTATTTAATATATTTAAAAATAATAATTTAATATTGTACAATACTTAAAAGTGCTGACAACTGAAAATTAGGCACTCAACAGTTTGCAAATTCAAAGAGCAGCCAAAAACAAAAAATAACACAGCTCATTTCAGCAGTGCAGTAAAAACAACGATTCAAGGATTACAACGTGTTTTTTTTTTTATATATATTTATTATTTTTTTTCTTTTGCCTTGGAGCAAACTCGACAGCTGCCACAGAATCAAATTGTTTTGCGCAGCGGCAGATGAGCTGTTGAAATTGCAAGTGCGGCACTTGCTCAATTTTTCATGAGCCTCCCACAAGTCAAGTCGTTCAGGAGGAACAAAAAAAAAGCAACTTCAAGTGGAATGCGGCACAGAAAACCACGAAGTGAGAATACCCTTTAGGAAAACAAGAGATTGTCATAGGAATTTGAAGAGCAAATCAGTGAATTATTATACATTTTTAAACATAGTTTTATTGACATGTCATATTTTATAGATTTCAAAATAATCATCAAGTGGAATGCGGCACAGAAAACCACGAAGTGAGAATACCCTTTAGGAAAACAAGAGATTGTCATAGGAATTTGAAGAGCAAATCAGTGAATTATTATACATTTTGAAACATAGTTTTATTGACATGTCATATTTTATAGATTTCAAAATAATCATCAAGTGGAATGCGGCACAGAAAACCACGAAGTGAGAATACCCTTTAGGAAAACAAGAGATTGTCATAGGAATTTGAAGAGCAAATCAGTGAATTATTATACATTTTGAAACATAGTTTTATTGACATGTTATATTTTATAGATTTCAAAATAAATTAAATACATTGAATAAAAATACCTAAAGGTCAGCAATGGAGTATGCCTATATAACTACAGTCGAACTCACCATAATTCAAAGAAAAAGTTCCAATTATGGAGACTTCGAATTATGAAATTAATTGTTTATAAAGTGTATTAACTCTATTGCCAGTCGATTTAGTTAGAGTTAGAGAAAATTCGAGTTATAGAAGTTCGAGTTTTGAAAAGTTGACTGTATGTAAGCTTGTCAGCTAATAGACCCCATTCGTGTGGGGTATAATCAACGATATCGGCTGAGCTGCAACCCACACACAAATTGAAGCTCAACGTGAAATCTGTGAAAAGGTGAAATTAGCCAGCAACATCCTCGGCCTCGTCTCCTTCTCCTTCTCCTTCTCCTCATCCTCCAACCGCCCAGCAACATTCTGAGCTCATCCGCATCGTGGCCAGACAATGAGGCGAGTTGCGGCCCTTGACTCGAGCGAATCGCAAGCGCACAGAAATGTATGTAAATAAATGGTCAAGGCAGGCAAAAAAACAACAACAACAGACAGACAGACAGACAGACAGACAGACAGTCTCAGATTCAGAGCTGAGGCAGCTGAAGTTGGAGCCCAAGGCCAAGGCAGCAGCCGCATCCAATGTGGAGTCAACAGCGATAACAGAAGACGCAATGCAACGTGTAGCACGGCAGTCGCCTCCAACTCCAACTCCAACTCGAGACGAGCTTCACTTTGATACTCGTTAACCAAAAATTACAAAAGTATTATCACTTTGTGTTAGCATATGTAACAGGCAGCTGTGTTCATAGAAATAGCAGTGCAGATGACCTGGACTTTTAAGAGTGATAAATCCTATTCTTATTCAAAACAATGTGATAGGATGCCCTATCGAAAAGGATTATGCAAAAAAAAACCGTTATATATTTTCGCTTTTGTTGAACTGCTATTTCAATGAACACAGCTGTATATTCTTCTGATGAACAACCCAGACTTCATCTGTGTGGACATGACTAAAGAACAAGTTTTAAATTTTAGCTAGTCTGTCATTTTGTTGAATTACAGTACATATCTTGGAGTTAGCCGAATCAGTTGATTGGATCATGAAATTTCCATAGTAATGATCGATTTAGTCAATATAGTTTTGATGTTTTACAAGATATGTTAAAATAAATAATAAATAAAAAAAATACATAGCTGTCTTGGAAACAATCGGTAGGAAATATATTTATAGGTTTAAAGAAAACCTTGTTTTTCCCGAGATATCTCAACCAATTTCCAAGATTCCATATTTGTTATTGTCTTTTACTTAAGGACCAAGTTATATTTAAATAGGACTATTATATCATATAGCAGTGAATGGAAGAAGTCAATCAAATCAAAAAATGATCATAAAATGATATGATATTTCATTAATAATATGAAATAAATACTTTTAATTTTATTATTTTCGATATTTGGTGACCAAGTTTTCTTAAAATAGGACTATTAAGCCATATAGCAACCAAGGGAAATAGTCTGTCAAAAAGGATATTAAAATGATATAATATTTCTTTAATAATATCCAATTAATATTACTAATTTTATTAATGGTTTGTTGTCAAGTATTTCACTGTCGAGCTCGCTTAACTCTAGCGTTCTTAGTTATTCATGTTCTTTTCTTATTTTTTTCGGATTTCAGCCGCACTTTTTTATTTTGGGTGTGTGCGGCGATAAGATCACTGTGTGTGTATGTGTGTTTGTTTGTGTGTGTCTGTGGCATCTGCAGCAGGTGTTTTGCTCTCAGGCTGCAACACAATATGGGCAACGAGTTGGCCCCCAAAAAAAAAAACTGGCCAAGTTTATCTGCACATAATTCACACGGCCGCCTTTGGGGGCACAGGCAGATGGCGATGTCGATGGCGCTGATGATTGACTCACTGTATCTGCACTCGTAAAGAGTTGTTCGTGTGAATATGAAAGAGTCATATGAATACACTCACACACACACACACTCATACAATGCAAATTCGCAGTTCAAACATGTGCCACACGTTCAACGTTATCATATCCGCATCAGTGGCCAGCACATTGCCATCAAGATGCCTCCCCCTGCCCCGTTCCACACACACCCCCTCTCCCCTCTCCCACCCCCTCAACTCGTGGCTCGTCAACGTTTAGAATTCAAAACATTTCAGACAAATTGGCGTCGCTTTCAGGCAACGTGTGACAAAATGCAATGCAAACAGAAAGCAGAAAACGGAAAACAGACCAAAGGAGTTTCCTACCAATTCCGCTCCCTCCAAACCCCCCTCTCTCTTTATATGTGTTTCAACTGGACAATGCAACGAGTGTACACAAAGTGCCCTTCTTCAATTTATGCCAAAACGTTGCCCAGGCGACGTTGACGACGTCATTTGCTTTGGTGATGACGCCGAGTTGAGTTTGGAACTGGTTGGAGGTGTCGCTTTATATGCAATAAATAAGATGCAGGCACAGGACAGAGACAGCAAGAGCAACAGGAGAGGGACAGGGACAGCTCAGCCTGTGGGAAAAATGTTAACGAGCCAAGTGGCCTCCTAAGAGGGCCAAGACGACTTGGGGGAAGGGGGGGAAGACTTAACTGCAATATGCGGCACTATGGGCAACATTTAACTAAATATTTGCTTAACATGCAATAAAATTCTAGAAGAGCAAAATATTTAAAGAATTTAAGAAAAGATAGTAAAATTTAAGTAAAAAATAAAATATTAAAGAAAACAAACAAACTTAAAAAAATAATTAATAAACAAAAAATTAAGAAAATAAAATTAAATTACCCCATGGATATTTTAATAAATTATATTCAATTTAAATTCGTTTAGCAAAAAAAATAGATACATATTTTACAGCACAAGTGAGATAGATAGATATTCTATTAACTTTCGATCACAACACTAAGCAATCAACACTTTCTAACACTAATCGCCTAGCAACACTTGAAAATGACTACAAAAGATACATTTCTCGCATGAGAGTTTCACTTGATGAAACTAATTGAAATATATCTGCATAAGTTTAAACTTGGCATTAAGTTGTTGCTGTTATCTGTTATAATATGAACCACGAAAAGATAGATGGCAAATTGTGTGTGTGTGTGTGTGTGTGTGTGAAGAGTCTTGGCAACAAAACACTTGACACTTATTTACAGCAATTAAACGCTCGTTTGCCATCGTCCACAATGGAACAATGGGAGCACATGTAGTTACCAGAAGGCATACAAGTTGGATAGATGTGCTTATGACACAGTCCCCCCTCTATTACCCCCACTTTGCCCCCTTTGACCCCTTTGCCCCTTCAGTGGCAGGCAGAAGATTCAGAAGATGCAACAACAGAGGCGCCACAAGCCGTGTTCGTGTTGTTCATTCATGAGGCAAGAGCTGTGACCCATTTTTCGTACACTGCACACAATTGCAACAAAGTTGTCCATACATATATTCCCATTCCCATTCCCATTCCCATTCCCATTCCCGTTTCTTCTTGTTGTTTGTCTAAATGTTTGCCTATATATGGCAGAGACAGCTATATAAATATGTGAGCAGCTTTTAACACCTCGTCTCAGTCTGAGTCTCTCAAGTGGCAGTGGCAGACAGACTGAGTCCGATTTCGTCTCCATCTCCCTCTCCCTCTCCCGTCTCCAACTCCGTCTCCATCTCCATCTCCGAGTCCAAGTCCCAGCGGGCACACGTGTTTTTTTCACGTTCCACTGATGGCAAACAAAAGCCTCGGGCAATTTGTTGTTGTTGCCCCCAAGACCCAAAACGCAGCTTTGTAAATATGAAATTTAGCTGAGATACTTTTCCAATAACAACCAAAGATCCTTACAGCTGTCTCTCTCTCTCTCTCTCTCTCTCCCTTTATATGCCATTTTCAATTAAGCGAAATTAAAAATTTATTACCAGCCATGGCCAAAAGAAAACAAAGCCAACTTGCGGGCATTAACAGGCAACAAAACACAAACGTGGGCAAATAGAGAAGCTTGGGGTAAAAATATAAAAAAATATAAAAAAAAGTAAGGAGTGCTGTTTATGTTTTCATTAAAAAAAGAAGAAGACAAATTAACTGAGGATGGGAACAAGTGCGTTGGTGGATGATTGAGCTGCTGGCTGTAAAGGGAAAGTGGGCAAAGAGGTGTGGGTCAAAGGGCAGGCGCAAAGGGATCCGGTTAGACCATCCGTTACATTATTATTTGCGTTGAAGTTTTAATCATTGAAATGACATTGACAGCCTGACAGCCTGACAGACAGACAGACAGACAGACGACAACAACAACAACACAAAAGTTCAACAGGCCAACAAAAATGTGGAAGGGAAATAAGAGAGGAAAAGCGTATAAGGGGGATTCCCCTTTATAACTGCCCTTTATTGAGGGGGGAGCTGCCATGAACAAAGTCCAAAATATTTATGAGGTTTAAGTGATTATTGAATTTAATATGCGGCTCGAATTCGCTAAAGTTTTGCCAATTCGCATTCAAAAAGTTATTAATGATCGTAACTTTATGAATAATAACGAATTGCCAAAAAAGGCAAGAAATTTGAATTTAAAAATGCATCAAACCATTACAGTTCAATTAAAAATATTAAAATTGTATTTGTAAATAAATGGAATATTTTTAAATAAATTGAAAAACATGAGTTTAATCAGCAATGAGTCTGATAAGTATTGTTATCAAGTTTTTTTTTACAAATACTCAAAGGGAGACCTTAATGAACATTAATATTTACGTGAATAAATTAAACTTATTATTAACTTTTTATTGAAGAATTTGACAAGCTAAAAAGAAACCTTAAAAATGCAAACAATAAAACACAAAATAAATAAATTTTGTTTGTTAAAATTCGAATTCTAAATTCTTCTAATTTGTAATCAATTTTGCACTTGAGTAGAAAGCAAGTTATATAGAAAGATAAGCTTAAATCTATGAGAGTAAATGCCATTTAAAGTTGACAACATTCTATTATTCTTTCTATAATTAAATTTATATTGAGATAGGTCGAACGTTACATCTATATTCAAGTCTACAATTTAGAAGCTTTAAAGACTTAGAAGAAGATCTTCTTTATGCTATAAAATGAGGCACATAATAGATTTAAATCGTTAATGCCATAAACAGCACAAACATCATTAATCACAATTGAGGCTTGTTCTAGTTAATATCGAGACACAGATTAACTTAAAAGCTTCGGTTTTGCGGTGACGTCTGTGTCGTGTTCTTGTATTTTTTGTAGGTTAAAGTTTCAACCGAAATCACTTTTTAATTGACAAACCTTTTTCAACACCTTTCTCTGGCTTCCTTCCTTCGCCGGCTCTTTCTTCTCTTTCTCCTTCCCTTTCCCTTTGCTCTTCCCTCTTCAACAGACGTTCAGTGGTTGTTACAGTGGCTGTTGTAATTCAATTAGCATAACGAACATTTATGTGTGCAACTTTAACTTGCGCATAAGTTTTCTTCAATTAAAACTTTTGACAACTCGCCGCACACTCACACATACACACACAGCAACACACACACGCACACACACACACTTGAGAGCACTCGTATGTAGATTAATTTTTTTTTTTTTTGGATTTTTTATTTCTGCCATAAATTTGAATTAATTTGATTTACTTTTGTGCTGAGGCCAACACAACTTTTCGACTTTCCACATTTTGCGAGTACATTTTAAGTAAATACAATTTTCCCTCCTCGCACTAATAACACACTTCCGCTACGCCACAACAATGGCGGCTTCGTTGACTTCCGCTTACCACACACACACACGCACACACACACACACGCACACACACGCACACTCACCGCCTGAGCTTTGCCGGTAAAAAATTACGTTATTTCGCAGCACGTTTTTGTTTGCTTTTTTATATGATTTTTATTATATTTTTTTCTTCAATTTTTTACTTTTGCTTTCTTTACACGTTTTTTGTTGCTGTTGCTGTTGTTGTTGTTGTTGTTGTTTTTCAACAAAAGTCGCAGTTCAACGTACGCAGGATCAGCCGGCGTACTTAATACTCGCATTTGTATCTTTAGGCGTAAATATTTGTATCTGTATCTGTGACTGTGACTGTGACTGTGACTCTGGCCAAAATAGTAACTGCAAGTTGCGCGCTTCGAAGCAACCGCTAACGACAACAAACGCCGACTGAACAAAACGTTGTTTGCAAACTGTTGAAAAATCGCACGGAAAATCGTATAATGAAAACAGCGGCAACACACGAAGCTGGCAACACACGAAGTTGCCGCAGCAGCAGCAGCAGCAGCAGCCGAAGCGCCAAGAGCATCGACAACAAATGTATCTCGCAGATACAAGCAGCAGTAGAAGAAGCAGAAGACGAAGATGGGGAACAGAAACAACAGCAACAACAGCATCATCCAAATGTTGCCAGTGGGGAATGTTGCTGCATGCCACAAACGTGCGCATGAGAAAATGTTGCTGAGCGTGTGTTGCCGTTGTTACTTTTTGTTGCCAGCAACGTTGCTGTTGTTGTTGCTGTTGTTGCTGTTGCAGCGTTCTGTTCTTTTCTTTTTTACTCGTTTTAGGCGGGAAAATATGTGTGCCGCTTTTGTTGTTGTTGTCGTTGTTGTTGTCGTTGTTGTTAGCCCAGTACTGAAAGACTGAGAGCAATTTATGGGTTTGTGCTCCTTTCTGTCCGTTAAAACAGCTTAATTTCAGAGACTAAAAGAGTTGAGGCAACCAACTTTGATAGCAACATTTTAAGTATATAGTTGAAGTTTGTTTTGAATTTAGTGATGCCTTTGGAAATGGAAAAAAATAATGATATGAGCAATTTTTAAACTATGCAGTATAAATTTGACAAAGGAAAATTGTGCAATGATCCGAACGTTCATGAAAAGTTTCATATCGATCGCTTAATAATCAAGAAAGATCATTGAGATTAGTTACATTACAATACAATATTTATAGTATTTTTTTAGAACTTATAGTTTTTATTGTAGTGATAGTATTTCTAGTATTTCTAATTTTTATAGTATTTCTAGTATTTCTAATGTATCTAGTATTTTTAGTATTTATAGTAATCATTGTAATCATATTATTCATAGTATTCATAGTATTTATAGTAATTATAGTATTTTTAATATTTTTTTACTTTTAGTATTTTTAGTATTTATAGAATTTATAGTATATTTAGTATTTTTAGTATAGTATAGGATTTTAAATATTTTTAGTATTTATTTATATAGTAGTTGTTGATTAATTTGAAATCAAGAAATCGAAAGACTTAAGATGCTGGGTACTGGGCATCTGTCAGTCGAGCAACTCGACTGTAGCGTTCTTACCTGTTGTTGTTGGTTGTAAAGAGCGTGTAGCTTGTAGCTTAGCCAAGTTGCAGCATGTAGCAGTGATTATTTTGTCAATTGCAGTGACACAAAGGCATCTATCTACCAATCTATCTATCTATCTATGTTGCTTTGTATCTGTATCTGTATCTGTATCTGTATCTATCGGCACTAATGCCACGGCTATTATTCCGTTGTTATTCCTTTGCCTGTGTCAAACAGAATTGCAGCCGTGGCAAAAGTAAAAAAGAGCGGTGGGAAGGGGGGAAGGGATGGGGGGTGGGGTTACACTTACACAAAGTGAGCTTAAGTAGTTGCAACTTTGAGTGTTGCCACATGAACAAGAAAAACAGAGAGAGAAAAAAACACAAACTCTCAAAGAATTCCATGGACAAAGCGAACTTTGTGACACAACAACTCAAACATTGCAATTGCAATTGGAAAGTGCAATTAATTTGTGAAATGGTTATCAACATTTTTGTTGCATTATCATTGAATATTCATGCAACTGATTAGCTGATAAGCTGCAGCCTGCTGTTAATAATTTCAATTCATAAACACTGCCAAACTAACAATAACAATAACAATAACAATTGTGGAGTAGTCACAAATTGAATTGTTCACTGGGTTGTGAATAAAACATGCAAATTAAATTTTCATAAAATACTCACGCATATTTCATTAAAGCAATTATAAAGTGAATACACTCACACACACTCACACACACACACACACACACACAGACATATACATATGTATATACTTAAAGGGTTTCAGCCACAAATTGAAATGCATTTAAATAAAACGTTTTGAGGCTGACAACCGCAACACCACAACAACAACAACAACAACAAATATAGTTTTATAGTAAAACCAAGTTTAAAAAAAATTCTTTTGTTATTGTCAATAGTTTGAATACCCTATAATAATTAAGTAGGGGTAAAAGAGAATATAAGAAAGTTAAAAGAAACTAAGAAAAAAAACTTGAGATTGTCAAGGGAAAGATAAATAGGGGGTGAAGAGCAGCGAAAGAGGAGGGAAAAAGATAAATAAGGGGGGAGGAGAATAAAAAAGGAGGATCTAAAAGGGAAAGTTCAGCATCGAACATTTTAATATTGCAATTAATCAATTCGGAGTAACAGAATGTAGTTTAAAAAAACTGTACAACTACAGGGTATCTGCCAGTCTGTCACTCCCGCAACACACATTGTCACTTGTCAGGCGATTGCTTTAAACTTCATTTTTAAACCGATTCACACTTCACCTTTTGGCCAAGTGTAAAACGTATGAAATAAGCGAAAATCATTTGAAGTGCGTTTTTTATTTTTCATTTGGCCTCGAGGTGCAACCCGCAGCAACTCTACAGCAACAGCAGCAACTCTACAACAACAGCAGCAACTCTACAGCAACAGCAGCAACTCTGCCATCAAAATGCTGGTAATTAAGCGCAATGCAGTAGGAGAGGAATAAAAATGAAATAGAAGCGAATTTCACAACAAATTAAAATGGAATTTAAAAATGAATATAACAAAAGTGGCGCGTGGGCGTTAAAAGGGGCGTGGCTGCGTAGAAAACTCCGTTGCGATTAAGCCAACAGCGGGCGGAATTCAAACAAGTGTTGCCCCGGCCACAAAAGCAAAAGGAAACAGGCAGAAAGAGGGAAAGGGTGTGAAAGGAAGAAGAAGAAGGCAAATGCTTAAAGCTGCCAGAGTCTAGAAAGCAACTTCCGTTGTTGCTGTCACTAAAAAAGCAATAAGACTAGCTGAAAGTTGCCCTTAATTGGATTAATCGGGCAGAGAAATAGGATATCTAATATTGGGATATCTAAATAGAATATCTAAGAATCTTTAATATGAGCTTTTAGATATTAAGAGAGATTGATATAGATATAAAAAGAGAAATAGACAAAATCATTGTATATCCAATCTGTAGAGCTTAAAGCTTTTTATAACTTCTAATGTGCTTTAAAAGTTTAATTTCAAATGTTATATTTCAAGCAGAGCTTTAAGAGATAGAGAGAATGAATCAAAGAAGGGTAAAGAAAAATACAACTAAATTCTGTAGGGGTCGCAGAGATAGAGAACGAAGCTCAAAGTTTGGCAATCTTTTTCAGCTCAAAAGCTCCTAAACCTTTATAAAAGCAACTTACAAGCTTAATGTGCTTTAAAAGCTTTCCTCCATTTATGTGTTAAGCTTTAGGGCAGCTGAACTTTATTTTCCTGTATATTTTGTGCTTTTATTTCGGATGCTTAATCAAATTTGCAGCAAGTGTCATTTCGATTTATGGACGGGACAAAATCAACTTGTCGCCTGGCTCCCCCAAAAAGTATGCAATGAAATTTTGCAGAGTTGCTAACAGACGCCACGCCCCTCTCTCCACCTCTCAGCTTCCCAACGCCCACGCAGCACGGAACAAAACGTTGCGTACAAGAAGAACAACAAATTTCTTTATAATTCACAAAGGAAATGCCAAGCTCAAGGAGTAAAGTGAACACAAAAACATATACGCACACACATACACACACACACACACACACACACATATATATTCATAGAAACACACACACACCCAGACACTTAAGCAAAATATGTAGTCCAAATGTGACAGAAACATGTGTATGCTCAGCTGCTGCTCCGTCTTCAACTTCTTCTACTCTCTCTCTCTCTCTCTCTCTCTCCCCCCTTTCCCTTTCCCACTCCTACTCCAGCTTCTGCCCTCTTACGACTTGGCAGCTACAAAAGGAGCAACCAAAGGATTACAAACATGGACGAGAAGCAACGTGAAGAGCAGGACGACGTTGTGGAACTCTGACTGTAATTCGTGCGTTTCTAATACGCAACGTTGTACGCGTTGTCGTTGCTGAAGCTGCTGCTGCTGTTACACTCAGAGAAAAGTAGGGGCATTCCTTTTGAAAATCCATCAAGATTTGTCGAATCTATTCGAATCATAAGAGTACCGTGTTCTATGTACAGAGACAATTTTGCAGTTTTTAGCATAGATTTTAAAGAAAATAAAGTGGAAAGTTGCTCAAAACTGCTTTTTTACCCTAATTTTATCAACTGGAGTCAATAAAAAGCATAAATTTAAAATTTAAAAATTTTGAAAATTTTACAAAAATGTAAAGGGGTAACACTGTAAAAATCGACAATTTTTGAAAAAAAAATTGTTTGTCTCAGAATCAAAAAATTTAAATGCAAACCAAAAGTTGGGCTAATATTATGAAAAATAAGACATTCCTCATGGAAATCGGGTGAGTTTTATTAAAGTTGTGCTCTTTGAAAGTCCAAAAAGTCAATATTTCTCATATTTAGATCATTTTCAATAATCGACACTTTTATATTGTTTGAGGTATCTCAAGCAATTTCACTATTGACAGAATCGTACTTGTTTCATCATATATATTTCAAAAAAATAAAATAAAATCAAAAATAAGTGAAGTGTAGTTTTTCCAAGTGTCTTGCCACATACATCATAAGAAGCGTTTTGGCCTCGGGGCAACGTCAACAGCAAGGAACAAGGAGCAAGGAAGACGACACCGTTTTGTCCTGACCTTGATTGCGTTTGCAGTCGACTGACTTACAACACACAAAGTTTCGCCTTTTGCGAAAACGCATAAAATGTATTTAACACACAATTTATGTCTGCACGAGGCGTTCGAAATTTACAGGCCACAGGCAACAGAATTGAGAGAAGACGCAGCACGTTTACTCGGGTTTATTTTATTAGCGTCGCCATCGTCGTCGTCCTGGACTAGCAACTGTATGAGTCCGTGTCAGGATCCTGGTCCTGGGTTCCGCTTCCTCTTGCTCGTCTTTGTTTGCCATTTGTTCTAGACAGGAAATTGGCCCGTGGGGCCATCAAGCAAAAATCATATGTTTTATACATGCCAAAAGTTGCACAGCAACAACAACAACAACAACATCGTGTGTGTATAGCGCAAAAAAAGTTTAATAGACTTTACTTTAATATTACCAGATTCCCGTTTCTTTCTCATTTTTTATGTATTTTTTTTACTGGCTGCACAAAGTTTTTTATTTGGATTTTATGGCATTTTGTAAGCCAAGTTAGCAGGCTGGCCAACAAAATAAAAACAAAGTTATTAAAACCAAAAGTTAAAGGGCGCGTTTTTATTTTTTGCTTCTTTTAAAATGATCTTGTGGCGGTCTGGCAACACTGCAACTGTCGGGAAAATACCAAAACCTCAACTATCGATAGTTCCAAATTCGATATACAATATCAATACTCAGTTCTGCTAGAAATCTGATCTCGATAACAGCCCTGAATTTACTTGAAGTGACAAATAATTAAATAAACCTAATTAGGAATCAAATCTATAAGTTGTGGCGCCATCTAGCGGCGTTCACAAATTGTTGCAAGTTTTTTAAACACTTAAGTGAAGTCTTGACAAGAAACTCTCTCATTCCCCGTTCAACTTTTGCTCATATCAAGGGACAAACTTGTTTAAAACTTAAAAAAAAAAAAAGCTGCACACAATTATGTGTAGACTCTGAAAAATGCCAAATGTTTCTCACATGTCACAAGACTCAAAAAACTGAGAAAAAAAAAAAAAAAAGAAACAGAAAGGAAAACTTTTAATTTTCCGCAAATGCTTTGCCAGAGAGAAAGAGACCCTTTTCTTAACAAGAACTTTTCAATTTTAATTAAATGGCAACCACAGACTCTTAAATTCTCTGCTTTCTCTACTACTACTAACGACTCGACGTTTCCCCAACGATTCTCTAACTCTATTTCCATTTTCCATCTCTCTATGGCTTTTGTTGCTTTTGGGGGCTTGGAAACAGGAAACGTGTCTGGCTCTGTGGCTAAGGAAAAACTTTCCAGTCCGCCTTTTACAATGAAGCTCAATTAGTTAAAGGCAGCGCGCGCGTTTCTCAATCAAAGGCCGAAAAAAAAAAAATATACGGCCCACAAATCGTGCATTATTATTTGTTTGTTTGGGCCTGGCTTATCAGCTGAGCCCTGGGCCCAAAAAAGACCAAAAAACCAGACGCAGATCGGATCATCCGCTCCAGCACAGTGGGACAAAAACAAGCATGCAGTTTAAACATAGATTGCCCATAAATGATTAACTATTTATTCAATTTCGAGTGTTTGAAATAGAAGCTCTTATTTTTGTATTTTTTTCTAATTTGTTTAAATTTGGATGGATTTGGTCCCAGCGTGCATAGTTAGTGGCAGGCGTAGGGGCAATTGCAGTCACGCATCTCACGATTGCGCTATTATATTCTCACCTTATGATGACTGACTCGGAGCCTGAACTTGCAGCTAAAACTGAAGTTGCCAAAGTCGAAAAGCTGAAGCTCGCAAGGCAATTGAAAAGCCGCAAACAATAATTGCAGTTGCCGTGGCTCAGGCCAAAAAATAAAACAATTGCAAAGAGAATTGCAAAGAGAACGACTAACAGCTACCCTATTCTTGATTACTTCATTAGCAAACAGAAACTACAGCTAAATAATGTAGATAATAACAATCCAAAAAGAATCTTTCCTTTTGTAGAGAATTGTTTAACTTTTGAATTTACTAACCAATTGTTTTTTGAAATTCTTCCAACACACTGCGAACATAATAATCTTTCTGTAAACTGAGAATCAAGTTAATCAAATTTATATATTTTATCTATGAAGCAGAGAAAACAGGCATCACTTTAAATATAGATTCATTTTTATAATTATAGCTTAAACATTTCTTTAAATTTTTCAACAATGTGAAGCAAACTTCCTGTCAATTCATTATAAATATATTTTAAATACAATTTTCTTTGATTCATCAATTGGATTAAATTACCTTTTATTTTATTATATCTTTAAATTTTTTGTATATAAATAAAGTTTTTATTAGGTTACCAATTCCGTATACACTCTCAATATTCTTAATCTTATTCGTATTATTTTTTTACAGGGTATTCAAACCGCAGCAATTTCAGCACTGTGGCTCATCCTGTTTCTTCTTTAACCCAAAGAAGACGCGGGGGACGCAGAGCGCGAATTAGGCAAATTGTGTGCAATTTTTGTGAGTTCTCCTTGCATTCTTCTGCAGGGGCTAAAGGCAGCAAAGTGGCGGGGGGGGGGGGTTAAAGGGGAGAAGGGGAGAAGGGGAGTCAAGCAACTCGATTGATTGTCTTTGCTCGTTGCTTTGGCTGTTTTTATTTTTATTTGTATTTTTTGTTAAATGCTGCAAATGTAAATGTAACTGTGTTAAGATTCATAACCTGCTTGCAACTGCCACGCGAGTTCACGAGTTCAGTTGCACTTGTGTGTCATCTGCTGCCTCTTGTCCCCCCTTTCAATGCA
Organism: Drosophila rellima; assembly: GCA_035043635.1. Classification (NCBI taxonomy): domain Eukaryota; kingdom Metazoa; phylum Arthropoda; class Insecta; order Diptera; family Drosophilidae; genus Drosophila; species Drosophila rellima. Next base: position 3,467,723 of record JAWNMV010000529.1, read on the forward strand.
TTCTCTATTCCCCTTAGCCATTTTGAGCAGCAGGACGAGAACGACAACAACAACAACGAGACTCTGGCTGAAGCACCTTCATTAACATACCAGCTGCAGGAAAAAAAAAAGGGGCCACAACAACACACAGACACTGCTTAGCCATGGGCGGGGAAGTGGAAGGGGGTAGCGAATTGTGGGTAAGGAATTTTAGCTTCATGGCTTGGAATTTGCTGTAATCCGATACAATTTAGCGGCTTAAAGCTTCTGCCTGCTTGACGCTCAAGTTTCTCCTCATCATCATCTTTTGCTGCTGCTTCTGCCGTTGCTATTTCCTACTCATCCTTTCCCCCATTCAACTGCTTCTCCTTTTTTATCACCTCCTCCTCCTTCTTCTGCTTCTATCAAGCACTCCGAGTTTCGCAGTCAGGCACGCGCTTGTTTCTTTCTTTTTATCCGCCCTCGCTTTTGTCTTTCCAGCAGGAGGAGTGTTCACTGTAGAACAGCTTGTTTTGTGGGGAGCGTAACGTAGTCTCCCCTGAATGCTGAATGGTGATTAGATGCCACTTCAAAGGCCTCACAAGCATTTACATTTAAAGCGAAAACTTGATAGTTAATGCCAAACGCGAATCCGTCGAAGGTCACAAGTAAAAGTTCAAGAGATTTGCACTGGCAATCAAAAAATGTTGTTATTACTGAGTTTGTGTTTAGTAATGTGGGTAAAAGTATCTATGTGTGTGCCTATGTATCTGAGCTCAAGTATCTATTGTTTTAGATACCACAAGTTCCTATAGACTCACTGATAGATACTTTAGATACTAAAATTATCTATAGATACTCTGAGATGTGGAGCTCAGTGATAGTATCTTTACTTAAGTGCAATTGCATATATGTAAAGATACAGATACTTCTACTTGCTGAAGAACAAACTGAGTAGATACTATCTATAGATACTCCAAAATATTGAGCTCAGTGAAAGTATCTTCAATTAAGTACAATCGCAATTATGTAAAGATACAGATACTTGCTGAAGAACAAACTGAATAAATACTAAAATTATCTATAGATACTCTGAGATGTGGAGCTCAGTGATAGTATCTTTACTGAAGTGCAATTGCATATATGTAAAGATACAGATAGTTCAACTTGCTTCTACCTAAAATAGTTTTGCAGATACAACAAATAAAAATATTGATGAGTTGAATTTAGTTTGAAAAGCGAACTAGTTTTTTTTGGAAGCTTGCTTTACTTGAGTACTTATAAATGGATATATTTGAAACTGCTCTTATATTTCACAAAGTAGATCCAAAGATACTTCAATGCAAGCTACAAAGTTAAAATACAACAAGTTACAAAATAGAAACTCTTAAAAAAATTCTTCTGAAATTCTATATTCAAATAGATACTTTCGATAAAACTCGTAGCATTTGCCGCAGAGACTAAAGTGAGAAGTACAAGTATCTTTACATAAGGATTTACCAGCTGTTGTGGGTGGTTTCATAAATTCCATGGGGTCAACTTGAATGCCTCCGGTTCAAAGGGGAGGAGAGAGAAGAACAGAACGCACATCTGTGCTCATGAAAAATGCCACGAAATCCGCTTTGCTCGGTGCTTCCTGTTTCGTTGTAGCTGGTAGCACTCAGAAAACAGAAATCCAACAAGGAAAATTATCAAAAATAAAACCAGGAAAAGGAGAAACGGACAGACAGTCGAAAAGACAGACAGTCGAAAAGACAGACAGACAGACAGACGAAGATACAAAATGCATGTTGCAAAAAGAAAAAGGAATCTAAACAATTTTTGCTTACAACTTGGCGCAGGCAGCTCGAAAAAGGATTACATAATATATGAGAGAGTAAAGAGTAAAAGGGGTAGAGGGAAGAGAGGAGAGAGAAGTGGGAAGAGAAAGTGGGCGAAAATATTGCGGTGTTTGGTAATTGTTTTTCTACGACACGTAACCAAATCCAGAGCCATTTAGCTGCAATGTTGAATTCCCGGCGAGGGTGCATAATTATGAAGGATTTACAGGACTTTACAGGACTTTTACAGGACTTAACAGAGCTGCAGTTAGCTTCACTCTGGGTCTCTGGAGCGTTAATCTACACCTGGTCGTTAACCAAATTGACTGCTGCCAACAAATTTTCCCCTCCACATTTATTTTTCACTTTTTCCACTCGACGATCCATTAAATTGTAATTTTTCTTCTTTTTTTTTTCATTGCCCACATTTTATTCAATTTAATATGAAAACTGCGACTTGTTGTTGTTGTTGTTGTTGGAAATCCACCCACTGTGTTTCAATGGGCTTTGAGTTGCCTGAGTTTCGGGTCAGAGTTCAACATGCAAATAAAATTCAAATATTTGCCTGATTGGTTTAGTTGCAGTTGGTTTCGAAATACGTACATATCTTTGTATGAATATGAATATGAATATGAATATGAATATGAGTGTACTCACACTCGTACTTATTTCAAAGTTTATTTGCTGCTGCCGGCATAGATAAATGCATATGAAATATGTATTTATCTAATGTTGGCCAAGGCAAATGCACAAAGGCCAAATGGCATTGTGTGAGCATTGGCCAAGACGAAAACATATTTAAACATCGGTCAACTGTGCACATAACTCTATATGACGAACATATTTGTTATATTTAAGACTGCTTTCTTTTGATGAAATTAAGCATAAGATGTGAATCTATCTTTGAAATATTCACAAGTTATGAGGTTGAAATACCAAAACACTTTGGTAAAATTATTAAAATTCCACGAAGAGTTTCTAGACTTATTTGTATTGTTAGATTCTAAATTTAGATTTATTTAATTTAAGCTATTGTCTATATCAATTGTTGGCATGACATATTCTCTGTATATGATATTTGAAACAAGAATATTTTTCATTTCCATCTTTTATTTGCTAATTTTCAGCTCAAGTTTATACTGGTAATTAGAATTATCAATAATAAATTGGACTTTTAATAAATAAGGAAATTATGTACTTTTTTTATCTTAATTCCTAGGGCTCAAGTTTCTTTATTATGGATCTTCCATACATTGAATTTAATCATATTTCCTATTTGATTTACAAATTTGAACAGCTTAAAGTTAATATTAAAAATTACTGTATTTCCCTTGAAGTTAATCAATATTTCCTGTTTAAATGATATCCCGTAATCATAACTTGGGCTGTATTAAAATAAAACATCAGCCCTAGGGCTTAAAATAAGGATGACACCTGCAGCCAAACCAAGTGTCAAACGACACTTAAATGAAGTACGTTCGAATTCCCCTACTTCCCAGTTGAGTATGTACATAAAATCAATATACCATCAATTGGCAAAGCATTTTTCAGGCTTCGTCACAAAGTAAAGCTGTCATTTTTTTTATTTTCAATTAAATTATCAAAGTTACGGAGCAAAGAGCGAATCGACACTTGAAGAAGCTCCGTCGCTGGCAGTGGTGAATTCAGCACGTGCTGTCGTCATGTGACGAGGGACAGCAAAGGGAGGATGAAGGAGGCAGAGGGAAAGAGTGGGGAATTGCTGTGACGTTGGCTTCCATATCCAGTTTGGATTGGACGGAGAGAGGGACAAAGGGAACAGCCTGTTACCTTCACCTTGGCTGCAATTAATTCTGGTAACATAATCTTCACTTACAGGTTTATATGACACTAAATCAGTGCGGCATCAGGCGGCAGTGTTGCCCCAAATTGAGGGGCTGCCTTTTCAGCTAGTATACGATGTGGGCGTGGCCCTCAATTATGGGCCAGGCTAACATATAAGACACTGTGTGTGTGTGTGTGTGTGTGTGTTTGTCCCAGGACAACGAAATTTAACGCTTTCTGCGCTAAATTTAATTAGTTCCATTTTAAGTTGAAACGCAATACAACGAACGGCAGTCAAAACATAAAGCACAAGACAATAACGAGCGATGAGGAATTCTTTCCGCATATTTGCACGCCAGCCGATAATTATCGCTGGAAATTCGGTCAGAGGTTGGCCAAACCAAACCAAAAACCAAGCGATCCAAAAAATAAAATAGAAAATTATCTTGCACATGCCGAAGATTGTATACCCTTACAAGATGCTGTATTCAATTTTCCATGGCAGAAAATTTCAAATATTACATATCATAAATTCTTACAGATCATTTAAAAATTCTCGAGTAAATTTCGAATTTTTCATTTTAAGAGTTGATTTTCAACCGATCGCTCCTAAGTCAGCTAAGTTATATAGTGGCCTGATTCTTAGAAAATTTGTACATTTTGGTGGACTGTAGTTGTAGTTAAGCTATGGCTTGATTTTGAAGCTATAGCTCCCTTCTTAACTATATGATATAATATAGTCTGATTTGAATTAAATCTAGTCAAAATGCATCAGACAAAAAGAAATGATTACACTGCAAGGATTGGCTCTGATATCTTAAAAAGCGAAAAAAACAATAAAAAAAATGTTCAGCTTATGGTTGATTTTTTATCTACCTTTCTTTAAAGCAGCTGTTTCCGATTTGACCCGCTCCGACATTGATATATGTATATATATCAAATGACGACTTCATTGCGACTTCTTTAATGTGTTACACATTTCGTGACAAAATTAAAATACCCACTCCAAGGCATTAAAGACACCAATAACAACAAGATCAAGAAGAAGAAGAGCAACTACAACAACAACAACAACAACTACAACAATAAGGAACTTGCCACAAATACCCAAGGCACGTTCACGTTCTCTTCATCTGCATGCGGCGATTGTTTTGTGAAACCTTTAAACACCTGATATGCAGCTACACACGAGCACAGTGGAGCAAGCAGGGGACAAGCAGTGGGGCAAGCAGTCGGAGGGACAGTGGAACATGGTGGTGGCGCAGGTGGAGGATCTTTACCCTTTGCCTTTACCTTTGCCTTTACCTTTGCCTTTACCTTTACCTTAACATGGCACAATGCACACGCACATTCATTTGGCCAATTCATTTTCACTTTTGCCCCCATCGCAGGCAGCGATGCCAAAAATAGGATCACAAATCACGAGACGGTGATAATTCACTGTGATTTGTCGATTACGTGACTTTTGGGTGCAACTGTTAACATACATTGTGAATAAAACTATGAAAGTAATAAGGAATCCAGAAAAAAACGATTTGTAATTTTTCAAATTTGTTATTCAATTTCCGAGAACTTAAAAAAATTCATTTTAGTTTTGAAAATTTTACTTTTCTTTTGATTGATTCTAAAATTTATTCAAAAATAATATATATTCAAGTCGAATATTCTTGATTTTAGAAACCGATCCTTATGAACCTTAATTCCTTTCCCTTTGTCTATCATTTTCTTAAGAAAATTCTTAACTGTTTGTTTTCAATAAAACATAGATTTAATTACAATTTCAAGATTATATAATTCTATTTTCATCGATGGGTTTTAAGCGGCATTAGTTTTATAATTAAATCATTACTATTTTTATTTATGCCATTTAATTAAAATATGACTTAATCTATTAATGATTTGTCATGGAAATCGCGACTTTTCTTTGGTGTTAAGGTCACTGGAGTGGAGTGTGAATTCAGTGATTTTTCCAGGTGTGATCCAATCGATAACCGATGAATGCAACACCGCCCGCTGTGTGGGTAACAACAACAATAATAACAACAACAACAAGGAAATTTCTTTTCTTTGGAGTTGAATGCAACGCGTCAATTCGCTTAGCTTTTCGACATGTTGAGCATGTGATGAAGATTAAGTAGAAAATAATTACAAGCTCGGTTCGAAGCGATCGCGATTGCTTTGTGATATGGTCGGCGAGTGTGTGAAAGGTGTGTGTGAGAGGTGTGTGTGAGAGGTGTGTGTGTGTGTGTGTGCGAGTGTGTGTATAATTACTTAAATGGCTATGTCAAAGCGGTGACAGGACGGCGTCATCGCAACTGTCTGTGGATTCGTCAGTGAATTCGTCAGTGAATTCGTCAGTGGATTCGTCAGTGGACTCGTCAGTGGATTCGTCAGTCCGTCATTGAGTCGATCATCAATCGTGCGAACTTTTCAGATTCAATGACTCGCCCACTTGCAACAACAACAGCAACAACAACAGCAACAACAACAGCAACAACAACAGCAACAACAACAACAACAAGTCGAGTAGAAACACGTTATTGGTTAATATCACTGCCACATGCGGCATAAGGCACCGAAAATCACTGCAGTTTTACCTGTTCTCACAGCCTGCACATAAATCGCAAAAATAAAAAGGGCCAAATCAGCGTGTAAAGATATACAAAAGGATGAGCATAAGCCCAGAACGAAAGAGAGAGAGAGAGGGAGGGAGGGAGGTAGGGAGGGAGAGGGAGAAATCCCCACGGTACGCCATAAATTTTAAAGTAATTTTCTCTTGGCCTCGCATAATTTATGGGAAAATATTAAGCTGGCCCAAATAGTTAGTCACTTGCCCCACGCTTCATACTCTTGAGGCCACTTCTAGTTTTCATATTGATACCAAAATTGAGCAATTAAATTAATGTGTCATGATAGACGAGTTCTATAAACAAATCAAAAGTAAAAGCTGTTTAGAAGCTGGAGAAAAAAAAAAATAATAAAGAACTTTCGCACAGCAATTTACAATTTACTTGCCCACTTTTGTGGTATTTGGCCAGCGTTGAGTTATTGGTCTGCGAACCAGGAGAAGAAGTTGTAGCCAAAGTCGGAGCCTGGTCAGAAGTGCATATGTGTGTGTGTGTGTGTGTGTGTGTGTGTGTTTGGAGCAACAGGTCACGATTATCTGCATACGCAGCCGCCAATAATTTCAAAATTGGCGCACTTAAACGCAGTTTGGGCATTCCAAAAGAGAGAGAGAGGGAGATAGAGAGAGAGGGGAAGGAAAAAGAGGGCTATATAATTTGAAAGTTATTTTGTTGGCTCGAATCGGTTCGATAAAAGTTATTGAGCAATATGCTGATCTGTAAAATCATAAATAAAAATATTGGTACTTAGTCTCTCCTCTCTCTTTCTCACTCTGTCTTTCTCTCTCTCTCACTCTTGAACGGTCTGTGAACTCTCCTCCTTTGGCATTTCGATAACTTTTATGTTATTAGGTGAGAGAGTTGGTTTCAGGCCACAATTGCCTCCACCTCCACCTCCACCTCTTCTCCTTCTCCTGCTCTTTTTAGCTGGATTTTTATAAGTTGCCAGCGCCTCTGGCTTAACGATTGATAAAGTCTTTTTATTTACAAGCTGATAATGATGGTGTAGGCGATCAATTCTTTTTTCTTTTTTTTTGCTCTCTCTCTTCTTTCTTGTAATTTATGAGCAATTTGTGGAGTCAAGTAAAGACACTGAGGGCAGCAGATTCTGTAGATTGTTTAAGTTGTTGTTTAAGCCGCTTTATCAACTGAACTATTTTGTAACATTGATAAGAGACAGAGAGTGAGATAGAGAGTGAGTGAGTGAGCCCAAGAGGAAACTCGTAAAAAAATGTCACAACAAAATGTTGAACTCATTTTGATACGCATATCGTTACCAAGTCGCTTTACGATGCACATAAAACATGCAACTTGATGGCGTTGCGACAAACAGAAGACTCAAGACACGAACTACCATAATAACAAGAATGCCTAGCCAAAAGTGTCAACAGACAGAGAGACAGACAGACAGACCCTCTCCCTCTCTCTCTCTCTCTCTCGTATGCCTAAGCCGATTAGTAGAGGACAGGGCTAAAGAGAGAAAGAAAAAAACAACAACATAAAAATGTTGCTGGCCCCGCGAAAGATGCGGCGATCTACTAGAAGCGTATTAAGTGTGCGCCGGAATGAGAGAGAGAGAGAGAGAGGGAGAGAAAGAGAGGGAAGGGCTATGCGGTGTCGATGTCAACTTTTGTAGCTGCCTCTGCTGATGAGTGCCATTAACATCAAATTACCACAAGTCAAAGTCATGTTGACCAAAAAAAAAAACAAAAGAGAACCCAGAAAGAGCCCAAGTGAAGGTGGAAAGGCAAAGGAATCAGCGACAGTTAGCTCAAAAGTTATGGCACAACAAATAAAACGAAACCACGAACCACAATGAGCCACCACTTGTCCAATCTTACGGCAATATGAACTGACGTTTGCGTCCGATCGAGCGAAAGGCCCAAAGTATAGAGAGGAAAGAGTCTAGAGCTGCTAAAACTATCGTCAATACTATCGAGCCAATTAATTTTTGCAAGTTTGAGCTGTATTTTAATAATTTATTTTAAATAAAAAATTTATTTATCAAAATTATTTATCCTCTAACTTAAATGAAAACCTTTCTAAAATCTTTCATCTCAAAAAATACTTGAACAATGATCAGTTGTTAAAGAAACTTATCTATAATTCTATTTCCAAGATCTTCATCTTTTAAATACGTTTCGTCAAATAAAAACATAAACATAAAAATGGCAATTAAATGATATGATGATATTTTTAATGTCCTCAGATCATTAAAAATGCGAAAATAAATATGTATAATGGTATTGTGCAAATGCCTATGTCAAACTTTATAACTTTCAGCGATAGTTTTACAGCTCGTTAAGAAACTTAACTATAATTTTGATAATTCCAGTTCTATTAAGATTGATCTTGTGGATCTAAATCTTAAGCACACTTAAGAGATATGCATGCATAATTATGCTGAATATGCCAAACTCATTCATAAATCTTTTGGCATATGAAAACCCACCCAGGATAATCGAAACTGAGAAGAACTGAGAGCTGGAAAAGATAACAAAAACAATATTTACATACAAGATATTATTCATTGTGCCTCAATGGGATGAGCTGCTTCACGCATTTGTCTGCTCACCCAGCGTCTTTTGTAGGTGATCAAATTTGATAGTAATTTATTATGCGGCGCAAACTCTCAGACGGACTGAATACGTAAGATTCGTTAGCAGAGTGATGGGGGGAAGGGGGTAAGCATTAAGATGGGTTTCGGGTCTGCGAATAGCGAACGACATCACAAAATGAAATCAATAAACCAGTCAATAAAAACAGAAACCGAAACAATTTTAAGATGCAAATTATGCAAATGAGGCGCACGGATTTCGTGTACAGCGATAAAAACAACGACGACGACGACGACTTCAAAATCAAAACTAAAACTAAAGATATATAAATTTTGTTTCTCTTTCACAATTTTTTGTTTGTGCATATTTGAAAATTTTGTTAGGCGCCGCGTGGGCGTTTTTAATAAAAAGGGGCGTGATTAAGTGTATATAAGAAGTATGCCAAAAAAAAAGATTTTAAAAACTTACCTCTCGCTGATGAAGTTGCCGGTGGTCGACAGAGACGCTTCCAAAACAACATCTTACAGTTGCCGATGAGTTGTTGATAAGACGAGCAGAGTGATTGCTTTAAATGCGGGTGTTTATTGCAAAATGTTGTTAATCATCTGACACGCGCGACATTAATTAGAGACACGCCTAATTTGCATAAATTTATTATACAATTTATTTATCAGAAAATTGTGTTTAAGATAATTATTTAGATAATAATTTATTTAATTTTTATAGAATGTTATCTATCGTAATTTTGACCGTATTATGTGATTTATGATATAATTTTTTATAACGCGTAATTTGTAGAACTGCCGGCGCACGCGCTACAGGAGTTGAAAGCGGAATCGTTAGTGAAAAACACACGGCGCACGTGCCACATGCGTTCACATATGCAACTGTGACGCTGACGCTGACGTTGACGTTGACGCTGACCACAAACCGAAAGAGTGAAAAGCGTCAGCAACGAGAATGACAATGAGAACGACAGCAACAGTGACAGAAAGAGAGAGAGAGAGCGACAGTGAGAGCGACAGCAGCAGCAAGTGCCACAGGTGGTGTCAAATCAAAGTCTCGAATTGAAGTCACTTTTTTGCGCCCTCGCTTTTTTGGGGTTTCCGCAAAAGCTGCGCTTATGTGTGGACTTCCGTTAAGCGGGTTTCACGCGGTCTGCGCCTCACGACGGTTAATTAACGAATAAAAGTCGGTTTTCTGAACTGGGCTTAAACGCGGCGGTATCGCTCGGCGTTGCTCGAACAAAAAAAAAAAACACCACAAAAAAAAATGGAAAAAAGAAAATATGTATGTTACACCCAACAACGCGTCGCTGCTTGGCGTTGGCGTTGGCGTTAACGTTGGCAGCGCCCATCGCACATTGGGGCCAGTGGAAGCATAAAACAGGTGTAAGCGCGATATGAATAAACGTAAAAACGGTTCAGAATATATGCTAGATGAGCTTGTATACGTTAAACTTTACGATTTGCAGGGTGATTCGACCAATTAAAGGTCCATTATTGATTTCTTTTAGCTATTAAAAGTGCAGTACTCAACTCGTTAAAGGCGCGACATTAACACTTAAAGCAAATGGCATTTGACACCTTTGTCGCCTGTACCTTTGTCGCCTGCACCTTTGTCGCCTGCAGAATTCAAAAGTATGTTAAGCACAATTTATTGGCCTGTATTAAGTCATATATTATTGTCTGCACTTATTTGGTTACGATTGCAATGCATTTAATTTGTTATATAAAGTTTTTCCGTATTTTAACTGCGCCAATAACGTAACATAATTATTGGCAAATTCGTGAGGCGGGTGTTAAGCTTCCCAGCGTTGCCACTTTTTGCACTTTAAAGCACTGTGCGCAGCGATGTCGACGTTGACTGCAACGACGCGCTGTCCTCTGCCCAAGTCTGCCATTTGTGTTTGTTGTTGCTGTTGTTGTTGTTGGTTTTTGCCCCAAAAGTGTAACAAGCGGGCGCAATTTTTTTTTTGCTCGCTTGCTTGCTCTCTCGCCCGTGCAAAGTTCATAATGCACGCAAAGCGGAGTTAAAGCTGCATTTCTTTTGTTATTGTTATTGTTGTTGTTGTTGTTTTATTACACATTTTGTTTGCTTGCACATTTATTGCTTTACGCTTGATGCGTTTATATCTTGAACGAAGGCGACTTTATGTTTTTTGCTGCTGACCAACATGCAATGCGGCCCGCATGCGGAAAACCTCTTCTTCTTCATTTTCTTCATTTCACTACTTGTCTGTCTATTTGACATATTGCACTTGTTGCTGCTCCCGCTCTGCCGACGTCGCTGCCTCGATTGTCGCTGCCACCGCGGCCTGTTCATTAAGCGAATCAGCGTAGCGAAGCATAAAGGCAAATTAACATAAGACAACTTCTTTTTCGACTTGTGGCGGAATTAAAGACCCTTTCTATTGCTATGTACACACATACATAGGTGTATATATATGTATGTGTGTGGCGGCACTGTTAAATTGCTTTGCTCTGCGTCTAATTGCTATACAAATTTTAAACGAAACTTCTTTTTTTGTGACAGGTCATAGCACCAGCAACGTATGTATTTGTGTTGTTCTTGCACAGGTCGCGGAAGTTTCATTATTCACATAAAAAAAAATAGCTTTGTGAAGCATGCAAGTCATTTAAATGCCTCATTTTTGAGAAATATCACTTTAGCACAACGCTTGCATGAAACGAACGTAGGACAATAAAACAAACGGTAGTTTCCAGTGTTGTTATCGATTACGTTTCCAATAAGAGCAACGCACATTGTTTCGATAAATTGCAGTTATTGCAAGCGTTCATTTATCGACTTATCAGCTTGTTCGCAACTGTTTGAATTATTTCAGTTTTTCAATTTCGACTTGCAATATGTGAATGTGAATGTGAATATTCACGTAAGCAGATGCGCAACAATATGTAAAACTGCCACATAACAACGGGTGGGTGTTTGTATTGTGGCAACAATATGTTGCCAAGTCAACACAGGCTTACAAGTAGAATCAGAGTTTTCGCAATTGAGCAACGAATCAAAAAGATAAGATGTCGAGAACATTGAGGCAGGATTATCGAGCTGCGGATTTCCAGCAGCTGAGTCAGATGATACGGAATCATCCGTTGATGAAAACGGCAACGGAAACCGAATCGGATCAGTTGCAACTCCAAAAACTGCGCACTCCGGAATATCGCACCAAGTGCGTGATGCGAGCTTCCCTCGACGACATTGCGCTGGGAGTAAGAAAAACATCATTGAAGAGATTCAAATTTAAAATGATTGATTGTATATAATATAATATATCAATTCTGTGATATATTTAAAAATGAATCTTCAATTCCCGGCAGATCAATCTCTACAAGCTGCAGTTGGGAGGAGTTAAACCTGCTGCCGAAACGGAAAAAGTTACATTTGCTGCCGTTGGCAGAAGTGCCTGCAAATCCGGCAAACCACCTGCCACGCCCTTTATCAAGGTGCTGCTGAGGATGACGCCGCTGGTGGTGCTCTTCGAGCGGCCCAGCATGACGGCGGAGCTGGCCAGCGAGGAGGGTCGTCAGGTGGTCGCGGATAATCAACGCTACGAGGAATTGTTGGCGGGCACGGACAAATCCCGGCGTACCGTCGACTCCGATACACAAACGTTGACGGCACTAAAGAAATCCCGGCTGGTGAACACGGAACGTCTCTGCACAGATCATGTGGCCTCCTATGTGTCCAACTTTGAGATGTTTGACACGTACAAGGACTTGGAGGCATCGACGCAAAAGGTGCAGGTGCAAGGCGAACAGGAGATGCAGGTGACCACCTATAAAGTTGGCGGCGTCGATCAGTTTGTGGCCATCAATAGTCTGGCCAGCTTTCGACTTGCCCTCATGCTGACCATGCGCATCCTGGCCAGCAACGTGTTTGAGCCCGAGCAGCGCCGATTTCGCAACATGACGCCACCCGATCCCTTTGCCGAGGACGTTCAGTTCAAGTACCGCCTGAGGCTTCTCTGGCGCCTGAACCCGCCGTCGCCAGTGGCATCCGTGCGTCAGGCCGTAACCGCCGTGAGCTTCTGTCCCAACAACGGCGACATTTTGGCCGTGTCCTATGGCATCTATACCTTTGCCCAGTTGTCGGCGCCAAAGCGCCGGGGCTTTGTTTATGTCTGGAACATCAAGAATCCCGTGAATCCGGAACGTTGCTATGACTACAAGATGCCCGTGGTGACCGTTCAATTCTCGCCATCGGCTCCACAACTTTTGGCCATTGGCCTGCACAATGGCGACATCGAGGTGCGGGACATTTCCCAGCCGGATCAACCGCCGCTGGCCATCTCGCAGCGTAGCAGCTCCGTGCACTTTGAGCCCGTCACGGCCATTCAATGGATCCAACGCAGCGACGGCGATGTGGCCGGAGATGGCCAAGACATCACGCCCTTTTTGGCCGCTTCACAGGCGGGCGCTGTTACCAAATACCAGTTGATCAACAGTCCGCATCTCTTGGGCTTCGAGCATCAGCGTTTCCAGCGTGCCGAGGGCGAGCTGGAGGGGATTCCCCTGCAGCGAGCAGCACAACAAATTCCACTGCTCGCCAATCGTCATCCGCAGTGCCTGGAACTGGTGCTGGATCCGGTGCAGACGGACATCTACTATGTGCTCACCGACGAGGGCACACTGTACAAGTGCTCCACCAACTATCCGCTGCAGCATCTGGAGCTGCGTCAGGTGCACGAATCCCCCGCTGTCTGCATGGACTTCTCGCCCTGGTCACCCAAGTTGTATCTGACCTGCGGCAGTGATTGGTGAGTCAGGGAATGTCAGGGAATGTCAGGGAATCTGGAAGTATCATAAACTCCTCAACTTGCAGGTGCATTCGCATCTGGTTAGCTGGAATCATAGCACCAGTGATCACATTGCAACATCATCTGTCGCCAGTCCATTGCGCCCGCTGGAGTCGCACCCACTCGACGATCTTGGTGTCCCTCAGTCACCGCACTGTTGACATTTGGGATCTGCGCTACAGCATCCTCAAACCGGTCTCGTCCACCACAATTGATGCCACGATTTGTTATACGACCTTTCGGTGAGTGCATTCGATTTTACTACCGGAATTTCCACCTCCACTATCATCTGCAGCTTTGCGCACTGTGGTCGCTCCTTGGCTGTGGGCAACGAGGCTGGCAATCTGTTGATGTTGTCCTTCGAGGATATGCCCTTTCCACCGCACTTTCAGTACCGACAGCTGAAACGCGCCATTCACAAGGCTCTCTCCTTGGAGCCGGCTCTAAAAAAGCTGGTCAAGAGCGTCGGACACTTTGGATATCCACGTGGCGAGAAGCTAACGACAATGCAATAGTCTGAAAAGAACAATTTCATATTTAAGACTAAGAAGATTATCGCAAATAAATTGAAAAATTCACTTTCAATAACAGTGATAGTTTCAATTTAAGCAAAGTATAAAAAAATATCGTATACTAAAAATCAGGAATCTCTAAAGGTCAAAATTTGGACATTTTTGGCTTAAATCTTAAAGAAACCAATCGAAATTTTGTTCACGAATACTTTTTTAGCCTAATTTTATCACCTGCAGTCGATTAAAAGACTAAATTAAAGATTTTAAATTTTTGAAAAATTTCAAAAAATTGAAAGGGGTAACTATGTAAAAATCGACAAATTTTCGAAAGAAAAAAAAGTGTCTCGAAAGCAATAAATTGAAATGCAAAGTTAAAGAAGGGTTAATACTGTGAAAAACAAGACACTGCTCGTGAAAATCGGCTGAGTTTTGATAAAGTTGTGCTAGTTTAAAGTCACTCGCCTGACTTATTTATGGAAAATTCCTGCCGAAAAGCGAGTTGACAATCGTGTAGCTCCGTTCCACATTGTTATCGCCAGTGCTGGCCCAGTTTGAAGGCTGCCTTATCAGCTGTTTGTCATTTGCATACAAAGCTTAGACGCGTACCTTGGGCCACCTGATAGCCAGCAATCTTAGCCAAGTTCAAGCTGTCGGTGACGTCGAGGCCTGACTGTGGTTTCTGCGGTGTCTCGCCAATGTTTATTCCGTTTCAGCTGGAATTCAGTGGGGGTTACATCAGTTGGAATTGCAACGTTCAACGCTCAACATGCCACAACTACTGCGTCAGAATCTGCTGCTGCCCGCCCCGCCCACCGTGACCCTGCACGATCCTCGAACCCATCTGCGTCGCATGCCGCCCGCTTATAGCACCGCCCAGACGCCGTTTAGTCGGGACAAGGATTTTGCACCGCAGTTGCGTTATCAGCTGGAGATGCCGCGCAAGCCGAAGCTGCGACCCTGCAAGGTCATCTTTGTGGGTGACTGTGCCGTGGGCAAAACAGCGATCGTGAATCGGTAAATTGTTTCTCACCTCCATCCAATGCTTGTTTTGACCCACTGTTGAGTAGATTTTGCTACGACAAATTTCAGTCGAATTATAAGGCCACCATTGGCGTTGACTTTGAGCTGGAGAATTTCAACATACTCGGTCACAACTTTAGTCTGGAGATGCAAGTATAAAAAGGGATAAATTATCAACTGTAGTTTAATTGATGCGCACTTCTTGCAGGTGGGACACGGCGGGTCAGGAGCGTTTCAAGTGCATAGCGGGCGCCTATTATCGCAATGCCAGTGGTGGGTATAGAATTGGATTTGGATCGAAAAATAACTATTTTTTATCTGCCCTCTTGTAGTCATCGTTGCCACCTATGACATGTCCAAGCGGGAGACACTGGAATCCGCTAAGAGATGGCTGTCCAATGCCCTAAACTTCAACACGACACAAAAGCCTTTGATATTCCTAGTGGGCACAAAAGCAGATCTGTTGGTAAGCACACTAATGCCGGGTTCACACTGTGACACTATGTGACAGCCTGTGACACAGTGTGAGCCCATCATAACCTCACAATTTACCATTTCCTCCCAGACCAAGGAGGAGTTCATGCGCATGGAGCGCGTGGCGGGCGTGGCAGCTTCGGAATTACAAGCTGAATATTGGTCGGTTTCAGCGCGTTCCGGCTACAAAATCACCGAGTTTTTCCAGCGTCTGGCCGCGCTGGCTTTTGAAACAGCAGTGCAGCAACACTTGAAAGCATTAAGCACAACAGCAATACCGCAACAAACGGCACAAACAACAGTTAAATCGCAAATATTTGGTAAACTGCACTTTCCATTCACAAAAAGGTGTTATATAATCGTATTTTTATTCTATAGATTTACGCAGCTATTTCGGCGGTCGCTCTGGCAAACAAAAAAGTGGTTGTGCCTGCTGACATGCGTTTAAGTTTATATTTTTATCTAATTTTAATTTACGCCAATAAAATTTATGAAATTCAAAAACCAGTCTTGCCATCTTAAAAAATTATGCACAGCGTTGCCACACGTTCACAACAAGTTGCCACTTTATTGTCAGTGCTCGCTGTTTGGCGTTGCCACTCATGGCAATGTCTGGCCACGCTACTGTCAAAATTGGTTTCCGCTGATTTGACAATGCCCCTTAGTTCTCCTTTTCATTTCTT
This sequence comes from Drosophila rellima, assembly GCA_035043635.1. Classification (NCBI taxonomy): domain Eukaryota; kingdom Metazoa; phylum Arthropoda; class Insecta; order Diptera; family Drosophilidae; genus Drosophila; species Drosophila rellima. Next base: position 3,483,991 of record JAWNMV010000529.1, read on the forward strand.
TTTCTCGTAGAAATGCCACCCAAAAAGCCAACCGAGAAATCCGGTAAGGATTTTTCATTTAAAAATGCATTAAAAATGTGTGGAATTATTACCAAAAGCAAGGCTAAAGCAAGCGGCATACGTAGCAATGTGCAGAAATGTGTTTAACGTAAAATTTAAACGAAAAATAAGTCGAAATGTGTCGCCATGTTTACGCCACGTGCGGTGTGGCTGCGACTTGCCATTGATTTTATTGTACATTGAGTGTGATGAGCTGCAAAGTGTTTAATACAAGCTGAATATGCATTATATTTACATTTGAAATGTAATTGTTAGTAAAAATAAAACAATTGTGACTGCTGTGTTTGTGTCTGCTTGCTGCAGCATTGCTTATTCGTGTATAACCCAACTTTTTTGCAGCTCTGTTTACTAGTTTAACTTTGTGATATTTCTCTATTTATAGCCAAGCCTGGCGATAAGAAGCCAGAGCCGAAGAAGGCTGCTGCCGCGGCTCCCGCTGCTGCTGCCAAGAAGGAGGCACCAGCTGCAGCTAAGCCTGCAGCTGCTGCACCCAAAAAGGCTGCCGCACCCGCCAAGAAGCCCGCTGCCGCCGCTGGTGCCGCCAAGAAGCCAGCTGCTGCCGCTGCCAAGAAGCCCGCGGTGAAGAAGACGGTCACCAAGCCAAAGGCTAAGACCGCCGCCAAGAAGGTCGCTGCTGGCAAGAAGCCCCAGTCCGTGCTCGCCAAGCTCTCGGCTAAGGCACGTGCTGCTGCCAAGGGCAAGAAGCCCGCCGCTAAGGCCGGTGCCAAGCCCACCAAGGGTACAGCGAAGGCTAAGGCTGTTGCCTTGTTGAACGCCAAGAAGGTGCAGACCAAGGTGAGTGAGAAAAACAAGGTTAACAGTTGTCATATTACTATAATAACTTCTCTTAACTGATCCTGAACAGATCATCAAGGGTGCTTTTGGAACACGCACACGCAAGATCCGCACCAATGTGCACTTCCGTCGTCCAACAACGTTGAAGTTGCCCCGCAACCCCAAGTACCCAAGGAAGTCGGTGCCAACCAGGAACCGCATGGATGCTTACAACATCATCAAATACCCGTTGACCACGGAAGCAGCCATGAAGAAGATCGAGGACAACAACACTCTGGTCTTCCTCACACACCTGCGCGCCAACAAGAACCATGTGCGTGCCGCGGTCCGTAAGCTCTACGACATCAAGGTGGCTAAGGTTAACATTCTGATCAGACCCGATGGTCAGAAGAAGGCTTATGTGCGCCTGGCGCGTGACTACGATGCTCTGGATATCGCCAACAAGATCGGCATCATATAAACATGCAAACTAGAATTTTTGTCTATATACAAAATAATAACTAAGCTGACACGATTAGAGCGAGGATGAACCTTTCAATGTTGTCTGGGTATAATAAACAAACAAAAAACACCACTCAAAAACAACAATGAATTTGTTTGCTGTTGGTTTGGTATTACTATTCTTTTCTTTTCAGTTACTTTCAGCAATATTAATCTGGATCACTCTGACAAAGGTAATTTTAAAGCCTTTTACAAAATGTTTCTTTAGCTAATATGTTTTTTTCTTTCTTTCTAGTTTTTAGTATTATTTGACTAATTTGTTTCTACTTCTCTAAAAGGTGTGTACGATTTGAATTTATTTCTCCTATTCCCTATTTTCGATATGATGATTTTTTCTAGTAGGAATCTCGTTGAGCTTCAGTCATTCGTTGCTATGAAAACAACTTTATCCTTTACTGAATAACTTATCTCTAATAACATTAGATCTTTAATCAATTTCTCAACTAATTTAGTTTTTATTTTATATTTTACAGTTTTCCACAGGACTAGGGTAATCATCAATGCAGTCGTATTTACAAGGTGTGTACGATTTGAATTTATTTCTCCTATTCCCTATTTTCGATATGATGATTTTTTCTAGTAGGAATCTCGTTGAGCTTCAGTCATGCGTTGCTATGAAAACAACTTTGTCCTCTACTGAATAACCTATCTCTAATAACATTACATTTGAAACCATTTCCTTAACTAATTTTGATTTTTTATTTTATACTTTACAGGTTTCCACAGGATTATGGTAATCTTCAATGCAGTCTTATTTAAAAGGTGTGTATATATATTTTTGCTGTATTCGCTCTAATTTATTATGATGATATTATTAGTAGGAATCTCCTTGAGCTTCAGTCATTCGTTGCTATGAAATCAATTTTAATCCGTAACTGATTAATTAACAAGCAGTATTTTAGGAAAGTTGTTATAGCATATTCAAACTAATCAATTTACATCTTGTCTCATTTCAGAAACTGGAAATCGGGGATTGATCGAGTAATCTAAGCTCCTTTTCCGGACATATCTTTAAATATTTCGAATTAGTAAAACAATAAAATAATTGCATTTTCTGTTAAAATATTCGTATTTATTATTAATTTTATGCTCAATATCGGCGAAATTGTTTTCTAAACTTGTCATAGTGATAATCATCTGTTGCTCGCTTAACTCCATTGGGATTGTGGTGATGATGCGCTGCTTTGTTGTTGCCTTCTTTTTCTTCACGTTTCCGCCTGCGCTGTTCGTTGTTCTCCTCTATGTTAACTGCAAAGAAGGATACGTATTATAGGAGGAGCAGGATCAGTTGATTAGCTTGAATAGCTTACAGCGATTGTGTTGCATAAAGTTAACTGCCATGTTTGTGGGCACAAATTGTGAGGGTCCATCCTTTTTATTTTTGGCATCTTGCAGCAGCTTCTGCTTGGCATCCTCCGTTGCCTCAATGTTGCGTATCTTGGCGTGAATGCCCAGATCCACCTCGGGTATGCCATTTAGCATCTGGTTCGATAACATTTCCTCGGATCTGTGTGACGAGGACTGTCGCAAATGATCGGGCAGTGCATAGAGGGCTGCATCTTCGGGTGTTAGATATTTATGGGCATCGGCGTCGTCATTATCAGCTGACTTGTCATCTGATCCGCCGCACTTGCGCTTTTGCAGCTCCTGCTCAATGTATTTCATCATTTCCTCGTCTTCATCGCGTTTGTTAGTTTCAGCTGAGAACTGTGTACCGATGCCCACATCATACGGATCTTCAGCTTCCTTCATTTTGCCCGATTTCAGTGTCTGCATGTTGACCAGTCCACCCATTTTCACATTAAACGGATCCTTGATGGCCAGTTCTTCCTCAGGCGCCACTTTCTTGCCAAGCGCAAGGCCTACAAGGCTGACGCCATTGGGACGCTGTCGCAAACGTTGCCGCTCCTTGATTTCATCCAGAGTAAGCCTGATTTGATATATTTCATACATATTACACAAAAACATATACATATATGTAAGCAATGCCGTTACTCACTGTTCCTCTTTATCGCCGTCATCGGAGTTCTTTCGTTGTCGCAGGTTTTTTCGGCTAGATTTTTTGAAAACTACTTTTGTGGGCTCCTCAGCATTGTCAACGTCGTTCTTTGCATCTGTCTGCATGATTTTTATTAATTAACTATCAATTAACACAAGAAAAATAAGTTTTGCGCACTTTTTGTTTACAATATGCAATTGACGAATGACAGCAATGGCATTATCGATAGCAAAATATATCGATACACACGGTTGCATTGACGGCGTCGGCTCTCGACCAAAATCGATTTTTCTTGTGTTTGCAAATTGCACATTTGGCGCAGCAGCAGCTGCAATTTTGGAAACGTTTGGGACGCTGAATGCATCCGAAAAGAATAAACGTTTAACGCATCTGAGGCAGCGAGCAAAAACAGCAAGGAGCCGAGCCGCTCAACATGTACAACGGCATTGGTTTGACCACGCCGCGAGGCTCCGGCACCAATGGCCATGTGCAACGGAATTGGGCGTTTGTGCGTCCGGGCAAAAAGGACAAGGACTATCGCGCCGAAGACGATTCCAAAAAGTTGGACGCCCAACTGAATCGTCCACCGAATAAAGAGATACTGGATCACGATCGCAAACGCAGGATCGAGGTCAAGTGCATTGAATTCGAGGAGATACTCGAGAAGCAAGGGTAAGAGCAAAATGAGGCTATTTAATATAACAGTAGTCAGTATATTAAGTCACAGCATGTAATGCAATATTGCTGTTATATAACACCGGTGGCCAGAACTCTGCACATTCTGTGAATGCAGCAATCCCTTGCAGCAGCGTGCTACTATTTACACTGTTGTTGTTGTTGTTGCTGCCCGTGTTTACGTGCGGCGCCTGGTAGCTGAGAGCGAACGGAACGCAACGCAACGCACACGCGCTTGGCATCCACCACCAACCCTTGTGTAAAGGGCACAAACCACACCAACCACCCACCCCCGCTCCACTCCACCCCAGCGCTCTGGCGCTGAACTGAACTGAGCTCTGGTGGTGAACAACTGCATTTCAGTTGTAGAGATTATTTCAATAGAGCAATAGACGGACAACTTTTGTGTGCTCCCGCACGTATTCAAAGTTGCAAACGCTCTTAAAAATAGTGCAAGTTTTTAATTTGTAAAGTGATACATTAATCGACACTCATTAAAATTACGTCTTCAAGGTAGAAAAAGCTATATAAATATTATAATTTGCATTTATCTATAAATTGTTAATTTTTGTGTGCTCACAACAGACGTACGCCGGAGGAGATCAAATCGCAGGTGGACTCGTATCGTCAGAAATTAATGGGACAAGGGAAAACCGATTTGGCAAAGGATGAATTTGGACGCGTAGCGTAAGTAATAATACTAATATTATTATTTTGAAAGCTCAACTAAAGTTAGTTGTTAAGTTCAAATTATGTAATTTAAAACAAAATTGGGCGCCAGTGTTGACAAATCAATAAACGCGTGTCAAATCTCAGCCAGCTGTCAACGGCATTAGTTTCCAATCCACATGCGCTGCCGGCTGCGCACAGCACGCGTCTAAGCCACCACCAAAAACCAATCCCGCTCCTGTTCCCGCTCCTGCGCCTGCCGCCGCCGCCGCCGCCGCCGCCAATCAAAACAGTCGTGTCAAGTTGTAGAGAAAAAAGCTGCTGCAAAGATTTCCTCTCAGTCACATCAAGTCTTCCAAAGCCAATGCACATAAATAAAAAGCGCTTGGCCGACGCGCTCAGGAAATTATAAATATAAATAAATTATATATAATTATAAATAATATCAATAAGAGAACAACCTGTTAAAAGTGTCCTTGACAACGACGTGCAGCATGCAAAAGGATGGCTGCCCAAACAGGAGTCACAAAGGACTCCGGGAGCGCTGCCTGTGACGCTGGAAAAATCAATAGAGCACCCATCAAGTTTGGCAAAAAGTGGCAAGCATGAAAAGCAGTTGAAAATGTGGGCAGGGCAAATGCAAATCAAGCCCCTCAAGTGTTCAACGAGAAGAGGAAATCGAAGAAAACATGAAAATGCATTCAGCGGTGGGCTGGTGTTGGCGTCCACCACCACCACCATCACCATCACCATCGAGGAACCACCAGCCAGCGGATTAGCAGCGTCGTTGTCAGTCGTTGAAATTAAACTAGTGGTTGCTATCGTTGTGGACGAATTAAATGCAAGTGTCAAGTCCCTAAATGGAGAGGAGCAGAGTGGATAAATAAATGTGAGCACCACACTTGAACCACTCAACTGAAAGCAACAAATCACTAAATAAGTCTTCCAAACTTAGCTCGTAATTAGCTTTAGTCTTAGTCACTAAACGGAGTCAAACGTATGCGCTGCAAACGGAGTAATTCATTAACACAACCAATGCTAATTAAATTAATTTTAAAATAAATTATAAATATATATCGCAACGTCTTCCAAAACGTTAAAGAAAACCGAGTGAATAACCACAAATGTAGTGTTACAATTTATATAAAAACGTAATCCAACGTCTTCCAAATAAACGTCATTAATAAATAAAGCAAATATTTTTATATACTAATAAAAAATAAACAAATTAATTAAATATTTATATAAATTCACAAACGTGTCTAATAATAAACCAACAACAATTTTTGATAAAAGCGCAAAGTATAAAATTGAAACTATTAAGATATATATTAGTAAATATATTTTAATCCGCGGTCTTCCAAACAAAATTGTTGAAAAATCTTCAAGTAAAAAAATATAAATAATATAAAAAATATGAAAAAATAATTCAAAACTTAAACAAATTGTGGGAAAAACATTAAAGTAATTTATAAATACTATAAATTGTGGAAAAAAATAGATTTATAAATAAAAAAAAAAGTATACTATTTAATACTTTCTATAAAACTATAAACCAAGAAGAATAAAATCAAATAAGTAAAAAGTCATTGATGACAAATATAATTTATTCCAAATAATATTTTAATAAATTAATAATCAACGCGGTCTTCCTCTTAAAATTGTGCAAATCGAATATTCTATATAAATATAAAAAACATTAAGACAATTTTAAATTTATATAAATGAAAATAAGAGAAAATTCTATAAGCAATCGAAAGCGCTCTCTGCGTTTGGCCTAAACATCCACTTGCCACTTTTGAGGTTGCAACCCTTGTAAAAGAGACTTGAGCGAACTCTCCACACGCAATGCTCTCCTCGGAAATCTACACGAACAACACGACAACAACAACCACGGCGACGGCAATGGCAACTGCAATGGCAACTGCCTCCTCCTCCACGGCAGCCACAAGCTCTACAAAAGCATCCACCACGCTGCATGTGGTTAAGGCCAAGAAACGACGCAAGCGTCGCAAACGCGCAGGACACGCAACCGGCTGTAGCAACAACAACAATAATCAGAACAACAACAGCAGTCACAACAACAACAACAACAACAACAGTCAGTCTATAATTGGCTGTGCGACGGCTTTGGGGAGTGGCAGGAAATGCAAGGCACAATACTTTCAGCACGACAATCGCGAGTATATAGCCAAGTACGAGAGCTTCCACTTCACGGCACAGGCAACAACAGCAGCAACAGCGGCAACAACAGCAGCAACAACAACAGCGGCGACAGCGGCACTTAACTATGCGGCAGTGGCCAAGAAGTTTAAGCCATTGCGGCCGGTTTTGGCAAGCGGCGCCAAGAAGAACAGGCGACCAGCAATGGCCAGAAAGACGCACAACGACTGCGCCTGCGTCTGCCAGAGTCCAGCAATGACGCAATGCCCGCGGGAGGAGGCCGGGCACGGCCAGCACAGCCAGCCCAGAACAGCTGATGCGGCTGGCAGGGAATTGAAACAACAACAATCCATTAAAATCAATATCATGGAGAATGGCAACAAAGCGCTGCCGGCGCTGCTCGAATTACTGAAGCATTCGTCGAGCACTTGGCTGGAAACATTGCTCCTCGGCGCTGGCAGCGCAGCGGTGGCCAGGTAGAATCTTAGAGATTCATCCTTTTTCAGGATATTTTAAGCAAAAGAACAACTGGAATATTCGTATTTATCGAAATATATTTTTTGTGGATTTGTTTAAACAAAACAAAAGTACAACTGGAATATTCGTATTTATCGAAATATATTTTTTGAGGATTTGTTTAAACAAAACAAAAGTACAACTCGAATATTCTTATTATTTGTTGAGTCTTTGCTTAAACTCTGAACTCTTTTTTGGAATTTATCCTTCACAGAATATTTCAAAACAAAACAAAAGTACAACTGGAATATTCGTATTTATCTAATTATTTTTTGAGGATTTGTTTAAACAAAACAAAAGCACAACTCGAATATTCTTATTATTTGTTGAGTCTTTGCTTAAACTCTGAACTCTTTTTTGGAATTTATCCTTCACAGAATATTTCAAAACAAAACAAAAGAACAACTGGAATATTCGTATTTATCGAAATATATTTTTTGTGGATTTGTTTAAACAAAACAAAAGTACAACTGGAATATCGTATTTATCGAAATATATTTTTTGTGGATTTGTTTAAACAAAACAAAAGTACAACTCGAATATTCTTATTATTTGTTGAGTCTTTGCTTAAACTCTGAACTCTTTTTTGGAATTTATCCTTCACAGAATATTTCAAAACAAAACAAAAGTACAACTGGAATATCGTATTTATCGAAATATATTTTTTGTGGATTTGTTTAAACAAAACAAAAGCACAACTCGAATATTCTTATTATTTGTTGAGTCTTTGCTTAAACTCTGAACTCTTTTTTGGAATTTATCCTTCACAGAATATTTCAAAACAAAACAAAAGTACAACTGGAATATTCGTATTTATCGAAATATATTTTTTGTGGATTTGTTTAAACAAAACAAAAGTACAACTCGAATATTCTTATTATTTGTTGAGTCTTTGCTTAAACTCTGAACTCTTTTTTGGAATTTATCCTTCACAGAATATTTCAAAACAAAACAAAAGTACAACTCGAATATTCGTATTTATCTAATTATTTTTTGAGGATTTGTTTAAACAAAACAAAAGCACAACTCGAATATTCTTATTATTTGTTGAGTCTTTGCTTAAACTCTGAACTCTTTTTTGGAATTTATCCTTCACAGAATATTTCAAAACAAAACAAAAGTACAACTGGAATATTCGTATTTATCGAAATATATTTTTTGAGGATTTGTTTAAGCTCTCAACTCTTTTGTGAAAGTCTTGATTTATCCTTTTTCAGGATATTTTAAGCAAAAGTACAACTCGAATATTCTAATTATTTTTTAATAATTTGTTTAGACTCTTAACTCTTATTTGCAAGTCTTTCCCTAAACCTAAACTAATCTCGTTTTTACTTTCCTTTGCAGCGTACGGGAAACACATCAAATAGCTGAGGCACAGCAGCAGAAGAACGCCAAGTTGCGTGAGGCATTCAACATATCCGAGTATTTTGTGGAGGGCAGCAGCTTCGATAGCGATCGCAAGGCCAAAGAGGATTTGGCCAAGAGCGTGGCGCTGCAAAAGGAGCTGGACGCCCAGCGGGAAAGCCTCGCAGCAGCGGCAGCGGCCGCAGCAGCGGGCAAGGACAAGGAGACGGGCAAGCGTTATGCTCTATTGCGTACGCCATCCCGGGAGCGGGATGGAGATCCCTCTGGAGCTGGAGCTGGAGCTGGCAAGTCGGATGCACTGGCCAACAGTGGCGATGAGCGCGAGCATGTCCCAAAGTCGGACAAAAAGAAGAAAAAGAAGCGCGCTCGGGAAAGGTAAACTAAACTAAACTAAAATACTTATTTATATATTCAACTATTAACTGATATTCGATTTCTCTTTGCTTTGCAGTTCGGCAAGTCCAGAGCGCAAGAAGGACAAGAAGAAAAAGTCAAAGAAGCACAAGAAAGAAAGGTAAGAAGTGGAAAGGAAATCAAGCTAACAAGTCCTATTCAAATTGTAGACCGCTGTTTGAAATCTACTATTTATAGTATTAGTTTATTAACCTATTATTTTTCAACTTGTGTGTCAAAGTCATAAAATGATGTTCAGTTCCATTGTAAAACTTAGTTTGTTTTCATTTAGTCTCTTGATCTAACTAACTTTATACTATTTGTTGTCGTTTGTTGTCGTTGTTGAAAAAACGTGAGAACTGAAAAAAAAAACAAATCGAAAAACTTGTAAACTAACAAAACAACTGCTTAATCAATTTTGTGTTTTTCCGTCTCTACTCCTTCTTTTACATTGCATTTGAAACTGAAAATGAAACTGAAACTGAAACTGATACTGAAACTGAAACTGATACCACAAAAGGGACTCATATGAGAAAGAAAGTAAAAAGAAGCGAAAAGTTATGTACTAATGAATTTGCATAAAAAACACACACACAATACAAAAACCACATTTAGTTTATAAATGAGCTTATAATTCATGAAACTAACCAACAAAAAAAACTTATAAACAACCAAAATGAAATGATATGATATGAAATGTTTCAAATGCGTTTCCCCAAATAGATTAAAGTGTTATTAACTCTACAACTTTGATTGTCGACAGTGAAACTCGTTTTATTTTCCAAATACATCCGATGGGGCTCTCTCTCTCTTTTTGTATCTATCTATCTATCTATCTGTCTTCCTTTCTATCTATCTATCTATCTATAGTTTAATACACACACTCGCACAACCAAAAAACACACACACTACCTACTCACATATCATTTCATTTTTGTAATAACAAAAAAAAATACAAATGGGTAAGTAGAAATTCGTTTATATTATTTATCATGTTGACATATTAAAATTGCGCTAGAAAACTAGAAAACACACACACACACACACACCCACACATACACACACACACACAACAAATAAACCAAGCATAAAGTTTAAGAAGGAATACAAATAAATAACAAGTATTCCAACTGTGTTTCGCAACAATTAAAAGCAAATTACTTTCTCATCTTTCTTTCTATTATTATTATTACCTACTACTATTATTAAGACAATGCAATTTTGAGCAGTATTTCGATTGAAGGTAAAGCACTAAACCACAAGTTAATCAAACCTAAAACAAATCAACTTCTTAATGTTGCTGCTGCCACAAAAAAAAAAAAAAAGAACCAACGAGTCTAAAATGGGAGTTAGACAGACCCAAAAATGACTAGATGAATTAATAGAGTCCCCTCTGTTTAGATGTACGATTCATCTTATCCAATCGATACCATTCTAATTGCAGTAAGTCGAAAAAGAAGAAATCCCGTAAGCGCAAATACAGTGGCACCGATAGCGCCGATAGCGATAAGGATTCCGACCAGGATCAGGATGATGATGAGGGCAACAGCAGCGAGGCGGAGCGTGAGTTGAAGAGCGCACGCAAGAAAGCCAAAAAGGAGAAGGTAATGCAAATGCATGATACTATAACTATATACACGAAAAGACAAACAAAGTAATGAGCGTTCAAATTCTCCTTAATCCTTAATCCCTGAAAAAAAAGAGTATAAAGTGCATGTCCTGTCAACTTGAAACCTTTTTTTGATGAACTCTTAATCACACTCTCTTAACGCTACTAATTCTCTACATCAGCGGTGGGCACGCAGTGGCTCCGAGAGCAACAATTGCTCTTTCCGTTATTCTTGGCTATTGGCGTGCTCACCGCTGCTCTATATAATCGCCCTATATATATATATATATAAAACTAGCTCATATGATGTATAACATTCTTTCTCTAACAATTGTGTACATTCATCTGAAACCAAATGGATATATTATTATTGTCTCTCTCTCTCTCTATCTATCTAACTCTAAATTGATATGTCTGTGTGTATTATATATATACAAAAAATATGATAATATGATAATAACTCGATTGACTTGATCGTTTTTATTTTATGTTGTATTTTTCAATTAAATAGTTCACCAAATATTAAACATACGCCATTTCTTCTCTTGCTTATTTACTTCTTCTTTTTCCACCAAAAATATATATGAAACATTTACTAATGACAATAATAACAATAATCAAAGTACTGAAACTACTTATATAAATCCTACCTGCATATAACGACGCATTATCTAACACATAAATCAAATATTATAAAGCATAGTCAAAAGATCGAAAGAAAACAAGCGTAATTTAAAATAAAGAAAACAATATTCACCCCACAAAATAATGTAAAAGGTAAAACAAAGGCTTCAAACGCATTCACAATCTAGTATTATTAACCTGTATTCATTTTAATTTGAATTCAGTTCGTATAGCTAGTCGAAATTTATATATATTTTTTGTTTGGAGTGATGCACAAATTCGACTTGTAGAGAGAGACCGAAATATAAAAATTACATTTTATTATTATCTTGCAGTTTTCAAATCAAAATGGAAAGTTTTCTAAAAATAAAAATTATTTGTAACTTTTATTTTAAAAGTTATAACTTTTAAATGTTGTTACCTTGAGTTAACTTTGTGCATAGCCTCTTAAATATTCAGTTATTTCGATCAAATTTTGGTTTAGCTTTTAAGTTTTAAATGTAGTTTTCGAAAAAACAAAAACAAAAACAAAAATACCAAACATCCAATCAAATTTACAAGTAACTTTAAGAAACGACAAAAAAGAAAATTTATATTTTGTTTATAAAAACCCTTGGCGCTTCATTGATATAGGATAGCTTTCAAAGGCTCTCTTGTAGTTTTGTAAGTACTTTCATTTGTCTGTTTTCTTTATGAATATTATAGTATGTAAATACAGTAACAAGTACAGCAAATGCAATAACAATCAATTGTTATAAACAAACAACTTCCTCAAAGAAAGAAAGAACAACGCTTGAGATACAAAACAAACCGCTGCCTAAATTTCGAGTTTCGAATTTCGAATCATGTTAAAAATGCGAGAAACCATCTGAGATACTCAAAACATTTACTCGTTTCATCTGCCATATATATATATATATATATATATATATATGTATCATATACTGAATGAATAATGTTATAGATAATAATATTAACAATATAATTATGCAAATGAAATATTGCTAACAGTTAGACTTTTAGCAAGTTGCCATTTAGTTCTCAATTCTGCATTTTACTAATAATTGAAATTCTTTTATTATGCAGAAGAAACGCGACAAGAAACTGAAGAAGAAGAGTCGCGCACGTGCCAGCTCCACGGACTCGGCGCGTTCCCAGTGAGTAGCAATTGATGCCTCAGTTTCCAACTTCAGTTGTCAACTCTGACTTTCTCGTACAGCTCTCCGGCGCGTAAAGTGAAGAAAACGGGCAAATCCCGTGCTCCGGCTGAAGACAATGGCACAGCACGGGACAATCCGGGCCGTAGTCGGTCGCCGGAGCGACGCAAGGATGCCAAGGGACGACGCAATGACTCCTCGACGGACAGTCGACGTCACAAGTCAAAGGATCGTCCGGTGGCAACACGAACTCCGCCTCGGCGAGACGCTGAGCGACGACGTTCCAAGGATCGACAGCGATCGAAGGATCGCCAGGAGAAACAGCGACACAAGTCGAAAGATCGTGAGAGATCCAAGGAACGACAAAAGTCAAAGGAACGGCAAAGGTCAAAGGAGCGCCACAGATCAAAGGAACGCAACAAGGAGAGACAACAATCGAAGGAAAGAGTGCGCTCCAAAGAGAGACAGCGTTCCAAGGAGAGAAAACGCTCCAAAGAGAGACAACGTTCCAAGGAGAGATTACGCTCCAAGGAGAGATTACGCTCGAAAGAGAGACAACGCTCCAAAGAGAGACAGCGTTCCAAGGAGAGATTGAGCTCGAAGTCGAAAGAGGAAGCACGTTCCAAGGATGGACAACGCTCCAAAGAAAGGCTTCGCTCCAGGGACAGACAACGCTCCAAGGACAGACGTCGCTCCAAAGAGCGTCAGCGATCCAAGGAGCGAGCACGCAAAGAGCTTGTGTCCAAGGAGCGTCCCCAGAGACGGGAACGCAGCAAGGAGCGTCGCAACGAGCGTCGTTCCGTGTCGCGTGACGAACGTAAAATGGATCGCTATTCGCGTTCTCGTTCAGCGTCGCAGAGGAAGCGACGCAGTCGCTCCACGGAAGCCGTGCCGCCCAAGAAATCGACGGCCGCTTTCAATCCCTTCAAGGCAGCCGAGGACACCGTTAATGATATACTCGGCACAAAGTCGGTGATGGTGGCATTGGAGAAGACAAAGCGCAAGAGAGCTGCATCCAGCTCCAGCTCAGCGTCGGACAGTTCCAGCAGCAGCTCCTCCCACAGCGAGGCGGGCACGCCTTCGCCCAAAAAGCAGCTGCGCCGCAGCCAAACGCCGGAGCCGCTGATCCGGGAAGTGAGTAGCCCGAAGAGGGAACGCAGAACGCCAGGCAAAGGAAGCAACTCAGGCACGCCACCAAAGCGCAGCTCCAGGAACAAAGAGAAGGAGAGGGCGAAGCAAAGGGAAATGAAAAGGGAGAAAGAGAGTGTAAAGACCAAGGATAAGGGCAACACGCCAAGTCCCAGACCCAGCAAGCGACGCTCGGGCAGCTCCAATTCATCCGAGTTGCGCTACTCGCCGGCGGAACGCAATCCAGAGCGTTACCAGGACATCATACAGGATAAGAAGCGGCAACAGTCGAAGACTCACGAACAGTGCACAACGAAACCGGCGCCAGTGGTGCGTCTGCGCGCCCAAAGCGACGATGGCAGCGATGCGGAGACGAGCGGAGTCGCCGCTCTCGAGGATTACCAGCAGAACAAGCGGGAGCGTGAAGAGTTGCAAGAGCTGCGAATGCTGGAGCAACTCAAGTCTGGCATTGCGGCCAAGGCAAAGCAGAAAATCAAAACGCTGGAGAAGAATGGCGGCGATGCCAAGGATGCAGGTGCCACCAAGGATGCCGGTGGCAGCGAAGTAAGTGCCGAATCTCTGGTGGTGGTGGCGATGACCAAACGTAATTCGTTAAATGAATTTCTTGTTGCTAACAATGTAATTGCTTTAATTAACCCACTGACAACAACAACGACAACAACAACAACAACCACGCCGACAGCAACAAGCATAATAACAACAACCACAACGACGATGACAACAACAACAACAACAAGAACCGCAAGAAGAACAACAACACCGCCGCCGTTAGTATTGTTGCCGGAGCCAAAGCTGGCGGAGATTAACAAAAGAGACACAAATACGCCGCCAATTTGCAAGGCGCCCCAAGTGGCTGCAAATGGTGGCGTGAAGAGTCCAACAATCCCAGCAGCTCCACTGCTAGCAACAACAGCAACAGCAACTGCAGCAGCAACAACAACAGCAACAGCAACAAACTATGCAACAACAACAGCTAAATACAATCATAGACAACATCAGCAACATCCACAACAACAGCAACATCCACAACCACAGCAACAGCAACATCATCAAACGAAACGGATTTTTCACAATCGCACGCTGAATAACAATCCCAACAGTAGACACAATACTAACCATAACCATAGCCATAGCCATATCAATAACAACAACAACAATAACAATCATGCATGTGGTGTAGTTGGTGGTGGTGCTCCTCATACTAATCCCAATGCGCTGCCTTTCTTGGCCGGCACTGCGGGCACATATAATCGCACGACGAATCGCTTGAATCACGGTCCATTGCTGACGGCAACACATTACAATATATGCAAGAATCAGCAGCAGAACAACAGCAACAACATGTTGCAACCATTGCTGTTGGGTCGTCGCGATCAGCAACAGCATCTGACGCGTAGTCTAGCCATGTACAATCCAAATCTTTATGGCCATGGAGCACAGCATGCGCTGTTGGCAGCTGCCGGCGGTGTGCATCATCATCATCATGGCCGACATCATCACGGTGGTGTTGGTGTTGGTGTTGGTGCTGGTCTCTTGTCGCTGGGCGGTGGTGGCGCCAATGCGGCAGCTGCTGCAGCCGCTGCTGCGGGTCTGGCGTTGCTCGGTCATCCGACGCCACTTGGTGGTCGCTTCAATGCGTCGTCGTCGTCGTCGGGCAATAGTTTAAGCTATCATCATCATCACACTAATCATCAGCAGCAACAGAAACCGAAAATTGTTATAAAACCATTCAAAATTCACGATCCACAGCCCCTGGTTGCAGCGCTCGCGGACAGCTCGCTGGTGGACGCCATTGTCTCGAAGGTGTCGACCGCCACAGTCGCCGCCGCCGAGAGTGCAGCGCGTCGCAGTCGCAGCCGCTCCAGACGCAGCAGCCGGAGCAAACGACGCACGAGCAGCGGACGGCATCACCATCGATCCAACAGCCGCTCCAGATCGTAAGTCCATCAACTTGATTCCAACTTGCTGAGACTAATAACTTCCCATCTTGCAGACGTTACAGCTCTTCGAGCAGTCGCAGTGCCTCGGGCAGCTCCAGATCCCGTTCCGGCTCGCATTCGTCCCGCTCCAGCTGCTCGTCGCACAGCAGCTCCGGCAGCTCATCCAGCAGCGGCTCCGGCAGCTCACAGTCCGGCTCCCGCTCGCCATCCATACCCCGGCGACGTGGCTCGCCCAGCTTTCTGGACAGACGTCGGATAACAAGGTGACCTACAAGCAAAGCAATTCAATTTTGTAAATTCATCTTGCCGTGCATTTCAATTCTCTGCATTGATTTTTATATTTAATTTCATCATTTCAAAGTTTTATTTACTGATTTTAATATTGATTTATTTCTTGTACTTTAATTTCTTAATTAATTAATTTTTGTAGCCGTCGCTCCCCCCGCAGCACAAGACGTTAGCAGGTTGCCCGCTTCATTTCCAATATATAAAAAAAAACAAAAAACAAAGTCATCATTTTTTTGATTTTCTTTTTCTTACAGCTGACTCAGGAATTATTTACAATTATATTTTTGATCCAAACAAATTGGCTTCTTTTCAATGCAATATATATTAATTTTTCTGTATTTCTGTAGGCTGTATTGTAATGACTTGATTATGATTATCTAAATACTTTTAGTTAATGCACAATAAATTATGTCATCTTCGATTTAATTACAACATTTATCTGTCTTTAAAATGGATTTCTTTAGTTTCCTTTCATTTCTGTTGATTACTGTTGATTTTCAGTTTGGTAAGTTTTTAATTGAATTTTGTAATTCAAATTTTTTGTTCCCTATCGATTTGAAGTGACTTTTATCTAATCTGGATTTGAATAATTGCAGTGCGCGAAAACGACCGATACCCTATCATCACAAGGCGAACGCGGAGGGTATTAGCAATGGCGATGGCGACGACCACGTGGACAATGACGCCTCCAGCTGCTGTTCCAGCTGCTTCAGTCGCGCCAGCTCACCGCGCACTCCCCTGGCCCATGGCACACCGATGCACCACAGTCGAAGTCCCTCGGCGATGGCTTTTTGAGTGTTAACCGAATCGCTGCGCAAGATGTGCGGCGAGCTGTGAGGGGCAAACCCATACTAGTCAGATATATCTATCTATATATATAGTTAGTCAGCATATGCACAGAGACACTACTTAAACTTTAAGCTAGTTGTTCTGTTTCGTTTTAGACGCATTCCCTATAACTAAGTTGTACCCTTGATTTGTCTAGGCCTTTCTTTGAGTTTTGTAGCTAATTAATTAGACCAGATATGGAAATGATTATGCCAATAATACTCGAACACATACTCGATTATTTGCTAGTTTTAAGCTGCGTTTTTGAAATAAATATTAACTATTATTTGTTGCCATTACAAAAGCAGTTTTGTTTATTATTATTGTGGATATACAAAAATAAGTAAGTGGGGCGATAAGATGCACCCGGCTAATCTTAAGCGAACACACACACACACATATACACACACATTGAACTGTACAAATTTCTTTAATTGGCCTCGTTGGAAACCTTTGAAACCCCGGGGCAGATAAGCTAAGAGACAGTTAAGAGTCCAGCGTCAACTAATGCCATATGCATAGGCAAATATACATATATAGAATGTTTTATGGAATGTGCTTATTTTGTCTTCTCGGCTGCCAGTTTCTCCTGATGGCGACGACGCTTCTGGGCAATGTAAACCACCCAGATGAACGCAATGATGCCGGAGCTGATGGAACGGAACATTGGCGGCACATAGGCAATATTGAGATACACGGCCAGCGACAGGTATTGCCAATTGGCGCGCAATACGGGCCAGTAAAGCTTCTCCACATTCTTGATAGCTGCGCTGTGCGAATTACCCTGCAACCAAGAAAAAGTCACGATTCAAGATCTGCTCCATTGCGAAACTGAGAAACTCACCTCGAACAGCGACAGAAAGTAGAGTGACAAAAACTGATAGAGTGGCGCAAAAGCCAAACGCTCCGACAGGAACAGGAAGAACTTCCTGAAGCGCAGATCATGACTGAACAAGCGCTCCACAATCTGATAGAAATAATGCGGCACAGTTCCGCCAAAGATGAGGCCAAACAATCCGTAGGCAAAGACGCTGTGCTGATTCAATTTCTTGGCGCCCGAAATGCGTTGGGAGGTAACATTTGCCGTGGTGGCCAAAACGCAGCTGCAATGCATTTAACGTTAATACCCTGTAAACCAATCCGGAGTGTCTATACTTACGCCGTTACGCATTTTGTGCGCACAGGATGAGTAAAAAGCTGCTCCAGATAGCTGCCAAAGAGCGAATACAAAGGCCTTGAGAGCGACATGTTTTAAATCGGCTGTGAATAATATTTAAATTATAATAACTTTCAATATGCAGATTTATTTTGCGGTGCAAAGTGCAAAGTACGCCGCTGCACAGCTGATAAGACAAAATTATACTAACCAAACGATTGGAGCGCTGATAAAAGACTGAGCTGAATAATCTTCACCTGTGGATAGGGTTGTTGATAAAATATTGATATATTGACTATCGAGTCGAGCATGTTCATCGAACATGCTGGTTGTGAGTGGGCGATTTGATTTGCCAAATTATTATAAAATTAGGCGAGCGGCGACTAGCAGCAAAAATTCATCAATATATTCTCCATTATTTTATCTAGTTTATAATTTATTTGGGGTAATGAAATTGTACTTTATTGCTAGGTTTTTACTAAATCAACTTAATGGCAATTCACATTTAAATTGCGCGCCGGAGGTTAGGACTATCGATTATCGAAAGCACTCGTCGGGCCAGTGCTACCACATACACAGCGAGCATAATAATACTCAGGAAACGGCCACCCTGAAAATGTATGATTCTATTGTTAGAGTGCAGCAGCACTGGCAAGTCATCAAAATATTTTCGGCTGATCAATAAAACTTCTAGAATTTTGCATTGAGTATATAATTATTATTGGTCAAACATGGAGTTTCCACCATGTCCAGCATCGCTGAAATCAATACAGCATTTTCTAAAGCTGGCGCAAGAGCACGATTCTCGCGATGTGGTCATTGCTTATTGGGCCAGACTCTAGTAAGTTTGTCTTTGTATGAAATACCTCAACAAGATGTAAGAATAAACAATACAATTTATATTTACATTTATTAAAAAGTGCGCTGCAAGTTGGACTAAAGACGTCTTCACAGACTGCTGAGGAGACAAAACTGCTGCTCGGTAAGTGGAAAAATAAGTACGCATTAGAATTATGACTCATTCGTGTTTGTTTGTTTGTTTTTTTTTTTGCCCAGCGATTATGGATTGGCTGGAACAGCTGAAGAAGCAGCAGGTGGACAACGAAGCCATAACCAACGACATTGCAGCTCAGGCGCATATTGAAAACTATGCACTGAAGCTGTTTCTCTACGCCGACAAACAGGATCGCGAGGAGAACTTTGGCAAGTAAGTGTGAATCCATCTGAAACGAGTCCCAGATGAGCCACAACTTTGCTGTGCTTTCAGAAACGTGGTCAAGGCCTATTACTCCAGCGGTGTGCTGTACGACATACTGCTAACCTTTGGCGAGCTGAGCGAGGAGGCGCTGCACAATCGTAAGTACGCCAAGTATAAGGCTGCATACATACACAATTGCCTGAAGAATGGAGAGACTCCCATACCGGGTCCATTTCCCGACGATGAATCCGCTGATTTCGGCGGCGATGATCTTGCCACTGGTAGCAATGAGAACGGTGGTGCAAGCGTAACGCCACCAGATAATCCAGCCGGTGATTCTCCACCCGAAAACGTACAGCCAACAGTGGAGCCAACTCCGCCAGCGACACCAGCTGCACATATAACACCTCCTACAGCCGAGGAGGTGCTCAATAATCCGAACAAATTGCCCAGTCCACCAGTGGATGAGGAGAAACCAGGTGGCTTTGTGCCATATGTGCCCACGGCACAGCAAAATGCCGGCATGTACAATCCGATTGTGCCAATTGTCGGTGTCCAGATAACTCCAGATCAAATGATCAAGGCTCAGAAGTATTGCAAATATGCGGGCAGCGCCCTCAACTATGACGACGTTAAATCGGCCATTGAAAATCTGCAAAAGGCCCTAAAGCTGCTGAGCACAGGCACCGAATAATCTTGCACAGATAATATATACATTACATAGCACACAATCTTGACCACAGCATATATGTATAATCTCAAACGCTGGCCACTTGATGTGGATGCTTAAAAAAAAAACAAAAACATCCAAACTAAAACTATAAAGATAAACAGAACGCGACTGATGTTAAATAATTGTTGAAACCTTCGATTGATTGAGTATGAGTTATTCAAATTTATTAAAATTGTTGCTAAAATGTCGTAATTTAAAGGATTCGCTTGTGAATTTGAATGAGTTAATGGCCTTTGTCTTTATAGCTATACTGTTACTCTACTCGTTTATTATTAATTATAACCTGAACACTTTCGCAATTATTTATGTATCATTATATATATTAATTTTATATAATACGAGTATGTATTCTGTCATTTTGGCACCAAAGTGAAAGAAAAACTCATCAATTTTGATTTCTCTATAATTTCTAAAAATTTTCAATATAATTTATAACTAGAAACGAGACTTTTCTATATGATTATCGATTTGAGGATTCATTACGGGCACCAATTGAGTTCGAAATATTAACTTATTGTGCTAAAACAAAGCTGTTTACAAGTGCGATTAATGAACGACGACTATGTGATTGAATTTGATTTATATATTTTTGCTGCTTTTTATGTGGTAAATGGTCAAGTACACTCCTCCAGTCAGGTCCTCCATTATCTACTCCTGTTTGAGGCCATTCGCTTGCGCCTGATTGATCGCCGCCAAGTCGGCGGCCTCCTTGCGGCTGGTCTGATACCAGACAACCAGACGGCCGCCCAGCATGAAGGTGAAAACCAGCGCGGGTCCCGAACGCTCGAAGGGATCACTGACCATCCAGTGCTGATAGATGCCCAGCAGCATGAGCAACAGCAGCGTCGCATTGGCCACGTTCTTGACTTTGTCTATGAATGGAAGTTGAAATTATTACCAATAATTACCAATAAATAGATGGCACTTACGATAGGGTATTAAGGCCATGGCCAGACCGCAAACAATCTCCAATATGCCGACGGTGCGTCTATACCATTTCGAGGGTATTTTGACGCCAAAGAGTGCGGTCAATGGGAAAACCTTGGCATATTTCACATATTCTGTGCGCTGTAATACAAATTAAGACAAAATTAACAGATTCTGTTCCATATTCGACACAATTTTTCTCTCAGATATATAGCATACTTCTTGGACTTTAAAAGAGCCCAAATTTGATCCATTAAGTATTTGCGAATTTGCTGAGAATTCGCAAATGGGAACACGTCTGTTTAGATTTGTGTTTGCTCCTATCGGGCCATAGGATTTTCTCGGAACACAGGCTGACCCCAAAGCAGAAGGCAAAGCATAATGTTTATTTTTAACAAAAAAAAAACAAAAAATGAGAAGAAAAACAAATCATGTTTCTCATCACATTCAGATTTTGTTTGGCATTCGCCAAGTGTTTCTAATGCGAAGGTAATTAAATATAAATGCTGCGGAATTGCAGCAGCACTTGCGGATTAATTTATTTTCAAATGAAAATCCGAAAGATTGAACCATTGAATGCCCCTTAACCCAAAGTTAATACACAACATTAATATGAAAGCGAAAACCACAAACTATTGTTTTTCTATCTTTCTGATATTTGGGAGATGTAAACAAAATAGTCTCATAACAAATGAAAAACACATTTGGCACGATTCAGTGGGTATAAGAGCATTGTTTTTATATATCTAGGTAAATGTTTTGTATATATTTTAAATAAAAAAATAATTTACAAAGCAAAATGTTCGCCAACGCATTTTAAATTCCATCTATTTCCATGAGCGACAATTACACGCATAATGAGAGAGCGAAAGGGAGAGTGATCGACTAGAAGATGCTCTGTAAACAGATCTGAGCTATGGCAACTCTAGAGCTCATAGCTTCTGATTTAACTTCTAAATTATCGAGTTAAAGTTTCGAGTACGACTTATAACTTGATAAACGATTATTGAAAATCGATTTTTCGATATATTTTTACTTCACTACTCTCAGCATAGCATACCCCTTTCAGTACAGGGTATATTTGAATGTATAATAAGTAGTACGCATTTTGATTCTTCTGTTTGAACGGAACTGCAGAGTGTTTAGATAATAAAAACTTATTTTTATTTTGCGTGTATGATTTTCTATATTTATTGTTTTGAAGATCATTGCGTTTTCAAAAGTATTTTTGAAGGCCAACGGTTGGCATTGATGGGGTCGAGTTCAATGTGCAACGATTCGCATCAGTCAGATTTGCATATGTATAGGATCTATATTAAGAACCTACATATATCAGCTCTATAACAACCTTAAACCCCTTTGACCCCATTACATAAGGAACTGGACTTTGAAATGAACTCGTTTCAGTTTTGTTACGGAAAATCGATGAGAGTTAAAAGTGCCGCAAGGTAAACACAGCGTTGCAACGAAGTTATCGATTTTTCCCACTCACCAAATCCTTGTAGAGATCCTTGCTGATGTGTGGCGTCAGCTTGAGGGTGCCCACAAAGATGAAGAACAATCCCAGCAATATTGAGAGACTCTTTAGCACAATTGTATTCGAAGCTGGCATTTTGTTGTTTGGTTCTTTCGCTTTTTTGTTACTCGATTTGATTTTTCACTTTACAATGTAGTTTTGTTTTGCTCTCTATTATTTATTATACATATATTATTTTTAATATGCGATTATTTGTTGCAAACATGAGCACATCATATGCACAAATGCCGAGTACTATATCAAATATGTATAATTCACAAATGCCAGCAATTGGGGCGCGAGCACGATTCTCTTAGGGGGCGTGTCGGGGGGCCGAGGGGCCTATGGGAACTCATAGAGCATACATCACCCTACAATACACCGGTCGCTAATTTTAGCGCTTGTCGCAGCTTTTTCCGTGCCGCAGTCGAAAACAACAACAACAACAACAGCAACCGAAAAAAAACTAAAACAAATTATAGAATTTTTTGAATGTTTGGCAAATCACTTTGTACCGCCGAGTAGTATGTATAATTTTTATGAAATTTTTCCTTTCGCTTTTTTTTTCTATTTCTTTCTTAATTTGTTGCCCACTTTTTTTCACTAGCAATCGCGTCGGACTCGCGTTCGAAATGTGACTGAGACGAAAAGTGGCAAAAGTTTCATTTCAACAGCATCCCAAGTGCCGAGTAACGGAAAATCAATACATTTTGTGTGCTCTCTCTCAGAGATCAAGAGAGAGAGTGTTTTTGTAATGCGCCCTATGAATTGAGAGCGTAACAGCCAAGGAGTGAACGAGAGAGAGAGAGAGAGAGTGATAGAGAGAGGGTGTGAGGCAGCTGGGCTGAATTTGGTTTCGGGGTGGCGGCCAGTTGAAGTTGATGTAATTAAGGCCAAAGACCCCGACCGACAACCCTTATGAAACAAAAGCAACAGGGCTACAAAGTAGTTTACATTTTTAGCAATTTCTTTTAATTTTATTTTTATTGTAAAAAAAATGAGTAAGACTGAACTAAGATGACATTTCATGCACTTTAATTTCATTTGATCACCAACCCATGGGCGGACCCGTAACCGAAGCTGGAGCCGACCCCAAACCCATTGCTGGTCCCTGTCCTGGTCCTGTCCTGGTCCTGGTCCTGGTCCTGGTCCTGGTCCTCGACGCACGGCATCCTGTGGCGGCGTATGCGCATAGATGCGCTTCGATTCGGCCATGCGTTGATTATGGCTTTCAATCTGTTCGCACAACTGAGCATCCTCCAGCAGGGCACGTCCCTCATCGTACTCCAAGCAGGCGACGCCATCCAAGCGTTCCAAATCCACCCAGCCACGGAAACGCACACAGACGCCATTCATAATGAAGCTGGAACGCAAGTGAACTTTACTGCGCTCCTTCTCAAAGTCGCACTCCTGCTCCTGGGCATAGGGATTGTGATTGGCATTGAAGTAGAGGTGCAGATTTGTGCCCGAGGTAATGAACGAGAGCTCCGCATAACCCTTGCGACAATCTGTGACAAAAATCCTCCGCCTCTCGTCTATGGCGCGTTCCCTGTAGCCCGTGTAGCGCACCTCGCTCTCCCGGCTCAGGCGTCGGAAAAGTTCATCCGCCTCGAACTTGGACTTTTGATCCGGCACAACGCGTGGCATTTTGAAGATGAAGCGCGGTTTTGGCGGCTCATACATTGCCATTGTTTCGTAGGGCGGCAACATGCCTGCCAACGCAGCCGCGTCTCCAAGATTTTGATGATGATGCATTTTTCGATATCTCAACAGTTCGAGTTGCCAAAACAGACTGATCTATTGTCAAATGATTGCCCATTTATATAGGTGAAGCGTTTTTAAGCATAACTACCTGTAGTTTATAGTTTTATGATGCGCTGCAGCAGCTGCATTTGCAGAAATATTACAAATCTACCTGTTGCAAGGGTTTCAGCTCATCTGAAGTTTTCAAAATGTAACTGATTACTTGCTGGCGTTGCCATGCCGTTTAAATGTAGCATACATAAACTTGCACAGGGTGACTCACGCAGCTGAACAAACAGCTGTCGTTTTGTATTAAAAACATTGCATCGTTTGTTAAAAGTGTAATTTTCGTCAAGGAATCTAGTTTAAAAGGATATTTATAATGTCTCTAGTTGCATACGCTGCGAGCAGTGACGAGGAGTCTGACAACGAAGAAGAATCCGCTGGAGCACAAGTGGAGCTGCTAAAACCAACGCCCAAATCAAACGGAGAAAGCACAAAAAATGTGGACGTGAAAACAGACGTCACAAATGGTCATATAAGCGATGAGGACGACGATTATATCCCTCGCGAAGTGTCCTTACAGGAGCTGAAGCCCTCGAGTGGCCGGCTAACGCTTTCACTGCCCAAGCCCAAAGTCGCCGCCTCTCCAATATCTGCTGAGAATGAGAAGGAAACTGCGCAGCAGGCAGATGACCATGATCAGGTGACGCAGGCGTTTTCCAAGCTGCCCATGCCACGTGCTGCAACTTCAGGTAGACCTCTAATCGAAGAAGTGGACGATGAGTTTCTGCACAAAAAAGCAGGTAGCGTAGCATTGGAAAAACCTCCGCCAGCTGTTGTCAAAACAAAGGTGAAGATTAGCATACCATCGCTCAGGGAATTCGCCGATGTGGATAAGGAAAAGGCAGAGAAACTACTGCAGGGTAGGCAAACGCAAGACAAACCCATAAAGGGTTCCAGCCTGCTGAGCATGTTGCCACAGGCGAAGTCAGAACGAGTTTTCTCCAAGAAATCGGACCCCGTGTCGGTCAAGTCGGACAACAGCAGCTTGCCAGCTCCCAAGCTCAATAGTAATGCTCCAAAGGCAACTGCAAAGCCAGCCTTTGTGCCGGATACGGTTAAGCTACGGCGTGCAGCGCACAATACAGAAGGAGTCGACAGAACCAAACAGCTGTCAAGTAAACAGTCTGAAAAGAAATCCAAACCTTCTGCTTTGCTTGTCAGTGTGAGCGACAGCGAGGAGGACGAAGATGAGGACAATGCCGGTGACTTCTTCTCCCTGAACAGTGAGCAACAGCTGCCGGAGGTGAGCAGCAACGAGATTAGCGCCTTGGTAGCCAAACGTGCTGCCAAAATGGTTGAGGCCAGCAACAAGTATCTGGCCGAGCAGTCGGAGCGTGAAGCAGCCGAGGCGGAGGCAGCTGAACTCCAATCGGAAGAGCTGCGACTGGCCCAGAAACGTTATCACGAACAGCAACTGGATACTGAGGCCATGGATGCTCTCGTTGGCAAGAACGCCAAGCGGCGACGCAAGGAGGCAAAGGAAATGCAAGTCATTGATATATCCGGATCACAAGTGATGCCCGATCGGGATGAATGGATGCGCACGGCGTTGGCATCGGCGACCACTTTTCAGCCCACTGGCGTTCTTACGGATGAGGAACCTGTGGCCGGCACCAGGAGGAAACATCAAATCACGTATCTGGCCCACAAGGCCAAGGCCAACGAGGCCGAGCTGCAGGCCATGTGGTCGGCCAATCGACAAACCCGTCGCGCCACTCAAAGCAAATACGGATTTTGAACAGTTTCCATTAACATTTTTGCATTATTTTATAAATGAATTACAAGTAGACTTAATATTAATGTATAAATAAGTTTAAAGCAACTTTGAATTGATCATTTTAACCAGCCTTCGCGCTGCCTTAGCTTTCCACCGACATAAACTATGGCTGTGCAGAGAAGGAGCATTAGAGGCGCCATGGTCACATAGATGGGAATCTGTTGTGGATACTCCAGAGTCATGCAGATCATCACTTGGGATGTTATCGTTAGCAGCACGCCGCCAATGTTCCACTTGTAGAGGAACAGCAGATCAGTGAGACGATTCAGGTTGCGCCATTTCCGTATAAACTTGATGAGCACATAGATGATTAGGATGCAATCGAAGAACCAAAGCGGCGTAAATGTGACAAACCAATTCCAGGTGGTGCGAGGATCTAGCCTCAGGCAGAGTAGTATCAGGAACACCAACACTATAAACCAAGTGAATAGCGCACGATGTGCCAGCGTCATGTTTTATTTAAATTGCATATTTTACACAAACAAAAGTTGTAAACAAATGTATACGAAGATCGTATGTATTTAATATTGTGAATTTTATTGGTTATCGATATACAACTGCATTCAACTCTACCATCTACTGCGAATATCGTATGTATACGATATTTACCTGCAGCTGGGATGGCAACTCTGCAAACTGCTGAGAATAAGAAGAAGATAATTGACGTGTCACTTGAAAATTTTGTGCAATTGGTGTGTGTTTTTGCTTAAAATAGTTAATTAAACAAATTGTTAATTGTTGTATTCTATTGTATGATGTGGCCATAAGTCTAACGAGTGCTTTTGTTCCATTTTACACAGCAAAGTGCACGGCAGTAGCTGGATAAGTGCACGTAAAAGAAACGCCGATCCAATTTGAGACTCCGCCACGGCAGCAGCAGAAACAGAAGCAACAAAATGTTGACCAATTTCGAATCAAAGTCGGCAAGAGTGAAGGGACTCTCCTTTCACCCGAAGCGACCCTGGATCCTAACCAGTTTGCACAGCGGAGTGATCCAGTTGTGGGACTATCGCATGCACACGCTCCTGGAGAAGTTTGATGAGCATGACGGACCTGTTCGTAGTGTCGCCTTCCATCAACAGATGCCGCTCTTTGTATCCGGTGGCGATGATTACAAGATTAAGGTGTGGAACTATAAGCAGCGTCGCTGCATTTTCACACTGCTAGCGCATTTGGATTATGTGCGCACCGTTGCATTCCATCACGAGTATCCCTGGATCTTGAGCGCCTCTGATGATCAGACCATACGCATCTGGAACTGGCAATCGCGTAACTGCATTTGTGTCTTGACCGGTCACAATCATTACGTAATGTGTGCTCAGTTCCATCCCACGGAGGATCAGATTGTGTCCGCCTCACTGGATCAAACGGTGCGAGTTTGGGACATTTCTGGTCTACGCAAAAAGAATGTAGCTCCGGGACCCGGTGGACTGGATGACCATCTTAAGGGACATCCAGGTGCAACAGATCTGTTTGGGCAGGCCGATGCGGTGGTCAAGCATGTGCTCGAGGGTCACGATCGTGGTGTCAACTGGGCAAGTTTCCATCCAACTCTACCTTTGATTGTCTCCGGCGCTGATGATCGCCTGGTCAAGCTGTGGCGCATGAATGAATACAAAGCCTGGGAGGTGGACACATGCCGTGGACACTACAACAATGTGTCGTGCGTGCTGTTCCATCCGCGTCAGGATCTGATCATTTCCAACGGCGAGGATCGCAGCATACGTGTCTGGGACATGACCAAGCGTCAGTGTCTTTTCACATTCCGGCGTGACAACGAACGCTTCTGGATTATGGCAGCACATCCCACACTGAATCTGTTTGCCGCCGGTCACGATGGCGGTGAGTAGAGGGAATCAAAGATTCCAAGTCGGAAACCAATTCTTATTCAATATTTCCATTGCAGGCATGGTGGTCTTTAAGCTGGAACGCGAGCGTCCTGCCTATGCTGTGCACGGCAACATGCTGTATTATGTGAAGGATCGTTTCCTGCGCAAACTGGACTTCACTACCACCAAGGATACGGTGGTGATGCAGCTGCGCCCCGGCAAGTCGCCCGTCTACAGCATGTCATATAACCCAGCACTGAATGCGGTGCTCATCTGCACACGTACCAACAATCTGGAGAACAGCACCTACGATCTCTGCCAGATCCCCAAGGACAGCGAGAGCGACAGACAAAACGAATCGGACAGCAAACGAAGCTCGGGCGTCACCGCCATTTGGGTAGCACGCAATCGATTTGCAGTGCTCGATCGGAATCAGCAGCTGGTGGTGAAGAACTTTAAGAACGAGGTGACCAAGAAGATACCCACGTTCTGTGAAGAGATCTTCTATGCCGGCACAGGCATGCTGCTCATCCGTGATCCCGAATACGTGACATTGTACGAGGTGCAGCGTCTGGTGTCCGTTGGCAGCATCAAGTTGGCCAAGTGCCGCTATGTGGTCTGGTCACCGGACATGTCGCTGGTGGCGCTGCTCTGCAAGCACTCGGTGACCATCTGTGACCGTCGGCTGCAATACTTGTGCACCGTCCAGGAGAATTGTCGCGTCAAATCGGGCGCATGGGATGAGTCCGGTGTGTTCATCTATACGACTAGCAATCACATCAAGTATGCCATTACCAATGGTGATCACGGCATCATACGCACCTTGGATCTGCCCATTTATCTGACCCGCGTCAAGGGCAATCAGGTGTTCTGCCTGGATCGCGAGTGTCGCACGCGTGTCCTGCACATTGATCCCACGGAATACAAGTTTAAGCTGGCGCTGATTCAACGCAAATATGATGAGGTCCTGCACATGGTGAGGAACGCACGTCTCGTTGGTCAGAGCATCATTGCATATCTGCAGCAGAAGGGTTACCCAGAGGTGGCCCTTCACTTTGTCAAGGATGAGAAGACACGTTTTGGACTCGCTTTGGAATGTGGCAACATTGAGATTGCTTTACAAGCTGCCAAGGCTTTGGATGACAAGGATTGCTGGGATCGTTTGGGCCAAGCCGCTTTGCTCCAAGGCAATCATCAGGTGGTCGAGATGTGCTATCAGCGCACCAAGAACTTTGACAAGCTGAGCTTCCTCTATCTGATCACTGGCAATCTGGAGAAGCTCAAGAAGATGAATAAAATTGCCGAGATTCGCAAGGATATTTCGGCGCAGTATCAGGGCGCATTGCTCCTCGGCGATGTCAAGGAACGCGTCGGCATTCTCAAGAACTGTGGACAGCTATCGCTGGCTTACCTGACTGCAGCCACACATGGTCTGGATGAGCTGACGGAGTCACTGGGCACCACCATAACCGCTGAGGGCAGCGCCCTGCCGGAAATCAATCCCCAGGCGCAGCTGCTGCAGCCGCCGGTGCCCATACAGCAACTGGAGACCAACTGGCCGCTGTTGTCCGTGTCCAAGGGCTTCTTTGAGGGCGCCATGGTGACGCGCGCCGGCAGCAGCGCCACAGCACGCCAAGCACTCAACATCAATGCGGATGCTGCGCTGTTGGATGAACATAATGGCGGAGGGGATGGCTGGGGAGCTGATGCAGACCTAGGACTGGGTGAGGATGATGATGGCGATGAGGAGATGCACGATGCTTTGAGCAACGATGAGGCACAGGAGGAAGCTGGCGGCGGTGGTGGCTGGGATGTGGGTGATGATGATCTGGTGGTGCCCATCGAACTGGCATCCAAAATCAAGGCTTCGGCTCTGGACAGCAACTACTATGCAGCACCCAACAAGGGACAATCGCCGGCCCAGCACTGGGCCAACAACTCACAGCTGGTGCTGGATCATGTCAAGGCTGGCGCCTTTGAGAGTGCCTTCCGGCTGCTCAACGATCAGCTGGGCGTGATCAATTTCAAGCCCTTCAAGACACTGTTCCTGCAGAACTATGCCTGTGCCCGCACCAGCTACACGGCCAATCCCAATCTTCAATCCCTGTCCGGTTATCCACTGCGCAACTTTGCCGAAACAAATGCCAAGCTCCAACGTCCAGCGATGGGCATTAAGCTAAACGAATTGGTGTCCCGCCTGCAGGCTGGTTATCAGATGACCACAACTGGCAAATTCAGCGAGGCCATTGAGAAATTCCACTCCATACTGATTAGTATTCCCCTGCTGGTAGTGGACACCAAACTGGACACGGCCGAGGCCCAACAGCTGCTGAGGATCTGTGCCGAGTATATTGTGGGCCTGAAAATGGAAACGGTACGCAAGGGCATGCCCAAATCGACGCTGGAGGAGCAGAAGCGTCTCTGTGAAATGGCTGCCTACTTTACACACTGCAAACTGCAGCCAGTTCATCAAATTCTCACACTTCGCACAGCGCTCAACATGTTCTTCAAGCTGAAGAATTACAAGACAGCGGCGTCATTGGCGCGTCGTCTGCTGGAGCTGGCTCCACGGCCGGAAGTGGCACAGCAGGTGCGCAAGATACTGCAGGCGTGTGAGGTGAATCCCATTGATGAGCATCAGCTGCAGTACGACGAGTTCAATCCGTTCAACATCTGCGCCATCAGCTGGAAGCCGCTGTACCGTGGCAAACCGGAGGTGACGTGTCCCTTCTGTGGCTCCGCCTATGATCCCCAATACAAGGGCAGCTTGTGCACCGTCTGCGAGGTCAGTCAGATTGGCAAGGAATCCATTGGCCTGCGCATTTCCACACTGCAATTCCGTTAAACGGAGCGACGCATCTTTAATCGTATGTTTAGGTTAATGTCTAATAAACAGATTTATTAATATGAAATATTCTACAATATATACTTTGCATTATAATGAAAACGTTAATAAACTATTTTTATTACAAATTCAGTTGAGATACAGATACAATCGCAGCTGTATCTAAATCCACAAAATGAATTGCAGATAAATATTCGAATCCTGCCGAGAAAATGAGCTCAAGCTCAGCCATATCCTTGCGTATTTTGACAGGACTCGGTGCGTTGGCTTCACAAGGATGAACTCTATCGATCGGCATTCAAAAATTATGGGGTCATCTAAAAATCAAGGACTTGAAAATTTTCAGTCTCAAATCGTCGAAAAACAGGCCGAAAATCGAAAATCCTTGATATCTCGAAAACTACAAGGACGATCTGAATGTCCTTTGGCCAGTTGGTAGCCTACATTGAAAGGATTTGATTGAACCTACTTTGAACCATATCCTTCGAAGGACTCCGGAGAAAAAGCTACTTTTCTCTATATGAAAAAGTCCTTGTAACTTGGTTGTTTAAAGGACGATCGAGGATTTTTAAACGGTTTCTGAATCCCTGTAATGATCTCCACCGATGTGCCAAAGGATATCAAAATCGTCCTTAAAATGGCCGAGCTAGGACGTTTTTTATGTTTTTGAGCCAATTTTTGCATATCTCCCCCTTGCAAAAATATTCGACTCTTTTTTTTTTAAATTGTGGAAATCCTTGAATGCCAATCGATAGACTTGACCATGGTGACCGTAAAACAGCATATCCTTTTGAAATCCTGTAGTACCCTGCCAATTAAGGACTAAAAAATAAAAAAATGGTTTAAGTTTGCTAATAATTTATTTCAGCTCAAAAGTATGCTACAATATTTATTTCTTGTAAATAAATCAACGCCCAAAAGATGCAACAATTTTTAAATTATAGTATCCAAATCCTGCCGAGAAAATTAGCTCAATCTCGGCCATATCCTTGCGAATTTTGACAGGACTCAGTGCGTTGGATTCGCAAGGATGAACTCTATCGATCGGCATTGAAACATTATTGGGTCATCTAAAAATCAAGGACTTGGAAATTTTCAGTCTCAAATCGTCGAAAAACAGGCCGAAAATCGAAAATCTCGAAAACAAGGACGATCTGAATGTCCTTTGGCCGGTGTATAGCCTACGTTGAAAGTTGAGATACAGATACAATCGCAGCTACTTCTCTTACCATATAAATAATGTGCTTAGTCATAAAAATCAATGGACATTTCAAAATAATTGATTGGCTTAAGTTTACAAATTATTAATAATTATGTTAATTGCAATTCTGCAGAATGTCTGCGTCATTTGAGTGGGAAATATCTGACATTTTAATGCGTAAGCTTATTGTGTGTGTTTTGTTTAATTATAAATATGTATATTCGTCACCATAATTCACATGAAATTGTAATGTTGAATACAAGCATATGTATGTCGAGTGTTTAATATTCATACTAGGTGCTAATACTAATTCTAGGAGCATATTCGAGCGATTCTTAATATCCATATCGTATCGTAGTCATATCCATTTAAAAGTCTGGCATTTGGATTGGAGCAATCGTTAGTTATTCATAAAGTATTGAGTATTTGCAAATTGAGTCTCATGCTGCTGTTGCTGTGCTGCGGATGCTGCTGACGGCGACGATGCCGTCCAAAAGTCCAACTAACGTCGCCACATACTGGCACCCACACCAATGCCGCCGGAAGCGACACCACGACGCACCGCCTCCATCTCATCCTGGCGATTGTCGCGGTAGGCGCGCTTGGTGTCCTCAAACTCCCGCAAACGCTGATTGTAGCGATCGATTTGGTCGCGCAGTATTAAATCCTCATGGGTGGCTCGCCGTTCATCGTACTCCAAGCAGCCAACGCCATCCAAACGCTCCAGATCCAGCCAACCACGGAAGCGTACACAGACACCGTTCATAATGAAATAGGATTTAATGTGCACCTTGCCGTGCTCCTTGTCAAAGTCACACTCCTTGTCGTGCACGTAGGG
This sequence comes from Drosophila rellima, assembly GCA_035043635.1. Taxonomy (NCBI): domain Eukaryota; kingdom Metazoa; phylum Arthropoda; class Insecta; order Diptera; family Drosophilidae; genus Drosophila; species Drosophila rellima. The sequence continues at coordinate 3,516,551 of JAWNMV010000529.1, forward strand.
ATTCTGATTGGCATTGAACACCAGCTGCAAATTGGTTCCCGATGCAACGAAACTTGTCTCCGTGTGTCCCTCGCGACATCCGTTCATGAAGCGCACCTGACGCTCCTCAATGCTCCGCTCCCGATAGCCTGTGTAGCGAATCTCACTTTCGCGACTCAGGCGGCGGAAGAGCTCGTCGCTCTCGAATTTGGACTTCTGATCGGGCACCACTCGTGGCATTTTAAAGATGAAACGGGGCTTCGGTTGCTCATAGAGTCCAATTGTGTCGTAGGGTATCATGTTGGCCAGTGCTGCTGCCTCGTTCATCATCTTGAAATACTTTCCTTTTACTTCAATTCGCACAATACAAGAAACTTTTGCTGCTCCTTCAACTTTTGGCGCTTTTTGTGCCTTGTGTTTTATTTAGAATTTCAATTTTGCTGCAGAGAAAGCAACAAACAACGCATACAACAAAAAAATATTTGCGGTTTTGTTATACTAACCGATAAGAGGTGGCGGTAAGCCGATAGACCACCGATACTTTTGGTGCTGCCAGACAACAGAAACTCAAGCTATCTGGTTACTCCTCACGCCATATGGCCTCAGCCTAACGCGTTTGTTTACAAGATATTAATTTAAATAATTATCCTCATTGGTCAAACGTGCGTAATATGAGCGAAACGAGCCAGCCATTAGATAATGCTGGTGACAATGAGAAGCGCCCTCAGTTCGGCACACGTTTACTCAAAGATGACGCCGACGTTTTTAAGCACAACGCTTGGTAAATATCTCCAACGGAGCTTTGCCAGCAAAACTTGGGAACACACTCGCCAGCGCAAGAAACCAAGTGGAGCTGGTGAGCGGATACTGAGCGATGCGCGGGAAGTGTTCGAGTTTAATGCATGGTATACACATTACTGCAGTAGACAACTTATATACATTCTAATTCTTTAATCCACAGGGACCACGTGGAATGGGACACAGAGCAGGAGCAGGCTGCACAAGCAGCTGTTGAAAAGAATTCAACGGTGAAAATGACCGATGATCAGCGGGAACGTTTCCAATCAGATGCGCCCAAGTTCTGGGATTCATTTTATGGCATACACGACAACCGATTCTTTAAAGATCGCCATTGGTTGTTCACAGAGTTCCCCGAGCTAGCGCCCATGGAGGCCAACAAACAGTCACAGCCCCGGAGCATATTTGAATTGGGCTGTGGCGTTGGTAATACCATTTTGCCCATTCTTCAGTACAGCACCGAGACTCAGCTTCGGATATATGGATGTGACTTCTCTGAGCGAGCAATTGAAATCCTACGCAGTCAGCAACAGTTCGATGCCCAGCGCTGTGAGGTCTTTGTTATGGACGCCACACAGGAGCAGTGGCAGGTGCCATTCGAGGAGAACTCACAGGACATTATTGTAATGATCTTTGTTTTGTCGGCCATCGAGCCAGCCAAGATGCAGCAGGTGCTGGAGAATTGCTATCGCTATCTAAAGCCAGGTGGCCTTCTGGTATTCAGGGACTACGGACGCTATGACCTTGCGCAGTTGCGCTTCAAAAGCGGAAAGTGCCTAGAGGATAATTTCTATGTTCGTGGCGATGGCACCATGGTTTACTTTTTCACCGAGCAGGAGCTGCGGGACATGTTCAACAAGGCAGGCTTCCAAGAGGAGCAACTGATTGTGGATAGACGGTTGCAGGTCAATCGTGGACGATGTCTGAAAATGTATCGTGTATGGATACAGACAAAATTCCGTAAACCTCTGTAAACCCGATGTTCACAATATTCTAACCGATGTGTACTCGTTAAAGTTCACGTCAACAGTCGAAAAGCTACTCGTCACTTGTCACGTTTGAAAGCTTTTCGGTTCTCGTCCTTCTACGACGAGCTTTTTCCCCAAATACACATAACAGTTAACAAAGCTGCAAGTTTTCGCAGTTGGCTAAAAACGTCGTAAGTGAAAATTTTCCTTGTGCTGAGTAAATTTAATTCATTTCTTATTTAAATATATTATAACTTTTGATATGTGTTGACAATGCTCAAAATCACAGACTATAGTTTTGAAAAAGTTGCAAAGTTATTAAACAAAAGCGATAATGTTGTCTAATCTTAAAAAACGGTGTTGTGTAAAAATTTCATTGATTTTTCCTTTAGCCATAGCAAAAATTTGCCACTAGCCAAATTAGTTATCAATGCATACAAAACTATTGAGTAGCAAATTTGAATGTGGCCTGGAAGTATGCAATAAAAAACAAATTAATAAAATATTTGTGTGAATTTAAGGAGTAATGCAGAATTAATAAAAGTGGAGTGAGGGCGGGTGTTAAATTTTGTCATTAGTTAAATTTCAAAAGAAAACTTAACCATATATCGCCGCCAGTCGATAGAATAAACATAATGACAGTTACAGTTACAGTATACTATAAATAGTTGCAACTATTTTTGTTCTCTATCCACAACAGTTTCAACACACACATAGACAGAGCCAGTGAAGAATTCCTTTGTAGAGCGCTGCTGCAAAAGGCTGTCGTGGCAAGTGGAACCCGCACATACACACACATATATACAAAACACACACATACATCTCTGCCAGTGTCCCCCGCAACTGTTAACCGCAGCCGAGCTTAGTGAGGAGACGTTTTGTGTCTGTGTGCGAGAGAGAGAGTGTGTGCGTTGAGGCTGAGCGCAAATTCATTGACGAACAGTTGAAAAAAGCTTACAAGAAGGAAAGCGAACGTGAGAGCGTAACGTACAGCGAGAGAGCGACAGCGAGAGCAAGAGCGAGCGCGTAGGCATAACAAAAACAACGAACGCTGCACCCAGCACCTGCCCAATCCCCCCAGTCGCCGACAGCAACCCCCGCAACCATAAACAGCGCTCTCAAGTGAAAGACGTTGGGCAAGTGCAGTAAAAGTCCACGGGACACGGACACGGAAACAGTGCGAGACGCAGACGACGTTTGAAATTTGTTAATACAACAACAATAGCAGCAACAAACACAAGAACAAGCAAAAAGCAATGTAAGTGATGGCAAATTATTGATTTCTCTCTCTCTCTCTCTCTCTCTGTCTATATATCTAATCATTTCAATGGAAATTATTTGTGATACATTAAAAGAAAAGATATATATACAATATGTATACAAATGGTGTCCATTTAAATGTTGATATTTGTCTCGACTTAATACTTTGGTAATGTCCATGTTCAAGTCCAGGTCCGTGTGTCGAATCACATGGCAATTTCCCGCACCGCAAAATCGATAAACTTGTGTTTTGTCGTGCCCCATGAGTCAGCCTTTATTGAGCTGTCCATTTATTTGCCAGCTACGAATTGAATGTTTAATTATTATTTTCAATACTATTACTTGCTATGCTGCACACTCAAGAGCCTTAGAAATGGGCAAGAAAGACAAGAATAAGGAACAGTAAGTGCCTCTTGCTCCAGAGCTCCATGAGTAGCCCGGCTAGAAACTTGAGCACTTTTTGCATACCAGCATACAACACACACACACGCACACACACGCTCACACACGCACACGCACACACTCATGCATATCTAGTAGATAATATCTACAGTCAGTAAAGTAATTGTTTTGACAAAAATATTTAACGACTTCATTTTTTTTTTTTATATTTTAATTGCTTTTAATTTTTAGAAGAAGTTAAAACTTGACATTTTTCATTTTTTTTAGTTTAGTCTTTTTTTATTAAACAAAAAACAATTGTATGAATATTTTTCTTAGTCAAACAAGTTATTGACCAACTGTATAACACTACACACACACACACACACATACGTACATACGTACATTTGTATCTTGTGTATCATGTGTATCATGTGTAATTGAAGAAGCCCCCAAGTCGCAGTACTTAATTTGAGATCTCCATGGGGAGTTGATTAGCCCCAGCAGTGCCACTGCGGATGATGACTAATGATGACCATTTCTCCACACACAGGGCGGATGCTGCAGCAGTTGGCGATGCACCACCAGCCGATGGCCCACCGGCCGGCGAGGGAGGCGATGGCGAGATTGTGGGCGGACCACGAAACCCGCAACAAATTGCGGCACAAAAGCGCTTGCAACAGACGCAGGCCCAAGTCGATGAGGTAAGCGTTCTAGAAACCAAACAACCCATACAGTTATCAAGCCAACTTAATCGATTGCAGGTTGTTGACATTATGCGCACGAATGTCGAAAAGGTTCTGGAGCGAGATGCGAAACTCTCCGAGCTGGACGATCGCGCCGATGCCTTGCAACAGGGCGCCTCGCAGTTTGAGCAGCAGGCGGGAAAACTTAAACGAAAATTCTGGTTGCAGAACTTGAAGGTCTATATCTATATAGCTCTAGTCGTAATGCTGTGCAGTTTTATGCTCAAATTTCAATTTCCAAATACTTATAGATGATGATCATAATGGGCGTCATTGGACTGGTCATTGTTGGCATTATAGCAAGTAAGTTATTCGTGCGGAAATCCCTAGCAAATCAAAACAAAAAAAACCACTCACACACACACACACACTCATACAGACACACTCTCAATTCACTCAAACCAATAAAAAACTCCCTAACCAACCAAAGACAAAAAAAAAATGGTTTTCTGCTTATGATTTTTCTGAAAACCATCAACTTATTTTAGAACTAATTTTGCTTTAATTTGGCATACACAAAAACTAAATTCGTTTGTTTCTTGTTTTCTTGTTTGTTTTTTTTTTTATATTCCGTCACTATTTTTTCTCTAGGTAACTTTATGTAGATTGCTAAACAACTTAACTATAAGAAACAAGAAACTAGTAACTAGTTACAATGCAATGCTATAAATCAACCCAAACAAAAGTCAAACAAAAATCAAATCGAATTCGAAATCATTTAACAACCGCTACGAGTAGACCAAAAAAATAACTCACAGTCCAACTGTCGATCATCGTACGATCCTCGTTCGCTTGAGAACTGAATTTGAAATAGACGCCTTACGAGACTATCCCAAAATTGTTGTCAATTGAGAAATACAAATAAAATGAATAATGAAAAAACAAACGAACGAACGATCGATCCAATGTACTTAGCATATCATGCGATCCAACCAACCAGTAATCAATGCAATTTCTATATCTACATATAAAATCAAAAAGAACTTCAACATCATCTGGTTCCATACGATTCCATACGCACCAGGTTCGGTAATTTGATTTAAGGCCGTGTGTTGTTTTTGTTACCATATGTTTTTTAAAATTTCAAATGCCCTGTAATCAAGTAACGTATCTTTGTTTATATGTGTTGATCTATATACGTATATATATATATATATATATTTTGGGTTGATAGTAACCCCAGAATACCCAGTGTCCGCTTTAAACCAAGTAATACTCGAATACGGCCGAGATATCCATAGATCATTTAATTTATACCCGTAATTTGTAGGAATGTTATTCAAATAGTTTGATTAGTTAATCCGTAATCCGTAATCCGTTAACCGTATTCTTTGTGGTTTGTTTAGTGTTCTTTTGTCTAGTGTTTAGTGTTTTCTAGACTACAAATATACAACAACAACAACAACAAACAGCCGTGAATGTCCTTTGTCCAAAGCTCGAACTTCCCGTTTTTGAATGGTAATCGTAGTTGAAACCAAAACTCGGCCGAAATGACACAAAACACAGCAAATGCATAAAGTACTGCAGCTTAATTTATTTCTTTATAATTATTGTTAAATGTTTAGTTTTTTGTTGTTTTTTAAAAAACACTGAATATACTTTCAAATCAACCACCAACATCACAACCACGTCCCGCCCACGACCACGCCCACATTTACTGTACACTCACCAAATGATTTGTTTTATTTTTCAACAATTACAGAAAAAGACGAAGAATAAGAATTTTAAGCTTTAAACATTACATAACAATAAGCAATTATGAAATGAAATTCTTTAAATTTTGATTGATTTTATTTGAGGTAAAACAGAAAAAACTATGAAAAGTGAAATACATTTTATCGCTAGGTGCACAAATCACAAGTCACTATTATTATTATTATGATTATGATCATTTATTTATGAATTATTCGAATATTCAAATGTTTTGGCTGGGCAAGAAAATTATGCGGGATTTTTGAATAGTCATGGATTATGATTATTTAAAGCAAAAAAGCCCAAAATGACTTTCTTTTCAAACCGATACGACCCACTTTAATGGCTTGTTTGAAAAATGCAATTGAACAATTTCTCGTAGAGCCTTTCATGTCGGATGATGCTGGTGATAGTCCATCTCCTGCTTTGCAGCAGGTTCATGCATCCGCACCAGCATCAGTAGCAGCACCAGCATCAGCACCACAACAACAACAACAACAACAACAACAACCACCACCACCATCACACCACACTAATCAATTTAAATCCGAACCACCAACGACACTCGAGAAACCATTGGCTGATAAATTGACCGATGACCCACAAAGTCCCAAGGATGACGTGGCGACAGGACAATAAACAAACGCTCAAAACCAACAACAACAGCAAGAACAACAACAACCAAAACCAACAACAGCACAACAAACCAAAAAACTAAAAAAAAAAAAAAAACATTCCACACTTTGATTTTCAAAAATTCAAATAACGATAACTATCGAACACTGTAAGCAAACAGCAACAACAACAATTTACATGGCTTTTCACGTGTGCTTATCGATAGCCGATATATTTAATCGGTTCTTTATCATTTTAGCTGCATGCGTGTGTGTGTGTGTGTGTGTGTGTGTGTGTGTGAGTTAACCGTTTATCGTACGCAAAATGTGTTTTCATTTCTTCATTCAATTTAATTATGATTAATGTTGTTGTTTATGTGCATTTTTCTTTTAATAATTAACTTAATGGACATTTTGCCTTCAGTTTTAAATGCACCAACAGTTGAACAGCAAAAGAAATGTCGAAAGAAAACTGTCAGTTGGGTGGAAAACATGGAAATTTCTACGCTTCAAAATTTGATATCAATAATGGCTTGCTTTATCATAACTAATTATTTAAAAAAAAAATAATTAATATATACTTCACCCCCAAACTGAGCCTTAGAAGTTCATTGAAGTGTAAAAACATATACATATATATATATATATATATATATATATTTGGCGTATATTCGTATAATTGTATCTATATGTAATTGTCATTCAATTCAAATCCAAATGGAATTCATTTCAAATAATTACAGAGACTAATGAACTTTTCTCTCTCTTCACACTGCCTCCACTTCACAGATAAACTTGGCTTCATTGGTGGCGAACCGGAACAGCCGCCATATTATCAACAGTATCCGTATCGTCCCCCACCCCCGGCCCAAGGGCCCGCCCCCGCCGTGGAACAACCGGCGCTGGTCGACAACGGACCCGGGGCAGGGGCAGGGGAAGCGGTTAAAGCGGAGCACGGTGGCGTATAAGTAATTATGGATGGCATTTTCTTATAAAGCCAAAAAGAAACGTTTCTTGAATGATATCTCCAAATAGAATGAAACTCAGTTAGAAAAAATCTCGAGAATTGCTAACATAATAATTTCTACGTAAACTTGCAAAAGAAAAATGAAAATTTTAAGTAACAAAATTATGTCTCATAATATTAACAATAATAATAATTATAATACAAATCGATAAGACGCTCCGGACAAATGAAAGTTGTTGCTAATTTGTTTATGGTTACATTATTTCATATTTACATACATATGGTATGCATATATATATGTGAATGCTATGCTATATATAATATACATATATTAATTGTACTTAATACCTACTTAACCCCCCCCCCCGCGCCCCTCGGTGCTGGCAACAAGGAGCGCCAGCCCTAAGGTCAAGGTTCAGGTTGCTTCCCAAAATTTTCGCATTCGACGCTCTTTGAACTCAGTTTCCTTAGCTAACAAAGTTGAAAATTCGAATCGATTTTCGAACAAACTTTAGAAAAAATTTAAGCTTTTGTTCCTAACTAAACAAACAAACAAACAAAAACAAAAAAGAAATATTTGAAATGTATAATCTAAAAAAGTGAAAAGTGAAGCCACAGAGGAGAAAGATAAACAAATTACTTATCTAGAAATAAATGTATTACTGTGCAACATATATTTAAAAACGCAAATGTAGTCAAATGAAATGAAGATTGAACAACAATAACAAAAAAACATTTAGCAAAAATATAGAAAAATAAATTGTTTATTTGCGATTTTCAGTTGAGTTAAAGAATAACAAAACGGTCAAAGGAAATAAAATAATGAATTAGCAAAACAGTTCAACGATTAAATTAAGCGCTTCTCACACAATTTGTTGATTATGTCGTATTTGATTTGACAAACAAAAAAAAGCAAAGGAATTCTATGTATATTTCAATGTTATGAATAATAATAATTAATTATAATAAATAAAACAAGATATGTATTTGGCAATTGATTTCAAAACAAAATGGGAATTACTTAGAGCATATACTATATATATAACGTTACGATATATATATATATATATATATATATTCATACTACACTTTAAAAAACAAACAACAATTCATTCGAAAATTGTACTTGAACATTTTTCAAATACTATAAACAATCAACGTATTAACAATTAAACAAGCGCCTGCCCAAAGTGCCCAAAAAAATATATAAAAAATGGGGCACAAAGGAAACCAAAAAATAAATAACAAATAAATGGAAAAAGGAGGAAAATGTTGAATCCAATGTGCAGGTATTTTAGCAATACTCGTAGCGTGTACAAAATGTCGCCAATTGCTTGGATCGAAATATTAAATAGAAACTTGTTCAAATGTCAAAAAAAAAACAATACAAATACAAATACAAATACATACGTACATTCACACATACCTACATACACTTCACATGCATATAAACATTTAACAACTATGACTAAACTTAACGAATAACTAAATAAATCAAATTACTCTCACGTATTCTAACTTAGCGACAGTTGTTTGTGTTTTTGTGCAGTAAATAGAAAAGCGTTTTCAAATATGCATTTTGTTTTTAATCCCGAATACTGAATGAATGAAATTACTTAATTAATGTATGTACTTACCAAAAATAGCAACAATTGTATGTGTATATGTTAAAAACAAGTCAAACAAAAGTTGAAGGCACAACAAAGAAACCAATAAAATGTTAAAGAAAGTCGAATGGGAAAACTTTCAGAAAATGACAAGCAAAAAATAAATAAAACTAACAAAGTCGATATATATAATTATACATATATATATACGTATAAATATACATATATGAACCTTATATAAACAATAATAATACTAATTAATTTAATGATTAATTGCACCCATAAAATACATAATTATTTAAATAAATAAATAAACAAAAACCAAAAATTAACCGCACAGTTTCACTTACCCAATTCCAGAAAGTTACAGGGTATATACATAGATAAAGATAATTTTATTTTTTAGTCAAAAGCTGAAATGGAAACAATACTTTGGTTAAGCACATAAATTGTAGCATAGTTTACACATCGGTTTTTGTATTTTCAACAAATTCAATATCAAATTTCAGTTAGTTCTGAACAACTCACATTTGTATATATATATATATATTTTGATGACGAATCACGAGCATGACATGGTCTGGATACATTATAAACTGGTCCGGAAGACCAACAAAGACGCTTCCGGCGTTATCATGAACATGGGCATACTTGGCAAACTCTATCGACAGGCGCGATTGGCCATCATGGAGGTGAGTTATTAACATCTCCTTTTTAACAATTACATGGTGTGTATTTAAGTTTGTTGATTTGAAAAACCATTGAATATGGTCACAATTTAAGCATGCCAGCTACAGGACTAAGTTGTAAGTTAATGCCGTTGAAAAGGCATGACAAAAGCTATTTTATAGAGAGTCGTATACTGCTTATCAGCTAGAGATCTACAGCAGTTTCTCGATATCCTTGGCAATGTCCATGGGATCAGTGGTGGGTGCATAGCGATTAATTGGGATGCCCTCCTTGTTTACCAGGAATTTGGTAAAGTTCCATTTGATGCCGCTGCCCAAGGTGCCGGTCTGCTTGGCCTTCAGATACTTGTACAAAGGATCTGCATCATCTCCATTAACTTTGACCTATGAATAGAAGAAGCATTAGACAATCGCTATAATTTGCGTGGGATTTATTACCTTGGCAAACAGTTCGCCAATGTCTGCCTTGGAGTCGCGCAGATGGCAAACCATGGCCTCACCATCAGCCTCGGGCATTTGCGAGTTGAACTGATTGCATGGGAAATTCAAAATGGTCAGGCCACGGTCACCATACTTCTCCTTGAGATCGGTCAGTTTCTGATAGTTGTTCTTGGTCAGGCCGCACTTTGAGGCAATGTTGACCACCAAGACGACCTTGCCACGGTACTTCTCCAGCGAGACATCATTGCCGTGTGTGTCCTTTACGGTAAAATCGTAAATGGACGAGGCGTTCTTGTAATCATCGTTCGACATGTCGAGCTGGAAAGGAATATACAACGTTATACAATTGATTAGCAAGGGAAATCAAGTTGGAATTGGGAAATCAAGACCAAAGGATAAACAACAAGCAACAACAGAAGGCAATAATCAACGTTTTAGTTAAGCGATTTGATTAGATATGATTAGTCCAACAACTACACAAACTACTCACGGCAGCTGCTGTCGAGTATTGTGACTTCGTTGCGATACTATCGGCAGCACTGCAATTGACACTGTTGGCCAGGGCGACCAAGGGGAAAAGGACAACGCAGTAGCGACGACACTGATTGAACTGAACTGCGTTCATTGATTGCTGGATACCAAAGCTTCTGCTTGTTGTTGTTATTGTTGTTGAGAGTCTGGTCGTTAGCTTGGAGCACTTGAATGCTTGCTGCGTTATGTTTTGAATGTATCTGATATTCATATTTAATAGCAAGTGCGACCCGGCTGCAAATACACATTCATATCTATATTATCAGTCATTAGCTAGCACAACAAAACGGCGGACAGTCAACCAGTCTAGAATAGTCGCTAAATGTCGCGAGGGTGCATACATAAAACTTCAAGGTCAAAGTAAAAGGGAATCTACGAATGAGTCGTCATTACAGTATGACAAGTAAGTCTTTTGACAGCGAAAAAATACACATTATTTTTGTTATTTTTCTTAATAGTCTACTAATTTGCAACTATAATAAAAAATATATAATTTGACTTTTGTCATATTTGTCAAAACATTTACATGACTCACTGTAAGATTACCGTATCGTAATTTTGTATGTTAACAAGTGTGCGTGCGAGATATGCGTCGATAAGATTGCCCATACGTTCATTAAGCATGCAAATGAATATCGTACAACGATATAATTAGACCTATAATTCTATCGTAGCGTAATTGAAGTTGTAATTACTTGCATGGTTAAGTAGATGTACATGCCCAAGGCTGTGGCCAGTGCACCGAACAGAAAAGATATTATCGAACGACCAGCCATAGTCTTTCAATTGACAAATACACAATTTCACAATAAGTCCTTTCAAATTAAAATCACTTTAATATACATATGTATGTACGTTTAAACGTATTCAGACAGTGACAGCTGTGCCAATAAGAATATGCAAGCTCACGCTGATATGCACTCAAGGGCCGCAGGGTCCAAAGTACGCGCAACGGTTAATGTCACCTGCTATGCTCTTCGATCATATAATCTCACAGCAAATAATCTTAATATATGCTACTTCATCCAATGAGTGTGTAACTTTTGCTTACTTATTTTTTAATGGTTTTGTTTTGAAGCTCAAATCTAAACTGACACCGGCACTGACGGCAGACACAAATAAATAGCAGAGTTGCGTCCCGTCAGGGAGACCACGAAAAACAGTGTGGCAGCCCTGGCAACGTTTGCCAAATAAAAAACAAGGTGGCAGCCCTGCTAAAATTTTTTAAATTTTACCTTCATTTTTGTTACATTTTTCTCCATTGTCTTAGATTTTTTTTTAGAATTTCTTACGCTTCGCCACGCGGGTGACGTGCACCAAATTAATTTTAAAATAATCTTTAGAATTTTAGAACATTTTGAATTTTATTGGTTTAGTGATTTGTTCTTCATTTAATTCATTTTTAAATTTAAAAAAAGCGCTCTAAAAAACTATGGCTCGCAAAAAAGGACGATATTCAGATTTAGATCGATACTCTTATCGATACCGCTCTCGATACGTGTGCATCGCTGTTTTCGGGCTAGAACTAAAACAAAACTTTGGTCACACTTAACATTTTTTCTTTTGTGCTTGCATTTCGTGATAGGCTAGATAAATAATTATGATTGCGAAATTAATAGTGAAATGCAGTGTTTAACACATAAATAGTATTATGCGCGCTTTTGTCAAAGTGTAGAGACGAAGAGGCGCGCCGCGAGCAGCCGTACTGCCAGCAAGGATACACATTTCCATACATAGACACACACACAACACAGAAGCGCACACAAACACATTTACACATACACATATTTGAGTAGCTTGTCGAGAAGAAACAGCCTCTAAATGATGCTTTCATCCATAAACAACTCCTTTGAGCAGGACACCCACGATGTGGACGCCAACTGCGATGGGCCCGACTTGGATTTCCTATACTCCGATGTGGATAGCTATCAAAATGAAATCGCCGAACTTTACAGCTACACGGAGTTTAGTGAATTTCAAATGAACGTCAAGGCGTTCGAGGATCAAATGGAGCTATACGATTTGCCGCCCAATTGGCAGAAGCAGGATGCCGCTTCGCAGCGCAGCATTGTGATGAAACTGGTTGACCAACTGGAGGTGTCCGATCGCGCATTTCGAATGCAGGCGGCTCGATGTATTCTCTATCTGGCCCAGGGATGTTGGGCCGAAGTCCAATCCGACGAGGAGCAGCATCAGAATACACGCGACAACGTCATTGTACTCTACCAACTGGGCGTCTTCTCCTCATTCATTGATTTGCTCAACATGGAGATTGAAACCGCATGCTCTCCCGACATTGTGGCGGTTAAAATCACCAACGTAACGCTGGTGGATTCCACAGATATTCGTGTCATTCTTTCGGTGCTGTACATCATAACTGAGACAATCCGTGATGAGCGCGAGAAGGGCAGTGAGGATTACAAGCAGCTGGCCGAATCCTTTGTGCAGGAGATCAACAGTCCACTGACGGATGGCGAATTACTCGCCGTCAAATTGCTTGGCATGATTACGCGTTTTTGCAGCGGAGCTGCACCACAGTTTCCTATGAAGAAGGTTGTGCTGCTGCTGTGGAAGGTTTCGCTTCTGGGATTGGGCGGCATGGATGTGCTGAAGAATCTCAAGAATGAGTATAGAGTCAAAGTCGGGCTGGATCCGATCACCGAGGACACTCTGGAGGTTACCAAGTGCATGCGCGCCAGCTCACCGCCCGCCACAGCAACAGATATACTGGAGAATCAATATCCAAAGCGGAATTTCAAGTAAGTATCTCGATCAGACTGTTTTCGGTTGTCATTTAACATGGTTTTCTTTTTCTTACTTACAAAAGACGTTCACTGATGAAGCAACGCTTTCTGGACGAGCCTGAGCAGATCGACATGGACCAAATGGGCAATGAGGGCGGCCCGAATGCCAACAATGGCAACACATCAACGGGCAGTGGCACTGGCAATGGCGAGGATGAACTTTCCCAGTACTATAGACCCTTTGACGATCCCTCCGCTTCCACGTCGGGGAACAACAGCAACACAGCGACAGCGAATCCAAACAATCAACCAAGTCTCACACAGCCAGCAGGTCCTATGCCAGCCGTGCAGATTACAGCGCGGTTGCCATGGACACCAAAAGTACGCCAAAAGGATATTGACCAGTTCTTGGATATTTCACGGAACAAGTTTATTGGATATTCGCTGATTGGGGATCATGAGAGTCTGGCGGGTCTCCCGCAGCCCATTCATGAGGGATTCAAGACGCTGCAGCGTCATATGTACGTTAGTCTGGCAGATATGCAGATCAAGAAGGAGGAGGACATTGCACGCAATCCGATCTCAACGCACGAGGATGAGATTAAACTAACGCCAGCTGAGATACTCTACCAGGCCATATTGCCCAATTTGCCGCAGTATATGATAGCACTGTTGAAGGTATTGCTGGCTGCCTCGCCCACATCCAAGTCAAAGACGGAAAGCATCAATATAATGGCCGATGTGCTGCCCAAGAAGATGCCCCTAACGGCAACACAGTCGACGAAGCTAACCGTAGACATGGGTCGCCACAAGGAGATCATCGTCAAGGCCGTGTCAGCGATAATATTGTTGTATCTGAAGCATTTCAAGATCAATCATGTGTATCAGTTTGAGTTCATGTCACAGCATTTGGTTTTTGCCAATTGCATTCCTCTTGTGCTGAAGTTCTTCAACCAAACCATCACGGAATATGTGAATACCAAGAATTCGATTCCCTTGCTGGACTTCCCCTCGTGCGTGATCGGCGAGCAGCCGGATTTGAGTGGTGATAGCTTTGTTTATGGTGGCGAGATGTCCGACAAGCCGTATTCCTGGCGCAATGTCTTCTCCTGCATCAATCTGCTGCGCATCCTTAACAAACTGATCAAGTGGAAGCATTCGAGAGTTATGATGCTGGTCGTCTTCAAGTCGGCACCCATTCTGAAGAAGACACTGAAGGTGCGCCATGCCATGATGCAGCTGTATGTGCTGAAGCTGCTGAAGATGCAGACAAAGTACTTGGGACGACAGTGGCGCAAATCCAATATGAAGACTCTGAGTGCCATCTATTCCAAGGTGCGACATCGCCTCAACGATGACTGGGCCTTTGGCAATGATCTCGAGTCGCGTCCCTGGGACTTCCAGGCGGAGGAGTGTACACTCCGCGCCTGCGTCGATCGCTTCAATCTGCGTCGCTATCCGGAGGCCACACAAAAATGCGGAGCAGGCGGCGCTGGCAACAATGGAACCGCCGCCCAGAATGCGGAGAATGCCCAGCAATCCAATATGCATGCGGGCAACGGCAGTGCCAACAGTGGCGGCGATAGAGACACCAACGGCTATGGCAACGGGAGCAGTGGCGGAGCAACTGCGGGCAGCGGGCAACAGAATCAGCAGCTGCATGATTATGGCGTCGAAGGCGGATTCCCCAGCGATGAGATACTCACGCATTCGGACTTTGCATTCTTTGGTCATTCCGGTTGGTGGGATCGCAAAGTGGAGCTAACGGATTACTTTAAGGCCAACTATGCTGTGTGGCTGGAGGAAGAGGTCTACAACAGTCAAACCGACTGGGATGCGCTCTAAGGTGATTATTTCTTTAATCATAGCTTTAATCCCTTAGCTAATCCTTGCTTCTTTCCTTCTTCTGCAGCTCTCAATGGATTAACGCGTGTGTCGCATATTTAAGCAAAAAGTTATTTACATAATCTTAAGCATATAGAAAGTTGACATTGATATAATCGAATCCCATGTAAGCTAACGCCGCAGTCAGGCCCCGAGTCGGGCCCAAATGGCAAATTACTCATTCAACAGAAAACAATTGGCAATAAAAACGAAAAGAAAAGAAAACAAAACAAAACTAAACCTGTGCATGCTGAGCTAATCAATAATCCGATCGATCGACAATTAGTGTATATTTTCTAATCCTAATCGTAATCATACATACTATAATTATTATTATATTTAATGTATTTATTTTTGAATTCTCTTGTGTTCGAGGCACGCACTCATAAATAACGTTCCCATATTCTCCAGAAAATGAGAAATTGCAATAAAAATCAAATAAAAAGTACATTTTGTTCAGGTGTGTGTATTTTATTCCTCTGTGTAGGTGTTTGTGTGTGTTTTTGAAAAAAAACTAGATATACAGTTTAGATTTTCATAGACTTAGTAATAATTTAAAACAGTATATAGTTAATACATACAATATATACAAGTTTCCCGCCCATAAACCAGAGTTTTAAATTAACTTACATATTTTTGTTTCGTTAATATTGAATTCAATTCATGCAATTTTAAAGGTTTCCATTAGTTTTAGCACAGCTAAATGTTTTCCTGAACCATTTTCATACATATCTTGATTATCGTCCTTATAGACGTAAGAGGTTAGAGGAGAATATGTCATTAGACTAGCTTAACTAGCAATAAAACTAACTAATGTTTAAAGTTTAAACAATTATGTAATATTCTTTCTTTTTTGATAGTACTAGAATTATGTCTGAATGAATGTACAAGCTGACTGCTATGCCACTTCGGTTACTGCTCCATGGGACAAGCCGTTGCCATATGATTGTTGTTGCTGGCCACATTCGCCATATAGAGCATGCCGAATCTCTTCTGCTGCGGCGGACAGACGACCGGAGTTGCAGTTGGCACATCGCAACGCTCCTCGAAATAATGCACGATCCGTTGCAGAACAAACTTGAAGATCTTCTCCTTGCCAATTTCGCCATTCAGAAATGTGATGTCCTTGCAATCCCGATACTCGGCATAGTTCTTCTCATAATACGGCCAGACGCAGAGCTCAAAATAACCGGTGACATCTGGCGGATCATAGGCGCGTTTAATGCGACGCTCATAGCACTTTTCATACGGCAAATGAAAGTGATATTTGAGATTACATAATGCCAGCAACTCGGGTTGATTGAAGATCATAAAACCCTCAATTAACAAGACATTAATTTTCTTATCGCGCAGTTGAGCTGCAATCTGTGCATTGATATTTAAACGCATCAAATGATCCGCATGTTGCTGCTGTGGCAGGTGTTGCCTATGTTGCTGCGGTAGATGTTGCTGCTGCTGCTGCTGCTGATGATGATGATGATGACGTTGCTGCGATTGATATTGATAAGCAGTTGCTGGCATGTGCTTCCCATTGCTATGCAATTGATAATAACTTGAATTATATAGCTGCTGTTGTTGTTGTTGCTGCTGCTGTTGTTGTTGTTGCTGCTGTTGCTGTTGTTGTTGATATTGCAACGCGTAATGCTCAAAATTAGCATAGGTTGCAATGTGCTCCGTGGGTGCGTTAATAATGTGTGCTATATCAGCGAGCATTTGTTTCATGTCCAGCGCGGTGAGCAGCTCGAAGTTGATAGCATTTAGCTTTTCGACACGCTTGTGCCGTCTGTCGTCGACGGGCAGAAAATAGTCGTCCTGCGATATGAGCTGCACCTCGCCAATCGTATACGGTGTGTTCCACAGTGGGGCATTGCGCAGTCCCTTGAAATAATCGCGTAATCCGTGGGCCAGCGTCGTCTTGCCGCCACAGGTGACACCCGAGATGCCGATGACCAGCCACTGAGGCATCTTGTTTCCAACTGCCGTCGAACAGCCAGTTGATTCGCCTGTTTATTCTTTATAATCAATCGCCTTGTGTAATCTTGCCACGAGTCGTGACCCTATTATTTTGACGTCGTTCAATCTTCAATTTCGCTTTGACTTCGTGAAGCTCCAAATGTGATAGAAGGAGAACACGGCGATGCCGCCCAAGCAGATGACCCCAAACACAGTGGGCACTATGAACGCGTACTTCAGCGGCGGAAACAGCGAGCGTATGGGATTGCCTAAGAGAGAGAGAGAGAGCGAGAGGGGAGATAGAAAGTGAGAGGAGCTGTTAGTGAACTGTGTGTGTGTGAGTGTGTGTGTGACCTTGACATTGTCGCTTGGTACAACATGGGAAATTTATTTGAGACGTTTATGCGACAGGTAGTGAGCACAAGAAAAAAGCAAAACACTGCACAGCTCGGATATGCTGAACCTTTCAATACCCTATGCATTGCTAAAATTAGTATTATGAATATTTATTATTGAATTGATTATTAGCATTGATCAAAAACCACTCCTTGTTCTTAATTAATTAATATTTAATTTAACCAATGCGATAATTAATGGCAAACATTACTTTAAAGCTCATTTAGGGCTTGGCAAACTGTGTCCCCGCCCCCCCTCCCCCTTTGGGGACTATAAGCAAATAAGAGTGTATCCAATTACCATATCAAACAATGTTGTAGCATCAAGCCCTCCACACATATGGACAGACGAGAGAGTGAGAGAGAGGTAAGACGAAACATGTACACATGTCTGTATAGATATATGCATATGTATTTGTCGCTCAAAACGAATTTAATCGGCAGCACTTTAATTACTACACAAAAGCCGCATGGCACTGGCAGTATAAATATGCAACTGTGTGTGATCTGGCGCAATTTGGGATTATTTAATAAAGCCAACAATACAAGATATTGTATATTTACTTGCACATATATTTATTGTTTGTTTTGATACTCACCTTCATCGAGGATCATGAACGGCAGAATGGCAACCCAAAAGAAGTAGTAGAAGAATACAACAATTGCGATTAACAAAATGATTTTTCCGAGCTGTGCATTTGAAGCCATAAATAAGTGATATTAATGCGACACGCGACCAGTAAAAAACTTCCAAACTGCGCATAGGGTTATGTACAAGGCATATATGTACATAAGTAGTTGATTATCAACAAATGTGCGACAATACACACACACACACATTCACACATGCATTCGTAATTTGTTAACAATGTTTTTCGTTAAGTTCTATTCCGTCGGCGCCATAAACAAACAGGTGGTACGCAAACGCTTGGCTCTCAATGTCAATTGTTAGTTGGATTCGGCTTACATATATCGAATATGTATTTATCTATACATATATACTTGTGTATTCTCTTGTTATGCCTATATTTGTTAGCTTGTGTGCGTGTTGTGTGTACTTTGGGTAGTTCTGGCCAACAACGTTGTGAGTTTGTCTGCACTGCGCACTTTTTTCTTTTAATTCTTACGTAAATTGCCCTTAACTGCAGATTGTTTGCTGCACTTGCCGCGTTCAGTTGTTACTTTAGTCAGTGTTTAGTTTTTTTAATAAAATTTTAACTGCAAATTGTCCCAAGCTCGTGCGCAAGCTGTATGTGTGTCCGGCGGTTCAGCGTATTGTTATAAACAAAATGGAAAACACGGTGGCAACCTTGCCTCCCAAAACACGGTGTTGCCAATTTAGCTATTTCCCCGCTAGATCTAGATCTAAAATAACAAGGCTGCCATCCACGAAAAACAAGGTGGCAACCCTGGCAACGGTTGCCAAATAAAAAACAAGGTGGCAGGCCTGCAAAAAAACACCATTTCACTATTTCAACAAATGTAGTGAAGTGGTGGTTTTTTTTTAATTTGAAAGCTAGAATTTTTTAAATTTTACCTTAATGTTGTTAAGTTTTTCTCGATTTTTTCAAATGTTTCAAATTTTCTTTTAGAATTTCTTACTTAACTCCGCCACGCGAAGGGTGAGGTGCACCAACTGAATTTTTAAAGTAACGTTCAGAAATAACTTCACTTAAGTTTCGCAGTTGCCTTGACAACTAACTAAACAAATAAACAAAGTGTGCCTTTTATATTTTATAATTTGCAAAACACTAAATGCAGTTGTCTTCCGAGCGTATGTGCAATTAAAGAATGACACGCTCAATTTACGATATTCAACGGGACTTTGCCCTGAGCAGCGGACTTCGTTCTGAAATCATTTGGGATGCGTAAGTTAAAGGATTTTTCAAATCGAATAGGATATTAACTAATGTTTTTGTAGGCTGGCACCCGATCAGGCGGACGTGCTGATGCAAAAGATTGCGAATCTCATAGGCGATAATGGAACAAAGATGGCAACCAAATCGTTGGCCAGACAACGGCAACAGGTGTTTGATAATGTGTGGAAACAAAGGAAATACACAAATGACGTGCTGCTCTCGGCGATTATTTACGTTTTGGTGACGGATGAAACGGATCCAGAATTGGCAATGCGATCCACCAGCTTCAGTTGCCATCCGGTCATTCGCACGCGCAAGTGCGTCCTGGAAGACGAGGACAACGACAACAGCAACGGCTGCTGCATGATCTTTGTGGATGAGCATGGACGGGTTTATGCCAACTGGCGGCAATATGTCTATCACAACACATTGCCCAAGGGCTCGATGATTGCCCCCTGCCAGGGCATCTACAGGCTCACCAACGACGAGGACAAAGGCGTCCATTTGATGGTGCATGCAACGCCAGCGTCGCGGGTCAAGTGCAAAATCCTCAAAGCCACCGATAAGGTGGCCACAGTGGGTGGCTTGGTTGCCGGCGTGCCAGTGGCTGCTGCTTTGGCTGTGCCCGTGGCGGCACCGCTGCTCTTGGGCGCCACCCTTGTGGGTGTAACTGCTGCAGCGTACAGCACAGTGCGCTCCGCCAGTTGGCTCTACGAGCGCCGTCAGTACGGACAGTCCACGTCGTTGCGGGACAGCGAGGCGCGCAACAGCTGGCTGGGCGTGGCTGGCGGCGTTGTCGGCCTGGGAGCAACTGGCGCCGCCAAAGCTTTGACTGTGGCGGGCACAGAGGTAAATGCGGCTGCTCAATTGGCCGTGAAGGGCATCAATGTGTCATCCATTGTTATATCCGGCACGGGTGTGGCCAACAGCGTCTACGATTTGTATTTGGTGAGTGCGAATTGACGTTCAACTTAATTCCATTAACTGTCATCTCTCTCTGTATGGTAGAAAATCAGCGATGATCAGCCGTTGAGCAGCCTCGATCTGCTGCAGATTGCCTCCAGCCTGATCATCTTCACCCACTCGATGAACAATCTGCGTTTGGCCAACAAGGCGACCAACGGCTCCAGTCTGCGTTATGCGGTGCGTAATCAAACCAGGTAAGCTTCTCTGAACTATATAATCTTATTCCATTTACTAATTCAACTCGTTTACAGCAAAGTCTTTGCACAAATCGCTGAGGAGTCGGCCAAGCTGCATGGCGACGCTGCCGTCAAGAAGTTCGACATTGTGCGCACTCTCAATGATATACCCTACAAGGAGGCATTGCTCAGCGCTCTGGCTGCCAACTTGACCGAACTGGGCACCGCTCTGCTGCCCAATCTCATAAGCTTCAATGATGACGGACAGATGCGTTTAAATGTCGAGTTGCTGGCCAAACAATTTGGTCCCAAGTTTGTGCAGCACATCAGCAATTGGAGCAACCTAATGGATGTGCTCCTTGCCCTGGCCGAGTACTTCACGGAACAGACGGTGCAGCTGCTCATGCAAATCACACGTTCCTTTCTGGAGCTAAATGTGGATGGCATTGAGTGCGCCTTGAATACATTTCTATCCACGGAGACGGTGCTCTATCGCATATTGATGGAATGCTTGCGGAATTATAAAGATTTCACAGCCGAGTTTCTGGAGCAGCGGCGAGAGGAGATCCTGGCTGTGGTGTCCACGTATTTCCAGACACTGGAGCCCAATAACACGGAATCCTCTCGCAGGTTCAAGTGTGACGAGTGTCATGGTTATTATTATCTAAAGGATTTATGAAGAATCCACAGTGAGTGATCAGAAGTAGCTAAAAATATATTTATTTAAAATGTTATGGTGATAGTAATGCAATTACTCTGAGCGTTAAAATAATTACATATCAATTTATTTTAAATATTAATAGACACTAAAATACAAACACTGTTATATCCAACGGATAAGTTATTTTAAATACTAATTCATTTGAAATGTTATTTAATTATTTTTAATATTTATTCACACTGTCAAAACAATTACTCTGATAATTACAGTTGTTATAATTGGAAGTGATTGGTAATTACAATGAATTATAAATTAAATGGAGCCCAGACGACTGACGTCGGAAACAAACATATCCTTCGAGCTGGAATTGTAGCGGATGGTGACCTCGTAGACGATGCTCCTCGGCTGCGTCCTAAGCTGCAGGCGATGGATGGACACACGAGGATCATCGGCTTTATTGCGCACCGCCCGAAGCGACTTGGAGATGCCATCGAGCGTCGACGGCTTGAGGCGATAGAGATTACGGATCAGTCGACTCTCAACCATTAGATTTGAAATGTAATTGAAGGCAAGTTGCGCCATCTGCTGATCGAGGGAGGAGTTGCTGGCGCTGTATTCCCGGTAGGACCAGCAGGTGCACCAATGATCCGCAATGCTCACATCCGCACAGCTTCTGTTGAGCGCCACCGGCAGCAGGAGACTCTGGCAATTGGGACAATCCTTGGCGCCGCCCAGTGTCGCCAGAGTTTCACGTCCGGACAGCGCGAGGATGTGCTTGAGTGTGGCATGCAGATCATAGGGATTGCTCAGACGATGACCATTCAGTTGCAGCGCCTGGACAAATTCGGGATGCGATTGCCTTAAATACGCCGGCAGCCAGATGAAGAGGAACGGCAGACGCTCCTCCAGCCAGCCGAGACTGCCAAGTCGAGTGGCGCCCTGACGCATCCCATGATCACTCAGAAGCACCAGCACCGTGTGCTCCATGGTGCCCTGACCGACCAGACGCTCCAAGTATTCGGTCATATACGTATCCATGGCGCTGGTTCGAGAGATCTGGTGACCATGACTGTGAGTGTTTGTCCAGAAGAAGCCAAAGAAGCTGTCGTTGCGATAGCGTCGGGCAAACTCCAGCGCATAGTTGTAAACGTGCTCGGAGGCGTGGTCATAGCCCAGACATATCTGCTGCTCCTGATCCTCCTGCTCGCTCATGTCCAGCCACTTTTCCGCGGCAATCAAATACGGACGCAGATAGTAATCCACGGGCGAGTTCTGGAAGCCTTGCAGCCGGAAATTGAACGTATTGATGGGCACATCATCCTCACCAAAGGCGGTCACATAGCCCAGATCCCGATAGAGCTGCCAGATGAACTGGCATCTGTCCAGGGCGGCAACATCATGAGGATCACACTGATCCGTGATGCTGCTCAGATTGAGCCCCGTCAGCAGGGCCAAGAGATTGGGCAATGTGTTGTCACCGATCTAGAGGAAGATTCTCTCAGTGTATTAAGTGATCTTCCTGCTCGCTTACCTTATTGTATCCGGACAACTCGAACCAGCCCTGGGAACGCAGATATTGGTAGGTGTTGGGCATGGCCCGTATAAGATTCAACCGGGAGACGGTATCGATGCCAATCATGAGCACACTTGGAGCACGTTCATCTGTCCTTGGCCATCGATCCAGACGCTCGCGAAGCTCACGTCGCTCTGGAACTGTGGCATGTCCATTGGTATAGATCAGTTTATCCCTCGCAT
Organism: Drosophila rellima; assembly: GCA_035043635.1. Lineage (NCBI taxonomy): Eukaryota > Metazoa > Arthropoda > Insecta > Diptera > Drosophilidae > Drosophila > Drosophila rellima. The sequence continues at coordinate 3,539,617 of JAWNMV010000529.1, forward strand.
AGCATTCGACAATGAAGCTATCGCTGTCAGTGGGCAACTGGACGCTGCTCTGGAAATCCGTACACCTGCCCAGCTCCACATCCTGCTCGTTGGCACGCTGCACGTCCATGTAGCAACAACTTGGCCTGGCCGGAGTTGGCACTCTCAGCTCCAGATCCACATTGAGATACCATTGAAAGGCACTCGCATTGATGCTCAGCACGTAGCGCTGTGAGGATTCATTGTACGCCACCCAAGTCAGCGGTTGGAGCTGGGTGCATGCCTTGTACCTGCCACGATGGAACTGCCTCATCACATCGGCGCTGTAGGGATCGGGATCTGGGATGCGACAGTAATCCGTGTCGACCACGTAACGTGGTTCCAGCAGTGGAATTAACCCCAATCCCCAGAGGATTCTAGTTAATAACATTTTCAGCTGGAAACTGGAAACTGGAAACTATGTTTTCTTTTTAAAAATATCCCAAGTGTTGAGTTTTTTTTGTAGATTAAAAATTCTATGCAAACATTTATTTGAAATCGAACTGAAAATGCCCAACACAGTTGCAAATTTGAGACTCGAATCTCAATAATTTCAAATAATTAATGCAAACATTTATTTGAAATCTAAGTGAAAATTCCCAAAAAACTTCAGTTTAATCGGAAAAATTCCAAATAATTAGAAAAAAAAACATGTTTTAAGTTAATAAATCCGTATATATTTTTTTTTGTTATATATATGACACATTTGCAGATAGATTTTAGTTAGTCTTAGGCACTAAACTTAATACTTGATTCATTTGTCTAACGGTTTTAATACTGTGGCAAGAATTGCTGTACCCGATTTTTCAAAAGGATCAACAAAAATAAGGTACCTACTCTATAAGAGTGAGCGCGTCTTAAATATATATAGATGTATACAAATATATAGATCGATTTAGATAGATTTAAGTGTTATAGTTAATGGACGGAATCAGTTGACAGGTTGACTAATTCTCGGTGATATCTCGCTGATCTGGATGGTCAACAGAAGAATTCCTCATCGCAATCGTTGTAGCAACAGTAGGAGATGTTTTTATAGATCTTGTTCGAGTTGTCGCGCTTGTAACGGTATTTCATATCCTGGGCGTTCTTTCGGGGCTTGTAACGGGGCCGGACATCCAGACTCATCAGCTGATGATAGTGCGTCTTGCTGACCTTGAGGTAGCCGCCTTTCGGGAAGCTGCTGCGCCCAATAAAGTGCTCGTTTTTAAGCGCTGATTTACCATCTGTAAATGAGTTGAACGCAAGACAGAAAAAATCAGTTATGGAATATAATAATCATATTTTTTGCAGTCATCTTGAACTTGCGCCTTGGCAACGGTTAAGTGTACAAAAATCGGAACTGCCAGCATCGACTTTGTTTACATTATTTAAACGTGTTTTTAATATTTTCTTATTTTTGTTATGCAGTTCCGATTCCGTTTTATTTTTTTTTTTACTCATTTGTTGGGTTGACTGACTCTGTGACCTTATTTAAGGGATCGACTTTGGCATTAACTTTAACTAAATCAACACTTACGCGACAATTCATTTGCATGATGATGATGATGATGATGTTGATGCTGATGATGATGATTGTAGTCCAGGGAGCGTCGCTCCCTGCCCTCGTCCTGCTGGAAGAGACGCTCGCAGGCCTCCCGCGCGAACGTCTTCATCTTCTCCAGCGAACAATAACCGTGTGTCTCCTGCAGCAGACAGCAGCCCAGGATCACCAGGAGCAGCGTCAAGCGGCACACATTGAACTGCAAGAGATAAAAAAGGGGGCACAAACTCAAGTTAAAAAATATACATATATATATAAATATCTAAATTTAAAACACAACCAGCATCAAAAAAAAAATTGTTTGATGCATTTTAAATTTATTTTTGTATCTGTATCTGAGACTGTGAATGTATCTGTATCTGTATCTGTAGCTGAGACTGTCAATGTATCTGTATCTGTAGCTGAGACTGTCAATGTATCTTAACTGCTTTGGCTGACGCCAGCTGGCATTGTGACGCTTGTCCTCGTCGGCTTTTGGTTGGGGCCAACAAACTGGGTCACAAGCTCGAGCGGCACGAGAGGCACGAGCGGCACGAGAGCGGCGTCATCAACATAAACTGGAGCGGATTTGCAAGTCGTCGCAGCCAAATGGCATTTTTGATTGCCCCTTTTTTTTAATGAGCGAAACTTCCCCGATTACAAAGAGTTGAGGTAAATATAATAATATTATGTAATAAGACAGGTAGGACGCATTTCCGCAATTTGATTAGCACTCCAGCAACCACAACAACAATAACAACAATAACAACAACAACAACAACGTCAACAAGAAAATATTGAACGCATTATGCTTATTTTTGCAGTTTCTTACAAAGAACAAAAGCGCATTTGTTTTTTTTTTTTTTTTTTTTTAAATTTATTTTTAACTCCAGACAGGTGATTCGCTGGCTTGTGGACAGGTTTGCATGGTACACACCCCTCTTTAAGTTACCACAACAACAACAACCACACTCAATGCAAATGCAACCATAAAAGGTAATTGAAAAATCTATGCTGGAAATTATTCCAAATATTTCAAAATAACTAGCTGCATTATTTATTTTTTTAACTTGTTCTAAAAAAAAAAAAACAAGAAAAATAAACCAAAAAAATTGAATTTTAAACTTTCTCAATCTAAAACTTAAAAATTTAATTTTTTATTCTTAATATAATTGATTTATTTGATTTTCTATTAAAACTCACCTTTGCGCGCATTTTTGTAGTATTTGTTTTGATCAAATTCCAATTGTTATATATTTAATTAGGTAATGTTCTTATTTGAATTTAACACTTGCAACTGTCCCACTGACAACACTGCGTATACGTGTTTTTATTATGTATTTCTTCTTTAGTATTTTTGCTTTTGGCGGGTAAACGAACGCACCGAACACCGTACCACACCGACCGTTACCTGATAAGCAGTGAACCTCAAATGAAAGCTTTACACAAAGCTGTTAGCTTTTATACGCGCACACATGCAAATCGTCACTGAGCCGGAGCAAAGAGCGCAGGAGCAGCGCGCGACGTTGCTCAGTGTGAGAGAGAGAGAGAGAGAGAGGGAGAGAGGTAAAGAGTTGTATGCGTAAGCGCAAAGGCGCGCCGGCGCCGCAGACGCAGATTTCGTGTTTAGGAATTGAGCCGACGTCAGACATGAAAGGATGCGCAGAGGATGCCAGATAATTAAAAGAGTTAAATGTTATAATTTATTTTGTGGGTGTTGCCGTTGCCCTTGTGAAGGGCAATTTCATTATAATCGCCGCCAATTGCCGTGCTATGCTTGTTATGGCTGATAAAAACAAAACCTTACCAACATTTGCCGGCATCTAATCTAACACCTTGAGACTGCAATTGTCGTGTAATAAGGAAGCTAGCCAAGGCGGTCAACCTGCGGGAGAAAGTGAGTGAGTGAATTGCACGCGAGTTGTTGCTGACTCCCATAGAAGCAATCACATCTAAGTTACCTTGTTGCTAGGGGAATTCCGTTAACCAAGCCTCACGCACGTTGTTTTTCGTTGTGAAATTATGAGTATTTCATTCATAACATTTTTTTTCTGTTTTGTTTTTCTAGCATATTCATCGTCACGAGTTTGCTTACGCATGTGTGAACATAAAAAATTCGCTATGTAAACATAGCACATAATAAATGCGATACTAAAATACTCATGTTAATTAACATGATCATATCATGTAAGCTTTTGTCTGCATGTGCATTAGGTCAAAGAGATTGCATACATTTCTATGTATGTATGTGTGTGTGTGTGTGTATGTTGTGTGGCAGCCCCAATGCAAGGCCAAACCGCTCTCGCTGTACAATTTCACTCTCATCTCGAATGCACTCTCACTTTTGTTTGTTGTTGTCTGGCGCACAGCTGCTCGTGCATTCTACTCGCATGTATGGACATACATACGTGAAAGAGTGAGAGCGCAGCAGGTGCTGCCGCTGCAGCAGCAGCAGCAGAGACAGCATTGACGTTATACTGACATTGAGCACTTAACGGTTTTTCTTAATGGGCCGACGTCAGGAATTGTATTGTAATATTTGCTGCAATTGTTGTTCTAATTTTACCTTTAACGCCGCATTAAAATATGCGCATGCGTGTTTATATATTTTTGGCATCAATTTTTATTTTTTTTTTTTTGATGATGCCGGTCAATGCACACTTTCGGCCGACTTTTGTCGTCTTGCATTTTTCTCATGCGGAAACGGGTCGTATGCGCAATGCGTGCGTGCATTTAATAAGACGCAATTATATTTTACATACTTTATATATGACTGTGTGTGTGTGTGTGTGTGTGTGTAGTTGAGTGTGTGTTGGTATGTGCTGCTACGTGTGTTTGTTGTGCTCCTGTGGAATTTGCCAATTGCTAAAATCTAACGGTATCGGCGGCACGTTTGAATCGAAGCAATACTCAAATACAATAATAAACAGTATGTCAAATAACTGTTTTGACAATAAATAACCTTCACATATTCTGTAAAAATAAAACATTTTATTGATTTATTTCTGATGAAAAAATAATGACTTCAGTTTCATTAATTATGAAATACGATGTGTGAGTTTTGTAATTTGTCAAAATAATTAGTTCACCAACTGTAAGCATTCATATGAATACTTATCTAAGGCAGAACGAGCAAGAATGCGAATATAAAAAGTTGCCTTGGCATTTACTAAAATATGCATTTCATGAGTTTGCGTTATTGTTGTTGTTGTTGTTGTTGTTGTTATGATTGTTATGGTCTATAACACGCGAATTGTCCAGTTTCAGCTGGAATTCGGATTCGAGCCAGGCTCATTCATAAATACATAAAAACAAACATATATGCTACGTTATTTCACAACCTGATTTAAGATTTATGAAAGAGAGAACACGCCACTTGCGGCCATGTCAACGATCTTTCATATTCTTCAGTCTGTATGTTTGTGTCTCATTATCTCATTCTTATTCGTACTTGTTTAAAGTTACCTGGGCATCGGTATTTTGGCTGCCCAAAAAGCCAAACTGGTTCTCATTCTAATAGATAGCATCATCATCATCATCATCATCATCATGATTATCATCACTCTCTTTGGCACTCTGGTGTCTAGACTTGAGCTTGGTCCTTGGCAACAGGCAAGCAAGAAGGTCCAATTTCTGCTCTCAGCTCGTTGAGCGTGTGATCTTCTTCTTCAAGTTGTTGTTGTTGCCGTCTCTTTTTCTTTTTTTGGGAAGGCGCGTTCCTTGAACTGAAGGCGAAAGTGGTGCGTCACGTCCGTGTCTGACTTTGGCCCTTCTTTTTGCCGTTCCTCTGCTTTAGCGGTCCCTCAAAGAATTTTTATTTATATTTGCTTTTTTCTTTTCTTTTCAAGCTAACGCCAAGAGTTCAAGAAACTCTGCAATTGCTCAAGGAACGCTCGAATTTCTAATGAGCCACAAACCGACATTCTTATGCTCTTTCATATCACCGACAAATTGTTTCAAATTCACAGACGCATGACTAATCTGAAATCAATGCCAAATTGGCCATAAAGTATCTTAGTCATTTAAACCAAAGCTAGTTTTGGTCAACATAAAAACGAAAGTTTAAGTGTTTCAAAAGCAACGGCCAATTGACGAAGTGAGCAACATACATGCTAGAGGCCGCCACTTGCTGGCGCCATCTTGTGTGAGCTAATGTTAACATTAACAGCTGTTATGCGTTAAAATGTTGACGCCATCTTGTGTTAGCTAATGCAAGCAATATCAGCTGTTACGCAGAAAATTGCAGGCCGCGTTTTTGTTATATGAAAAAAATACATAATTATGTTCGCAGCGAAAACACGTAATTTAGTGAGAAAAACGAGTCTGCCCGGTAACTGGAGCTGGTGTCGCTGGAGCAGCAGCAGTAATACGGCAAGTAAAACAACAGAAACAACAGCCTCAACGCAGGATGCAAGTGCAAATCAAAGACAACAACTGCTCAATGAACTGGCGGAACCTTTGGAAACTGGCAACAATCGACCCACAATTAATCCCAAGGAAACGAGCATAGTGCTATTTCCCGGACAGGGCACACAGTATGTGGGTATGGCCAAGGATCTGCTGCGTTTTCCCGGCGCCCGTCGCATCTTTGAGCTGGCCAACGAGGTGCTCAAATACGATCTTCTCAAGATCTGCCTGGAGGGGCCACGGGACAAGCTCAATCGCACCGAGTACGCGCAACTGGCCGTCATGGTCTCCTCGCTGGCGGCCTTGGAGCAGCTGCGTGAAGAGCGACCCAAGGCCATTGAGAATTGTGTGGCCGCTGCCGGCTTCAGTCTGGGCGAGATCACAGCCCTTGTCTACGCCGGCGCGCTGCCCTTTGATAAGGCCCTGAAGCTGGTGCAGGTGCGTGCCAATGCCATGCAGGTGGCCTGTGATCAGAGGCCCGGCGCCATGGCCATGACAATATACGGACCAGACACGAATCTGGGCGATGCGTGCGCCAAGGCACAACAGTGGTGTCTGGATCGTGGTGTGGAGTCACCCTACTGTGGCATCGCCAACTACATGTATCCGCATTGCAAGGTCATCGCGGGCAACGTGGAAGCCCTCGAGTTTCTGGAGCACAACGCCAAGTCGTTGAAGATTCGCCGGATGAAACGTTTGGCGGTTAGCGGCGCCTTTCACACGCCCCTAATGGCCAGTGCCGTGGAACCCTTCAGCAAGGCATTGAGTGCCATACGTCTGCAGGATCCCATCATACGTGTCTACTCCAACGTGGATGGAAAGCCGTACAAGCACGCCACGCACATTCTACGGCAATTGCCCAAACAGATTGTCCGTCCGGTCAAATGGGAGCAGACACTGCACACGGTCTACGAACGACAACAGGGCGTCAACTTTCCCCGCACCTTCGAGTGCGGCCCCGGCAAGGGATTACTCCAGGTGCTGGAAAAGGTCAACGCCAAGGCGGCGCAAACCGCTGACAATGTTTTGGCTTAATTAAGTGAATGGAATATAAAACGAAAGTTGTTGCTTTATAAAAATTGTATTCTCTTTGCTAAAAGAAGGAAAAGAACAATAGAAATGCGACAGCGTCAGATCCGGAAGCAGGAACGGTAACGGTAACGGAAACGGAAGCGTAAACAGATTTTAAGTTTTGTAATCTCTTGTGCTCATGCGATGCGCAAAGGCGGCGCCTTTATTCTTGCGAAATCGCTCGAAGGGATCGTTCAGATTGTTGCCCACGCCCTGCCAGAAACATATTGAATGATTAGCTGCTCCATTCTCTAAATCCTCCGCCTTGTTACCTTGTACATATCCTTGCGATCGCGCACCTCGCCGCCCGAAATGGGCGTGTCAATGCCCTGATTCTTGGAGCCCAGACCGGTGCCCGTGCCAGCCCAGCCCATTTTCATGAGCATCTGATGTCCCTTGTTGGTCTCCTCAATGAATTCCTGCGGCTTGGCAAAGCTGCTGCCACTGCAATGGATATGAATGAAGTTGGTAAAGAGGATGAGGAGGAGCACCTGGCAATGGATCACTTACAAGAAACTGGGTGGCGTGGGCGATCTATCGCGTTCCACGCGTCTGGAATTGTTCACGTTGCCGCTGTTGTTGTTGCTATTGTTGTTGCTATTGTTGTTGCTGCTGCTGTTGTTGTTGGTGTTGCTGTTGTTGTTGCTATTATTGCGATCCGCACGAATCTCACGACTGCTGTTCAAGTCACGTTCGTGACGCGGCGAACGATTGCGAGCCTTGCGATTGCTGCCACCTGGTGTCCTCCTCCTCCTCCTCCGCCGCCGCCGCCGCCGCCTGGAACAGCTCGATTGCGCTGTGGTGGTGGCGTAAGAACGCGTTCCACAGAACGCGACTTGGAACGTGAGCGGGATCTCTGGCGACTGATGGGCGTGCGGGAGCGTGAACGACTGCGGCTTTTGGAACTGCAATGCAATTTCAGTTAGAATTTGAATCTCAGCTGGCAGCTCAGGTTATAACCTACCGATAACAGCGCTTGTTGCTCTTCTTGATCTTCTCCAGCACAATGGGACTTGGTGAGCGGGACTTGTTGCGTGTGCCATTCTTGAGCTCCTCCTCCTTTTGCTTGCGCGCCGCATTCTTCACCTTGTAGTACTCATAGAGACCCAACTTTTCCCAGCCCTCACTGCAAGAATCGACACTCATTAATATATATCACAATACTGTTGTTGGTCCCAGTTTACTCACTTATCTCTGGGACGATCATGTGAAGGCGCCGCATAGAAGGCATTCAATGCATTCGTCAAGCGATCGCTTTGCGGCGCCGGCGCTGGCAATCGTATGTCCGTTGAATCCAGCGGCTTATAGTTGTAATCCTCCAGGCGGATGAGGGGCACTATGAGACCCGCTGGCAAATCATAATATGGCGCTGTCGGCACTTGCGGTTCCTGGGACGGCATCGACATGGACGACTCAGTGGCATCCAAATCTCGACGATTATACGCAGATAACTCAGCAGCATCCAAATCGTGACGTTGATTGTCCTCCAGCTGTTGTGACTGATCTCCTGGATGCACCTCATCCGGTCGCTTATGCAACACAACATTTATAGCGGCATTCAATGCGCCCAAATCCACGGCTACATCATTTACTGGCCCCAAGCTATTGAGCGGGATTTGACCAAATGGTGGCGGTTGTTGTGCCTGTTGTTGTTGCAGTTGCTGCTGCTGCTGCTGTTGTTGTTGTTGTTGTTGTGGATTCGCCTGCTGCTGTTCATCGGGATGTCGCTGTTGATGCTGCTGCTGATGTTGCAGATGCATCACAGCCTGAATTGCAGCATTCAACACGCCCATATCAACAATCGGATCCCCGCCGGGCACTTGACCAGGCATCTGTGGATACTGCGTTGGCGGCGGCTGCTGTGGCGCCTGTGCCTGTCCATGTATGGGTGCTGGAAAGCCTGGCGGCGGCTTTGACATGTCCGGAATGAAGAAACTTGACGCGCGCGGATCAACAAAATGATTCCCCGGCTGCTGTTGTTGCTGCTGCTGCTGCGGGTAACCGGCATACATATTGTTAACAGGCTGCGGATGCGGATCGTGCGTTGACGGCGGCGGCGGCGGATTCTGATCCAACCGCGGATCGGGCATCGCAATCCGCTGCGACATGAGTGCCGGTATCGACTTGGACTGCGGTGTTCCGGGCGGCGCCTTTTGAGCGACCAGCAGTTGCTGCTCCAACTGCAGCTTCTGCTGCTCCAGCTGGGCAATTTGTTGTGTGGCATGCTGCATAAAGATCTGATGTTGCTTCTGATAGCTGCAAAGGCATTGAATTGATTAATCCTGATTAAAGCCTGATAGACCATCACTTACTTGTCCAGCGTGGCTTTGGTGCTCTGCGAGTATTTGGCCACAATCTCGTGATGCGTATTCTGCACATTTGTTTTATACTCCTGCATGGACGAGTCCGGCGACTGCAGCTTCGATATGACGCAGGCGTCAAAGAACTTGGCCTTGGACTCCCACAGGGACAACAGCTTCGCTAGCTTCTGTCGCTGATCATTGTTGGCAACTGAAGAACAATTATTAATTCGATTGGATATATTGTAATATATTATGAGTAATACTTACTCAAATCGGCGCTGCAGAACATCGGTATAACGACGTTCTCGAGATTGTTCTTCAAATCGCAGATATTTTTACGCATACTGTAAATAGATTATTGAACTTAAGACCAAGTGCCTGGATGACCCTAATTCTCTTCTTTTTTCTTTTTTTTTGTGACTTTTGTCAATTGTAAGTTTGTTCTTCTGTCGACTAAGCAACAAAGTTATCTCTTATCATTCGAATTTGAATACCCGTTACTCGTACTTTTCAATGTTTGAATACTACTACTAAATCTCAACAATTTCAAACTTATAGTAACTTTATAGTGTATATATATTTAACTCGACTATATTAAAAATAACTGCTCTAAATTGAGTAATGGGTATTTCTTTGTTTGACTCTGTTACTTAGTTACACATCTGTATTTAATTTAAAATTATATCTATTTAGTTGATTGTGCGAACTTACCAATGATGGAGTATATCATTAACTAAATATATAAGATGCAATTTTTGCTGAAACGTTGAACCATTGACCAAAGCCCTAAAAATAAATTAACAAACGAAAAACATATTTTTGTCCATTTGTTCTCTGTATGCACAAACAACATTAGCCAAAGTGTTTGTTGTGCTGCATATGTGAACTATTTTTTTTAGTGTATCTATGTTGTGTGTGTGTGTGTGTGTGTGTGTCTAAGTGTGTGTTGTGTCTTAGCTAAAGCCTAACAAAGCTCAATACGATCATAGAGCTGTTCTCTTTTTTCAAAACGAATCAACGAATCATTATTGAGAACTTAACGAGTCTCTCTTTCTCTCTCTCTCTCTCTCTCTTTGATTTAAAAGACAGCGAGTCAGCGACTCGTTCTTAATTGATCGTCAAGCACACGCTCTCGCTCTTGTTTCACTTTTTTTTCGATTCATTTCATTTTGTTTCGTTTCGATTTCGTTTTGTTTCACGTTTACCACTCTCGTTGAAAGAAAGAAACACAATGTTAATTAATAATAAATGTTGAAAGATCATTAATTAGATATAAACTGAGGCATACTTCTTTAAAAGATATTGTAAAACGACATTGATTTTTGCGCTGTCGGTTGAATGCTGTAAAATCCAGTTCTTGCCTAAAATTGCAATATCAAACGGGTTACTCATATTGTCATTTTCTCTTGGCAAATTAAGATTTATATATGTATATTTGTAAATGGTTTTTTTTTTTGTTTTGTTTAAATTAATTAAGAATTTGAAATGTTTTTGCTGTTTGTCTAGCTCAAAAGTTAACTGACGCATTAAGGACTTAACTAACTAAAGTTAACCAGAGTCAGCTTGGAAGCTGTTTATATATTTATATTTACCTGCTGAGATGCTATCCTTGGTGCAGGACTCGATGATCGGCTGGAGTACACCATCAAAATCCCGCAACACGATACCCTGTTCATTGGCCAACTGCTCCAGCTGGGTCGTCTGTGCCGCCGCCATCGCGTCGTCGATTTGCTTTGTCTTTTGTGTCATCAGCGCCTAAAGGTTCAGTTTCGGATTCATTTGCAGATCAGATTTTATTGTTCGGAGTCGTCGATTGGTTTTTTTTTTTGAATTGGTTGGATTATTGGAGAGATTTTGTGATACGTTTTTATTTTTCGAATGCGACAATAAACGAACGTTTCGTTTTATACAATTTTTTTTGATTGTTTTTTTTTTTAAACACATTTTTATCAGTGGTTTCGTATTTTTTTATATTATTTTTTTTTGGTTTTATGTTTCAAAAAATATACAATAAAGCAAAATTTTAATGTAGCATTGTAAAATTGTTAATCGATAGTTATAAAAAAAAAGGAATAAAATACGAATATTGTAATCATGAGATATTAATAGAAATGCATTTGAATAAAGCTGTAACAATATTTCATAAAAAACGGGCCCAGACGAGTGACAGTGGGGAAAAATCACAATACCGATGCAAAGCAGGGGAAAGGGGAGCACAATACGAGAGAATTGGCTTATTTGTAGAATAAGAGTACAAAATTGTAGAAAGACATTTGAAAAGTAATCAAAAATTGGGTAGATTTAAAAGGGTTTGAATTGGTTGCCCCAGCTAATTAATTTCTTGCAAGGCCGAAAGTAATGGAGATTGGTAATTGAGAGATTTATATATCCCATAATATCTTAAAAGGAATAAAAAAGGGAAAGAGTGATAACCAGTATCCTAAGTATCCCATGAACGGGAAGACTAAAGTAATTGAAATTTGAAGTAAAACTAAAGAGTGATGCTGATTTTTTTGGGAAGACTCTCAGAGAAATATGCTTGTTTTATAGAGAGAGAAGGCACACCTGCGAATAGAGCAAAAAAAAACAAGATTTATTTACCGTATGTTGTGCGGAAAGATTTGCATCCGATTGTTTGATTTGTTCCCGTAACGTATTTTGTTGCATTTGAATGGCATCCAGTTGATTGTTCAGACTCATCAGCAGCGCTGCTCCCTTTGCTGCTGCTGCCTGGACATTTTGTGGGCCGGGCGACGGTGGAGGGGGATTGGCATTGGGTGGCCACAAATGCTGAGGTTGTTGTTGCGCTTGTTGCATTTTATCCTGCGCATTGTCATGCACTTGTGACTGTTGTTGTTGTTGTTGCTGCTGCTGCTGCTGCGACGCGTAGTGAACGTGACCTGGCGGCGGCTGTTGCATATAAAGGGGACCCGCAGGCATGCCTCCTTGCTGCTTCAAAACTTTGAAATATACACAATCGTCAGTCATAGTTCAAGTGGAAATAATAATAATTGCGTTGCCTGCTTACTTTGCTGCTCCGCTGCCACACGAAATTGATAATAAGTTGCAAATTCGCCGCCATAGAGAAACTCAAACTTTGGATTGTTTTGTTGCTTTTGTTTGGTGATTGCTTCGAACTCGGGTCCATTGCGTGCCACAAATTCGGCCAATTTATCTATTATATTGCGTAAACTTGCATCTAAACATAGGAATATCACACAAAATAAGTAAAATTCAGTTTATATTACTTTCCCAGCATGGTGTGTGTGTGTGTGGTGTGTGTGTGCGTATGTGCTTGTGTGCATAAATGTGCGTGCGCAAAGAACTTTTGCACAATTTGTTTAGCACTAGTTGTTGCTCACCTCTAGGCGGTTGTACGTCCATATTGTTGTGATTTGCTTTACAAACTGGTTATTTTGTAAAGTAAGGCATAAATAAACATAACTTTTTACAATGAATTCTTCAATTTTGCGGCGCCCGCAAAGAATTTTTTTTATCAATCGTTCTTCTTCTTATTTTTTATCTTGACGCCATGTTTAGAGCTGGCACGTTTCCGATTGCATGCTGAAATCGAAATTCGGCGTTATCGATTAGTTGCGATATTGCACAAAGAGCACAAATCGGGCATCTTGCTTTTTTATAAAACCTGCCAGTCATTCATTAGCATTTTCTTGAATTAAAAGTAAATATGTCAGTACGTGTTATTAACGACGAATCGCATTTTCAAGCAGAGTTAACGCAAGCGGGCGTACGCCTGGTTGTTGTCGACTTTACGGCAACATGGTGTGGGCCTTGCCAACGGATTGCGCCAGTTTTCGACACGTTTCCGAGCAAATATCCAAAGGCAATATTTCTAAAGGTAGATGTGGACAAGTGCCAGGACACAGCCGCCGGCCAGGGAGTGTCGGCCATGCCAACATTCATATTCTATCGCAACCGAAGCAAAATCGATCGTATTCAAGGTGCCGACGTAATGGGACTGGAAGCCAAAATACAGGAGCATATTGGAACCGGCGGTTCCGAAGAGGCAGGCGAAGACTACGGCCAGGGTTTGGTAAGTGCCAACTAGAATCCAATAAGAAGCTGGCACTTAGATTAATTTCATTTACAGATGGAGCTGAACACATTCATTTCGAAGCAGGAGTGCGAGTGCTTGAATGAATCCGATGATCACAATTTGAAACATGCTCTGGCCTCGGCCGGAGGCTTTTTGCAATCCGACTGTGATGAGCAGCTCATATTGTCCATAACATTCAATCAGGCTGTCAAAATACACTCGCTCAAGTTCAAGGCTCCACCCCAGCTGGGTCCCAAGGAAGTCAAGCTGTTTATCAATCAGCCACGTACCATTGACTTTGACATGGCCGAGTCTATGAGCAGTGTGCAGGACTTGACGTAAGTTTAGCCAATTAAACTAATTACACTTATTCAAATATTTGAACATTTGCAGCCTGGCCGAGAAGGAGTTGGAGAATGGACAACCCGTCAATCTACGTTATGTGAAATTCCAGAATGTACAAAACATCCAGATCTTTGTGAAGAACAATCAGTCGGGCGGTGATATTACACAAATTGATTACATTGGCTTTATCGGCTCGCCCATTATTACCACCAAGATGAACGACTTTAAGCGTGTGTCCGGCAAGAAGGGTGAAAGCCATTAATGAATCCGAACCGGGTAATTGGTATTGGTATTCAAAATTGAAGCTCTAGTGTTTTCACCATATTATTACCCAGGCTTTTGCTCTATGTACTTTCGACTTAAAATTAAGCAAATTAAAAGGATTACAAACAAAAAGTGACAACAAACAAAATGAAATCAAAACAATCAGCTGGCAACAATTCATATTTGCTGTTGTTATCACAGACGACTGTGCTGCTTCGCATCGAGCTCCTTGTTGAGCATCTGCCAGGCGCGCTCTGCCTGACGCTGGGTAAAATCATAATCCCACTGCGAACTGAAGATCACCTGCGACTTGGCCACAATATCGGCATTGTTCACTTGATTGGCGAGACGATTTCGTGCCTCATTCTCGCTTAGACTGTTGCGCTCCATGACACGCTTGACGGCCTCCTCGGGCGGCACAATCATTGACCACACTTCATGACAGTTGGACTCCCAGCCTGCTTTCAACAGCACGGCCGCCTCCAGCACCACAACTTTGGGCATATGTCCGGCTGCGCCTGCCCGCATCTTGGCCAGACGTTTGTTGACCTCAACCATGAGTTCGGGCCAAACAATGGAATTAAGCAGCTGCAACTCCTGGGGATTACCAAAGACTCTGGGCCCTAGTTTAGTGCGATCGATGCGTCCATCCCCAGCCAATATGTCCTTGCCGAAATGCTTTACAATCTTCTCATAGCAAGCCTGACCCGGCTCATACACATCGTGAGCCACCTTGTCACAGTCGATGACATGGGCGCCCATGTTACCCAGACGTTCAGCCATTTTGCTCTTGCCAGATGCAATGCCACCGGTCAGTCCAATAATATAGGGACGCTCGGGCAGATTTGGACGTGCCTAGTGAATATACATCAATTTAATACTTTACATAAAGCTTAGGGATTGGAATACGGGTTATACCTCTGGCTGACGCCAACGTGTGCCCAGCATATCGATGCGTGTATTGCTGGAGCTGACCTTTGACTCGTGTATGCCATCGTTGACCTTGCTCTCCACAATATCAATTGTATAAATATCCAATTGGCAAAGTCCTTTTGTTGCCCTCAACTCGTTGACCTTGTGAGCACCACGCAGTGTCTCACCACTGACCACAATCAGCTGCAAGTCCGGATCACTTGCTGTCGGACCAAACGGATCGTCAATGGGCACAATATCGTATTGCAGCGTATTATCAATATCCAAAAGGAACTCTCGCAATAATTGAATCCTCTCTTCCAATGGCAATATTAACTCTGGCAGCACTTTGTCTATAAACATTTACATAATGTCAAGTGATTCAAATCGAGAAATTACAAATAGAAGTAATAGTTTGTTTACTTTTTGTCATTGCGGGCGTGGTTACGCCCACCACGAGACGTTTGTGGGCGCGGAGCACAGCCTGTGTGAGGAATATCTTATGGCCAATGTGAATGCGATCAAAGGTGCCGCCAACAACCACATTTGGATGGACCTTCTGATTGCTTGCTTCCGTTGGCAGCTGTGACCGTAAATCCGTGCTGCTTGAGTCCTCCAAAAAAATGGTCGGCTTGCTTATGTTCAGCGCTGTACGCAGTCTATCACACAGTTCCGGATGATGTGCGTCCGAGAATATTATGTCCACGGTCTTGTGAAGTTTCAAAGTGCGCGCGCCATGTTGTTGCTTGAGCGGTGACAGCAGCACACGGAGATCCACCTTGGTGCCCACATAGCTTCCGCTGTCAGCGTACAATTGTGATATAAGGCGACTCCAAGCCGGTGGTGGTGGGGACGACGGCGTAGACGCATTCACATTTAGGTGTATGTACAGCGAGTTTACGTATTTCTCAATGCTGCGAAGTGATTTGCCCAGTTGTTTTATGTTGGACACGACCAGCAATCCTGTGGAGGCCATGTTTGTCTATCGCGCGAATCCAAAATTCCAGTAGTGTTTTTTTTTGTACTTTGGACTACGGATGTATCGATAGTATATCGATAAAGAAAACGATTTGCACAATACGATATTTTCAATTTGATCGATACTCTTGTGCCGGTACCCATCCCTACATTTGACTAGGCATTTCGATGTTGCCAATAGTCGATATGTATCGAAAAGCAACACATAATTTGCACAAATCATAGCGTCTTTTTGAGTACTTATTTTGTGTCGCGTCGCTTGCTTAACTTTTAAATAATAACCATTTTGTACTTCGGATATACATGTTAAAAATCATTTAAATATGGAAGAACATAAAAGTCTGTTCAAATCGCAATCGATTGCACTAACTCCGCATAATCACAATAAGATCAACCGGGAACGACAGCGCGTCGCACGAACAAAAAAGCGCGAAGAATGCTTTCAAAATAATCGCGTCATTGATGTCAGTCCAACGCCAATGAAAAAGCTGCCAGAGATGCCAGCGGAGCCTCATTCGACGGCTGCAAAAGGCGACCAAGAAAATGACAATCCGCAGACGTCCGTGGCCAAGGCGGCCTCACGCAAAGAGATTTATCTGCAGCGATTTATCAAATGGAAGGCGGAAAATCGACAGCGGACACAGCTGGCAAGAGGACAACAAAAAGTCGAGCAACCAGAGAATGCAGTGTTCCCGCCACAAAAACGCCGATCATTGTACATTGTTATAGATCCGAAAACAAGCAACCCGAAGGAAATCAAGAGTTTACCTGCGGCGCCGCATGCTGAAAAACCGATAGCATTACAAGCAGCGCCAGCAACAAGGCACACAGCTGGTCCTGCAGCGAAGCAGAAGACTGCAACGACTGCAGCGAAGCCACAGCCTCCAATGACTGCAGTGAAGCCACAGCCTCCAACGACTACAGTAAAGCCACAGCCTCCAGCTGCAGTGAGGCCAAGACCTCCAGTTGCAGTGAAGCCACCGCCTCCGGCTGCAGTGAAGCAAGTACCACCAGTTGTGAAGCAACTACCGCCAGCTACAGTGAAGCACACTCTTGGAGCTGCAGTTAAGCCAAAGTCTACCACGACTGCAGTAACGTCTGCAGCTATTGCAAAGAATCCCGTACTGCCTCCTTCCGCAAAGCAGGCAGCTGGAACAATTGCTGGCCACAAACCAACAGGCAGTGCCGGAAAACCAGTGCAACCATTAAGTACTACAAAGTGTGCGCCTGTGAGGTCACAACCAGCTTCTGCTGCAAAGCCGCATCCAACAACAACGCCAGGACTAATTAGACCCAAGAACTTAATGACGCAGCCATTTGATAAACCGGCAAACGATGCAAAGATTGTCAAGCCTATTCGAGCAGGCGGCGCTCCAGGAAAGTTCAAGTCATCAGCGCCGCAAAAGTCGTCAAAAAATCTCGGAATGTCAGATAATTCAAAGATTATAAAGCTCAAGAAAGCCGCTCCTGCCAACAGTAAACAAAAGTTGGTTGGCAAAATGCCAAATCTGAAAAAGGAGTTGCTCCAAATCGCTACGGAGGATCCGCTACCCGATACGCCCATCGATGTGGCCAGCATTGAGAATCCCTTCCAGGCGCAGGCAACATCCACCCAGTGCAAGTCGAACAATTGTAGTCAGGATCTGCTGGAGGCTTACCGCAACATAACCAGTCTTAGTCCAGTAACAAATACTGAAAATCCAAAAGATATGGCTTCCTCCGTGAAGCGGCAATTGATTCCCGCGGAAACGGAATCGACGAACAAAGAGAAATATAAATTTAATTTTGTGCGCTACTCGGAAGGACTAGCGATGTTGGATTCACCAGCAGCAGCAGCAGCAGCAGCGGGGGAGGAAGTCACAGTGATTCCAGCAGCAACTGAAGCAGGTGAGAAATCCCAGAAGGGTTTATTTTATTTATTTATTTAATAAATTATGTTTTACTCATTTAATCTTCTGTATCATTTCAGCTGACGACAAGACAATGCAGCCGTCGACGCCACCGCAGAGTTCATCAAACAGCAAGCCCAACTATCTGAGTCCATTTGTGAGCGTTTCCCGTGGCAAAGTGAACTCGCAAACGGAGCGAAAGAAGCGCGACAGCATGTACCTGCTGGATGAGAAGGGACCAGAGACGCCTGTGGCCGTGCGTCGCACTCTGGATGCCGTGCAGTATTTCCGGCTGCAGCTGGAGAATGAAATAAGACGCCTTCATGCGCTCTGCGATGAGTGGAATTTGTATTGCGAGCAGCATGAAGCAATGCTAATGGAAACTGGCGGCAAGGATATGATTGATGCAGCCATTGGCCAGACAAAGCTTTTGACTAGCAAGAAACTGATGCAGTTTAGCAGTCTAATCGATCGCTGTGAAGCGGGTGCCACGGGCGTCGGAGCGCGTCCAAATGATGGCAGTGAAGCGACCAAACCAGTGTTGGCCGAAGATCTGCAGGGCTGGTGGGATATGATCAATTTGCAGAGCGATAATGTTGACAAGCGCTTCGCCAACTTGGGACGCTGGAGAGCCAATAATTGGCAGGATCCCGATGCGATGGAGAAGCCAAAACCCAAGGCCAAAGCGGCGTCCAAGGCAAAGGTGAAGGCAAAGCCAACCGTCAAGGCAAGCAGCAATCTAAAGAGCTTTCTACGTAAGGCAAAGGCAGATCAACGGAAGAACCAGGAGGAGGAGAACCTCCAGCTGAGTAACACACCCACCCGCCGTATTATTGTGGTACGCGATCGCAAGTCATTCTCACCCGCACGGACTGTGCTTCGTCTATCTGTTGGCAGCGGCGGTCGTTCATCTATTGGCAGTGGGAATCGTCCATCCATTGGAGGAAATGGTTTATTAAAATCAGCAATAATGGGTGCGGCGGAGCAGAAATCGCGACAGCAGCAGACGCCTCCGTCGATGTCGGCGGAGACACCAAGGCGTATGTCCATTTTGAAGACACCAGGAACCAAGAAACGTGATCCCGGCACACGTGGTGTTATGTTTAGTGCCAAGAAGAGTGTACGTCGTTTTCAGTTTGCCGTCGAGGAAGGCAATATCAGCGGCGATGAGGACGCTGCGCTTGGCATTGACAAGCTGGAAGACTGCGAAGAAGACATGTCCATGGAGAAGAACTCGTCCCACAACCGTCATACTGACGTTCAAAACTTGAATGACAGTCAAAAAACACCAGAAAATATGTTGCGCACATGTCAATTGCGAAGTCGGAAAGTGAGAATAAGGCCATCATCTGAGTTTATGTAGAATATTAAATAATTTTACAATTATTAGTACGTCAGTGTCATTTATCTTTATGTAAAATGTTTTCTATTTTATTGTTTTTAAATTTATCTTTGAATATTATCTGAGCAAGTATCTAATTTCTATGTTTTTTTAAGCTTAAATCGTTTTCACAATAAAGTATTAAATAAAAATGACGTTCGTTTAAATTAAGTGAACGATTAAAAACGATTTGAAATTCATTATTTTAGATCATTTATAGTTTTTTGGTTTATTAAAGAATTACTATTCAAATAAATAAAGAAATCGCATTTAAAATTCGCGCCGCAAGAATAGAAACGATTTGTTTGAATGCTACGATATCTTACCGTCGCAATCGTTTTGTCAATATCGATAGACATAGCTGGAACTGATTCTGAACAATGAGAACTAAGTAATTCGCGAGCTGGCTCATGTGTGCCTTTTTTAATTTTTTTTAAATTTAAATAATTATTTAAATAAAGAACAAGTCACTAAACCAATAAAATTCAAAACTTTCTAAAACTCTAAAGTTTCTTTTAAAATTAATTTGGTGCACCTAGCCCTTCGCGTGGCGAAGTTAGGTAAAAAATTCTAAAAAATATTTTAAAAGAAAACCAAGAAAAATTGAGAAAAATTGAAGAAAAATTAAGTAAAATTTAAAAAATTCTAGCTTCGAAATTAAAAAAAACCACCACTTAACCAGTTTTGTAGAAAATAGTGAAATGGTGTTTTTTGCAGGGCTGCCACCTTGTTTTTTTATTTGGCAATCGTTGACAGGGCTGCCACCTTGTTTTTCGTGGATGGCAACACTGCGGTACACCCACCACTGAGAAAAAACAAGATTTGTAAAAAAAAAATTTTATAAGCACAAAAATGTCTCGACAAGCCTCCAGATTAGACGCAAAAAAAGTGGTAAGTTAATAACTGAAAGCAGGGGCTTGTCTCCGACTCTCGTTTTTAGTTGTAAGTTGAGTTTTTGGCCTAGTCTAAATACGAAACATTGAAGTGCCATATTCCACCCTCAAAATCGGCTTCACATTCGCTTTTCCAGTAAGTGTATTGAGGGCGTGAGAGGGACACGAAAGGCACAAAAAAATAGCGCAACCTGCGCGCTATGGATAACCATTTTAGCAGTAACCGCACAACAACAACAACAACAACTGCTGCCAGAATGAGCAACGCCATCGCCGCGAACAACAACAACAACAACAACAGCAGCAACAACAACAACAACTCGGGGAACAATCCAAATGTAAACAACACAACGGCAACAGTTGGCGTTGGAATTGGAAATGCCGGACAACCGATACAAGTGATACCAATGCCGATGCTGCCGGCGGGCGCAGCACAAATCATAATTGGCCAACAGGCGCAGGGGGGCGGGGCAGCGGGAGGACTGCAGCAGCAGTTGATACCATTGCAAGCGAACCAAATAATGCTGCAGGCGCAACAACAGCCACAGATGCAAGTGATGCAGCTGCCGGATGGACAGACAATATTCTATCAGACGCCCACCATCACATCGCTGGATCCAAACTCAATTGGCGCTGCAGCGGCAGCTGTCGCGGCACAGCCGACGCCCCACTATGTCAACATCAACGGGCAGCTGGTACAAATAACGGCAGCACCCAGTGCCAACCAGGCAACGACGGCAACTGGACAACAAATCATAATGGTGCCACAAATGGCAGCAGTCAATGCGGCCGCTGTGGCCGCCAATGCAGCCAGCAATGTGGCCCACAGCGGCAACAACAACGTGAGCGTCAATTGCAACGTTGTTAACAATGTGCAACAGCAACAGGCGCAGATGCAAGTCCAGGTGCACACGGCGACAGCCGGACAACTGGCAGCAACAACGAGCGCTGGCGCCGGGAGTAATTCGAGTGCCGATGTTAGCACCAGCACAACGGGCACCAATACCAACAGCGAGGATGAGAACTCCAAGGGGGAGGCGGATGAGGAGCCGCTCTATGTGAATGCCAAGCAGTACAAGCGCATACTGATACGGCGTTCGGCACGCGCCAAACTGGAATCGCGTATACCCAAGGAGCGTTGTAAATACTTGCACGAATCTCGCCATCGGCATGCCATGAATCGGGCGCGTGGTGAAGGCGGCCGCTTCCATTCCGCCCAGGAGAAGGGCGATCAATCCGGTCTCGATGGCATCAGCCTGCCACTGGCGGCCAGCGGTGGTGCCACGCTCAGCCGGGGCACAGCACGTGCACCGCCCAAATTGATAGCACCACACCAAACGCCGAGCATAACAATAACAGCCATCAAATCGGAATAAGCTGCAGTTCAATGTTGTAGATAGCACTTGGATCTTAGACCTTACAAACATACATACATATATCATAGTTAGCAGAGCTGGGAAAATAGAGTTTCAAATTTGTTTCGATAAAATTTCAACAAAATTCCAAGGGAATTCATATTTCTAGAAGTGTCCAAATAATTTTAAATCAGTGCCCAGCTCTGATAGTTAAGTTAAGTCTAGGATTAGGTAATGATTCTTTTTCGGATTGTACACAATTGAAAATAAATTTGTATTTATTGAAATGTGTTCGCAAATGTACAATTGTTGCTGGGAGAAACGTTAGACATGTTTACAGGGTGTTCCACGAAAAAGTTGCGCTTTAAAATGGCTATTAAGACAACCGCTTGATGGACCACCCTGTATGTGTGAATATCTCCTCAAGTGTCTCTCTCTCTCTCTCTGTTCAATCTGCATTTTCTTTTCACACACACACAGAACTCGGAGTTCCTAACGCTCACCTATGGCGCTCTGGTCACACAGATGCTGCGCGACTTCGAGAACGTGGACGATGTGAACAAGCAGCTGGAACGCATCGGCTATAACATGGGCATGCGTCTCATCGAGGACTTTCTGGCCCGCACCTCGGCGCCCCGGTGTCTGGAGATGCGCGAGACGGCGGATCGCATTCAGCAGGCATTCCGCATCTATTTGAACGTCCAGCCCACAATATCGAACTGGTCGGCGGCATCCGATGAGTTCTCGCTGCTGTTCGATGCCAATCCGTTGACGGAGTTTGTCGAGCTGCCCGCAGATTTGTCCAATTTACGCTATAGCGCCATACTCAGCGGTTGCATACGCGGTGCTCTCGAGATGGTCCAGTTGGAGGTGCAGTGCTGGTTTGTTCAGGTACATATATAAATATATATCATACGTATATATTTATTATACAAATGACAGTCATAAATCTCTCTCTGTGTGTGTGTGTGTGTGTGCGTACGTGCGTGTGTGTGTGTGTGTGGAATACTTTATTGGTTGTTTTTGGCGGTGTAGTTTTTATTAATTTCTAAATTTATATTTGGTATTTTTTTTTTTGGATTGCGTCTCTTGCAGGATCAACTGAAGGGCGACAATGTGACGGAGTTACGGGTTAAGTTCGTGCGACGTCTAGAGGAAGCCATACCAGCTGGCGAGGATTAGAGAGAAATAAACGAAGATATAGAAAAGAGAGAGAGATATATTTAAATGTATGGTTAGGAAGCTTCTCATTTTAGAATTTAGCAGGATTCTATACAAAGCTGCATTCCGAAGCGAACGCGCAACAAAAACAATTTAACAGCAATAATTATAAAACAACATTTTCCGTTTTATTTGTATTCGACTTTATACAATTTTCAGATATAAAGGTGTTTATTTATATAAATATAAAAGCATTTTCAGTTATTTCAAACTTGACGCATTTTTTTTTGTTTGTTTAGTTTTATTTTAAAGCATTTTCAACAATTTTCATACAAATGTTAAACAAATAATTGCTATACATTTAAGGCATTAGATTAAAGCATGTTTGTATATTTGAAATCGTATATAAAGTATTATTATTTAGTTAAGGCGGCTTTTTAAGGGGGTTAAGTTTGTTTTTGGTTTTATTGCACAATTATTTGAGAACAACAACAATACTTTAATTTTTTTGATATTGTTTCTTTTTTGTTTTTTTTTTTAGATAACATGGAATACTTTTAACAGGCACAAAACAATACTTTATTACAATGGTTTTTGGCTTTGGTTTTTTGAATGTTTTAAAAGCTGCGGTTTTTTTTGTTCCTCTTTCCACTGCAATAAGTTTTTCTGCATTCGCCTCGAATGCTTCGGCTAGTGGAAAGAGTCTATTTGGTATTGTTTGTTGTCGGGTATATCGATATACTATCGATTATTATGATTATTGTCAATCGTTGGCGGTTGGCCATTTTAACTCTGCTGCGGGCAAAGCATTAAATTGAGGTTCCGGCGTGTCAGAACTTTGCGCAAGGCTTGCAATGTTTTCATGCAGATGACGACGCAGCAACCGTTGGCCACGCCCTCTGCCGGACTCTTGCAGGTGCAGGAGTTGCTCTTGATTGCATTGCTGCTGCTGCTGCTGCTGATTACGACAGGCGGCGGCGATTTGGAGTTGGAGCAACAGCCAGAGGAAGCCACAACGGGCGGCGGTGCTGGTGATGCACAGCAACCACCACTGGCGACTGGAGCAGCGGGTGGTTTATTGCCCGAACAGCAGCCAGAGGTGACAGTTGGCGCTGGAGGCGAACCACAGCAACCACCAGTTGCCGCCGGCTTCGGTGCATTTGAGGAGCAACCACAACCATTGGTAGCTGCTGGAGCCGCTGGATTGGCAGCAGCAGCACCACCACCACCACCACCGCCACAGCATCCACCGCCGCCAGCAGAGCTGCTGCCGCCACTCATGGAAGCCAGATTTTGCAAGAGCAGAGCAACATCCTCGATGTTTTGGTTTATTTCCGCATCGCGTTTACTCACTTTTTTGGTGACGGTGCTGCCACAGATGCGTTTGCCACCTGCCACGCCATTGGAGCTGCTTGTAATTGTTGTTGTTGTGGTTGGTCTCACAGATTTCAATGTGGAGCCGCCACCGCAGTCACCGCTGTGACAACTCTTGGTCTGATCACACTTGCAATTGGTGCAATTGCAGATGCCCGCATCTGCTGTGATCTGCTTCAGGGTCGGCTTATTGTCCCTGATGTCCAGTTCCACCAAACCGGAGGCATCGCTGGGCACCTGTGCCGCCTGATGCAGCGTGGCCTGCAATAAGGCGCTGTTGTTGTCAATGGTCATAAGTATATCGTTAAGCAGAGACTCCGTCTCCATGTCCTCGTCATTGTCGAAGCTATCATCCTTAAGCAGCTCCTCAATGTTCTGCGGATTCAACTCCAGCGTGGGCAACGTGGCAGGATCAGTTACAGTTTGATTATTATTATTAGTGCTGTTAATCATTTCCACATCCAGTGACGGTGTCAATGTCAACTCATCCATGTTGCCGCTGATGGCATTGCCAAAGCTCTGCTTCAGATCCACAAAACTGGGCATTTCAGTTGGCAATGCAACGCAGGCGTCTGTTAACGGCGCCATGGCCATAATGGGCTTGGAGACGAGCACTCCAGCATCAATCCAGGGACTGGGTATCTCCTCCTCGGCGGCATAGGACAATGGATAGGCCTGCGATGTCTCTGGCAGCATGAAAACATTGGACACTTGCTGCAGCACAACGCCGCTGTCATTGCTGGTTGTCTCCGAGCTGTGACTGCCTGGATTAAGCAGCACCATGTCGGTCACCTCGATTTCTTGTTTTACTTGAAATTGTTGTTCCTCTGGTTGCTGCTCCAGCTCCTGTTCATCCTCCTGCTCCAGTTGTTGTTGTTGTTGTTGTTGCTTTTGTGCGCGTTTCAATTTCTTTTTGCCCTTGTTAAGCATCTGACGCTGATGCGTCTTCTTGTGCGACTTGAGACTGTGCGAGGTGCTAAACGATTTCTGGCAACTGTCCTCCTGACACGGATAAGGCTTCTCCCCCGTGTGCGTGCGCCGATGCGTCTTCAAATGATGCGAGGCGGTAAACGCTTTGCCGCAATCGTCCTCGGGACACTTGTAGGGACGCTCCTGGGTATGGGTGCGCATATGCTTCTTCAGATCACTCAGCGTGGTAAAGCATTTCTGGCACATTTCACAGTTGAATGTCTCGCCATTGTGCAGACGATGATGGGCATGCAATCTGATAAGAATACCACTGATTAGACAACGGACTAGTCATAACAATCGCTTGATGCTCACCTGTAGCGTGTGTTGAACGCCTTATCACAGCCAATCACCTCACACTCGTAGGGCTTCACCTTGGTGTGGACGCGGACATGGATCTTCAAGCTGTAGGATGTGAGAAATGCCTTGTTACAGCCTTCCTCCGTGCACTTGAAGCTGTAGTCACCTGCAAGCCATATTAAATAATTAAATATAATTTTACAATATTCAAACACTTGTTGCTCCCTTCAAATAACATTCATTTAAATCGTCAACTGCTAATTCGCAGCAAGTAAGCGCACAGGGTTGGCTCACATGGTACAATAAACATTTGAGGCAGCTTAAACATTTATGCCAATCATTAAACAGTTCTAATTACTAACATTTAAAACTGCCATCCTTTACAGTCCACATTCATAGAATATTATTCAAATTTCATTATAAATAATAGTTAACAGCTTTGATTGTGTTGCTTGTGACGTCACAAGCTGCCGTTACCCTGTGTAACAGCCCTGTCTCAGTGCAAAAACAGTGTTGGTCAGTCAGCAACAGTAAGCGTAAGTGACCGCAGCGCACGCACGCATGAAAACTTTGTTTAAAATAACATTTCAAAAACAATAATGAAAGACATCGAGTTAAAACTAATACGAAGCGTCCAGCGGCATCCCTGTTTGTACAATAAGTCGAATATTGGTTTTCGCAATCGCCAGCTAAGAGAAAGAGCGTGGGCGAGCGTCGCTGCAGTGTGCGGTTTACCAGGCAAGTTAAAGTGCACGCACGCACGCACACACACAAACAAACAGACATATGTACATACAAGTGAATACTAAATAAATGAATTTAAATATTGCAGTTAATCAAACGAAAAAGCGTTGGAAACTCTTGCGGGATCGTTTTGTGCGTGAACAGCATAAATCTGAAGAGGATCGAGCTTGGGAGTTCTACTATGATATGTCATACTTATTAGAACACATCCAGGTGCGCGTTTGGCAAAGCATCGAATGTGAAACACAAATGGAACTCGACGATAATCAGCCTGTTAAGGAAATTGACGCTACCAGCGAAATCGAAAGCGTTAAAGTCGACAACGGCAATGTCGATGAATTCGGGGATTATACGATCACCGAAGAAGCAGTCAACGAGACGCCAGATAACCAAGCTGAATCGGAGTTTGATAAGGTAATGGATATGCTGAAGAGTGTTTTCGAAAAGAAGCTAAGCGAGGAAAAAAGCACTACGCCAAGTGGAGCGCACTGCGGATCTCAATGCCAGTGCAGTGCCGAGCAGGATCCCTTCTACAAGTACCTGGAGAGCATTCTGAATCGCGTGATTGAACCAAAACGCATAGAAATACAATTTGATTTATTGAACTTGGCAAACTCGCTGGTAAAAAAAGCAAAATAAACATGTAAGTTTTTGTATTTACATTTCAGTTGTCGATATGAATATTCGTGTATTGATATATATTTGTTTGTGA
Source organism: Drosophila rellima (assembly GCA_035043635.1). Taxonomy (NCBI): domain Eukaryota; kingdom Metazoa; phylum Arthropoda; class Insecta; order Diptera; family Drosophilidae; genus Drosophila; species Drosophila rellima. The sequence continues at coordinate 3,566,272 of JAWNMV010000529.1, forward strand.
CAATAATTTCAATACCGGAACTCACCTGTGTGGGTTTTTAAATGCGTTCGCAGATTTCCAATCGTGCTGTAGCTGCGATAACAATTCTCATAGTTGCATTTATAACGGCTAAGAGCTTCGTCGGAGCTCTGCGTTTATTTTGAAGAGACAATTTTCATATTATTAGTTATTATATGAGCTGTACATTTTGTATAACTGAGAAAATATGTACAAAGTCGTGGGTTTTCGAAAAAAAACGTCATTAGGTCGTTAGGTATGTATTATGTTTATGTACTCGTAAGTCGGCCAATAAATATAAGTATGTAATATTTAAATGCATGCAGAGTGAATATTAACTTTTTTGTATATATAATTATGTTGTATGAGTATTGGTGTTTTGAGGTGGTCAAAGGTTAACTAAAACTACGCACCAAGTTGACTGAAATGCGAAAAGTGATTAACAAAATTTGAGCAGCGAGCATCACTTGTTGACTAGTTCTATGATTATCGATTATTTTTGCTATCGATTAATTGGCTACAAGCAGCGTTACAAACGTTAGTTACGGCACACGTTTTAAACACAATGCGATTGTGTGCGTGCGTATTGTGGGCGTTGTTGTTGCTTATGGAATGGGGGGCTCAGTACCTCGTACGCCATCGCCATCAGTTGATCCTCATCGGTGTCCTTATGCAAGGCGCCCGGGTGTATGCAGTGAGCCAGCTCATCGTCATCGTCTGGCTCATTCTGCTCTTCGATATAGCTGGAAGATCGTTGGGTGTTATTCTATCGAAATATCGTATCTCTCGCCAAATGGAAACAAACAGCAACAATAACAATAACAACAAACTGAAATGCTGCCTTTAATCTGTGTCAGTGGGCCGTTAAAAATATTGTATATGCATCGCAATTACACATGTACGTATATAGTTAGTCAAGAAATTGTGTTGACAAAGAAATAAAATCACATTTGTTTATTATTGTGATAAATGTGCAGTTAAAACCAATGGATCTTAATTTGTCTATTTTTACCTTGTTCTAGGAACAAAAATAAAATAAGAAAAATAGAATCAAATGCAAATTGAAATATAGGAATTATATTCTTTTTCTGAACAATTACTTGACATTACTTGTGCATACATACATATGTATGTATGTCTGTATATCTGATGCATAGATTAGTGAGGTTAGAGAGCAACAAGAATACAACAAAACAAAAAATAGTTGACAGCCAGCAAAGCAGAAACATCTGTCAAAAAGGAGAGCAACAAAACAAAACAATGCAAACTAACGGATTTGCTTGCAGTGGAAGCCCCTTTAAGCTTTAATAACCAGATTAATTAATATTTAATATTGTCATGGTCAAACACGACGTCGAAAGAACTATAAAAGAAAACCGAAAAAAAACACACACACACACACATGAGTGTTTTTCCAATTAGAATAAACAACAAGTGCGTAGGCGAGTGGACTACTGACTGACGGAGTGGAATGGGCTTGGGGGTACCAGACATACCCGCCGCCCTGCGTCATCACTATACCCCCTCACCCACCATTCGCTGTCCCTGTCACGGACACAGCTGACAGAATCCCCCCTCCACCATCGACAACCTGCCCTATTCTCATATAACTCGCGAGCGCTGAAAAATGAGAAATATGATTGAGGTGAACACTCATGCTGATAAAAATAGCGTGGCGTAGACACGTCGAGGGAGCTACAGGACGGCCAGAGCAATACAAAGTCGACAAAAAAATTGAAATATTATTGTACTAAAAATGAAAACAACTACAAAAGTTGGGACTAACCACATCGCGAGCGATCATTTATTATAAAATGCAAATAAATTTATTAATGTCAGCAATGATTTAAACGAGATAAACTAATATAAAAACACTATTCCCAGTGGTCAAATTTGAAGTAAATTCAGAATTTTCATACACACGACAATCGGATAAAAAGCACGGATAAAAAATCACGACAAAGGGATAAATGTAATAGAAAGTAACAAAGAAAAAGTAAAGTAAAAAAGAAATCAGTTCATTTCCAATCAGAACGAGTCAGTCAGTTTAAATTTCGTATTGGAATTGATAAGGCAAACAACGCATAAAGCGGAAGATTTAGTAAGCAGACTAGACACGTTTGTCTAGTCTTTGTATTTAGAGCTGGTCTTAAATTAAGCAATTAACAGTTCAAAATAAAAACAATGATAGTGCTAATTATAAAATAGTGACAGTTTCCATGATAGAATATTCTCGAATAGAAAGAATTTCACAATGCCGCAAGGGAAGCCGGTTTTTTTTACTCCAGGTGTGAATGAATTTGGGGAAAAATGCTCAATTTTGTACTTCTTACACATCAAGTATGTTTGTGTATACATATTAATATATGTATCCACATATTTATCCATGTGTGTGTGTGTGTGTTTTTGTATTTTATAGTGGGGGGAAATCTAAATGCGTTCATCGGCGTACTTATTTTTAGACCAAACAAACGATTTGAATACAATCATCGCACAAACAAGAAGCAGAAAGAAAAAAGGCGGCGGCTGCAGTCGCAGTCGACGCAGCATTAGCAACAAAAACCGTTACATTCTCTCATTGCCATCGAAAATCGAATACACATGCATCTACACATATATGTATGTGTTCGCTTGCATGTACATATGTATATGTGGGTGAACACCGGCGAACACACATATCAGGCAATTAGCAACAACATTTCTAGCATTTCGGACACTTAACGGACGCGCGTTGTAATAAGTGGACATTGGAATTGTTGAAATTTGCCAAATTTTTGCCATGGGTGAGAGCAAAAAAATAAATCTTTTGGCTTTTTACAGACGATATGTACATCTAATTAGTTAGCTGAAGCATAGAAACAGCAATAACAACAGAAAGAGACCAGACGGAAGGAACAAACAACCATGCAACAAACAGATATTTATTTGTGTGGGCAGTGGAAAATTTAGACGTGGGTTTCGAATTAGAAAGCAAAGTGCAAACACCTGCCAACATTTTATAATTTATTTTAAATTACACCAAAAATAGCAATAATAACAATATGAGTACCAATCAAATGTAAGAATTATCGATAAGCAGTTGAACAGCAAGAGCAATAACTAACTGATCGATCACAACAACAAACAATAACAAAAGCCAAACTCAAAGCAGTGTTGAAAAGCGTGCAATGAGGCCAGTGCTGCCAGTGTTTACTACCTCGTCCCAATTGTAAAATATGCAGTAGGAGGAGAAGTTGTTGTTGTTGTTGATGTGGATGTTGTTGAGTTGTTGTTGTTGTTCTGCATAATATCACTGCTAATCTCTGTTTTGGATGGCTCTTCGGTTGACGGAACCATGCTGAAGGACACCACCGTCGGCGGTTGCACCTGGACGAGCTTTTGATTTTCAAACTGATATTCCAGCGTAAAACAAATGTCATCCAGATTGTACGTGCCGACCGTTGTTATGATTGGTAACGGCACTTGAGTCGTTGTCGTTGATGCCACAGACGACGTTGGGGGATGTGATGAAATGGGCGTGGGTGTGTGTGTGTCTGAGGGCGAGGATGATGTGTTGGTGTTGGTGTTTGTGGTTGTGGTGCTGGTTAGCAACAGGGGTGCAATTGTTGTTGTCAGCGGTCTCAGTGTGAATACCTCGTCGTCGTCGTCATCTATGTCCTCGTATTCTACAGTCTGCGTCTGCGTCTGTGCCTGCACATCCTGCACATCACCGTACAACGTGTATGTGGTTGTTGTTGTTGTTGTTGTTCTCGTCGCATCGTCCGCCGCGAGTGTTAAACTTAAGCCTAATGGTTGCAGCACCTGTTGCTCCCCAGTCGTGTGACTGTGTCCGCTATATATGCTGCTACTGCTTCCACTCCCACCACCACCATCCGCCTCCAGTTTGGGCGTCAGCAGTGATGCCAACAATGCCTTCTCCTCAAAACCATTGAATTCCAGCTGCAGCGATGACGCAGTTATTGGAGGCGAACCAGTTAGCGATGTACGCGTCGAGTTAGTATCATAATCCCTGCTGTCTGATAACGAATTTCCATGATTGGCTGACTTCCAACTGTGTTTATAGTACTCTTCTTGTTGTTGTTGTTGTTGTTCAGCGCTGAGCGTCTCATCGTTGCTTGCATCCATTTTGTTGTACTTATACTAGTATTTCACAAACTCACAAACACACATAGATTAATTTCACGCATGCAGTTTTGTTTTCTTATATCACTGTGCAATGCCGATACATATAGAAATATATGTATTACCAAAGAATTAGAAAATTATAAAGAGCGACAGCGGCGACGACTCGCTCGAAATAAAAGCACGTCCGCGCAGCACAACAACAAAGATAAAACTAGCAAGTTCTGTCGTTTCGTTCTGAAAAAGCTCAAATGAACGGATGAACTTTGAGCTTGTTCCGCAAATTGAACTTATATACGTTATCAAAAATTGGTCCCGTTTTTTTGTCTCTAAGTTTTTCAATTAGTTTTTAAATTTAAAATTTAAATAATTTATTTATTAAAGGACAAATCACTAAACCAAAAAAATTCAAAATTTTCTAAAGTTTATTTTAAAATTAATTTGGTGCACCTAGCCCTTCACGTGGCGAAGTTAGGTAAAAATTCAAAAAAAAAAATTTAAGAAATCCAGAAAAATTTAGCAAAAATTAAGGTAAAATTTAAAAAATTCTAGCTTTAAAATTAAGCAAAAATCATATTTGACTCCTTTTATAAAAGTAGTGAAATGGTGGTTTGGTGGACACCGTTGACAGGGCTGCCACCTTGTTTTTTCTTTGGCAACTGTGGCGCCACCTCTTGTCTTTTTTGCGAAACATAAATACGCCCCCCAAAATAGCTAAAACGGCAACACTGGCCAGCATATACAACAAATGAATGAATGGGACATAAACATACGAACGAACCAACAAAACAACTGAGCGAATGAACTATATGACCTACAATCAGCGATTCAGTTCGTTCATTATCGAAATTTAATAGTTCATTCGAGCTTAATGTGAACGATCGGATACAACTCTAATTCATTGATTTTGTCAACGTAAAAAACACACAGCGCATAGCTGCACAGGCGAAACATATAAAGTGAAGTTAGTTAACTTAATTAGGAGTGCAGCTGTGGCAAGTGGAAAGAGTAAAAGAAGAAAAATGCAAGACTTGCGAGACAAAATCCAACTGTAAAGATACGCGCAACGAACGGGCAGCAACGACGTTCCAACAAAAGTTTGGTTGCCTCTGCTCCCAATTTCCAATAAGAAAGAAGTGCGAGAAAAAGAGCATACGGTGTAAAAGGAATACAAAAAAGAAAAAACATCGCAAGAATAAAAACAACAAAAAAAGAAGCAAAACAAAACATAGAAGCAAAAAAAATGACAATCGTTTTACAAGAATAATATTGAAGCAATTGGAGCTACGGCGGCCGGCCGTAAAATGCCAAGGAACACTTGCAGGCCAAGTGAATGTGTAGCTAACGGTAACGGCAACGGCAACGGCAACTGCAGTGGCAGCGATGGCGACAAGGCTAACGGTAAACAGGATGATGGCACAGCCACAGCCACAGCCACAACAACAGCTTCAGCAACAACAACTGCTGCAGTTAAACAGGAATTTGATGCAGCGCCGCCCGTGTGCCACAGAAAATCCGAGCGACGAAAAATCGCACGCGATATATTCTTGGTATTTGAGGAGCAGCCGACGCGACGTCGACGGGGCCGCGGCGGAGCGCGGGGCAAATGCACGCGGGCCAAACAAAAATTTGGCCATTTGAAAGTGGCCAATACGCCGCGTATTAACAAGAATGTATTGCGTGAAATCAAAACGGAACCAAAGTGCAGCACAGCAGCAACAACATCAACAGTTGCAGCAGCAGCAGCAGCAACGTCAGCAACAGTTGCAGCTGTAGAGCAAGTTGTTGCTGTGTCAGCTGTGCCAGCAGCAACCATTGCTGTGGAAATGCCAGCGGCAATGCTGGCAGGGATTGAAAGAGATCGAGAGCCAGAGAAGCCCAAGGTCAAAATGGCCACAGTGAAACTTGAAACCAAAATAGCATCAAATGCAAAAGCAACTGTTGCTGCGACGACGGCAACAACAATAGCAGCGGCGGCAGCAACAATGCCACAACTCTGTGAGCACTCAGAGCAACTGCTGCCACAAGCAACTGCAACAGCAGCAGCCACAACAGCAGCAACAACAGCAGCAGCAGCAACAACAGCAGCAACAACAGCAGCAGCAGCAGCAACAACAACAACTTGCCCCACAGCAACAGCGTCGCCTACAACGCCCAGCGTGAATCCCATCTTCCTGTGGGTGAAACAGGACGACACACGGATTGTGGAGGTGCGCTGCGAGGATTATGATAAACGCAATCGCATCCGTCTGACCAAGACAACAAATGGTTGGCGTTCCATGCCACGCACAGATGCCTCGTCCACCCGGATTGTCAAGTTCTTCCACAGTGCGGCGGCGCCCTTGATGAAGGTCAAGCGGGAGCAACTGCAGCAACAGCAATCATTAGAGCAGGAGCAGCAACAGGAGGAGGAGGAGGAGACGGACCAGGACCAGGAGCAGCAGCAACAGCAACAAGAGCAGAAGGAGCAGCTGCACAACTGGACTGCAGTCCACGAGCAGCAAGAGGAGGAGGAGGAGGCGGAGCAGCAGGAAGAGGAGCAGCAACAACTTTTGGAGCACACGGACAATCTGCCCGCAGTTATTGAGAGCGTTGTCGTTGTGCCTGCCCAGCAATTGGAAGCGGATGTCTGCTTTGATGCGCTGCTGGACAGCGAGACGAATGCCTCGACCAAGGCGACCAAGACGATTAGCACCGTTAGCGGCAACAGCAATCCCAATACGCCAACATATCAGAGTTCACCAACGATAACGACGACGCCAACGCCAACGCCATCGTTATCGGTATCGGTATCGGTATCTCCGGCGCCCATGGAACTCCAGCTGTGTCCCAAAACGGGACTCTTTCTGCCCAGGGGCGTTGCTGCCGTCGTGGAGGCCACGGATAATGCTAGAGCTCAAGTGGAGCCGGAGGAGGGGACGGAGATGGAGGAGCAGCGGCGGCATATGGAGGATGCGGGCAAACCATTGACCGATCACGTCAGCTTGGATGCCAATACAAAGAATCTTAAGGATCTGCTGGATGATGCCGATGAGCTGCTCCAGAATTGCAGCAGTGACAATGGCAGCAACGGTGACGATCTGTTGGACTCGTTAGTGAAGCGCAGCTGCGAGGATGGCAGCCTGGCCACAACGGTGGTGGTGGCCACAACAGCTGCTCCAACGGGATTGAGCTCGTTCTGTGTGCCCGATGTGGCGGGCAAGGAGTTGCCCAGCATACTGGGCATGGACAGCAGCGATGCACCCAAGTGCCTGTCCTTCAATGAGGCTGGCGAGATCGAGGGACTCAATGGTGATCTCTTCCTGGGCATCGATTCCTTTGACAAGCAACACGACGTGGAGGCGGAAACGGAAACGGAGACGGAGGCCGAGGCAGAGGTGAACACAGAAACCGTCGTTGTGCTCATGTCCAAGACGCCGCCCAGTCTGGAGAAGGAGCTGGAGCTGGAGCAGCAGCCGACGGTGGTGGTGGTGCCGGATGAAACGCCCAAGGATTTGAGCTACAAGAAACGCGAGGAAGTCTGTCCGCCCTCCGAGTCGCGTAGTCAATGTGCCGTCACCTCCAGCTCGGATATCCTGAAATCCAAATCACCGGAGCCGGAGCTGCTACAGCTGCCAGCGACAAGTATACCCGCTGAGGTGGAAACCACCTCGGAGACCATCAAGCATCTCATACTGGAGCAGTTCCTCAAACTCAATGGCAATCCACAGCAACTGCAGCAGGCGGAGCCCATGGATCTGGGCAAGGCGACCGGACGTGGCGGTGACAAGCTGCACACTGTGGTCATTGACGATGACGAGGACGATGACGAGGCGGACACGGAGCCGGCGGAGCCGTTAAAGAAACGGCCCAAGGCCATCAAAATGGACAAGGATCCGGATGCACTGACTCAGCTGAAGATGCTGATAAGCAATCCGCAGTGGAAGGTGCCGGATCCGATACTCGTGCCAAAGGATCGACTGGGCGCGGTGTTGGCATCGCCAGCCCGTGAGATACCATTGCTGTTGACCACGCGACCGGAGCTGCGTCTGCCGGAGGCCTTTGCCTATCCAGAGATCATTCAGAATCCCAACATTCTGGTCGTCACCATGGAGCAGCTGGAGGCCATACTCAAGAACGATGCGGATCAGGCCAAGACGACCAAGTTAAGCGATGCCCCGCCCCCCGCCCAGATCACGCCCGTGCCCGCCTCCCTGGTCCAGCAACTGCCCAAAGTGGCGGCCAGTCAAAGTTCAAGTCCAAGTGCATCGAAGCCACATCAGGGAGTGCACAAATCTTGTCCAGCTAAATCCACCGCTGCCACGCCCATCGTTGCTGCTGCTGCTGCTGCTGCTTCAGTGGCGCCACTGCCCACATCCTCGCCAGCTGCCGACTCGAGCATGTCGACGGAACTGAATGCCACAACACTGGCGCTGCTGCAGCAGATGCTCTGGCTGCCCTACTTTGGCCAATTGTCGCAGGAGTTCTTCAAGACTCTCAAGGATCCGCTGGGATTGCAGCGGAAATTCATGAGCAATCTGTTGCCGCTGTACAACAGCCAGTTTGGGCTGCAGCATCTGGATGAGCTCTACAAGCATTGCATGCAGAAGCCGAAGCCAACAACGCCGGAGGAGCCAGCTGGAGCAGCAGTTCCGCCGCCAGCTCCAGCTCCGGTTCCTGCGCCGGCCAAGCAATCCTCCACAGCCTTCAATGGCTTTGGCAATCCCATGGAGCTGGCATTCATGCAGAAATTACTCCAACAGCAGCAGCAGCAACAGCAGCAACAGGGCAACAAGGAATCCTCCCAGCAACAACAACATCATCATCATCATCTGGAGCATAAGCGTGCCAGGCGGGATGTGGATGCCACGCCTTTGCACACACCCGACTTCAACAAGCCGCCAGCAAAGGCAACTGTTGCTGCTGCTGCTGCTCCGCCTGCAACTGTTGCTGCTGCTGCTGCTGCTCCTGCTCCTGCTGCAGAGCACAAGCCGCGTCTGACCTGCAAATCTCTATCGAATCTCTTGGAGCCGGAGAGCAATGTGGTGCCGCTGCTGAATGTGCCCTTTGATGGACTGCGTCGCGTCAACTCCATGCACAAGACGTCCCATGATTTGGCCAAGGAACCAAGCAGCGGACGCACCTTGCGTTCCAGCAAGGCATGCGTCACCTATAATCCTCTCGAGCATGCCAAGCAAACGCAGTTGCAAACCCAGCAACAGTTGCAGCGCAAACGTGGCAACATGTTGTCCCTTGAGGTGCAGCAGCAACAGCAGCAGCAACAACACTTGACCGATGCAGCGGCAGCTGCAGCAGCAGCTGGTGGAGGAGGCGGAGGAGGAGGACCAGGTGTGGGCATGGATGCCAACTCGGCGCTGTGGCATCCACTATTCGGCAGGTAGGGATACCCAACTGATAGTCCTATTTACAAGATATTTAATTCCTTTGACATTTCCGTTGACAGCAATCCCAAGCAGGGCTACAACAGTCCCTGGCAATGGACAACGGTGACGGCAACTGGCGAATGACAGTCAAGTCGGGCTCACAAGGAGCCAGCGACGGCAACAAACACAGCCAGCAATAGCTACGAGGAGCAACAGCAGCAGCAGCAGCAACAACAACATGACTACAGCAACAGCAACTATCATGCCAAGCAGCAACAACACTCCTCAACAGCAGCAGCAGCAGCAGCCAACAATCAAAATAGTAATCACACCAGCAGCAACAACAACAAGTTCTGTTATCCAACAACAACAGCAGCAGCTGCTGCTGCCATGGAGAATATGTTCCAAAGCAATCAATTGCTCAATTCGTATCTCTATCAAAAGAGCGATGTTGCTGATGTTGCTGCTGGCTATATGACAGAGCAGGGTTACTGGCAACAGCAGCAGCAACAACAACAACAACAACACAGCAGCAGCAGCAGCAGCAGCAACACCAACAACAGCAGCAGCAACATCAACAGCAGCAGCAGCAGCTACATCAAAAGCAGCAACAGCAATGGAGCAATCACAACAACAGCAATCAACGCAACAACAGCAGCAGCAACAACAGCAGCAGCAGCAGCAGCAACAACCAAAACTATGCCAACAACTATGCAGCAGCAGCAGCTGCCTCCATGTACATGCAACACTTTAATCCCTACATGCAACAAAAGGCCGCTTTGTTGGCCGAAAAGGCAGCACAAGCACAAGCAGCTGCTGCAGCGGCCAATAAACATGGCCGATATGCCGGCGATTATGGCTAAAATAGAACTAGAGAAAAAAAGAGATGATAAACTTCATTCATATAACCGAACACACTTGCATATTAACATTAAACATATAGGAGATAATAACTAAACAAGCATATAGAACTATACAACAATCGATTAGCCCGATAGACATATATATATATATGTATATATATATATATGAATATATATGAATATAGAGTGTTCAGCATAATTTGTTTAATTGAACATGCAACTTTTGTCGCCAATGTGCATTTATTGCATATATTAGAAAGCTAGAATTTTTTGTAAATTAACGCCAAAACAATTTGTGCAATTAAGTGAATTATGCTGAACATAGGTCAAAGGTCACGTATAGTTCATTTTATTGAAAGGAATTGCTAAGGAACCATTTCCGTTAATTTAAAGCAACAACAAGGTAACCGGAAAACAACAATAATTAAAAAACAAAACAAAACAACATAATTATAAACAATTAGTAAAAATTTGTTATTGGTAGTTTGTTAACAAAAAAGAAAAGAAAAGGAAAAACAAAAGATACAAGTAGTTGAGAAAGCGAAGAAGCAAATGAAAGTAAGCAAAAAAAAAAAAGAAAAGAAAAGAAAAGAATAAGGAAAAAGGAACCTAATTATTGTATTATTGTTAACCCAAGCTGCGTTATATTATTATTATTATTATGATTATTATTATTATTATTATTAACTCGTGTGTGTGTATATAGCGTTTTTATCTAGATGTATTACACTTAGTAAGTCCCCACTAGACCAACCCTGACCCCAACTCGATCCCGATCCCGATCCCGATCCTAATCCTTTATGCATCTAACCACAAAACCAGGCTAAAACCAGATCCTTCCAATGGAACCGCAGCGCTAAAAGGCAATTCAACAATTTTATTTGTATTCATTCCGCAAAAGCAAAGCTACAATTGAAGGTTTTCTGTTCTTTCACTAGTTATTCCTTTATATTATTATCATAAACATTATTTATATGTGAAAAAGAAACAAAAACAAAACAAAACAAATATCGAATCCCCCTTAAAACAAATGTGCAATCTTCTTACATAAATAATTTATGTTTTAGCAAACAAACAAACAAACAAACAAACAAAAAACAACACAAAACACAAGAATCACAAAAAACAATCTTATATAACTGAGACATGGCAAAAGCAAAAATGAAAATGAAAAATAAAGAAAAACCTTTTAGAGAATTTCGCTGATAAAGGCAACAGAATAGCAAAAAAAAAAAAATTATATTTAAATATTCTTTTACTGGTATGGGACTTCTTACTCCATAAAAAGTTATTTCTCTTGGTTGGTTCTCATGATGTATAAGTGATGTATTACTGTACACATCATGATGTAAAAGTGATGTATACATCATGATGTAAAAGTGATGTGTACATCATGATGTACAAGTGATGTATACATCATGATGTAAAAGTGATGTATACATCATGATGTACAAGTGATGTACACATCATGATGTAAAAGTGATGTATACATCATGATGTAAAAGTGATGTATACATCATGATGTAAAAGTTATGTATACATCATGATTTAAAAGTGATGTATACATCATGATGTAAAAGTGATGTATACATCATGATGTAAAAGTGATGTATACATCATGATGTAAAAGTGATGTATACATCATGATGTAAAAGTGATGTATACATCATGATGTAAAAGTGATGTGTACATTATGATGTACAAGTGATGTATACATCATGATGTAAAAGTGATGTATACATCATGATATAAAAGTGATGTATTGATGTATGCATCATGATGTATACATCATGTAAATACACACATCACGATGTACGAATACATCAAGTGAAGATTGTGTGTTGTGATCAATAAAGCCCACAGTGGACGCTTTGTATGTGTGTGTGTGTGAAAAATTAGGCGCTCTCCAATAGAGCCCACAGTCCACTCTCCATGTGTGAGTGAGAGCGAAAATACAAAAGGCGCAGTTTGTGGGCAGCGGGCATCAGTTGCCTGTGCGAGGCGGAAGGGAGCAGACCTCGAGTGCAAGTGAAGTTTTGTGAGAATAAAAAAAATGCAAGTCATGTGAAGTTGCTGAGTTATCAATGATATTATTTATTTACCAATTTTATTAGTCTTAAATTTTTGAATTATTAATATTATTTATTTAAATATTATTTATCTATTAATATTCGTCCAACTTTTAAAAGTGTAGCAAGGATTCCACAGAAATTTGGTCAGTTCCATCAGGTGCAGGTATAATCCATTGTATTTGTTATCTATAGAAAAAAAAGCGTACAAAGTTATGGCGAAAAGCAAAAATAACTTGAAAAGCTTAGAATAAAATAAGTTTTCGACTTGAATTACAACAGGCGAAGTGTTTTTTCGAATCCTATTTGGAATGTGAATTGAATGACAATGTTTTACATATAGAAATATATTTTAATTTCGGTGTATATAGATAGTAATATATATATGTATATAATATGTATAAACATGTAAATTTTAATTTCTGTATAAATACGCAACTTTTCACTTACGGACAATAATTATTGAATAAGTTTATCGTTTAGTTAAAACCACAATCTAATTTAAGAAAAATTCATTCATTTTTTCTTATAATTTTTTTTTGTTTGTTATTTTTTTTTTAGTTTTTAGTTTTTGTTTTGTTTAAACTTTAAAGCATTTGAAATGCGCGCGTGCGAATGTTTTCAGCTATTTGTGTGTGTTGGTGTGTGTGTGTGTGTGTGTGTGCTTGCTTATGCTCCCAGCCGATCATCCTTAATTCACATCTCGACATTAGACTATTCAATCTGACGATGGGCCTCCTGGAGACGGGCCACCACGCCCTGATAGAACTTGATCTGTTCGGCAATGAAGGACTTGAGTGTTTGCTTCAGATGCGTGTCCCGTTCGCTCTTGAAGTGGGTGAGCTCCGCCAGCACCGTATAGGATACGACATCGGTGCGTCTGTTCACGTCCTGCATTTGGGCCTGACTCATCTTATTCTCGCCAGTGATGCGCTCGCACTCCTTGCGCTTCTGTATGGCGCCCTTGTGCCTCGAGAAGACATCCGGAAAGCAGTTCAAGACGCCTCTGCAAGGGAATAGATAATTATTTTAGCTTTGTATGGTTGTGATTTTCGATCCAACCGACCTGTAGATGTGCAGCCGATCGGATAGCGGTATCCAGTCGTGCTTTGGCTGATCCCCAACCATTTGGCCAATGCCAATGTAGATGCCGCCAATGCGACCGACGCTCTCGGACAACGGAACACCGTTGCGTGTGGGAGCGCGTCGCTCATCGATGGACAGCGATTTGGCCAATTCGGAGAGACCGTCGCCAATGCGTTGGAATTCCTTTTTGCTCTGGGCCAACGATCGTTTGGCCATATCATTGGCAATGCTATTCAAATTGCGAATAGCCACGTCCATGTTGTGAATGAACTGTGATCCGCTCTCCAGCTGATTGTCGACTTTGGTGTGGAGCAGATGATTCGTTGGCGGCGATATGGCCATGCAATAGTTGATGTACGTGTAGGGATCACATTCGGCTTTCCGCTTGCCCAGCTTCCAGATCTTTTCGTCCTTGCAGGTGAGAAAATGATACCACACCTCGCATTTCGACATGACCGGATGGCGGCAGACCCAATCGACAAACTCCTGCAGCTGCACCCGACGATGCTCCACGAATTGCTCCTCATAGCGACCTGAGATCTGTTTATCCGGCAACGGTGGCACCGGAATCAAACAGAACTTGGCCGTCAAGCGTTCGTGGAGCCAATCGAAGTGTTTGTAACGACGCGACACCTGCGAATCAAACAAAACAATAAAAGAATAAAAAAGACAGCGCGATTAGATAGAAATTCAATTTCGAAATGTGACACACAAACACACACACACACACTGACACTGAGTCATGTGTAATGCCAACAAAGGCAAAAAAAGAAACATTTGCCACACACACACACACACACACATACTCATAAAGTGTATGAAACTCAGTGGCCCCTTTGAACCCAATTTAACAGAGAACTTCAACTTCAACTTCAACTTACATCACGCTTACACTATGCAACATAATTCACATGCACACTTCAACTCTCACAATGAGTTAGTTCACTTCTTTAGTGATTCATTCTGAGTTCTGACTGAGAAACTTAAATTCCGAATCATGTTGCATAGTGTAAGCAGTGTCGATTGCTCTTTTGCTTGCCCCCAATTGAACTCACAACTGCAACGGCAACTTACATTACTTTAATTATATAACCAAGGGGAATTCTCTAATTAAATGTGCCATATTATGTTGCACAGTGTAAACTCCCAGTCATAAAGGCTTATCAAACATATAAATTCTATATATAAATGGCTCTACTCACAGATATATTATTAAAACTAGGCGTCAGCTGGTAGGCAATGAACGTTTTCATTCCCTTGAATTTGGATTCCTTTTTGGGACTGGCCACCACCACCGAGTAGGGCGAATGATTCTGTGTCCATTGATATATGGAGTCTTCGACTTGCGTAATGTAGGCCTTTTCGCATTCGGGTATAATATCCTTACTGGTGAATAGGCCAAGTATATAGGAATCGGAGCTCTTGGCAAACATGCCCTTCTTCATGGTGGCGGCACTGGCACTTGCCGCCGCATTGGAATTCAACGATATTGTATCATCGTTGGGCGCAACAGGTAGATGCCTGTTGTCATAGTCGCTAGTTGAGTGCGAGATGCCGCCGGTGCGTGTCGCTGTTGATGACCTGCCGCCAGGTGGCGCAATTTCCGAATATGTCTCGTTATCTTCGCTATCCGACCAACTGTCGTCGTCATTGTCAGGTGTTGGATCATATCGTGGCGCTGGTGGCATACCAAAGGGATCGAGCGTCTGCGTTGAAGGTGTTGCACTTGTCTCTGGTACCGTAAACTGGCGCGCCTCGGCTGCGGACATCACCTCCACGTAGGCCGCTGGAAAGAGCCCAATTTGGCCTCGACTGTTTTTGCCCTCCCACCAACCTTCGCCTACGTCGCTCCTTGTTACTGTTAGGATGTCGCCAGTTACAATCGATAGCTCCGATGAGCCTGGCTCACCAGAAAAATCGTACATAGCACGTACGTAAGATGTCATCTTGATTATTGCACGATTTTAACGCGTTTTTTATCTAAATCCGCTCCCATAAAACAAATGAAAAAGCTAGTGTCTGAGTCAGTGTGTGTGACTAGTGTGACCGTTTTATATTACACTGATTTCTAGAGTTGCGGCGTTTCGTTCCGAATAAGTTCAAGTGAATGGGTTAGTAATATGAACGAATGTTAGGTTGGTCAGCTACAAATTTAGATATATTTAGTTTTTTACAAAATTAAAATTTCGTTTGTATTAATACCTTAACAAAGTATAATTTTCTGACAATTTTTGATATTTAATTTAGCAAAAGTAGAAATATCTTAAAATTAAATCCTAAAAGCTATTTAAAATTAATAGGTTTAAATCAATTCTGATTGTCGATTTAAAAATTAACGAACTTATTCAGCAAATCGAACCAAAAATCGCAGCTCTGCTGATTTCGCAATTGGCAACCGATAAAGAGTCGATAAAAAAACTTCATCGCAGCGCAAGCAACTCTGTGCAGTGGACAAAAAAAAATCTGTTCGTGATTCGTTCGATTGGATTTTATTAATCATTCTTTAATTGCGCGTTGCCGATTTTGTTGGTAAGTGGAACAAACAGATTTAGTAATATTTCACAAAGATATGCAAGAGAAGTCTTGCCAATTTGGCTAGGCATATATATACATATGTACATTTCGTTTTACTTTCGGGTGCAGTTGCTAATTTTTGTTTTTCACCGACTTTTTTTTGTGGTGCAGCAACAGAAACGACGTGTTGAAAGAAAGAAACCCCGCAGTTCTCGAATTTACCAAGAATAAACAAGCTAATCGGTAATCGTGCAATTTATCATTAAAACGAAAGCAACAAAATGCAGCTACAGGCCAAATATTTGCTATTATGTCTGTTCGTGGGACTGTTTGCCTCATATCGTTGCCAAGGTGGAGTCGGAGCCGCCGGAGGGGAAGGTAAGAAAGATTGCCACAACGAAATTCATTCAACTACATAAGTATATATGTTTATGTGTGTGTGTCTCTGCGTGTGTACGTGTGCCACTGCAGTGAACATTCAATTTATAACTGTATGTGTATATGTACGTATGAGTGTATTGGAATTTTAAATGACACACTCGTGTGTGTGTGTGTGTGTGTGTGTGCATGCATGTAAAAAGCGTAATTGAAGAAGATTTCTACAAAAAGAACTTTCTTTTGACTTTTGTTCAGTTGACTAGAATAACTTTTGATATTTGTGTTTGTTTGCTTGTGCCTACGTTGTATAGGAACTACTACTGAGTCGTCCACCACTGTAACAGTGCCGGGAGGCGATACTACTACTACCAAGGCAACAACAACAACATCTACTACTGAGAAGCCGGCACCACCAACAGTTACACCGCCGCCGCCAACTGATCCTACTACTACTTCAAGCTCAACAACAACAACAACTACGGTAGCACCACCAACACCACCACCAACACCCATAACAACTCCACCTACACCCATAACAACTACAACTATAAAACCAACACCTCCACCAACCATCACCACTCCGAAACCAGATCCAACTAACAGCACCACAACAACAACCACTACTCCGAGTCCATCTTCGAGTACAACTGCTAGTCCGAATACCACAACAACAACCACTCCGCCGCCGCCACAGCCAACTCCGGTGCCATGTGGCCATTTCGATGGATCCTCGTTCATTGGCGGCATTGTGCTAACTCTGGGCCTGATAGCCATCGGTCTGGTTGCCTACAAATTCTACAAGGCACGCAATGAGCGCAATTACCACACTCTTTGAGCCGCCACAGCCTTTACGTCGGCCTTTAATGCAGCAGCCGGTGGTGCATCATCTGCAGTGAACAATGCCGCCACGGATGCCGAACGTGTACGGTTTGTTCAGCCATCAATTCCATTGCGTTCGCCGCCTGCACAGCCACCACCTCCACCTCCTCCGCATCTGTTAGCCGGTGACAGTCGGTCGGCGACAGCAGCTAACTCAATCCCACAAAATAATAATTCACCCTCGGCCAGAGATCGGCTGCTGCACACGTAAAATATCTCGGGAGTACATGAAATACAAGAACAACAACAGAAACTATCCAAAGAGCCCCGATAATCTCTATAAAAACAATAAAAAATATCTTAAGCCTTCATCTCAAATACAAAACTGTACCCGTATAAATGAAAATATTAACCGGATCTTCACAAAAAATCGAAATAGAGTCTAAAGATGAAGTTGGCAGACTCCGCATTCTTTCCTTATCAGATATTGCATATAATATATATACTTATATATACATACTTATTATATTAAATATTATATACATTTCGAATGGCTTTTATAAATCATATGAATCACGAGTTTCGCTGAGGTTTAATCAGCGGATGTTCAACGCCTTAAAAACACTATATATATATATATATATATATGATTGAGATGCCCTTAATCTTCTTGGCAGCCATGAAGAGACGTCAAGAACAATTAATAAGAATAATAATTATAATACTTATATCTGTGTGTGTATTTATCGGAGTAATGTTAAATGAGAACGTTAAGTATGTATGAAAAACCGCAAATATGTGAGACTGTATGGGAAACACTATAGGATCCAGTTGGCGGATCCTGAAGTTAGGTGAAGAACGTTAAGTAAATCGAAAAAAAAACACTGTTTTCTCTTTTTCTAAAGTATAGGGCTACGTAAGAAGGCGAAGATATAAATTTTGATTGTATTTACAAGAAAACACAATTTTAAATAATTAAAAGATATGAAATATCCACTCATAGGGATCTAAGCATATATATTATAACGTATGGTGATTACGAATATTTCAAGAGCTATACAAAATGATAACAAACAAATCGCGTTCTGTTTTTTTTTTATTCCTCTTGCGTACAAACAATTTGCATTTTGAATATGAAATTAAATGCTGATTACTTTTCTGCACCAATACTTACATATTCATTCTACACACACATATATATATATATATATATATATATTTATATAGCTGAGCTTCGTGTCGAAACTAAAAAGAAAATCAATACAGAGAGAAACTGACACGAAATCCAAAACGGAATATATTATATATGAAAAAGAAATGCGTTTGCCTGAAGGAAGTTCCCCTGCATACATATATATTGATATCAACGGGTCCATTGGAACCAAGCAAAAACAAAATAATTAATAATAGTATTGAGCGTTATACATATATCATATATGCGATTGTTGTTGAATATTTGATATTAAAAGTGAACAACACATATGAATCATCCAAGAAGCCAACACATTCCCCTATCCACACTTATTGTTAGACCTATCCAATTCCCCAGCACAATATAATCTCAAATATAAAATATATATAGGCTTAAATAGCAACTTATGTATATGCAGTAAATCTCAACCGGCTTATTAAACAAATACCTTACTATGTATGTATGTATATCGTGTGCGATAATAAATATTTTCAAATTAAGTTCAACATTCTTATTCTGGGGTTCCCCTTTTTCCAATATTTTACAAGTTTGCAATCGTAACATGAATGGGACTTTTGGTCAAATATTTCGTTTATTTAACACAATATCTTATTATGAAATGTAGATACATATTAGTTAGATGTAATCCTAATGCAGTTATTAACTAGTTAGCGGCAACAGTTTTCTTAGCCTTCTTGTTTTTGGCCACTTTGGAGGGAACCTCTTCGCCGCCAGCCGCCTTTCGTTTCAAATTCTTCTTGGATCGTCGCTTCTGCTGCTGCGTGTTGAAACGCAGCACAAGTTTGCTGCCGGAGATGTTAAGATCCTGTTTGAGCGCTTTACGGGCATCGAAGGTGGTGGGCAAAGTGACGGTGGCAGCGCTGAAGTCACGGAATTTGCCCTTGCCGGGTTTGATTTGAATATCGACGGCATTCTCGAAGAGCTTTCGCACCTGGGCCACGGATGCTGTCTTGGGCAAATTGGTGATGACTACGGATGAGGTGAAGGTGTCCTTGCGTTGCACCTGCTTCGTAGCGCGCTTTATCAGCGATTTGTTTTTCCTTTTCTCCAGAGATTGCTGCTTGCGGGCAACAAGTTCAGTGACAAACTCATCCGAATCGGTCTTGGGCAGTGAGACATAGACACCCTTGAATGCTTCATCGCTTTCAATTGATGCTTTTATGTCCTCCAAAGCCGCATCGCGATCCTCCTTCGATTTGAACTCGACAAGACAAAAACGTGCGTGCTTTTGACGTGGCTTTGTTGCTTTTAAAATCTGAGGATGCAGTGCCTTCACCTTCGTGTCGAATTCCTGGTCATCCAACGGCAGCTTTTGAGGAAAACGCACATACAATCGAGTTCCCTTCAGCTGTTCGTATTTGTTGTGAATTTGTTCCTCGATGATTTCAGCCCTTGATTTCGTCGCAGTCTCTGGCTCCGCGTCCGATTCCCCTTCATCTTCATCAGATTCTGTTGCGCTAGCCTCCAAATCCATTTCGCTCTCATCATCTGATTCCTCGGACTCATCTGCTATGCTTTCTTCCTCATCGGAAATTGGTTTCTCAGTCTTTTTCTTCATTTTTAATTAAACAAATTTGTTTATTTCGTTTGACTTGCACGTGCTAACACAAAAGGGTTGCCACCAACGCTGGTCGGTCTTATGCCAGGGCTACTGAATATATTATTTAAACAGCTGTTTTGATATCGCTGACAATGGGTCGATAAGTCGATTGCCTCGATACCCTCGATATATTATACAGGTGCGACGTTTAGCTATCTTCCTCCCAGCAAAACATTTTTATTTAGGAAAAAAATTAACAATGGGCATTCTGGAAAGTATTAAGGAGTGGTTTTCAGCGGAACAATGCATGAACAAAGTGGCCGCTATACTGGCGGGATTTCTGGTGAGTACAAAGTTGGAGCATTGTGCGTAATTGCAAAACTATTTACTCCTGTTTTTTTTCTTCAGTTCTTCACAGGGTGGTGGATAATAATCGATGCCATGTCTGGAGATCCCACACATCAAATAACGACAGGACATGTATTTATTGGCATTTTCGGCACAATTAGCTTCTGCATGATAAATATCGTCAAAGGCGAACATGTAAGTAACATATATATACATACATACATATGTATATTTATGCGTACAAAGAAAATGAGTCATTGTTGTTTGTTTTTTTGTTTGTTTGTAGATTTCCGAAGATAACACCTCGGAATGGGGAGCGAGAAATGCTAAAATCGTTCTACTCCTTGGCTTCATTATGGGATTCGCGTCCATCATTGCCGCCATTTGGGTGATGATCTCGGACTTTATAAACAACGGTTAGTAAACGATAAGACTTGAACAATCTTCCAATTATTAACGAATCTTTGCGCACAGACAAAAAGGAAACGAGTCTGGGAGTCTCGTTGCTCCTGCAGAATGTCTTCATACTCTTTGGCAGCTTGGTGTACAAGTTTGCACGCAACGAGGAGCAGTGGAATGAATAAAGTGCATCGATTATGGAACTGTGCTGTGCATCTATTATTAGTAATAACAACAACAACAACAACAACAACAACAAATACATATAAACACATTGTATTCATCAAATCACAAAGATTGCAAAGTTTGGACGCAGCCGAGTCGAGGTGTCCACTAAACAAATAATCTCATCTAAAGTTAATAATATTAAACGACGAGTCAATCGCGAATTTTCAAGTGTATTTTTATTGCAGGCACAAAGCGAATAGGCGAATAGGCAAATAGGAAAACCCATCCAAAGACTTCTATATGTATGACAAGTGTTTGTGGATGCAGCACAGCCAACTGGTTATCCGGCGTACGCGTCAATGGGACACTCGTTCTCATGCTGCAGACACCATTGGGGCTGCAGTGCCTCGGCTCCAATGCCGTTCTCCACGAGGCGTTCACGGTGCAGCAGCATTCGTGCCTCAGCCTGTTTCCAACCGTCGACGGGATCAGCCCATAGACGTTCGGCCAAGGCGCTGGCACGTGGCCAGAAGCGATTGTCCAGCGTGTATTCATCAATCTGTTCCGACCAAATGGCCGCCTCGGCACCCAGCACATGGTTACGATAATCCCCACCGATTTTAGTGATATTATTATCGTAGACCTTTTGCCAGCCAATGTAAGGGGAGCACCAGTTGTTGCCACCATCGACCCAGCCAGGTCCGCCGCAATCAAAGTATAGAGCATCGTAGTTGGACACTATGATGCGGAAGCCACGCTTTAAGATCTTCTTGATCACATGGTCGTTGCCCTTTGTCCAGATTTGTATAATATAACGCTGAGGATCCAAGTAATCATCAATGTAGGGCTCGTCGGTCAGCCGGCTGGTCCACAGAATGATTGGAGGCTTGGCTCCTTCGGCCACGATGTCCACACGCTTGAGTGCCTCCGTTTGATAGTGTCCCCACAGGCGCATGAAGTCGGCCTCGGTTAATCCCCAGCCACGGGCTGTCATCCAGTTGCGGATTATCTCGCTGCTGTTCCAACAAGCGACGGAGACTTCATCGCCGCCCATGTGAAAGACATCGGGATTGTGCAGCTTGAACATAGTGCTAAAGATGTCCTGCAGCACATTGTACATGTCATCGACGGTGGGATCCAGTTGTCCGCACGGCGGCTCCACACAGAACTGCACCCACGGTTGGGCATTGAAGCAGGCGGTCATGTTCTTATGCTGCCATCCCTCACCCACATGCGCTGGGCTATCGAACTCGGGCAGAACACGGATGCCACGCACTTGGCCATACTCAACGATCTCCCGAATATCCGCCTCGGTGTACACCTTGCTGGGCGTATAGGCGCCCAACTTGGACAGCTCCGGACGCTTGCTCACCTCGAGGGGAAAGCTGTGCGAGTCGGTGATGTGCCAGTGGAAGGTATTCAACTTGACCATGGCCATGCCCTCTGCAAGAATCGCCAAAAAAAAAAAGGAGTGAGTAAATTGCAGTGATTTAACTATGAAATCAACTCATACCAATTGTTCGCTTGATGGATTTCACGGAGTAATAGTTGCGGGATGTGTCCAGCAAGACACCGCGCCATTTGTAGACGGGCGCATCGCTGATGGAGGCGTTTGCCGCCACCTGAACCTCACGGCGTATGTCGTCGAAGACAACCAATTGATTGAGAGTCTCCAGCCCATGACGGGCTCCATAGAAACTACTCGCCGTAATGTTGGCCGTCACCTGTCCGGCAGCATTGGAGTCAATGTGCAGCACATAGCTTTCATCCGTATCCAAGGTGAGTCTTGTGGGAACTTCAGCTTCAGCGGTGTTGATGCTGACGGTGAATTGATAGCCACCCTTATTGAGGCTCCGACGATTGGGAATCTTGGCATGCAGCTGATCCATCCATCTCTTCTCCGCCTTCTTCCACAATTTGTCCTTTTTATCATCAGTGCCCGGCACTTGGAATTGAATGGTCGCTATGTCGATCTGACGCATCAGCGGCTCCAACTGGACAGCTCCCGTGGGCTTGGGCCAAAGGGTGCCAATGTTGCTGCCACAGAAGATTCGGCAGACTGGCAGACTGATCGCCTTGGCAAAGTTCTCCTCGCTCAGCTCAACCTTGCCACAGACGCCTCTTTTGCATTCGTAGCCATAAACCAGATCACTGAAAAACACACACAATGGAAAATGTGAATTTCAATATATATTAGACCCTGCACCTAACAATTACAAAGGGTAGTTTAAGTGTATCAAAAGTGAAATGTGAATAGTGAACCCAGTGCAGTGCAGGCAGAACCCAAAACACCTGGATCTCGTTGAATATAAGAGCTAGAGGCACTAAGTTTGGTATGTAGATTCTTTTATATCCTAACTTTGTTTTAAAACCAAAAAAAAACTAATGGCAGGCAAGCTAAAAGTCAAGGCGTTCAGTTTTGGCAAGCAAAAGCCCGAGTTGAATTTTAGTAGTAGTAAAATGGTAATAGTAGTAGTAGTAAACTAGTAGTGTGGAAAATAGTAGTGTGGCAAATAGTAGTGTGGCAAATAGTAGTGTGGCAAATAGTAGTAAATTAATTAAGGCAAATGTAAGAGCAGTCTTGCGGCATGTGTTTGTGTGTGTGTCTCTCTGTAGTAGTATAGTATATATACAGGGTCGCTCACAGTCGGGTTCTCTTCGCTGCAAGGTTCTCTAACTTACTCGGCTCCTAAGGCGTCGCCAGGTGTTGGCATCCAGCCAAAGGCCAACAGTGCGGTCACCGCAAGCAGCAAAAACTTCATTTTGTCGACGTTTTATAAGACCAAACAATCGAACGCACTGGGAATAATAATTACAAAACGGGTTTCTCTTTCTAAACCCCCTTTCGAAATGAATTCGCCGCTACAAAATAAACTTGTGTCGAGGGCTCTTCAGCGCCGACTGACGTCTTTGTTTTGCTTCGCGGCCAATTTATCGGCTCGGCAACACTCGAACATCGATAACGATTGCACTCAACACACACACACAAACAAACACACAGCTATGTACACGCACAAACACTAACAAAAATAATACATGCCCGTTACGCGTGTTGTTGTTATGTCCCAAAGCAGAGATTACATATTTTTGCTTTTAGCTATCGTTCTTGTACGTCAAGTCATATTTTTTAAATTCAAATAAGAAAAAAACCACTAGAAGATAGCAAAAGTGGTGGTTGTAAATCTAAGTGAAAGCACCTTCGGGTACATATGCATAAATACCAATATATTTAGTTCTCACCTCCAGCAATTTTGCTATTAATATACAAATATTTTGTGCAAGGTCAGCGATTAAGCTGATTTCTTTATATACTAACATTTATATATTACATTACATATTAATTATAGACTTTGTTAGGCAATCTACGTTGGATTTGAGCCCTTCTGGGTCAACGTGTTGTCCTCGTAAATCTCCAACACATCAGCCAAATGCTCGTTGTCTCTGGGTTTCTTGAACTGACGCTTTTTGTTAGCTGCCTTCTTGCGCTTGGGCATAGGTTTCTTGAGTCCATGATCTTGCATCGAACGTATGCCTGGAATTATAGATAATACACATAATAAGTAATTTACATAGACGCAAGTCGACTGTGTTTTTTCACCTTGTTTCTCGAGGTATTCATCGATTTTGGCATCGTCCATTGCATCGACTGTTGCGGAACGCCACAGTTTCTGAAATTCGTCATCGACCTGCAATCCATAGTTATTTAGAAATGTTTAGAATATGATGGTGTTTGTGCTTACTGCAAAATTTGCGGTTCTATCGTTGTAGAACAATATCTTCTTTTTGTCAATGGGACGTATTATAAACAATATTTCGGCGGCGCGATTTTTCAAAACCTTTTCGCAATGCGGCAGAGATTCTTGTACGTCCTCCAGCAATATGCCACCCAGACCCTTTAAGTCGTGCTGCTTTAGCAAGCGCATCAGACTCTTGCCGTCTTTGATCTTGTAGACGGGCTTAAAGCTAAACTTTGTGCCATCTGGTGTGGCATCAATCTTGGGATTGTTGCTGAGCGCTTCACCAGCTAGCCACTGCAAAGAACGAAATATATATGTATATTGGAAAAGAGCTATAAGATTACATTCATGCCTTACAATTTTCACCGATTGTCCGATATCAAGCTGATTGGTCTCATCTAGGATTTCTTCAATACTCAAGGGGTGGTCATCGCCATCCTGATGACGGGTGCGCATGAACTTTACTATTTTGGCCAACACTCCAAATCGATACTGGGAGCTACCCGACATTGTTTTATATCTGCCGGACACAGGAACAGGCAAATATGAGTTATGGACACATCTTGTGGAGCTCTCAAGCACTTACGTAGAGGAATCAAGCTTTGGAGCCGTTGGTGGTCGCATTTTCTTTTGGGAATCATCTCTGCTGGGTGGAGGAGGTGCTCTCTCCGTTCTGGTTTTCTTCTCAACGCTTTCAAAGCAATAAAACAAATTGTAAACACATGCTGGCAAGTGAAATCTGTAAGACTTACGTTGGCGTAGCCATCGCCCGTTTTTTGAACGCTTCGCGTTCGCGAAGCAGCGCGGGATCCATATTTACTTATTTTTGACTTCAACGCAGTTTACTAGAAATGTTTTAAAACAATTGAAACAAATTTCAACAATTTGTTGTCAAGCTTCTTTTTCGATGAAAACGAACAGCTGTTGAGTGAATTTTCTAGGGCTGCATCAATTTGATTTATCGGTGTTCAATCTATCGATAGTATTTATTTGTTTACGACTAGACTTTATCGATAGTTAAGCAGTTTTTAGGCGCGAAGAATCTGACCGAGTTCAACATAAAATATGAATGTTATTTTTTAGAAGTTTAGAAAATATAACACAAAATTTGTAATTAAAAGGCAAATTTTATTTGGTAATTTCGTTTATTAATATCGCTTTTAAGGGCTTTACATAATAGTTGCAATTAATATATTATGTCATAGTTGAGTGGTTAATATCTGTGCGGAATTTTAGAATCCGTAAGCTTGCTTTTTGAATATATATATATATTATCTTATCTTTGTCGGAATACGTTAGTAAATTGTACAAAGAGTTCGTTTAAGTATAGAGTTTCTTGGTTTTTGGTAACGGTAATGCGATAGATTCGATAGTCCCGTTAGTGGTTGGTTGGTTGGTTTAGCAATCATTGCGTTTTTCGTTGGCTCCGTTCCGTTTAGGTCTGGTCTTTATAATGAATGGGTACTCAGTACTACAGCGCACTTAAACAAGTCAATTGTACAGTTGTATCTTGGTTGGTATTTCTTGTTTTCCGTTTTCCGTGTCCCGTAACTGTTTTCATCACTCAGTGTGAGTTTTGTGGTTCTCGTTCTGGTTGATTCCGTAGTGTTTTGGGCGGTTGTTGTTGTTGTTTGGGTCAGTTGAACTGTTTAATT
This sequence comes from Drosophila rellima, assembly GCA_035043635.1. Lineage (NCBI taxonomy): Eukaryota > Metazoa > Arthropoda > Insecta > Diptera > Drosophilidae > Drosophila > Drosophila rellima. The sequence continues at coordinate 3,592,543 of JAWNMV010000529.1, forward strand.
GATCTGTATTTTTTTGTTGTTGTTTATTTATATGTATTTTTGTTTGTGAAAGTAAACTACTCGTACATTATGTTCTTTGTTACGTACAATGTTGTCAGTGGGTCTGTGGAAATAGAAAGATAAAAATTGTTTTGCTTATTATGTTCGTTTGTCGATAGCAGGATCGTCAAATGGTTGAATACGCGTTGTTTAAGTACAGATCGGTGGTTGTATCTAATTGTAATAAAACAGTCTGAACAATATGCGATAAGTCTATATATATAAGCATCATTTTTTTTACATTTTACACTATCACTAAGCAAACTTACCTCAAACCAGGCGACCATCGCTTTCCAACTATGGCTACATTAATATATATAGATACACAGGATCAGTATTCAAATAAATTACTTACACTTAGTTACGCCTCAAACGCTTCCTGCCACTATCATCCCCATCGGAGCCACTACGCTCCTCGGCTTCCATGACCTGGTAATGAGAACAAATAATATATCTTCTCACTTAAGTAATATTGCTTTTTCGAATTTATACCTTAATTTTGGTTCCACAAATTTCGGCACCATTCAAAACACCAATGGCTTTTTGGGCGCTCTCACGTTCCGAGTACTTGACGTAACCACAATTTTTGTTTGGCAATAGATAGACATCAATTAGTCCCTTCCAGCAGGAGAATATGTTCTTGAGAATTGAGTGTGGTAGATTCTAAAAATATGTAATTTTTAAAATCAAATTACTAATGATTATGATAACATATAGAATATTTATAAAACGCACCGCGGAGAGCACAATGAAGAGCCTTTGAGCCACCTGGGCGTCTGGAGATGCAAGCGGTTGTGTTGGGGGCAAAGGCACATTGCAAATAGCATCCTTTTTAGTGCGTTCTACAAATAGGAGTTGTTAGAAAATGATACAATTTAAGCTGTGGCATTTGCTCTCACTGTCTATAAACGAAGTGTCCATGCGAGCTGAACTCATGCCATTAACCTTAACAATTATACGCTCGCCCATGGGATATTCCAGGCCATGAAGTTTGTCTCTGTAATTGAGTATGTGTCTTAGTAAAGTGACCAAGGGGAAATTAGTATTAATATGCTTACTTGGCATATATGGCAGCTTCCGGATTATCGTAGACAACCACGGCTTCATTTGTGCGTGGGCCGTCTACAAAAATAGGCAATGAGTGGATATATATAATAATTATATTTATATTTTGTACATTTCATTTAAATGTATCATAACTCGTAGACTCGCTACTTACGTTCACGCATTATTTGACAGTAATCGAGACCGGGAATAATGTCGAATAAACGCCAGAGCTGATCCTGGTTAACACAATTGCTGACCGTGACTTCCAAGCATGTGGGCTGTGCCACGGGAACGTTTTGCATGCGTAGAAACGCGGACATGTCGCTGTTGACCGAGGTATTCCAATCGTTGTTGAAACTGCTACTTCCGCCTGCACTGCCACCACCGTTGTAGCTTGAGCTACCTCCGCCGCCGCCACCGCCGCCGCCACCTCGTCCAGAACTGTACATGGGACTGTCATCGGCGAGTCGACCATACTGGTCCCGTTGTGTGCGAGAAGATCCCTTTGGCTCGGCAAAGACCGCTTTGTATTTGGCTGAGCAGTTTTCAAATGCCACAGCTGCATAGTAGAATCTAAAAAAGGATTGAGATTTGTAATCATAAAATATTTATTGTAGGTAAGCTCTTAAACTTACTTTGTGAACCGCACATAGCCAAAGCCCTTGGGATTCCCATTGTTCTTCTCCCGCACAATGGTCACGTTCTCCACCTCGCCCCACTGTGCGAACTCATCACGTATGTCGTCCTCATTGGCCGTCTTTGGAATCACAATGAACAGTCTTACATACTTTTCTTGCTCATTCTCCGATTTGTTTGAACCTTGATTACGACTGCAAACAAAAAGCGCACCGTACAAGTTGTAATTTTGCTGATATCAGCGAGAACAATTTTTGCCAGGTCACTTACTTTGCGGCAACCAGCACCTTCAGAGTTCTGTCTGTTTTCCCAATGGTTTTACCATTCATCTGTTCCTGTGCCTTGGCGGCATCTGATGTTTTCGAGAACTTGACATACGCAATGCCCTTGTTCTCCTGTGTGTGCTTATCCTTAACCACCCAGATATCTTCAATTTCGCCGTAAGGTGAGAATGCCTCGCGAAAATCTTCTTCGGTGTGTGCTTTGTTGCAAATTATAAACAGGCGCGACATTGGCGGATCATCGTCATTTGAATAATCCTGACCGCCACGTCCACCACCGCGAGATTGAGAGCGATAATCTGACATATTTATTTTGATTGAGAATCAACTTTTTCACTTCTTGCTATTTTATTGTTTTCTGGCCAGACGCCGAATAAATACAAAATGGCAGAAGAATCGGAGAAGTATTTGTGTATACTACCAAATGAATAATCGGGTTATCGATTGCTACCGGTGTTTCTTTTTAACTATTTGGGCACCTTTCAACACTGGCAAATTGCAAATTTTTATGTTCGAATTTCAGGTAGACAAGCTGATGCTCTCTCTACCTTTGTTATCAGCTGCGGTACTTTTCATCGCTCGCGCCAATTTATTTCTACCTGTGAAAAACGGCAACATATATATAAAAGGAGGCTGCATCGACTGACTGCTGTTAGTTTCAATAAGTTCTTCCAAATGTCATCAATCCAAAGAGTGTCAATTTTAATTATGGCATTATTGCCATACTTCCAGCACGGATATGGTAATATCTCTATAATGTCTAAGAAATCGCATGTTGAGGAGTTTGAGGGCGTAACTGCCTTGTTTGAGGCTCTAACATCGTCGCCAAACGACGGTTACACCTATGATTGGCAAGTGTTTAGCTTTCCAACTGAAAGTGATGACGATGACAAACAGCACGGCGTAATTCGGAATTGTACCGTTTTGTATCTGGACCAGTGCACGTCATGGAATAAATGCAGGCAAACCTGTCATAAGACTGGCGCAGCTAGCTACAGGTGGTTCCACGACGGATGCTGCGAATGCATTGGTGGATTCTGTTCAAGTTACGGCATAAATGAAAGTCGATGCAGCCATTGCCCCGAACCAGGATGTGATGAAGATGAAGATTAAAATAAAATTAGAGATTAGTTTGTAGCATTTAGCAAATACGAATTTGTAGAATTTTATTATAATTAAAAAGTGAAATCTAAATAAATCTTTGGAGTGAACTAGTAGTTCAAAGCACCGATAATTTCTGACTACCGATAGTTAGGTCACAGTTGCCACCGTGTTGTGGGAACCAAGGCTGCCACCTTAGTATTCTTTTTCAACTCCACGTTGTTTTGGGATCGCTTGACAAATTTAATAAGTTGTAAACGCAAAGACCACAAATGGGACGCAAATTCCAAAAGAAAAAGAATGTTGAGCAACTGGAGATTGTGCCGCTGGATGAGAATACACCACTGCCTTCACAGAGACCATCTGATGATGTCGTGCCCAAAAAGGTAAGCCCCTAAAAACAAACTGAAATTCATAGCAGCATTTCTCACTAATAAAACTATCAATTATTGCAGGATAAGTGGATAAACAAACAGCGCGTTTTGGTGTTTGCCGCACGTGGCATCAGCCACAGGGACAGACATCTTATGCGTGACATCAAAACGTTGATGCCGCACCACCGTGCCGAGTCCAAAATGGAGCGCTCAAAAACGTTGGCGGTGATCAACGAAATGTCCGAGATGAAGCATTGCAACAAGGCCATGTTGTTTGAGGGACGCCGCAAAAGGGATCTGTACATGTGGGTGGCCAATACGGCTGGCGCTACAGGGCCGTCTGCCAAATTCCTCATTGAGAACATACACACAATGGCGGAATTGAAGTTGACGGGAAATTGCTTGAAGGGCTCACGTCCATTTCTCTCATTTGATGCCAAGTTTGATGAGCTGCCACATCTGAAGCTGCTCAAGGAGCTGTTTGTGCAAACTTTTGGTGTGCCCAACCATCATCCCAAGAGCCAGCCGTTCGTTGACAACGTCTACACATTCACATACCTGGATAATCGCATTTGGTTCAGGAATTTCCAGATTCTATCCGAAGATGGTGGCCTCTCGGAGGTGGGACCACGCTATGTCATGAATCCCGTTAAGATCTTTGACGGCTCGTTCACGGGTAAAACCATTTGGGAGAATCCCGATTATGTTAGTCCCTCCAAGCAGCGACAGATGCTCAAAAAGGCGGCCAAGGATAAATATGTCAATCGCGTTGAACAGAAGGTGCAACACGAGGCAACGCGTCCCACGAAGGCTTACGAGGGCCTCGAGAATGAGGAGCTGTTCGACGACGAGGATCCACTGGAAACAGCCAAGTTGCTGGCACTGAAAGCCAAGAAGAAGGCATTGAAGACTAAAACCCCGAAGGCGTCGTTAACCAAGAAGATCAAGGACAAGCAGATGAAAGTCGTGCAACAGGTAATCGAGAAAAGAAAGGCACGGGTGAAACGTGAGAAAAAAGTTTAAATGTTTTATTTCGCGTTACAATTACGAATAAATACATAATTCATAAATACATACATATAAAAATGAATACATTTAATAAATACAGTTACAATGTGCGCATTCGCCTCGGTTGGTTTACATATACATATATATATATATATAGTGTATATTATAAGTTAATATTATTATTCTTATTGCGTTTTGTACGTTAAGTTTGTTCACACGGAGGGCACGCGCTTGGTCCTTCACCTAACATCCAAATGAGTTGTGCGTTCGTTATGAGTTTCATGTTTACGTTTGGAGCATGGAATATTCTTGGAATCTTTGAATTTACTCCGCCATGGGAGCAACCTCAGCGTCAGTTGGTGGCAGTCGCGTAATGCTGAAGGGCTGCTTGTTGATGGGCATCATCTCGACCACCTGAATTGGCGGTTCCTCGCCTGGCTGCATCGGCTCCTCGCCCACAAGTTTGGCCAGATTGCTTTGAGCCCAGCGACCGGCGCGTCCATTAATTGTTTTGTCCTCGCAGACGCAAAGGAACAGCGTGTCAACGACCATCTAAGGATTTCAACTTGATTATTATAAAAGTTGTTCGTACAAAATCCAAAGCACATACCTCAAAGAGCGAGAGCACAATGTGGGCGATAAAGAACGAGAACACAATGATCAGTATAACTGGTGCCATATAAAAGTTGAGTCCCGGCGTATCCTTCAGCATTAAGATGCCAATCAAGCCCGAAAGTGCAGCGACCACAACCTTGCCCAGGAAGAGAATAAAGTCGCCAATGCTGTTGATCGTTGCCACTTGCAGTGCATTGGTGGCCATGGCATTCCAGGCCTAAAAACAAAATAAAAAGGGATTCAAATACAACAGATTATGCAAAAGGAAGCATTGTGCTTACGATGCCAGCGGCTGGACAAAAGTTGATGGATTCAATGGCAACCACCGTGTAGGCATTGTGATTGAGGAAGCGTATAAACTTCTCCAGGAGCCAAAATCCACAAATGCAGCACTTCAAGCAGCAGGCAGCGCATTCAGAGCCCTTATCCTCGCCCTTCTTCAATCTGCCGCCGTGAATGAAATCAGAGTTAAAGTAAAGATTATAAAGCAACTCTAAAGCAAACTTACTTGGCATACAGATAGGTTAAGATCAGACGCGGTATTTTGAAAATTGTGATGATAAAGGAGCCCTTGGCAACGGTGCCCAAATGATATTTGATCAATTTGCCAATGGCATACCAAGTTGGCGTCGTTGTCGGCTTACCAAAGTACCAGAAAGCCACGGCAGCAGCCAGCGCAAATTGTTGGCAGGCAAAGATGAACTCCACCGTCCAGATGAGACCCACCACATAGACCCAGAACATGCTGGTCAAAGCGCCAGCGTCCACATACTCTATGCGCGGAATGGCTGTGAAAAGATATCAATCAAGAATTAATAAATATTCAAATACTCCATGAGCCGATTTCTATGTACAATAATCTTGAAAATATTATTAGAAATTTGAAGATATAATCAGATATTTGAAGCTGTTGGTGTATATACAACAGTTAAAAGCGAAGTTAAAGAATGAAATTAGTTTGATGTCATATATATCACTTACATAACCAAGAGACCAATGTTTTTTTTTTTGTTTATCAACAAAAATATGAAAATTGATAAATGTTAATACAATTGAAGTGTTTCCAATGTTGCAACTTACAAGAATAATATGTCTACGAGTAACGAGTGATATAGTCATAGTGTTTACTTACTTCGTTCATCGCTGCCCGGAGCTGTAAGATTGAGCAACTGAGCCGCATTGGCTGGCAGTGGTTGAGGTTGATATCCGGCTGTGCCGTGGAACGGTGCGAGTGGACTGTCGCCGGGCTTTGTCGCCGTGACGAGACAAATGACGACGACCACCCAAAAGGCCAGAAATGCAATTAGCACAAGGAATGCCAGCAAAGGAGCTATCAGAAGTCCTGGCAGATTCATCATACAAATGCCGGCCTCTTCGAAAAGTGCCGACAAGCCAGAGAGTTTGTTTTTAAGGAAATATACGATGACCAACAGAATGATCTGCAATTCAGAAAGTGAACTTTACAAATCTGTGATTCACTTAATATCTTATATATACACGTACCATAGTTATAGTGGCTATAACAGCTAGTGCAAGGACCGCATCCTTATTGCGCAGAAACTCCTCCAGATGCGAATATGTTGTGCTTGCGGACTTGTTGCGAATGCTGTAGTAGGCGTACCAAAGAGCACCGGCTAATCCCACGCTGGCCACAATAACGAGCACACAAATGAGCCAGGACACAACGCGGGACAGCCAATGCATCATGGTGACCAATACAATGGATATAACTAAGATACAATGAAAGTTTACATTGAAAATGAATTCAAATAAATATATAGGCAACGCGTACGCAATGAAACACCACAGACCATGGCAATAATGTGCCAGGTGGAGTAAATATCGCCTAGAAACTGTTGAGCAACGTCCCAGTTATTGAGCAAGTCGATCATCTCAACGGACGACTGTTTGGGCACACAACGATGCAGAACGGCAGAGCTAAAAATATGAAATCACAGATTAATAATGGATTCATCCCATCAGAACTCTCTCACATTTACCTTTCGTAGACTGGAAAGGTGGGACACGGTCCTAAAGTATTAAATGTTTTGTCAGTTTTGCTCATCCTCTCCAGCTGCTGCATATTATAGTCATATTTGCAGAGCTGTGTGCCAGTTTCCGTAAAGTAACGCAGCAAGTCATTTGGCTCCGATATCGTGCGCTTGGGACACGACTTAACGCAGATCTTCAAGGATTGCTTCAGCTCCTTGATATTAAAGTAGAACAGATCGGGCTTGTCCAGCGTATTTTTGCCGGATAGCGGAAAGTTCTGAAAGCGTTCGTTGTTCTTAACGCCACAGGTGTTGCCAAAGGAGTCGTAGCCATTGATAAGTCGCAGGGGATTTCCGTAAACAAACGAAAAGATCGCAATCACAATCTGCAAGGGAACCAATGGAAAGCGTAAGTCAACAAATGATATAATCACTAATTCACATATAATATAGAAGCTAGAAATTTCACAGACAGTTGGTCAAGTAAGTGTTTTGACATGGGGTTCAACTATTTTTGAAAAGAACAGAAAAAACAGATATTATTTTTTGTACTTTTTAAAATAGATATGAATCTTATAATAATTTTATATTTTAACTTGTTTTAAAATTAATTATTACTGTGTTGTTGAATCAAATATATTCCTGTTCTATGCTAGAGTTTAAATGAATGAAAATAACATAAAATGGAAAATATGCGAATTATTTACATTGTCAAAATATTTACTTGACTAACTGTGTCTGCTAGTGCTTAAGTGCCAACGCCCGCGACTCTCGCCTGACAAGATATATTCTTAATATGCATAGCACGACATGGGAATTGCGTGCTCCAAACATATTTTAAAAACGGGACTCTAATAGATTCATGTTTTATATTTTCCGTACACTAGACAGGCAAAGGCTCCACTAATGCCACATTAATTACAGTGGCTAACATTTCATTAGCAAAATTAGCAATAAGTCCACTCATATGATAGCGATGACGGCACACAGTAGTTTTCCCCCCTCCTTCACCCCTCCCCTCTTCACTTAATATGCGGCGTCAACCGACGCAGTTGTTGCACAAACACAAAGAGAAGTCTGATTAATCTCCACAGCTTTCACTTTTCTAAGATATATGTACACATTTGTGCATGCGGGAATGTGGGTTTTACTTTTATGTTGTTATGTTTCGCCTACAATATACACACATATACATTTACTTAGCATATTACCAGAAACAGCCAAAACAATATGTAAACTGATAGCCAAAAAACGTCTGTGCAGGTGCGGTATTTTGGCCTATTCCGGTTGTTTTGAACCTCGCCCTCGCCGTCCTTGCTCTCAGCACAGCCCATCTTTACAAAATTGATTTATTTATATTTATTCTTATTATTTGTATATATTTGAGCCAATATTTTGATCAATTTAGTTTTTTCGTTTCACAACCAAAACCGCGAATGCCGTCCAGGGATGCGCAAGCATGGGACGCACAGTGTTCAGGGCTGGCACAACAATTGTTGATTTCGATAGTCATTTCAGTAGCTATTGCAATTTATCGATATGTGCGCGCCAAAGTTGGCAGATGGCATTGATCATGCGCACGTTAACCGTAAATATTTCAAATTTTAAATTGTTCACACGAAATTTATTTAATTATCGAGCTTATAAAATATTAAATTAGTTGTTTGACTAACATTTAACTTAACTTATACTCGTACGTATGAAAAATGTTAATTACATGACCGGAAGCTGAAGGAATTATTTTATTTTATTTTTATTGTGTTAAAATTATAGTTAAAAGTGGAAAAAGTAAATCAGCTTCGTATGCATATACAATAAATAAAAGAAGAACTTAATAACTTACGTTTGGCAAATGGGAATGCTATTATTGCCAAGAATCTACAGAAATTGTCATTCCAAAATTGTTCGTTTTGTTGGTATTGAACAATTTTCGAACAAGTTTTTGTTTCTAGGACTAAATATACTGATCTTAAATTCTCTACTTATACGTTAGGTTCTTATAAAGATGCATTCCTAAGTTCACATTCGATTGTAAATGTTTTTCTTTCGCGCTTAATTGATTAATCTCACTTGGGGGATTCACTTTTTAACCGTGACCTTGATGCCGCCCTTGACAATCGCCTCCGCCGGAGGCTGTCCAAATCTACGGCTCTGATTCACGTTGCTCTTGCGACGTATTTTGGGCTTAACGGAGACGGGAACAATCTCGCTTTGACTGCGCTGCGACTCGAAGTCGGAATCTTCGGAGACTGGTTTATAGGTGCGAATGCCCGAGTTGGAGCGTACCGGGAGTAAGGTGACCAAACGATGTGGACTTGGCTCCGTCGAGGTGGACTCGGCAAACTGTGAAGTCTTCAGCAGTTCCTCATACTTCAGTGGATCAATGACCTCAACTTCCGCCTCGCCGACAACCGGAATTGCCGCTCCCAGAACTTCCGTAGATCCATCATCCAGAAAACTCGACATGGGCTTTATAAATGGTTCACGTTGTTGCAGCGGCAACTCGATAAAGTTCTTAACACTCGACTCGGGTAGAATGGATGACTCAGTCGTGGTCGTGGTCGTGGTCGTGGTGAACTTCATCCTGGTCTCATTCCTCGGACTGTGCTTCAGTTTATTGGGCGAGAAGGGCGGAAACTTTGTGGACGCACTTGGTGTGATGCCCAGCTTGGAGGCGAGTGTGTCAAAGATTAGGGATATATCCTGTATATTGCTGGCATTGTTAATCCGCGTCTTGATGTCGTGCAGCGTTAGGTTCTCCGTCTTCTCCACATCCTCGGAGACCCAAGCTTGGAGCGTCTTATTGAAGACCTTCCGCATGTTGCCATTGTAGCCAAAATTCAATGGGGCGGAGCTGTTGACAAACTCCCATTTGGAGTGCGAGGGAAACAGGTTGGAGTCATCCATCATGGTGGGTCTCTCGCTGCTCGGACGGATGCGGTTCCTTTTGGTCGTAGAAGTCAAAGGAGTTGGAGCTGTGGTTGTTGTGGTTGTGGTTGTGGTTGTGGTTGTAGAGTCGGGAACTGTTGTGGGAGCTGGCGTATTTCTTTGCAGTATAATCTCCTTGAGATTCATAAAGTTCGGCTTGGATTTGGTGGTGTGCAACTGGGATTCCGTTTCCTCTTCCGTTTCATCCGGTTCAATGCGCGACTCAATGGGCTCCGGCGTCGTCGTCGTCGTCGTCGTCGTGGAGTTGTCCTCCTTTGGCAGATTCAGCAGCTCCATGAAGAACTCTCCTATGGTATCCGCCAAGACAGAGTTCTCCGTCGGCTTCAGTGCAGCAGCTGGCGGAGCACTTGTCGGTGTATTTCCGAGCTCAATCTTCAGCGGAGTTGTTGATCCAGTAACTGAAATTGTTGAGGAACTGGCAGTAGAACTTTCCTTGGGCAGTGCCTTCTCCTCCCCCGTCTCCAGCTGCTGTGTGGCGTTCTCCTGCTTCTTGGCAATGACGCCACCGCCCAGATGCTCGAATTTCTCATTGTTGCCATCAATGTTAAACTGAAGTTTATTCATGCCCCCCAACGTGGGATTAATGGGCCTAAAGGGCGGAATGAGCACATCATCGATCAAGGGAACTGGCAGTGGATGTGGTTCAACAAGTGCTCCACCCAATCTCTCAATGTTCTCCGTGCCCGGCAGGAAAACCGGATTGCCAAAGTTGTGATAGAACAACATATCCTGATCCTGCTGACTGGGATTATCCAGCTTGCTCTCTTGTGTCTTGCGCTTGTTGCCCGCCATGAATCCCGACATGGACATGAAGGGATCCATGGTGATCGCCGCTGTCGGCGGCGTCGGATTGTCCGCTATGAAGGGCAGCTCCATCTCATCAATGCGACGTTGTGGTATATGATTGACAGTGGGCGTGGTCGAAGTTACGCCCAATCCGGGCAATGTCTTGGTGGGAAAAGCGGGCGGTGGTCCGGGTAAAAGTTCGGGCACCTCACGATGTATGGGTCGCCAGGGTTGTGTGTCTAGGATGGGGAAGGTGGTGAAGAGATTGGCATCCAGCTTGGGCACCACAACCGTGGAGGAAGGCGGTGGTGCTGTCGTGGTGGTGGTGGTGGTGGTGGTGGTGGTGGTGGTGGGTGTGGTGGAGGAGGAGGAGGCTGGAGGAGGAGGAGAAGTGGTAGTTGTGGTTGTCGACGTTGTTGTTGTTGAGCTGGTTGTTGAGCTGGTTGTGGTGGGTTTTGGTGTCGTTGTTGTTGTTGTTGAGCTTGTGCTGGTCTTGGGCGTTGCTCTTGTGGTTGTGACCTTCGGCTTCCTCGTTGTCGCCCTGGTCGTCGTCCTGGTCGTCGACATCTCTCGTGGTGTGACCGTCGTTAGCTTCTCGATGCCGGGTTTCTTGGGCTTCACGCGCAGCGAATAGGGCGTCACGGAGATGGTCTTGGGTGGCAAACTGGTGCTGTGATAGGACCTCGTCGGAGACGCCTTCTTGCGTGCAATATCCGCATCGGTTTTGGTTATCTCAAAGGATCCCTCAAAGGAACCCTGTATAACCGGTGCATTCTCCACATCGATGTCCGGCTCATCATCCGGAGAGTGTGGCCGTGCTGCAGCTGGACTACGTGGTTTCGGTGTGCTCACACCACTTGGCTTGGTCTGCAGTGGAGCTCCTCCTCCCACTCCTCCCGCTCCCGCTCCCACTCCCGCTCCCGTGGCGCCCTTCTTCATCAGACGCTTCTCCAGCTGCGTTTGACTCGTCGGCACAGTTTGCTGCAGAAGGCAGAAGGCAGAAGGCAAGGGAATCGGCTTAGTCAAGGAAACGTGTGGATAACGCTTAGTACTACTCACCGCCTCCTTTAAAATGCCCGCAGATCGCACCACCTGCTCGTCCAGAATGCGTTTAATCTCCATGGAATCGTTGTCCAGGCGAATCGAGCGATAAAGTGACTTACTGGCCGATGTTTCCAGGAACAGCGACTCTTTTATGTACTCCTCCACACTGAGAATGTTTCTATGAATAAAACAAGTAATAAAAAACTGTCAGTTATTGAAAACTATCCATATATGAGAAATATTGACTTTTTGGACTTTCAAGGAGCACAACTTTAATAAAACTCGCCCGATTTCCATATGGAATGTCTTATTTTGCATAATATTAACCAAACTTCAACTCTGCATTTAAATTTTTTGATTCTGAGACAAACATTTTTTTTCCGAAAATTGTCGATTTTTACAGTGTTACCCCTTTAAATTTTTCGAAAATTTTCAAAAAATTTAAATCTTTAATTTAGTCTTTAAATCGATTGCAGGTGATAAAATCAGGGTAAAAAAGTACTTTTGAACTAATTTTCACTCTTTTTCTCTAAAATGTATGATAAAAACTGCAAAATTTTCCTGATTTATAGGTTATAGTATTCTTATGATTTGAATAGATTTGTCAAATCTTGATGGATTTTCAAAAGGAGTGTCTTATTTATTACAATATTAACCCTACTTTAACTTTGCATTTAAATTTTTTGATTCTGAGACAAACATTTTTTTCTCGAAAATTGTCGATTTTTACAGTGTTACCCCTTTAAATTTTTCGAAATTTTTCAAAAAATTTTAAATCTTTAATTTAGTCTTTAAATCGATTGCAGGTGATAAAATAAGGGTACAAAAGTACTTTTGAACTAATTTTCACTTGTTTTCTTTAAAATCTAAGCTAAAAACTGTAAAATTGTCTCTGTACATAGTATAAGGTACTCTTAGGATTTGAAGAGATTCGACCAATCTTGATGGACTTTCAAAAGGAATTCTCCTGCTCGCTTCGTTCAATTGCTGTTCAATTTGATCATGGTTTGACCTCTAATTTTATTCTGCATCACTTGAAAAACTCAATATTTTGGAAAAATGTCTTACTGTGGCAACTTGCGAACATCGAGGAAAGTGCGAAAGGAGACCTTTATCAGGGGACCCTCGCCAAAGCCCCAGACATCCGTGCGCAGAGGCTGCAAACCGTTATCCGTCAGAGCGCGTTCCACGAATCGTTTGTAAAAGTCAATCTTCTGCTTGTAGGTCGTGGTGTGGTTGTATTTTAGGCCCGTGGAATAGAGATCTCCCTTGGCGATGCGGAACGAGCCCTCAAAGCCGAGAACAGCTGGAACAGAAAACAGAAAACATTGATTAAGTATAGGGCAATTTGATTTTCTTGCTCAATTACTTACGATCCTCCAGCGTGGCCTTAATGGAACTGAAGTAGAAGGCCAATCCGGCGATGGAGATGACGGCCAGGAGCACTATAAACGCCGCCGTGGTGAGAATGATCGAGAAGGATCGGTTCTTTGGATAATGCGCATGGGTCTTGGTCGAAAACGTGGATGGCGCTATATTTCGACCATCTCGCCAGATGCCCCAGGTATTATAGCCATACTGACTATTGATGCTATGATCATTCGTATACGATGGCTGCTTGTTCATATGGTAATAGGCGCCCAGCTGGGAACGACGGCCCAGCGTGTTCTGATAATTGTATTCGGAGGTGTTCTACGAAAAATAAAGACACTCTTTATAGTACTAAGTCGAGCAAAGGACACTTGCCGATATCACTTTTATTTTATTAATTATCTTCTTTTTTTTTTAAAGTAGTTTTAATATTTTTGAATTTTTTGAAAGGCTTTCATTTTCCAAAAAACTAGAGCGTCTTCTGATAATTGTATTCGGAGGTGTTCTACGAAAAATAAAGACACTCTTTATAGTACTAAGTCGAGCAAAGGACAGTCAGTTATATTTTTTTTTAAATTAGTTTTAATATTTTTGAATTTTTTGAAAGGCTTTCATTTTCCAAAAAACTAGAGCGTCTTCTGATAATTGTATTCGGAGGTGTTCTACGATAAAAATATAGACACTTTTAAAAGTACTAAATAGAAAAAGGGCAGCTCCTTCCGATATCAGATATATTTTATTTGTTATATTTTTTTTTAATTATTTTTAATATTTTTGAATTTTTTGAAAGGCTTTCATTTTCCAAAAAACTAGAGCGTCTTCTGATAATTGTACTCGGAGGTGTTCTACGATAAAAATATAGACACTTTTAAAAGTACTAAATAGAAAAAGGACAGCACTTTTTAATATCAGTAATAGTTTATTTTTTATATTTTTTTTAAAAAGAAGTTTTAATAAAATCTCGCATATTTCAACAACGAATTTTGAAAGGCTTTCATCTTCCAAAAAACTACAGCGTGTTCTGACAATTGTATTCTAAAATGTTTTACAAAAAATAAGTGTTAGTTTAAAACTCTTTAAATATTAGTTTAGAAAATGATGATTTGCGTAGTCTATTTTTAGCAATTTGTTTATCTTTCAAATGCTGAAAATACTTAAAAAATTATTGATAGAAATATAGTTTCTAATGTGTGTTACCAAAGCATGTCAGACTCATCCAGAACTTAACTTAACTAATTATCTATGCACTTTGATTGCTGATTGGTTTTTGCCAAACTTTCTCAACCGCCAAAAAGAAAACCGCTAGCCACTTTAGGCACTTTCTACGCAAATGATCTTTATCGGAAATTAGATTCTAACGGTTCGAAGGGTCGTGAGAGCTTTGGAATCTTGTTATGTTATGTCAGAATCAATTAGCAGTATCACAAGTTTCGAATTAACTCGAACTCTTGTCGTGATTTGCTAATTAATTCAACTGGTAGAATTTTGCAAATTAATTTAGTTAGTCAAGTCATTGCACTACGTGTGAGAAGACTGCGAAGTTCTTTGGGAGTCTGGCTTTGATTGCCCTTTGCCCTTTAGCAGTCATTAGCTGTAGGGCAGATATCAAGACTGCTCTTGTCTCTCTTTCGCACACTCTGTCTCTCTCTCGCTCTCGCTCTCTCCCTCTCTCTCAACCTGTTGTGACAACAGCTGTTTGAGCCTAAACAAATTCTTGCGCTCTCTTGCTTTGTGTGCTCTTCTCAGTCTCTGCACTCTTCACTCTTCACTCTTCGCTCGTTGTTCTGTGCTCTTCTCTCTGCAGAGAAAGTCATTCACCTTTGTTTCTTGCCTCTGTTTGACTTAATAACTAACTTGGCTTGTGTCGTGACTCTGGAATGCAAACAACATTAGTAAAATTTACAACCTAAGTAAACGTGCAGCTCAAATCTTTACGAAATCTGAAACCTTAGTAACCAAATTCATGTGGGTTTTACGTAATGTCTTCTTCTTTCAAAAAAATAACTTCTTTTCCCTCTGTTTTAACAGTCTGTCATGTAAATTAGCTGCCAACTTAATTCATTGTAGAATTGTTCAACAGTCAAATGTTGTTTTTCTTTTTTTCCGAATTTTATATAGTTAAAAAGTTGTTGTTTCTTTTGTTTACTTACCATTTGTCGACATGTCTGATTTCGATAAATATCACTGACTCCGGACAAACTCTGGAAATACTTCTTGGTGCCATAGACAGTGTCCATCTTGGCTAATTGGTTTCCTCGTTTTCTGGCTTGATCTGCAAGTAAATTTGGATTATATGGAAATATTATTCGATTCGGCTGCTTCACTTTCATTGGCTTTCTTTTTAAGTTTAAAGTTGAAGTTCTTACAATGTTACAAATCGTTGAAAACAAAAAAAAACCAGCTAGTCCTGTTTTCAAATGAAAATTCTCACTTTTCGCCCAGGGCAAAAGAAAAAGAAATGAGCAGAGGAAGAATGGAAAATGTGTCTTTTTTTGTCAACCGGTTTAACTTTGCATATCACACAGAAAATAGAGCTAGAAAATAATATCATATAAAATATATAGAAAAATACATATATTATAAAATTTAAAATATAAATTATATCATATAAAATATATAATATATTTCTTTAATTAACATTTGGCGCAGACAAGTGCAAAAGCGAAAGTTTTACCCAAATAAAAAAAAATATAAATCTTAAATCGAATTAGAGAAGTCCAAACAAATTGTAAGAGTTTCTGAGTCTTAAGACTGCCTCCTTCTCCCTGGGAAAGACAAACAAGAGAAGAACCAACAGCCCACAACAAACGAAGTACATGCTGAAGATCAGTTCAGCTGAAAGAAGACTGAAGACTGTAGACTGAAGACTGAAGAAACCAGTTCCAGGTCGAAAGCAAAGCGATGCCTTTTGGCCAACATGGAATGGCTTGGAATGGATGATGCCTTGGCTGGCTGGGCAGGGTTATTGCTCGTGCCATCAACATCATCATTATGATCATCATCATCATCATCATGATCATCATCATCACATACGTTGTATTTATAATGCCACTATGTATAATCAAACTTCAAGAGAAACCTGTGCGTTAAATGTAAAAATAGTCTTTGCGTTACCTTTGGATACCTGTGATGCCACAACAACAACAACAACAACGACAACAACAACGACAACAACTTATTGTTGTTATTTTTTATGAGTTTTAAACGCGACTCTGAACTGTCAAAAGTAAAAGTTCTTCTGGCTTTGGAATGCGCTGTTCATGACGATCACGTCCAAAGTTTGTGGCTCACAAAAATCTTCAGGTGAAACTAATTGGTTTTGCCCCAGGTAAAATATATGTAGTTGCCTAGAGAAATACTGCAAGACTTTGTCAATTAAGTGCATACAAGCTGGGATATTTTGGTATTAAAAAAAATTAAAGTCATAATTCTTAAGATCTATAGAAAGATAAACCCAATTAATTTGATATATGATTTTGAAAATTAGTTTTAATTAAAAGCTTACGCTATCCAAGCTATCCAAGAAAATTGCTATGGAGTTCAATCAATTTGGATCTCAAATATCTGTAACTCAAGCAGATCTTAAAATTGCACTTAACATAAACATAATCTTCCAGATCTTCAAATAACAAGCCAAAACATAACCAAATAATTTAAAAAAAGAGTAAAATTGCTTGAGATAGCTCAAACAATAAAAAAGTGTCAGTTATTGAAAACTATCCATATATGAGAAATATTGACTTTTTGGACTTTCAAGGAGCACAACTTTAATAAAACTCGCCCGATTTCCACGAGGAATGTCTTATTTTGCATAATATTAGCCCAACTTTAAGTTTGCATTTAAATTTTTTGATTCTGAGACAAACATTTTTTTCCCGAAAATTGTCGATTTTTACAGTGTTACCCCTTTAAATTTTTCCAAAATTTTCAAAAATTTTAAATTTTAAATTTATGCTTTTTATTGACTCTAGGTAATAAAATTAGGGTAAAAAAGTAGTTTTGACCAAATTTCCACTTGTTTTCTTTAAAATCTAAGCTAAGAACTGTAAAATTGTCTCTGTACATAGTGCGTGGTACTCTTATGATTTGAAGAGATTCGACCAATCTTGATGGATTTTCAAAATTTATTTTGTGTCATTTTTTTCAGATATTCAAGAGTTACTACAAAGAGAATAGAATAGCTTTTAAAAGCGCAGTCTAACTCATTCCAGACTTGCCATTATGATGAAATTTGTTATGAAGTACAGTTTTGGTCGAAATCTGCCTTTTATTTTTGGACACGGCTAAACGGCAACTTTTCCACATGAGGTACGAGAAAGAAAAAGAAATTTGCATAATAATCGCATAAGAAGCGCGCAAGGCAGAAAAAGATGCAAATAAATAAAACATTGCAATGGAAGTACAATTAGTGTTACGAGCACAGCTTGGAGTTTGAATGTGAATAAATGTGAAAAAAAACACTCAACTTAACTTACAACAAAAAAAAAAGAAGAAGTGAGACAGACAGTTGCACACACTCTCACACACACACATACTCGTGTGTAGACATATGTGTGAGTGTGTGTGTGAGTGGCGAGCCATTGCCATGGCCTGACGTTGACCCAGTTGCGAGAGAGCGCGAGAGAGCAAGAGAGAGAGAGCGGGGAAGAGAGCGGGGAAGAGAGGCAACTGCCGACGGGTAAAGTGAGTGAAGCGGCGGCACTTGAGGCCCCCCGACCCCAAAACTGAAAACCTGACCATTTGCTTTTTGGTATGAAAAAGCAAAAGAAACAAAAAAAAAATCAATTTAGTTTGTATGGAGAAAGAACAAATTGACTGACGAGTACACTCACACTGACTCAAAAAGCAAACTCCACACTCAACACAATTTGGTGGCATTAAGACGTCGCGTCTAACGCATAAGTTGATTAAATTTCTCGCATTTGACAATTTTCTCCTCAAACAAAAAAAAAATAAACAGAAATGGAAAAAGTAGAAAAAAAAACGAAGCCAAAGAATGATTGATGAGAATATTTTGGTCAAACGAATTTCTAACGGAAGCCAGCAACCAGTTAGCCACATGTGGCCATAATGCGCTCACCAGGCCAACAGCATCAGGTGGTGAGAGGGGGCAGAGGGAAAACAGTTGGCGGTGTCATTTCCATGTGTGCACGTTGAACAGCATTTTTATTATGATTTTATTTTTTTCAAACCGATTACAATCAAGCAGATCCACTTTCAATAATAATGGTTCCAAACACCGAAGAAAGTGAAATGTGCGCAACATTTTGATCATTTTCAAATGTTTATCAGCAAATCAAATCAAATATAACAACAACAATAATACGACAACAAAAAAGCGTCAACCAGTGAAATGGAAAGTTGATTTTAGAGCGCATCTTTAGAAGTAGCGTAAATTGAATCATTCAAACAATGTGCAACCAGACAGCCAGACAACGGAAATTTCCAAATTTGAAAGTCTTTCTTTTGATTGCAAAAAAAAAAAGATACATTCACAAGTTGCTGTTGATAGATGTCATAATTATACAATGATTTGTTGATTATTATTATTTGTAGTTAAATTTATGCAATATTATGAATGAGTTGATGTGAGGCACTCATGAATGAAAATAATTGTATAATATCAGTTAATAAGTGTTTAGAGTTGCAGCCATGAATAAGAAACGCAATGCAGTTTCGTAATCATTCTAACGGAAATGCTGATGAGCTTTTAAAAATCTTCTTCTTATTGGAGCAGAACAGCCAGCCCAGCGTTGCCACTACACCCGGTGCTTGTGTGTGTCTCCCTCTCTCTTACTCCCTCACTGACATCACTCACGCAGCACTTGGCTGCTAAACGGCGCGAGGTGGCAACGCTCGCACTAAAAGTGCATTTCATGTATGTGTGTGTGTGTGTGTGTGTGTGTATGTGTGACAAGGGACGACAATACGACGACAGTGTTGAGAGTGTGAGGAGTGTGTGGAGCAGTCATTAAAAGCATAAACCGTTACGGTTTAACCGACAACCAAAACTTAATATGTAATTAAAAGCAAACAAATCTGTTCCCAGACTACAACCATGTGAGTGTGTGTGTGTGTGTGTGTGGAATAGAATTTGGTAAGCTTGGCTGTACCTCAAGAATCTCAACATTAAATTGTAGAGTCATCCGTGTGTAAGCAGTTGTTGTTGTTGTTGTCGTTACAACCGTTACACTGAGCACTAACAGTATTGGCAAACGTTGACTGACAAAATCATTTGATATTGCAAGTATTTACTTCAAACTTAAACTGACAGTTAACGTGCTATCATTTCTCTCTCTCTCTCTCTCTCTTTCTCTCTTAAGTGTCCACACCAACAAATGCAAATATAAGGCACACACACACAGTCTGTTGGTTTAGTATGCAACCCATGATTCTGTATCCGATAAGAACGAAAGATGCCCCCAAGTGCAATTAGTGCCACGATCAAAATGCAAGACACGCAGAAGAGCGAATGCATTTCATTTTCTTTTCTTTTACCTTCTCCCTCTCTCTCTTTCTCTCTCTCTGCTTTTTCTTCATTGTCTTTTTCCACACTTTCAGGAGGTATTATAATTTTATCACCAAATATGTGCAGCACATTAAATAATTATATATATCTTGGATCAGAATGAAGAACTGAATCTGATTGAAAAACTTGCTTATTTCTTAATATATCTCAATGAGAATCTTTAATTATATATTTGGAAATATTGTAAATCCATCAAGATTGGCCGAATCTATTCAAATCCTAAGAGTACCTTGTACTGTGTACAGAGACAATTTTGCAGTTTTTAGCTTAGATTTTAAAGAAAACAAGTGGAAATTTGGTCAAAAGTACTTTTTTACCCTAATTTTATCACCTGGAGTCAATAAAAAGCATAAATTTAAAATTTAAAATTTTTGATAATTTTCGAAAAATTTAAAGGGGTAACACTGTAAAAATCGACAATTTTCGGAAAAAAAATGTTTGTCTCAGAATCAAAAAATTTAAATGCAAACTTAAAGTTGGGCTAATATTATGCAAAATAAGACATTCCTCATGGAAATCGGGCGAGTTTTATTAAAGTTGTGCTCCTTGAAAGTCCAAAAAGTCAATATTTCTCATATATGGATAGTTTTCAATAACTGACACTTTTTTATTGTTTGAGCTATCTCAAGCAATTTGGCTATTGACATTATATTATTTGGTTATGTTTTGGCTTGTTTTTTCAATGAAGTACAAATGTAGAGTGTGCGGCAAGTGTATCGAATCTTCGGCGTTCTGAAAAGAACCTTCTTTCTTGTTATGGGTTGGAAATGCCATCGAAGTGCATTCGCTTTACCGCAACGAACTTCAACTTCAACTTGAACATCAACATCAACATCAGGTTGAGTGTGTGTTGCATTTGAGGTCGCTTTTCTCTGCAGTCTTCTGTGTCTTCAGTTTTTGTTTGTTTCTTCTGCTTCTTCTTCTTCTTTAGGCGAAACAAAAGATCGTCCCATTAGATGCGATTTTGCATCATTTGAATGCAATTTAGCTGCAGTTTAGCGTTATGTTCTAATTCTCTCGAGACTTCACGTTGATTGCCAACTCGTCTGTCATTTGTGTGCTTGCCGCGTCCAAGAATCGTGCGGCACCGATGACCACCAGAAGACAGAGTTGGAAAGAGGAGCAGAAGAGGCAACAACTCTTAGCCAAGCTGTCAATTCGGGCCAACATCGCTCATAATGATGTTGATTGCTTGCCAATTTGCGATTCTCAACAGTCAAAGAGATATCAGATACGATCGCTGTCTCTGTCTCTGTCTCTATCGCTGTCTCTTTCTGTGCCCGTGTCTGGGAGATTGAGAACCCTTTGTGGGCGGTCGGTGGAGTTCAAAGAGCGGCCGCTTAACGAGCGAAAGTGTTTCATTAACTCGTAAATTGTCTTGAATTCGAGTTTTGCCCCAAAACGAAATCAACCCAAAAACAAAACAAGAAATCAACAACAACAAAAAAAAAAGAAAAATCATTAAGCCACACATTAAAATGTACATAATTCACAAATCTACATAAATTTTCAAAGTTTTCGCGCCGCATTTCTATTTCACTTTTGATCCACTTCCGCCAAAATGAAAATCGGATTTTGTTTTTCATTTTTTCATTATTTCATTATTTCGTTTTCGGCCTCGCGACAAGTGAAAATATAATTACGAGTGAAAAGGAAAATTGTCCACAAATGTCGACGCGTTGAGACTTGAGCAGAGATATGGGCGTGTTTGTTCATGTCCACGGATTTGTCCATGTCAGCCAGGCAATTTTCTTAATGTTAGGCTGTCTGTTTTATACCCTGTAGTGGCCTTTGAGTGGGGTATACACATTTTGTTTGAGACAGGTTGATAATTGGTTTGACACGCTTCAATTACTGTTAGATGAGTTAAGAAAATGTGTCACATCTGATTACAGGGTATCTCCCACGTCGAGCAGTCTTATAAAGTAAGCAAGCAATTCGACTGATTTAAGTGAGTTATGATAAATAGATGAATTATTATTCCCAGAAGCTTAGCATATATGACTACAGGGTATCTCCCACGTCGAGCAGTCTTATAAAGTAAGCAAGCAATTCGACTGATTTAAGTGAGTTATGATAAATAGATGAATTATTATTCGAAGAAGCTTAGCATATATGACTACAGGGTATCTCCCACGTCGAGCACTCTTAACTGTTGGTCTTAAGCTTGCTCTTGGCCTTGTCTCTGTTGCAATTATTGATAAGTATGTGAGTCATGTTGGCATTTTGGTGGCACTTTCACATTTGGTAACCGATATTGCAACTTCTCTCTCTCTCTCTCTCTCTCTCTCCTCTCTCCCCTCTCTTCACCCTGATGAATCAGTTAAGAAATTTGCGTAAAATCTCAGTTATTAGGTCGATCGCAGCTCTTCCTGTTCGACTTGAAGATCTAATCAAATCAATTTCCGGTCAAAACGGTTGATAAACGACTGATACGATCACCTCCGGTCTCCTACAACATATACAAAGTAGTTAACGTTTTGCTGCATCGCATAATAATGGAGTAAAAATCTGAAAACATGGCAAACGTTCAACGGTTTTGTCCGCCTGTCAATTGGCCCAGATCATAAATGTGGTAATTGCGCGGTTAGCGACATATAAAGCACCAAGAAGAACGTTCTTTCACTCGATTCTCCATTCTCTGTTCTCCATTCTTCGCCGACAATCAACTGTTGACCAGCTTTAATGTTCTTGGCCAAAACCAAATTGTTGCCGCCCTTTTTTCAGGTGGAGTCTCATTTTCTAATTTCCTTCATTTTATGGTCTTGGTCTCTTAAGTATAGGGTCTTGTGTCTTGGGTCTTGGCTTTGTTTGTAGCTTGCTTCTGTCTTCTGTCTTCTGTCGTTTGGTTTTCTGGTTTTTATTGCCGTTTTCGTTTTAACATCCATAATTTTTAAGCTTTGCCAGCTCGTTGCGATTATTGCTGCTCGGGATTTATTTTTATCGTTTTCATTGCCTTTCTTAGACCCTGTATTTAAATGTACAGAGGGTCTTTAAAGCTTGTCGAAGGTGAAATGTGCGTAACAAACGAAATGAGCGTAACAAACGAAATGAGGCGTGACAGACTCTAAAAACTATATACAACCTAGTCTATATAGTCAAGATTGTTTGTTGAAACACCAGGATCCCAAATTCAATTAGATCTAGAGACTCAAAATTGGTTTTTTAAATAGAAACTTACGTTTTTTCATGATCAGATAATATTAAGTCGAAAGTTATTCAAAAAAGAATTCGACTCCATATTTGACAGAACAAGTACAGGGTCTCTCGCAGTCGTGCTCTCTCGACTGTAGCCTTACCCAGTGGTTTTCTTTTATGAACTTGGGTCGGTGTTGAGGTAATGTAACCAGTTTTGTACCTTTTGTAATTTAAGTGCGACTACTTTTTCTAGTTTAATGCATGTCTAACTAGTTTATGACCAAAGGGGCCGACTAACTACTCAATTTTGTTAGGGAGACTCCTCAAAGGTATTTTTATGATGTTATCGATATGTCGATGCGGCTTACCAAAGAGTTTAATCGCTATAGTCCAATTCCAGTGCCTGGATGTGCTTCCATTTGACTAAGGTATTTATTACAACAAGCTACAATTCTTTGTGAGTGTTAAATACATAAGTTGTATTTCAATCTTATCAATCACAAGTATCTTTCTGCACCGCACTTTAAATCTCTTGGTTTTTTAATTGTAATTAACGGTGATCGTGTCACAAAAACAGAAGAAGCATTTTAGAGATGACAACTTGACGCGCCCGCAGCTGAAAGAACACTGAATCCAATTGGGGTGAATGGGAATCTCAGTAGCTGATGGTCAGCTCACTGCTTAAGAGAGAATTGTGAAGATGGCGCCGGCTGCCATTAAGAGAGAGAGTGACAGTAGCAGGTTGCGCAGGCGCTGTGTTCGTCACACTCTCTCACTCTCTTCCACTTCGTCTCTCTTTGCTTAGGCTCAGCAACTTAAGCAAGTTGGCAGTCCAAAGATCGAGAGCGCTACAATTAAAATTTAAATTAAATTACTGAACACAATTTAAATAATTTTTATTTGTTATTTGTTGCTTTATATAACATGGTTTTTACAATAATAGATAACTTCAATTTTGAGTATGGAGACGTTGATTTAACCCTCTACAAGTTGGTTGTCCCACGACTTTGCAATCATGGCGAGCGCATGCCGTTTTATTTTCGGTCCAATCAGGGGATTCATTTGGGCCATATAGCAACAGAGCCAGAAAAGCCAACAGCATGCCGCAGTCAGCATCAGAATACAGCGTATTAAGTTCTGATGTGGACCACTTGGCGTCATTATAGGCATTCCAATGCCAACAGCTCCCCAAAGGGCTGTAAAAAACAGTATTGGGAAAAACGCAGCGCCCATGTCTGAATTTTAGCTAGTGATTCTAAAAACACACACACTTTATTTATATAAACAAATACTGCGTTGTTGTTAAGCAGAGGCGAACTGTTATTTTCTCCAACAAGAATTTTCAATTGTATTGAGAAATCAATAAAACGGCGATAGACGACTATCTACAGTTATCGATACTTCGAATGAGAGTTACTCGTACTCGATACAAGCTGTTCGTTGGCCTATCGAAAATATACTCAACGCCTTATATGCTAATGCAACCGTGCATCTTATGACTATCGATATGCGATTGACACAACATTTTTATATCGCACTGTAAACATTATTGCATTTTTGTAATTTTTACGACGAAAAAAGTGAAGTTAAAATGACGATGCGACCAGATGATCACCGCAGAAAATGGGACAAGAACGAATATCAGAAATTGGCACAGGAGCGTTTGCTCAACCAATCAGCTCCCAAGGAAGAAGGTAAGAAATGTTGTGATTTTCCAAATTAGATAAACAATAATTTCTCTTGCAGAGCCTGTGCAGCGGGAGAATCTGAAGAGACGCGACTACAAGGTGGACCTCGATAGCAAATTGGGCAAAAGTGTTGTGATAAACAAAAACACACCTACCTCACAATCCGGCGGCTACTATTGCAATGTGTGCGATTGTGTCGTCAAAGATTCAATTAACTTTCTGGATCACATCAATGGCAAGAAGCATCAGCGTAATCTTGGCATGTCCATGAAAGTGGAGCGCAGCACCGTTGACCAGGTGAAGGAGCGCTTTCAACAGAACAAAAAGAAAATGGAGGAGAAGCAAAAAGACTACGAGTTGGATAAGAGATTGCGCGAGGCCAAAGAAGAGGAAGATCGCTACAAAGAGCACAGAAAGGAGAAGAGAAAAGAGCGCAAACGCAAGGCCGAAGAGAATAGCGACTTTGGCGGCACTGGCAATGGATTGCCGGATGACATGGCTGCCATCATGGGCTTCTCTGGCTTTGGCGGCTCCAAGAAGAACTCATAGGCCTTAATTGTTAGCTATTAATATGAATATAGAAATAGAACTTTTCCACCAACGAACCCTGTTTACTGGGAGACTAATCGCTGTGACTGTGATTGGTTTGCGACATTTATTTCATCATATGTATGTATATGTATAATGTATAAGACAATTTTACACCAGTTATTGTATTGATTAACAGCTTGCCCAAGTAATAATTTAATTAGAAGCCAATGCACTTGACCAATTCACTAAATCTTAAACATAAATACCACGAATACCATTTGTGACAGTGACGAACACGAAGAACTTAAGTGAATACGAATCCATGCTCGATGGGTATGTCCCACGGAATGTTGAAGAACTCGCCGGGCAACTGTGTGCAATGTGTTGAGTTGTAGTCGCGTAAATGCTTGCGCAACTGTAAGCAATGACAATTGACAACATAACTCATCAATTAATTAAAATAACTTACCAAAAACAATGCCATCTGATTGCGCACTTCATCATTGTAATCGGCGCCAATCAACATGGGGAATGCTTTGCCCTCATCGGAGGCAAAAGTAATCAGGCGCGACATGCAGAGTTTCTCCTCGGCCACGGTGTAACTGTATGACTCCAAGGGTTTCGACAGCAATCCTTTGGTGCGCGACAGCTGTGACGCCGTGAATAAGTTGGGATAACGATATCGAAGCACTCCCATGGTCAAATAATTGCCACGATTCGTATCAATACGGTTGTCTCTGTGAAATAGAATACACTGACATAAATATTTACAACAATTCGGAGGACATTTGATGCCTTACTCGGCTATAATCTCATCTTCAGTGCGTCGTATCATCATAATGGGACCGTTGTATTTCATTACCAGTTCGGCATTGTTCAGATTACAATGTTTGCGTATGGCGACGCGAACAATGCCGCCAAGACTTTGAGGCATTCGCGGCAGTGCCAAGTAGAGCACATCATCGAAGGTGGCATCCAAGACCTGCAAGAAAGAAATTCAGCAGTGAAAAACTGTAAGGATTCGAAATGTTTATCAATATACACACCACTCCCTTGACTTCTGGATAGATGGATGCTGCCCACAAGGTGCTGAAGCCACCAATACTCCAGCCGTACAATATAATATCCTCAACGGCAAAGCCCAATTGATTGATTGCGAACCGAACAACAGCATCGATGGCGTTTTTGTCTTGGTCGGGATGCGGGCTGCCAGTGCTGCCGGCAAATCCCGGATGATTCCAGCCCAACACCGAGTACTTCAGGGCAATTGGAGTGCTCATGATGCCCACCTCGTAGAAGCCAGCATTTCCCTCGGAGCAAATGACCAAAGTCTTGCCATTGCCGACATTATCACTGCGATTGTCGACGAACAGCGTATCGATATCATTTGCATCAATTGTTTTCACTTTGTAGCGAATGCCATTGTCATCCTCGATGAGTTTAGCACGTCCTGAGATCAACATTGGCCCTGCAACGAAATACAGCTCTTAGCTTAAGACATCACAGATTCAATTGTGGAACACACTCATGAATTTCTGCAGCAATTTCACAGAGCCGGGATAAATCATGGAGAGACCAAAGGTGTTTATTGCCAAATAGGCTATAAATTCGCAAGGTATTGTGGCAAAGCTGAATCCCTCACGTCGACCAACTGTATTCGTTGGCTTCTTGAGATCGCTGAAATGCAATCATTGTGATATTTTGTAATCGACGGCAATCAACTTGGCCAACTCACCCGGCAGCTGCTTTCACGTCAAAGTCAACGGGCCAGGCTGAAAAGTCAATGTCGAAACGACGCAGTGGCTCCGATGATTTGTTTGTTTTGGCCTGCATGAGAGCATTAACCATATTCGTGTATGCCTTCGACTGTCGGCGACCAACGCCGCGCATAAACAGGGATATGATGACAATTAATCCAACGCTGGTCGTAAACTTGGCTAATGTCGGTATCGAATCGGCCACAAAATAACCTCGTCTGTACAGGAATGTGAAGATCAACGGTGACGTGTAATAGCTGACCGACCAAACCACCGACAGCTGCAACAATGTTATTAAAATCAAATATAATATCAACAATCCACAACAACAGCGTCGTCATCCACCCGGTGACAACCCACACACACACAAACACACACACACACACACACACACACACACACTCCCACACACCTACCGTTGACAGTATTTGTTCTCCGAACTTTTCGACTGCACCCGGTTCATACATTTTTCGCTGCAAACATAAGACAGATATAGTTTCATTTTGTTAATGTGTATGTCCCACTATATATACCTGAGGTTCGGGTACACCTTTGTACTCCATGTACAACTTTGGACCGAATATATAATTATAGAAACTCATTTTATAACTGTTTTTGCGTCTGCGTCTGAAAATATTATGATTTTTTTTATTGTATTGTGAAAGTTAGGGATCACAAACCAATCCAAAAATGAACTACTTACTATTACTTCCTAGAGATGAGCGCAAGTCAATCGATTAAAAAGCTCAGATTACTCAGCACTGAACAAACCTAACAAATTAATTAAAACTAAATTAAAATTGAGTGCTGTTTTTATTTAGGACATATTTTTGTTTATACAAAGTTTATTTGTATTAATTTTATGGCGTCGAGTAAAAATCGTATAACATCGTTATTACAAAAAATCGTTGCTCCGATTTTAGTTCACTTCACCAGCTCACTCCAATCAGAATAGATTGCATCCCTGGAACCAGTGCTCAATTCCGTGACCGTGCAACCCCCGCTAGATTAAGCGGGGAAATAGCTAAATTGACAACACTGATTCCGTGACACAAAAGTTCGTATTTCAGCGAATAAAGTTTTGTACCGGCAGAAATGGAAAAGTTCAGCAAGGCGCAGGCAAAGAATTTAGCAGCAGCCCAAAAACTGGTGGATGCATACGCCTCCAGTTCCGAAGATGAGGGCGAGCTGGATGAGAAGCATATACTGGGTACGCAAATATTGTATATGCAATTTATGACGTGTCTCCAGTTGCTTGTTTTTCACCGATCTACTTTATTTTCGTTGCAGATTTGCTATACAAGCATTACCAAGGCAACTCGGAGAGATCGAATGCGACGAAAAGCCGTGACAACAATGTCAATCGGACAGCAACTTTCCTGGAGAACACGCTGCACTCGGGAGCGGCAACATGTTTGATTTGCATTGGCAGCATTCGACGCGTGGAGTCGATTTGGTCCTGCAGGAGTTGTTACTGCTTCTTCCATCTCAACTGCATTCAGCGTTGGGCCAACGATAGTGTCATGCAAATGAAAGTCAAAGCGGAGCAGCAGAACGGCAACCAGGGACATTACAATCATCTGGGCGAGTTTGTGCCGCCCAAGCGTCAGAAATCGTTGCACTGGTGTTGTCCACAGTGTCGCAGGGACTATCAGCCGGCGGATCGACCCACACAGTATGATTGCTTCTGCGGCAAGGAGATGAACCCGCAGCAACAGCCTTTTTTGGTGCCGCACTCCTGTGGCGAAATCTGTGGCAAGTTGTTGCAGCCGAAATGTGGACACGACTGCAAGCTGCTGTGTCATCCTGGCCCGTGTCCACCCTGCGCTCAATTAGCGCACAGCTCGTGTCTCTGTGGCAAGTCGGCGCCACGTTCAGTGCGTTGCATCGACAAGACTTGGCAGTGCCAGCAAACTGTGAGTTCCTTGTGTGCTCAATTACCTTCCTTCTAGTAATTCCTTTATTTGCTTGCAGTGTCAAGCGCTTTTGGCTTGCGGCAAGCACAAGTGCAACCAAAGATGCCATCGACCTGGTCAGTGTCCGCCTTGCGCTAACAAGAGCTCCCAGCACTGCGATTGCGAACAGCAAGTCAAAGTTGTCAACTGCTCCGAGCCCAAATGGCAGTGCAGCAAAGTAAGTAGAGATTGCAATTGGTAAACATAAATCGAATCATAATTATGCCTATTCTAGGTCTGTGGCGCACCATTTGCTTGTGGACTGCACAGCTGCGAGAAGGTGTGTCATGCGGGTCCTTGCGGAGGCGGCGAGTGTCCTTTGGGTCTGCGCAGCTGTCCCTGCGGCAAGAGCGTAAGTCAAGTCGAGATTCTACTTCAGATGATTAACGCTTATTTCGATATTTAACAGAGCAAAGCGGCCAACTGCGGCGAGGTGGTGGAAACCTGTGGCGACACTTGCCAGAAGCTGTTGTCCTGCGGCAAACATGCGTGTGCGCAACGCTGTCATCGAGGAGCTTGCAACCTGGTGAGTATATTTGAAGGTATACTTACATCAGTTGTTAATCATTATATCTTATCTAATCTTACAGTGCCTGGTGCGCACTAAGAAACAGTGTCGTTGTGGCCTGCATGAGAAGGAGCTGCCCTGCTCCAAGGACTTCAGCTGCGAGAGCAAGTGCAAGCAGATGCGGGATTGTGGCAAGCATGGCTGCAATCGCAAGGTAGCATACTTACCACATATACCCTGTAATTGCTGCCAACTTAATGTGTTTTGCTCTTCCTTAAGTGCTGTGGCGATCAGTGTCCGCCCTGCGAGAAGATCTGCGGCAAGCAGCTGAGCTGCAACAAGCACAAGTGCCAATCCGTGTGCCACAATGGACCCTGTTATCCCTGCAAATTGGAGTCGCAGGTCAACTGTCGCTGCGGCAAGACACGACGCAGCGTGCCCTGTGGCAGGGAGAAGAGCGCTAGGATTGCCTGCCTGGAGCTGTGCAGGTGAGTCTTTTATTTATAGTTCTCCGTTAATAGTTAACCCAATTTGATTTTTACTTCTTTTGTAGAATCTCTGCCAAGTGTCATCATGCCATAAAACATCGCTGCCACAAAGGGGAATGCCCGCCTTGTGGACAACCATGTGGTTTGCCCAATGACACCAACAACTGTGGCCACATTTGCAAGGCGCGCTGTCATGCAGCCATCAGAGTGAACAAGCCAGCGGACGCAGTGCGACCACATGCCAATAGAGTAAACTCTCTGCTTAGTTAGCATGTCAATTCCATCTTGTATTAATAGCTTTAAATGCTTCCAGCATCAGTATCGTGCTCTGCCGCATCCACGTTGTGAGGAGGGCGTCAGTGTCACCTGCATTGGTGGCCATGAGCTGGCCACTTGGCCCTGCTGGAACTCCAAGCCGTCGTCCTGCCAGCGCAAATGTGCAAGGAAATTGAAATGTGGCAACCACAGCTGCTCCTTGGTCTGTCATGCTGTGCCCAATCCACGGGATGTGCAACAACAGGCTGGCTGTGGCAATTGTGAGCAAGGTTGTGACATTCCCAGGCCTCCAGGCTGTGTGCACGCCTGTGCTCGAGGATGTCACCCGCCTCCTTGTGCGCCATGTAATTTTGTTATCAAGACCAAATGTCATTGTGCTCTCAATCAGATTGTTTACAAGTGCAGCGAGTTCTACAACGAACTCGGAACTGAGCAGGAGACTCTGGAGCATCGGGAGAAGCTAAGGAGCTGTGGCAATCGTTGCCTGAAGAATGTGTGTGAACACTAGGAAGCATTCAAAAGTATACTTCATTACTGATCATTTCGAATTTCAGTTTGCCTGTGGCCATCGCTGCCTGACCATTTGCCATTCCGGCAAGTGTCCCAATCCAGAGCTGTGCCGCAAGAAGGTGCGAATTTACTGCGCCTGCAAGCGGATTAGGCTGGAAATATCCTGCGACAAACATCGCGCAGGTCAAACATCTTTGGACTGCGATGCCAACTGTCAAGCTGAACGATCCAAGGCGGCAGCGACGGAGCAACAGCAGCTGGAGCAAAGACAGCGACAGGAGGAGGCAAAGAATCGACTGGAGTTGGAGAAATTCGAACAGAAGTTCGGCAAGCGAAAGCCCAAAGAACGCAAAGCCGTAGATGTTGAGAAAACCAAA
Organism: Drosophila rellima; assembly: GCA_035043635.1. Lineage (NCBI taxonomy): Eukaryota > Metazoa > Arthropoda > Insecta > Diptera > Drosophilidae > Drosophila > Drosophila rellima. The sequence goes on from JAWNMV010000529.1 coordinate 3,623,542, forward strand.
TCAGACATTAATTGGAAGCGTCTAGCCATCTATATAGTATCGTTCCTGGCCGTGATGGGCGCTCTGGGCGTGGCATACTATGCCGACAGCTAAGAGAAACTCCCTCACACTGACTAAACAAGAAATGCCAATGGATTTGAATTAACATATGAATTTAAACAATAGTAAAATGTAAATGACTGATAACAAATTGTGATCACGTGTCGTTCGAGTATTTATGTCCATTACGGAGTTGTCCATTTAGCTGTACTTCTATTCCTTCTTTGTCTTCTTCTTGTAGACGCAGGCAGCGGCGAAAACAGCCGAGCTGAGGAACGTGGATATGAAGAAATTGGACAGTAGCATCATATCAAATGACTGCACATACACAGTGTAAATGCGGGCTAAAGAGAAGATAGCAAAAGATCAGAAACGATCGAGAGAATTGATAAACTGATAACATACTCATGTTGGTGAACGCGGATAGAGCCCATGTGGTGCGACTGACGGAGCTGGCGTCCTTTGAGCGTAGTATGGCTAACAATTGGAGCACCTTGCTCGTGGCTCCAATTGGCGTGCAGAAAGGCTGTCGAGTAGGTAAATATATTAATAGAGTAGACTGAAACTGAATATACAGAAGTACAGGGTCTACATAAATATAAATATAATTAATATATGCAGAGAAACGCTTTTAAGACAATTGGTCGCTGACAAACTAAACTAACTATAAATAGCAGCATCACAAATATTATACAACAAACACTTTTGACCTTGGGACAATTAATGAAGACCAGTTAAAAACAAAAACAAAAACAACAACAGACATTAACAAGTTGTGGTCTCTACAAAAAGATAACATAATTAGTTAATGGATTTTGTAGTACAAAACGAGTTTCAACTGCGTCGAATGCTATCATCAACTTCCAACCTTATCTAGTCAAAGTTCCTAATCAATCGATCAAAAAATAAAAGCGATAGCGATTACTCACCACCAGGAACGTCAGGATGATGATGGGAAATAGCTTAAGGTATATAAGTGTCGCTATGGTTACATAGAATACGGCAAAGATTTGTGTGCGCTTGCCAAGCAAATCCTGATACTTGAAAACATAATAGATGAGCACATATTCCTGCAGCAGCAGTACGGGATACTCCATGTAGGAGAGGAAATCATAGCCGGATGTGTAGTTGTAGGACATCATCACAGTGTAGCTGAATAGTTCCAAGCATAATCCCAATACACTGATGCCTGCAAAAGAGAAAGCAAGGAATTCAAATTTGAGTGCGTGGGTGTTGATTTAAATCGTGTGTGTCTCTCACCTTTTGAGGACTTCTTTTCCCGTATTGTGTTTATTTGCGGCACTTTAATAACCAGGCAGGAGGAGACTGTTATTAAGCTGAGCAAGTCGGCAATAATCAACACGATTCCCTTTTCAAGGTAATGGGACACAAGGTCGCCAAATTCCTCCTCAGATGCTGCCGGTGTCGCCATCTCTAGTGCTCAACTGATATTAATGGGCGTTTGACTTGATTTAAACACAGGTAATCGATTGCGGGCGTATCTGTGTATCGATGAGAGATTGCACGCTTAATCGCTCTCTTCAGAGCTACTAGCCACTTTTATATGCCAATTATTTGCATTATGGTTGCTGTACCTAGTCAAATTTACATTCTACGCAGCAGTTTAACTTTGTATTAAAAGCGGCAAAAAAGTAAAACCGAAACGATATGTTATTGCTTTGCAATCGAATATATTCTGCTAATAGTATCGAGCTATCGCAAGACACACTATCGATAGTGTTAAGTCGTCATCGATAGTCTAAAGCAAAACAGAATATGCGCTATATCGATAGTGCCATCGATAGTTTTGCAGCTCTACAGCGCAGCTCAAGTCATTTAGTTATTTTTCTGTCTGAATTTAAGAATTTTTGTTTATGTTATCCGAATAAAACTAATACGGTTAAACCACACATAAATACTGGATAGCTGACAACACCTTGAAGAAAACGGCACAGAAAAGTACGTGGTAAATTCGATTAAACGTGTGCTTAGTGCGAACTGCTTCTTGTGCGTGTGCAAGTGTGTGTGTGTGTGTGAGTGGGCTAAACGCAAAAAGTGTAAAACGGATGAAATAATTAAACAATTTAGCTAAACTGCAACGCCGAGCGTCAATTGTGTACCAAATATATTAAATCTGTTGTCCAAAGTGCAAAATAAAGTTATCTAGGGGTAAAGTAAACTCATTTTCTCATGCATGTCGTGACATTTGTTCTGTATGTGTGCGTGCGTGTGTGTATGCATACGACATTCAACGTTGATTCTTTGCATGTGTGGTATGTCTGTGTGTACAACAATGTTCACATTTTTCTTTTGTTGTTTGCTCCACGAATTATGGGGCTGGCTCTCGCAGTGCAGGTGCAGAAAAGTGGGGTTAGGGCCTATACAAATCAGTTAAGTTTACTAACTTTTAATTTAACTAAAACCTAGAAGAGATAGGCATTTAATATTAGACGATTTTCTTTAACTATTGTGTAGCCTCAAAACTATAAAAGCCTTGAAAATGACATTAATAGATGATAAAGCATATGTGTGTTTGCAAGCGAGGGTTTGAGTATTCATTCTCGCTTTAGTCCTGTGCTTGTGGTCGCACAGGTAACACGAATGCCGTGTGAAAGTAGGCACAAAATTTGAGACCGAGAGACCCTTAAACCTTGAGGAGGTCAACAGCCATTCCATTGGTGGAAGGGAGGGAGCGACATTCTCGTACACATCTGATCTGTTTTAACAGTGATGCAACACAGGATCTACACATACATACACGTGTCTGATGTATGTGTGTGTGTGCGAAGAAAATTCCTATGTGATCGGTCTTTGTTGTTCGACTGCGATTGCAACCCGCTGCCTGCAGCAGACTGCAGTGATCCCTTTTTCTGTCCGTCCGTCTGTTTGCCTGTCCATATATATGTGTGTGTGTGTGTGTGTGCGTTAAATTGATGCTGTGCGACAGCAGAAGGCAGAGTCCGAGAGAGGGAGAGCGTGCAAGCGAGAAAGAATGACTATCGTCTGTTATGAGAGCAGAGAGCGCAAGCAGATAGCGGCTTAAATTGCAAGGTGTACGCCATCGTTGACGTTGTTGTTGTTGGTGGTGTGTATCTTTATTGCTTCTTCTTCCGTCCGTTACTTTTGCTCTTGTCATCATGCATGCCTTTACCTTTTATGCCTGGCCTGCTGTCTACTGATCTGGCTGTCTGTGCATCAGTATGTGTTATTTCTGTCTGACTGTGTGTGTGTGTGTGTTGGTATGCGCTTGTGTTTGTGTTGTTGTAATACCCGTTTCATCTTCTTTGCCCATTCTACTTCGCGCCGTTTTAGCTTCTTCCGCCGATGCACTTTTGTGATTTCCTTTGCGAGTTTTTGATTGCTCTGAAGACGCGACGTCGGCGTCGACGGCTGCTGCCGTTGCCCTTGTTGTTGTTGTTGCTTTATAGACATTTTTCCCACTGCTTTTCTTTTCTTTTGGATTTTGATTTTTTTTCGCATTCGAACGTGAGAGAGACAATCGTGCTTATTACTTTTGCTCTTCGTCTCATCTCCGCTGCTTCGCTTTGCGTGGGAATTTTTCAGAGCGTCGCTGTCGCAGCTCAAGAGCGGACGAGTTCCTAGAGGGTTTCTAGGTAAAAAGGATCGTTTACAACTATCTTTACATATACAAAAAAAAAAGCGTGCACTTCAGTTAATCTATCGCTTCTTGTAAGTTAAATATCTTAGCATTAAGGATATTTATTGTTTAGCTTTTGACAGCAGTTGGAGTAGTTTGAGAGAGAGTGAGATAATTTAGCAACACAAAAGTGAATTTATTTCCAACGCATAAATATCCCATAAGGGAATAACCCATATAATCAATATATTTCCCATAATATTTCATATCCCATATTATGTGTAATCGATCGATTTCCCATAATATTTCGATCTGGGAATATCCCATACAAAGTGTATTTGATCCATGTAGACTATGATTTGACTATAATTTGTATTTGAACTTTCAGGAGACCAGAGATTGATTTCTCCCCACGCATAGTAAAAGTATTATGGAAAAAGGATGTTCAGCTGCTAGCAGAAATTGTGAAAGTGCACAGGACGCTCAGCAGGAGCTCAGCGAACTAAAGCCGAAGAAGAAGACACCTCAAGAACCTCAGCCAAAGCCTCAGTCCAGCATTAGCCAAGTGAGATTGGAAGAAGGAGAAGCAGAAGCAGAAACAGTAGCAGAAACAGAAGCAGGAGAAGTGACGGAAAGCGTAACCGTAACAGTAACAGAATCCATGTCCAAGCTGAGGGAAGACGTGGCAGACGTGGACTGTGTCTCTTCGAACTCACAACATGGAGGCTTCGCCGTAGTGCTCGATGATGAGTCCAGCACGGAGACGGGCGTGCTGGAGACATTCGAGATCAGCTCTTCCAACTCACTGCCCACGCACAGCACTGGAGCGAGTGCCGCGTCCACAGTCGGTGTTGTTGTTGTGCCCGTTGACGATAGCTCCTCCACAGATACCCTCAATGGAAACGAGAATGGCAACTCGGAGGATCACAGCGTCAGCGCCAGTTCAATGAATAACGTTTTCTTTAACGATAACGATAATGATAACGATAACGATAACGAGCCGCCCGTTGTATGCCTTATAAACGATGATGATGATTTTGACGAGGAGGAAATTGTCGAGGAGGAGGAGGAGGATGATGAGGACGACGATGAGCATGTTGTTGACCAAAAACAACAACAACAATCGATGCCCACAGATTGCCCCAACACATCAGAAATGGATGGCGGCATAATTACAACAGCCGATGGCTCCAAAATCTTTTTGGAGACGCCTGTTGTGGAGGAGCCTCAATCGCATCCCATCAATCATCATCCCAATATCGCAACAGCCGCCAATGTCGCTCAATCCGAGCTGTTGGCGGGCAAACCGAAGCGTCTCAGTGATGAATTTGATGCGCAGGATCCGGAGCAGGAGCAGGAGCAGGAGACGACAAGAGGAGTCAAGTCTGAATCTGAAGCTGGGCATGGCGATGTGGCATCCACATCGCTGCACGACAGACAAATGTCCGTGCGTCTGAAGCAAATGAGCCTCACCGCCAACTCAAACTCAACGGAGGCAATGCCATCATCTGGCCAGGCACACCACTCCCTAACCCATTCCCTTTCCAAGGCGGACATTGAGTCCATGGATCGCATAGAACGTCGCGACTTTGAAACCGAACAGAGATTAACTGGCGGCATTGTGCTGGGCACCAGCAAACTCATCAATAAGAATCGTCTCAATCTAAGTCTGATTAATGCCGGGGGAGCAGCTGGAGGAGCCGGAGGAGCAGCTAGTGGCGTTAGCAGCGGCAGTAGCAGCGATGATTGGCCAAGCAGCAGCAATGGACGCGCCTTCTCCTCGGACAGCAAGGTGAGTCTGTGCCAGGAATGGGCATTTATTTATTGATTCATCTAACCTTTATACATTTTTTTGTGCAGTGCACCTACAAGGATCTGTCCACGACGCCAACGAGCAGCAGAAAGTACACCAATAGTCGACTGAGCAAGTCCACTGCCAAACTCAATTTGGGCTCCACGCTGGGATCATCATCGAACACATCAGCAGCAGGAGGAGCTGGAGGAAGTTGTCCCCAGCACAGTTCCAGCTCCAACTTTTTGAAATCCTCGGTTATTGTGGAGCCCAGTGGCAGCAGCAGCAGCAGCAGCAGCAATGCATCCACATCCACATCCACCTCGACATCCAGCACATCAAATACAAATCGTGCCGATGTCTACACGAATACAAACTCGAATGACAATCTGAATGCATCCGCAGCGGATAAAGACAGCTCCTCTTCGGATAAGGATAACTCCACGTTGACAGCGGCGGCTCCAGTTGCCACATCAACATCCGCATCCACATCTACATCCTTTAGTTCCGTGGGTTCCCAAACCACCAGCCAGGAAGGTGGCTGCAGTCGGACGAGCGTTGTTCCCTGTGCAGCTTCCAACCTCGATGTGGACGCACAGCCGTCGACCTCGGCCACATCCAGCACGTCCTCCGCCCGTTGTCATTATGCCGCAGCCACGTCCAAGGTGGCCACCAGACAGGTGAATGCCAGCGCACAGACTCAGGAACGTTTTCTGGCCAGAAATGGACTGGCAGCTGGCGGAGCAGTTAAAAACAATCGCAGTCGTCGACGCGTGGAGGCCACACGCAATGGCTCCAATGATGTCATTGTCCTCGAAGTGGTCGTGGAGGAGAATGCCAATGCCAATGGAGAGGGAGCTCATGTGGAGCCGGGTGATTTCAGTGCCGATGAGCCTTGGGGCAACTGCGATGGCGATGAGGAGAATAACTGTTCGGATCTGGAGGAGATTTGCACGTGCCAGAACGGCATGATGGCCAACAGTCGTAGTGGCAGCAATACCAGTCTTAGCGAGGGATTGGAAATGGATGCCATCGATGGCTATCACCACCAGGGCACGGCTGTTGAGGAATCTCTAGGCATCTCATCGGTCTACTGCTCCCAGCAGCAGCAGCAGCAGCAACAACAACGCAAGCGAAAGTACAATGAGGGTCGTCTCCTGGATAGTGACTACTCCATGAGCATTACGGGCAGTGGAGGAGCGGGAGCAGGAGGTGTTGCTACTGGTGAAACTGGCGATAATAGTCGGAAGCGTATCGCCTATGATTTTGCCTCGACACCACGCTCCTCCTCCTCCTCCTCCGTAATGATCTCGATGACGCCAACGGGAGTGGGACTCGGTCTTGGCATGGGATTAGGACTAGGTGTGGGCAACTCACCAGCTCTGGGCCGGCGCACGCCGCGTGCTTTGATGCCGACACGCGATAATCCGCCGCCAGAGTTGCAACATTGGTTGGCCCAATTCCAACGCTGGTCCCATGCCGAGCGTCTCCTTGCCGTGGATCGACTCATCGATCACTGTGATCCCTCGCAGGTGCGTCACATGATGAAGGTGATCGAACCGCAATTCCAACGGGATTTCATCTCCCTGCTGCCTCGGGAACTCGCCCTGTTTGTGCTCTCGTATCTGGAGCCCAAGGATTTGTTGCGGGCAGCGCAGACTTGTCGCAGCTGGCGTTTCCTTTGCGACGACAATCTGCTGTGGAAGGAGAAGTGTCGCAAGGCCCAGATCCTCACCGAGACGCGCAGCGATCGCCCGAAACGTGGACGGGATGGGAACATGCCGCCCATTGCGTCACCGTGGAAGGCCGCCTACATGCGCCAGCATATCATCGAGATGAACTGGCGATCCCGGCCGGTGCGCAAGCCCAAGGTGCTCAAGGGTCACGACGACCATGTCATCACATGCCTGCAGTTCTCCGGCAATCGCATTGTCTCCGGCTCCGACGACAACACGCTCAAAGTGTGGTCCGCTGTTAATGGCAAGGTACGTCACGAAACCAATCCTTTGAATCCTTATTTTTAATTGCGTGATTCTATTTGTAGTGCCTTCGCACCTTGGTGGGACACACGGGCGGCGTTTGGTCCTCACAGATGTCTGGGAACATCATCATCTCCGGCAGCACAGATCGCACGCTGAAGGTCTGGGACATGGACAGCGGCAGCTGCGTCCATACGCTGCAGGGACACACCTCCACAGTGCGCTGCATGCATCTCCATGGCAACAAGTGAGTGTCTACTACTCCTCCTTCTCCAGCATCAACCTATCCCCCATTTATTTGTTTATTGATCAATTGCTTCTTTTTTCGCAGGGTGGTCAGCGGTTCACGGGATGCCACACTGCGTGTTTGGGACATTACACTGGGCAGCTGTCTCCATGTCCTGGTTGGTCACCTGGCGGCGGTGCGTTGTGTGCAATACGATGGCAAGCTGATTGTTTCCGGCGCCTACGATTACATGGTCAAGATCTGGCATCCGGAGCGACAGGAGTGTCTGCACACGCTCCAGGGACACACAAATCGCGTCTACTCACTGCAGGTACTGTGCTGTACAGTGAACACTCTTGGAAGACGAAACTAATTGTAACCCATTTCGAATTGTGTAGTTTGATGGCCTTCATGTTGTCTCCGGCTCATTGGACACCTCGATACGTGTGTGGGATGTGGAGACGGGCAATTGCAAGCACACACTGATGGGCCATCAGAGTCTCACATCGGGCATGGAACTGCGCCAGAATATACTCGTCTCTGGCAATGCCGATTCCACAGTCAAAGTGTGGGACATAACAACGGGACAGTGTCTGCAGACGCTATCGGGTAAATTGATTAATTGTGCGATTGATTAGCTAACTGATTGATTGGTCAACTGTTTGATTGATAGGTCCAAACAAGCATCAGTCAGCTGTCACTTGTCTGCAATTCAATTCACGCTTTGTGGTGACCAGCTCCGATGATGGCACCGTCAAGTTGTGGGACGTCAAGACGGGCGACTTTATACGCAATCTGGTGGCACTGGATTCGGGTGGTTCCGGCGGAGTTGTGTGGCGCATAAGGTGAGCTCAATTAACGAGTAATTTAAATCGAAAGAAAATATCGATATTGATACAGATTTTCTATCGATCTACAATTCCTTCACATTTCTCACATTACTACAAGTACTAAAATATCGCAATCGGCGATATCGATAGTATCACAAATATTATTTGTTTATGTAGCGACTTATCGATAACAAGCCTAATTTAATCACATTTGAAATGCCTTTTTCTTAGGGCGAATGACACGAAACTGATTTGCGCTGTGGGATCACGGAATGGCACCGAGGAAACAAAGCTGATGGTATTGGACTTTGATGTGGAGGGCGCTTGTGTCAAGTGCTCATAGAATCTGTGCCAGGATCAGTTCCATTTCAATCTGCAACCTGTTGGCAGAAAGAGGCGCACTCTACTCTATGTTATGATAAACGCAAAATGCCAGAACCGTTAAAAGCTGCAGATCGTACCGGTAGCGAGCAGCTGGATGCGATAAATACATTGCAAACACACACACACACACAAACACAACACACACATACACTCATCTAAATGCCAATACACATATACATAAAGATGACACGTCTATCTGTAATCGATAATCGGATTTGTTATCGTTGCTTGCCTTGCCAACAAATGCAGCTGCTCACACACACACACATACACACATATACACACACACACACACACACACACACACATTGGGAGTTGGGTTGTGAGTGAGAGTGCAGTGGTTTTCAGTGTTATCATTTGTTTCAATTGCGTTGCTTTATAGCCAAAATTTGTTTTCCACAATAGAATAATTTTTGCTTCTTAGTTCTTATTGATTATAAATGGGTACGTACACATTTATACATACAGTAATATATACATTTTTATTATATACAATTCGCATTGAAAGTCGAGTTAGTTAAATACATATATACATAATTATATACATACGTATCATGCAAATACTTATACATCTACACATACACTTACAAATTTTGTTCCGTGTCGAATGAACCTGAACCTTTATGAAGAAGAAGAAGAAAATAGAAAAACACAGCTTTATATTGATTAAATTGTTTAATTGAATTGATTATGATAATGTTAATGTTTGCCGCTAGAGCATTTGGTTTTCCACCTATTCTGTGGTTTCTTTCGATCTGTTTTTGTTTATAATACATAATACACACTCACGCATACAGTACGTATTTGATTCTTCCGTTTATTATGTGTTTTTGTTAAATGGCTTCCATGTGGATGGAGCTCCATTCAAATTATATGTTGGTATATGCTTAAAAATGATTATAAATTATTTAGTTCTTTTGCCAAAAGTCCGTGCAGAATTCCGATTAGGAGATAGCGGGTAGCTAGAAGAGCCGTCTTATATAGAGAGTTAAGTATTCCGTGGTACTCATTTGGGGGAGCAGCTCACACACTCACACATATAAAAAAAAAACAATACAAAAACACACACAACACACACACACACACACACAAAGCATTAAGCGAACATATATTTTAATTATAGACTGATTTATTAGTAATTGAAATTAATCTACAAATTTAAGCATAAATCTGAATAAACGCAGGAATAATAGTTAAAACAAAGTTAAATAAAATAAAGTGCATGTGCATGTGATTTTATGTTTGTTTATATTATCTTTTCTAACCAAAAAACAAAGTGAAACAAACACGAAAAGTTGAAAAATGATTACAAAAAGAAAACGTATCAATCGGCGAACAACACGATAAGCGATAATTCGATATATGATATATTTGTACTCTCAATGCATCCAAGAAATGCATCGAGCTTAAGTAGTGCATTGGGGTTTTCGGGGGGAACGGGTGGGAGTGGGGACAGCTACAGACATATGAACATGTATGCGAATTAATCTACACAATAATTTATGAAATACTTTATGGCATAATAATCGTAACAATAAATGCAGTAAATTTAAAATTCTCTCTTTATCTGATGTGAGTGAGCGCAAAAGTTTTTTCAATTTCGTTTAATTCAACTCATGCAGTGTATTGGCATTGAGCTGAAGAGCTTTGCTAATGAGCAAATGACGTTTGCGCGAAAGCTGTGAATTGAAGTGCTCTCTTACTCTCTTTTGTTTCTACGCGTTCTGACAGCAGCAGACGAAACTAAATGGGAGCTGAGATCTTTGCTAATAAGTTGACGTTTGCGCGAAAACTGTGAATTGAAGTGCTCTCTTACTCTCTTTTGTTTCTACGCGTTCTGACAGCAGCAGACGAAACTAAATGGGAGCTGAGATCTTTGCTAATAAGTTGACGTTTGCGCGAAAACTGTGAATTGAAGTGCTCTCTCTTACTCTCTTGTTTCTACGCGTTCTGACAGCAGCAGGCGAAGCTTTAGAGAGAGACAATCGATAACCGTTTTGACCCGTTTGGCGCTTCATGGAACTTTTTTAAATGAAGCCGAAGTTGATTTGGAATAAAAACACAACAATTGAAATTGAATATAATGGACTTCTTTAATTGAGTTTATAAACTTAAAACAAATCACTTCATTTGCGATTCAACTTATTAATCGGTTATGCGATTGAGTATAATACATAATTAACTGGAAAAAGAAACACTCGAGAGTGTTCACATTTTGGACTTCTTGTTGCTGTGTCCCTCGATGCCGAGATTGCAACGCGAGGCGACATCCTGGACGGAGGTGAGTCCAGTGCTGGGCAACGGGCCACCAAAGGCGGATGCCGACAAATTGCTGTTGCTTGGACGTTTACGTGTAGGCGAATGGACGGGAGATTTCTGCCGGAGACATTCAACATCATCGAAGACGACTTGTGCACCGCCGCCACAGGTGGGAATCACATTGCCCTTGTACAGTTTCGTCTCCACATCACCATCGGTGTCCGCCTCCTGGGAGACGAGGCAATATTTGGTCGTTCCATGACCTGTAAGTTCCTTCATATCCGTCAGCTTGGTAACGGACTTGCGATTCTTTAGATACGGCTGCATGATGGTGCCCAGCGGCACAGGATTAGCAGCACGATGCTCCAGCCACTTGTCGCCAGCGGAACGGGAGCGACGGTGTCGATTATTGGCAGCTGCCAAGCCCTAAGGGAAGAGGAGAATCATTTAGAAAAGTTGTATAATGAGACACCTCTCATAGGTGGCTTACATGTCGTGGTGTGCCGTAGATGTCCGTGCGCTCTGTTCGTGTCGTTGGCGGCACAGAGGATTCAGTGCGTGCGGTGAAGCCACCGCGATCCTTCTCGTTCAGCATGTCCTCTGAGCTTTGGGAACGCGGCAGACTGGGCACATCCTCCGACTGCAGAATGTTGGAGACCAGACGCAGCTTCTCATCTTTAATGCGCATGCGTTCCTGCATCTTGGCACGTTGTTCCCGCAACTTCATATCGAACTCGCGCTTATTCTTATCCGATTCGACAGCCAGCTTGGAATTGAACTTCTTCTTTTGCTTCTCCTTCTCCTGTTCCTTCTGCGAGAGCAGTTGATCCTGCTCGTTAAGTCTGTGGGTCAGTTCCTGAATCTGTCGTTCCCGCTTGCTCACCGTATTGTTGAGCACATCAATGGAGCTCTCGTGGATGCGGACTTTGTTCTCCAGTGCAGCGCTGCGATCCCGCTCCTGCTTGTAGACGGCCTTCAGGGAAGCCAGCTCCGTGCGCAGCTGCAGATTATCCCGGTCCAAATTCATCAGCAGCTGTCGGAAGTTGTCACCTGCAAAGGCAGCGATTGCTGTAGAGTATGACATTAACTTGAAGGGATCAGGGACTTACATTTAATGTCCATGTTGGCGCGCAGCTTGCGACGTCTGTCAATGCGCTGTTCCAAGTACTGCATTAGCTCCTGGATCTTGCACTCCGTCTCAGGACTGTCCATCTGGTAGTTGGGAAAATCAGGTCCCAAGCTGTACACCAGACCCACGTCCACCTCCAGCTGCTTGGCCTCGGGTATGCCCAGCTCATTGAGATTGTTGACGGCGATCTTGAAGAGCTTATTGGCCTTACGACGACCTGGCGTCAAGCCCAGATCTGGTTTCATGGGCGTGGCACGCGCTATTTGCACCTCCTGCGTCATCTCGGCGAACTTCATCACTTGCTGAAAGGAGTCTCAAGAATGACTAACAATTTAAACAATCGGAGATTTCTAGAGATTTACCATATTCTCGTCGTAATCCTCCATGCGCGGATTGATGCACACAATCATGGACACCTGACCCTCGCCATCAAAGTAGTTCTTGAACATGTGCGTGATCTTTGAGTCCCGATAGGGAATCTTCTTGGGCGCTGGATTGGGACTGATCTGTTGGTTCTCCCTCAAATATTCCAGGCACGTGCGCAGCGTCATCAACGAGTTGTTGATGTTGCCCGCCTCCCGCAGTCGGACTCCTGTGTTCTTGGTACGCGAGGATCTCTCACTGCCCGCCAAATCCACCAGAGACAACTGGCTAACTGTAATGTTATGCTTGTCCTGCACAACTTGCTCACCCTGGCAGTCAGTGGGCGCCTGGACGAGGCGTATGTTGAACACGGAGTGACTGCGACTCGACTCCGCATTGAGCACCGTGTTGCCCATACGCTTGCGCTTCTGGCCCATCTGGAACACCTCGAGAGCCTCGTCCACCGTCTTGACCTCCACTTCGGTCACGCCGTGCACAAACATCTGATGATTGGCATCCTCGCGGATGATCTTGCACTGCAACGATCTGGGACGGCAAGTTGTTAAACAATCTGTGACTTAAATTCTATGTTAAAGCTCCGCCTTACTTCTGTATGCCCGAATCCTCCAGCAGATCGTACACGCTGTTGTTGTACATCTCCACGTAGGTGATAAACACCGAGTACATGTTGTCCTCGTCCAGCACAGACAGTGGCGTCGGCTCCACGGAGGCCTGTGATGCTATTTCCGGATCCGATTCCTTGCGACGGAATGCAAATCTTCCAGCGCCCGCAAAACGTTGATTCATTTCGTGCTGACGCTCGAGCAGCGCATCTTCCTCGGATAGGATCTCAAAGCCATTCAGCTTGTCCGGCTTGAAGACAAACTTCTTGGCCTGATAGTCCGATATGGTGCGGAAGAGCAAGTCCAGGCAGCGTGGCATGACACCACGATGTCGCGAGTTGCCCGTCATCGTATAAGTTTTGCCGCTTCCAGTGACGCCGTAGGTGAAGAGCAAACTATTCCTGCCACGCACGAGGTTATCAACAAGCGGCTGTGCAACGGATGCAAACACATCCTGCTGCGTGGCATCCGGCTGAAAGACGTGCTTGAAAATGTATTGAATCTCGCGTTGGGCGCCGTTTTGTTTGTGATGCAGCAGCTGATCCTGCGAATTAACTGCAATTGTGGTCGCGTTCTTGACACGCATACACGTCAAGTCCCCATCCGATTGCAGGGGACGCACTCGACAGAACACATTCACTGGATCCTGCTGTTTTCCGGCGGACAAGTCCCGTCGTTTTTCCATTTGCGGCATTTGCGACTGCGCTGCTCGCGGCGTTTTCGGGACGCGCATCGGCGTTCGTGCCCTGCATTTTCATATATGAACATTTCACAACTTGCTTCGATTGCATTTTTTTTCTACTTACATTGCTTTCATTTTTAAAATTTATAATTGTATTACAGCTGACCACTTTTAATTTCCTTTTTAATTCGCTTTTGTTTCAGGTTCGACGTTAACTTCAAATAAAAATGCTTGCGCCCACAGAGACGCCAGTGCTGCCAATTTAGCTGTTTCCCCGCTAAATCTAGCCCACGGAGACGCCACGCTTTTGCTTCTTCTTCTTTGTTAGATTTGCGTTCGCAGCTAACTTCACGCGTGTCCAAATTGCGCAGGATAAGCAGTGCGTTTTGTCTTTGCAGGTAATTAATTTATACTTTACCTTATTATATAACTTTTAAGTGCTGCAGACGAGTGCTAGTTTGGTTTTTGTTAATTAAAGTAATAGTAGATGGCTGTTATTGTGGTGAAATGATTGCTTTGTAGCATTACCAATTTTTTGCCATTCACATTGTGAAAATAATAGGACTGAATCAGGCGTTAAATTTAAATTCAGTTTTTTTAGTGTATTTCTCAATATGGAAAACTTTGATCTCCTGTTACTTGGTCAAAACTTGACCAATTTTCATTTGGATTACCATTTTGATAATGGTTTGCCTTCTTAATTCATTCTGCACTTCAATTTTATTCATTTTCGAAATGTAATTTTTTTTTCAAAAATGATCGATTTTTACATACTTACCCCTTTACAAAATATCGAAAATTTTGATCTCCTGTTACTTGGTCAAAACTTGACCAATTTTCATTTGGATTACCATTTTGATTATGGTTTGCCTTCTAAATTTATTCTGCATTTCAATTTTATACATTTTCGGAAATTATTTTTTTTTTAAAATTATCGATTTTTGCATACTAACCCCTTTACAAAATTTCGAAAATTTTGATCTCCTGTTACTTGGTCAAAACTTGACCAATTTTCATTTGGATTACCATTTTGATTATGGTTTGCCTTCTTAATTCATTCTGCATTTCAATTTTATTCATTTTCGAAATGTAATTTTTTTTTCAAAAATTATCGATTTTTGCATACTAACCCCTTTACAAAATATCGAAAATTTTGATCTCCTGTTACTTGGTCAAAACTTGACCAATTTTCATTTGGATTACCATTTTGATTATGGTTTGCCTTCTTAATTCATTCTGCATTTCAATTTTATTCCTTTTCGAAATGTAATTTTTTTTTCATAAATTATCGATTTTTGCATACTAACCCCTTTACAAAATATCGAAAATTTTGATCTCCTGTTACTTGGTCAAAACTTGACCAATTTTCATTTGGATTACCATTTTGATTATGGTTTGCCTTCTAAATTCATTCTGCATTTTAATTTTATTCATGTTCGAAATTAAATTTTTTTTCCAAAAATTATCGATTTTTGCATACTAACCCCTTTACAAAATATCGAAAATTTTGATCTCCTGTTACTTGGTCAAAACTTGACCAATTTTCATTTGGACACTTTGACTTTTGTGACACTTTGATTTTTGTGCCACTTTGACTTTTTGTGACACTTTGACTTTTGTGACACTTTGATGCCCAGACACTTTTTTGTTTCTTGGGTTATCTTAACTATTTTTACAGAGTATGCATCTGTGATGTACCTTTTCATCCTGACCAAATTTGGTTCAAATCGGACTACTGCATCATATAGCTGCCATACGAACGATCAGTCGAAAATAAAGTTTTGTGACACTTTGACTTTTGTGACACTTTGACTTTTGTGACACTTTGACTTTTGTGACACTTTGATGCCCCCAAAATATCGAAAATTTTGATCTCCTGTTACTTGGTCAAAACCTGACCAATTTTCATTTGGATTACCATTTTGATTATGGTTTGCCTTCTAAATTCATTCTGCATTTCAATTTTATTCATTTTCGAAATTTAATTTTTTTTTCAAAAATTATCGATTTTTGCATACTAACCCCTTTACAAAATATCGAAAATTTTGATCTCCTGTTAATTGGTCAAAACTTGACCAATTTTCATTTGGACACTTTGACTTTTGTGACACTCTGATTTTTGTAACACTTTGACTTCTGTGACACTTTGATTTTTGTGACACTTTGATGCACAGAAACTTTTTTGTTTCTTGAGCTATCTTAACCATTTCTACAGAGTATGCATCTGTGATGTACCTTTTCATCCTGACCAAATTTGGTTCAAATCGGACTACTGCATCATATAGCTGCCATACGAATGATCAGTCGAAAATCAAGTTTTGTGACACTTTGACTTTTGTGACACTTTGATTTTTGTGCCACTTTGACTTTTTGTGACACTTTGACTTTTGTGACACTTTGATGCCCAGAAACTTTTTTGTTTCTTGGGTTATCTTAACTATTTTTACAGAGT
Source organism: Drosophila rellima (assembly GCA_035043635.1). Lineage (NCBI taxonomy): Eukaryota > Metazoa > Arthropoda > Insecta > Diptera > Drosophilidae > Drosophila > Drosophila rellima. The sequence continues at coordinate 3,639,898 of JAWNMV010000529.1, forward strand.
ATGCATCTGTGATGTACCTTTTCATCCTGACCAAATTTGGTTCAAATCGGACTACTGCATCATATAGCTGCCATACGAACGATCAGTCGAAAATCAAGTTTTGTGACACTTTGACTTTTGTGACACTTTGACTTTTGTGACACTTTGATGCCCCCAAAATATCGAAAATTTTGATCTCCTGTTACTTGGTCAAAACCTGACCAATTTTCATTTGGATTACCATTTTGATTATGGTTTGCCTTCCAAATTCATTCTGCATTTCAATTTTATTCATTTTCGAAATGTAATTTTTTTTTCAAAAATTATCGATTTTTGCATACTAACCCCTTTACAAAATATCGAAAATTTTGATCTCCTGTTACTTGGTCAGAACTTGACCAATTTTCATTTGGATTACCATTTTGATTATGGTTTGCCTTCCAAATTCATTCTGCATTTCAATTTTATTCATTTTCGAAATGTAATTTTTTTTCCAAAAATTATCGATTTTTGCATACTTACCCCTTTACAAAATATCGAAAATTTTGATCTCCTGTTACTTGGTCAAAACTTGACCAATTTTCATTTGGATTACCATTTTGATTATGGTTTGCCTTCTAAATTCATTCTGCATTTCAATTTTATTCATTTTCGAAATTAAATTTTTTTTCCAAAAATTATCGATTTTTGCATACTAACCCCTTTACAAAATATCGAAAATTTTGATCTCCTATTACTTGGTCAAAACTTGACCAATTTTCATTTGGATTACCATTTTGATTATGGTTTGCCTTCTAAATTTATTCTGCATTTCACTTTTATTCATTTTCGAAATGTAATTTTTTATTCAAAAATGATCGATTTTTGCATACTAACCCCTTTATCAAATGTCGAAAATTTTGATCTCCTATTACTTGGTCAAAACTTGACCAATTTTCATTTGGATAACCATTTTGATTATGGTTTGCCTTCTAAATTTATTCTGCATTTCAATTTTTATTTATTTTCGAAATGTAATTTTTTATTCAAAAATTATCGATTTTTGCATACTAACCCCTTTACAAAATATCGAAAATTTTAATCTCCTGTTACTTGGTCAAAACCTGACCAATTTTCATTTGGATTACCATTTTGATTATGGTTTGCCTTCTAAATTCATTCTGCATTTCAATTTTATTCATTTTCGAAATTAAATTTTTTTTCCAAAAATTATCGATTTTTGCATACTAACCCCTTTACAAAATATCGAAAATTTTGATCTCCTGTTACTTGGTCAAGACTTGACCAATTTTCATTTGGACACTTTGACTTTTGTGACACTTTGATTTTTGTAACACTTTGACTTTTGTGACACTTTGATTTTTGTGACACTTTGATGCACAGAAACTTTTTTGTTTCTTGAGCTATCTTAACTATTTTTACAGAGTATGCATCTGTGATGTACCTTTTCATCCTGACCAAATTTGGTTCAAATCGGACTACTGCATCATATAGCTGCCATAGGAACGATTAGTCAAAAACAATTTTTTGTGACACTTTGACTTCTGTGCCACTTTGACTTTTTGTGACACTTTGACTTTTGTGACACTTTGATGCATAGCAACTTTTTTGTTTCTTGAGCTATCTTAACTATTTTTACAGAGTATGCATCTGTGATGTACCTTTTCATCCTGACCAAATTTGGTTCAAATCGGACTACTGCATCATATAGCTGCCATAGGAACGATCAGTCAAAAACAATTTTTTGTGACACTTTGACTTTTGTGCCACTTTGACTTTTTGTGACACTTTGACTTTTGTGACACTTTGATGCACAGAAACTTTTTTGTTTCTTGAGCTATCTTAGCCATTTTTACAGAGTATGCATCTGTGATGGACCTTTTCATCCTGACCAAATTTGGTTCAAATCGGACTACTGCATCATATAGCTGCCATACGAATGATCAGTCGAAAATCAAGTTTTGTGACACTTTGACTTTTGTGACACTTTGATTTTTGTGCCACTTTGACTTTTTGTGACACTTTGACTTTTGTGACACTTTGATGCCCAGAAACTTTTTTGTTTCTTGAGCTATCTTAACTATTTTTACAGAGTATGCATCTGTGATGTACCTTTTCATCCTGACCAAATTTGGTTCAAATCGGACTACTGCATCATATAGCTGCCATAGGAACGATCAGTCAAAAACAATTTTTTGTGACACTTTGACTTTTGTGCCACTTTGACTTTTTGTGACACTTTGACTTTTGTGACACTTTGATGCACAGAAACTTTTTTGTTTCTTGAGCTATCTTAGCCATTTTTACAGAGTATGCATCTGTGATGTACCTTTTCATCTTGACCAATTTTCATTTGGATTACCATTTTGATTATGGTTTGCCTTCCAAATTCATTCTGCATTTCAATTTTATTCATTTTCGAAATTAAATTTTTTTTCTCAAAAATTATCGATTTTTGCATACTAACCCCTTTACAAAATATCGAAAATTTTGATCTCCTGTTACTTGGTCAAGACTTGACCAATTTTCATTTGGACACTTTGACTTTTGTGACACTTTGATTTTTGTAACACTTTGACTTTTGTGACACTTTGATTTTTGTGACACTTTGATGCACAGAAACTTTTTTGTTTCTTGAGCTATCTTAACTATTTTTACAGAGTATGCATCTGTGATGTACCTTTTCATCCTGACCAAATTTGGTTCAAATCGGACTACTGCATCATATAGCTGCCATAGGAACGATCAGTCAAAAACAATTTTTTGTGACACTTTGACTTTTGTGCCACTTTGACTTTTTGTGACACTTTGACTTTTGTGACACTTTGATGCACAGAAACTTTTTTGTTTCTTGAGCTATCTTAGCCATTTTTACAGAGTATGCATCTGTGATGGACCTTTTCATCCTGACCAAATTTGGTTCAAATCGGACTACTGCATCATATAGCTGCCATACGAATGATCAGTCGAAAATCAAGTTTTGTGACACTTTGACTTTTGTGCCACTTTGACTTTTTGTGACACTTTGACTTTTTGTGACACTTTGACTTTTGTGACACTTTGATGCCCAGAAACTTTTTTGTTTCTTGGGTTATCTTAACTATTTTTACAGAGTATGCATCTGTGATGTACCTTTTCATCCTGACCAAATTTGGTTCAAATCGGACTACTGCATCATATAGCTGCCATAGGAACGATCAGTCAAAAACAATTTTTTGTGACACTTTGACTTTTGTGCCACTTTGACTTTTTGTGACACTTTGACTTTTGTGACACTTTGATGCACAGAAACTTTTTTGTTTCTTGAGCTATCTTAGCCATTTTTACAGAGTATGCATCTGTGATGGACCTTTTCATCCTGACCAAATTTTGTTTAAATCGGACTACTGCATCATATAGCTGCCATACGAACGATCAGTCGAAAAGCAAGTTTTGTGACACTTTGACTTTTGTGACACTTTGACATTTTGTGACACTTTGATGCCCAGAAACTTTTTTGTTTCTTGGGCTATCTTAACTATTTTTACAGAGTATGCATCTGTGATGTACCTTTTCATCTTGACCAATTTTCATTTGGATTACCATTTTGATTATGGTTTGCCTTCCAAATTCATTCTGCATTTCAATTTTATTCATTTTCGAAATGTAATTTTTTTTTCAAAAATTATCGATTTTTGCATACTAACCCCTTTACAAAATATCGAAAATTTTGATCTCCTATTACTTGGTCAAAACTTGACCAATTTTCATTTGGATTACCATTTTGATTATGCTTTGCCTTCTAAATTCATTCTGCATTTCAATTTTATTCATTTTCGAAATGTAATTTTTTTTTCAAAAATTATCGATTTTTGCATACTAACCCCTTTACAAAATATCGAAAATTTTAATCTCCTGTTTCTTGGTCAAAACTTGACCAATTTTCATTTGGACACTTTGACTTTTGTGACACTTTGACTTTTGTGCCACTTTGACTTTTTGTGACACTTTGATTTTTGTGACACTTTGATGCACAGAAACTTTTTTGTTTCTTGAGCTATCTTAGCCATTTTTACAAAGTATGCATCTGTGATGTACCTTTTCATCCTGACCAAATTTGGTTTAAATCGGACTACTGCATCATATAGCTGCCATAGGAACGATCAGTCAAAAACAATTTTTTGTGACACTTTGACTTTTGTGCCACTTTGACTTTTTGTGACACTTTGACTTTTGTGACACTTTGTGCCCAGAAACTTTTTTGTTTCTTGGGCTATCTTAACTATTTTTACAGAGTATGCATCTGTGATGTACCTTTTCATCCTGACCAAATTTGGTTCAAATCGGACTACTGCATCATATAGCTGCCATATGAACGATCAGTCGAAAATCAAGTTTTGTGACACTTTGGCTTTTGTGACACTTTGACTTTTGTGACACTTTGATGCCCACAAAATATCGAAAATTTTGATCTCCTGTTACTTGGTCAAAACCTGACCAATTTTCATTTGGATTACCATTTTGATTATGGTTTGCCTTCTAAATTCATTCTGCATTTCAATTTTATTCATTTTCGAAATTTAATTTTTTTTTCAAAAATTATCGATTTTTGCATACTAACCCCTTTACAAAATATCGAAAATTTTGATATCCTGTTACTTGGTCAAAACTTGACCAATTTTCATTTGGATTACCATTTTGATTATGGTTCGCCTTCTAAATTCATTCTGCATTTCAATTTTATTCATTTTCGAAATGTAATTTTTTTCTCAAAAATTATCGATTTTTGCATACTAACCCCTTTACAAAATATCGAAAATTTTAATCTCCTGTTACTTGGTCAAAACCTGACCAATTTTCATTTGGATTACCATTTTGATTATGGTTTGCCTTCTAAATTCATTCTGCATTTCAATTTTATTCATTTTCGAAATGTAATTTTTTTTCAAAAATTATCGATTTTTGCATACTAACCCCTTTACAAAATATCGAAAATTTTGATCTCCTATTACTTGGTCAAAACTTGACCAATTTTCATTTGGATTACCATTTTGATTATGATTTGCCTTCTTAATTCATTCTGCATTTCAATTTTATTCATTTTCGAAATGTAATTTTTTCTCAAAAATTATCGATTTTTGCATACTAACCCCTTTACAAAATATCGAAAATTTTAATCTCCTGTTACTTGGTCAAAACTTGACCAATTTTCATTTGGATTACCATTTTGATTATGGTTTGCCTTCTAAATTCATTCTGCATTTCAATTTTATTCATTTTCGAAATGTAATTTTTTTTTCAAAAATTATCGATTTTTGCATACTTACCCCTTTACAAAATATCGAAAATTTGCCTTCTTAATTCATTCTGCATTTCAATTTTATTCATTTTCGAAATGTAATTTTTTTTTCAAAAATTATCGATTTTTGCATATTTACCCCTTTACAAAATATCGAAAATTTTGATCTCCTATTACTTGGTCAAAACTTGACCAATTTTCATTTGGATTACCATTTTGATTATGGGTTGCCTTCTTAATTCATTCTGCATTTCAATTTTATTCATTTTCGAAATTTAATTTTTTTTTCAAAAATTATCGATTTTTGCATACTAACCCCTTTACAAAATATCGAAAATGTTGATCTCCTGTTACTTGGTCAAAACTTGACCAATTTTCATTTGGATTACCATTTTGATTATGGTTTGCCTTCTAAATTCATTCTGCATTTCAATTTTATTCATTTTCGAAATTTAATTTTTTTCTCAAAAATTATCGATTTTTGCATACTAACCCCTTTACAAAATATCGAAAATTTTGATCTCCTATTACTTGGTCAAAACTTGACCAATTTTCATTTGCATTACCATTTTGATTATGGTTTGCCTTCTAAATTTATTCTGCATTTCAATTTTATTCATTTTCGAAATGTAATTTTTTATTCAAAAATTATCGATTTTTGCATACTAACCCCTTTACAAAATATCGAAAATATTGATCTCCTGTTACTTGGTCAAAACTTGACCAATTTTCATTTGGATTACCATTTTGATTATGGTTTGCCTTCTAAATTCATTCTGCATTTCAATTTTATTCATTTTCATAATTTAATTTTTTTTTCAAAAATTATCGATTTTTGCATACTAACCCCTTTACAAAATATCGAAAATTTTTGATCTCCTGTTACTTGGTCAAAACTTGACCAATTTTCATTTGGATTACCATTTTGATTATGGTTTGCCTTCTAAATTCATTCTGCATTTCAATTTTATTCATTTTCGAAATGTAATTATTTTCTCAAAAATTATCGATTTTTGCATACTAACCCCTTTACAAAATATCGAAAATTTTAATCTCCTGTTACTTGGTCAAAACCTGACCAATTTTCATTTGGATTACCATTTTGATTATGGTTTGCCTTCTAAATTCATTCTGCATTTCAATTTTATTCATTTTCGAAATGTAATTTTTTTTCCAAAAATTATCGATTTTTGCATACTAACCCCTTTACAAAATATCGAAAATTTTGATCTCCTATTACTTGGTCAAAACTTGACCAATTTTCATTTGGATTACCATTTTGATTATGGGTTGCCTTCTAAATTCATTCTGCATTTCAATTTTATTCATTTTCGAAATTTAATTTTTTTTTCAAAAATTATCGATTTTTGCATACTAACCCCTTTACAAAATATCGAAAATGTTGATCTCCTGTTACTTGGTCAAAACTTGACCAATTTTCATTCGGACACTTTGACTTTTGTGACACTTTGATTTTTGTAACACTTTGACTTTTGTGACACTTTGATTTTTGTGACACTTTGATGCACAGAAACTTTTTTGTTTCTTGAGCTATCTTAGCCATTTTTACAGAGTATGCATCTGTGATGGACCTTTTCATCCTGACCAAATTTGGCTCAAATCGGACTACTGCATCATATAGCTGCCATAGGAACGATCAGTCAAAAACAATTTTTTGTGACACTTTGACTTTTGTGCCACTTTGACTTTTTGTGACACTTTGACTTTTGTGACACTTTGATGCCCAGAAATTTTTTTGTTTCTTGGGCTATCTTAACTATTTTTACAGAGTATGCATCTGTGATGTACCTTTTCATCCTGACCAAATTTGGTTCAAATCGGACTACTGCATCATATAGCTGCCATACGAACGATCAGTCGAAAATAAAGTTTTGTGACACTTTGACTTTTGTGACACTTTGATGCCCCCAAAATATCGAAAATTTTGATCTCCTATTACTTGGTCAAAACTTGACCAATTTTCATTTGGATTACCATTTTGATTATGATTTGCCTTCTTAATTCATTCTGCATTTCAATTTTATTCATTTTCGAAATGTAATTTTTTCTCAAAAATTATCGATTTTTGCATACTAACCCCTTTACAAAATATCGAAAATTTTAATCTCCTGTTACTTGGTCAAAACTTGACCAATTTTCATTTGGATTACCATTTTGATTATGGTTCGCCTTCTAAATTCATTCTGCATTTCAATTTTATTCATTTTCGAAATGTAATTTTTTTCTCAAAAATTATCGATTTTTGCATACTAACCCCTTTACAAAATATCGAAAATTTTAATCTCCTGTTACTTGGTCAAAACCTGACCAATTTTCATTTGGATTACCATTTTGATTATGGTTTGCCTTCTAAATTCATTCTGCATTTCAATTTTATTCATTTTCGAAATGTAATTTTTTTTCAAAAATTATCGATTTTTGCATACTAACCCCTTTACAAAATATCGAAAATTTTGATCTCCTATTACTTGGTCAAAACTTGACCAATTTTCATTTGGATTACCATTTTGATTATGATTTGCCTTCTTAATTCATTCTGCATTTCAATTTTATTCATTTTCGAAATGTAATTTTTTCTCAAAAATTATCGATTTTTGCATACTAACCCCTTTACAAAATATCGAAAATTTTAATCTCCTGTTACTTGGTCAAAACTTGACCAATTTTCATTTGGATTACCATTTTGATTATGGTTTGCCTTCTAAATTCATTCTGCATTTCAATTTTATTCATTTTCGAAATGTAATTTTTTTTTCAAAAATTATCGATTTTTGCATACTTACCCCTTTACAAAATATCGAAAATTTGCCTTCTTAATTCATTCTGCATTTCAATTTTATTCATTTTCGAAATGTAATTTTTTTTTCAAAAATTATCGATTTTTGCATATTTACCCCTTTACAAAATATCGAAAATTTTGATCTCCTATTACTTGGTCAAAACTTGACCAATTTTCATTTGGATTACCATTTTGATTATGGGTTGCCTTCTTAATTCATTCTGCATTTCAATTTTATTCATTTTCGAAATTTAATTTTTTTTTCAAAAATTATCGATTTTTGCATACTAACCCCTTTACAAAATATCGAAAATTTTGATCTCCTGTTACTTGGTTAAAACTTGACCAATTTTCATTTGGATTACCATTTTGATTATGGTTTGCCTTCTAAATTCATTCTGCATTTCAATTTTATTCATTTTCGAAATGTAATTTTTTTTCCAAAAATTATCGATTTTTGCATACTAACCCCTTTACAAAATATCGAAAATGTTGATCTCCTGTTACTTGGTCAAAACTTGACCAATTTTCATTTGGATTACCATTTTGATTATGGTTTGCCTTCTAAATTCATTCTGCATTTCAATTTTATTCATTTTCGAAATGTAATTTTTTTCTCAAAAATTATCGATTTTTGCATACTAACCCCTTTACAAAATATCGAAAATTTTGATCTCCTGTTACTTGGTCAAAACTTGACCAATTTTCATTTGGATTACCATTTTGATTATGGTTTGCCTTCTAAATTCATTCTGCATTTCAATTTTATTCATTTTCGAAATGTAATTTTTTTTTCAAAAATTATCGATTTTTGCATACTAACCCCTTTACAAAATATCGAAAATGTTGATCTCCTGTTACTTGGTCAAAACTTGACCAATTTTCATTTGGATTACCATTTTGATTATGGTTTGCCTTCTAAATTCATTCTGCATTTCAATTTTATTCATTTTCGAAATTTAATTTTTTTCTCAAAAATTATCGATTTTTGCATACTAACCCCTTTACAAAATATCGAAAATTTTGATCTCCTATTACTTGGTCAAAACTTGACCAATTTTCATTTGCATTACCATTTTGATTATGGTTTGCCTTCTAAATTTATTCTGCATTTCAATTTTATTCATTTTCGAAATGTAATTTTTTATTCAAAAATTATCGATTTTTGCATACTAACCCCTTTACAAAATATCGAAAATATTGATCTCCTGTTACTTGGTCAAAACTTGACCAATTTTCATTTGGATTACCATTTTGATTATGGTTTGCCTTCTAAATTCATTCTGCATTTCAATTTTATTCATTTTCATAATTTAATTTTTTTTTCAAAAATTATCGATTTTTGCATACTAACCCCTTTACAAAATATCGAAAATTTTTGATCTCCTGTTACTTGGTCAAAACTTGACCAATTTTCATTTGGATTACCATTTTGATTATGGTTTGCCTTCTAAATTCATTCTGCATTTCAATTTTATTCATTTTCGAAATGTAATTATTTTCTCAAAAATTATCGATTTTTGCATACTAACCCCTTTACAAAATATCGAAAATTTTAATCTCCTGTTACTTGGTCAAAACCTGACCAATTTTCATTTGGATTACCATTTTGATTATGGTTTGCCTTCTAAATTCATTCTGCATTTCAATTTTATTCATTTTCGAAATGTAATTTTTTTTCCAAAAATTATCGATTTTTGCATACTAACCCCTTTACAAAATATCGAAAATTTTGATCTCCTATTACTTGGTCAAAACTTGACCAATTTTCATTTGGATTACCATTTTGATTATGGGTTGCCTTCTAAATTCATTCTGCATTTCAATTTTATTCATTTTCGAAATGTAATTTTTTTTTCAAAAATTATCGATTTTTGCATACTAACCCCTTTACAAAATATCGAAAATGTTGATCTCCTGTTACTTGGTCAAAACTTGACCAATTTTCATTCGGACACTTTGACTTTTGTGACACTTTGATTTTTGTAACACTTTGACTTTTGTGACACTTTGATTTTTGTGACACTTTGATGCACAGAAACTTTTTTGTTTCTTGAGCTATCTTAGCCATTTTTACAGAGTATGCATCTGTGATGGACCTTTTCATCCTGACCAAATTTGGCTCAAATCGGACTACTGCATCATATAGCTGCCATAGGAACGATCAGTCAAAAACAATTTTTTGTGACACTTTGACTTTTGTGCCACTTTGACTTTTTGTGACACTTTGACTTTTGTGACACTTTGATGCCCAGAAATTTTTTTGTTTCTTGGGCTATCTTAACTATTTTTACAGAGTATGCATCTGTGATGTACCTTTTCATCCTGACCAAATTTGGTTCAAATCGGACTACTGCATCATATAGCTGCCATACGAATGATCAGTCGAAAATCAAGTTTTGTGACACTTTGACTTTTGTGACACTTTGATGCCCCCAAAATATCGAAAATTTTGATCTCCTATTACTTGGTCAAAACTTGACCAATTTTCATTTGGATTACCATTTTGATTATGATTTGCCTTCTTAATTCATTCTGCATTTCAATTTTATTCATTTTCGAAATGTAATTTTTTCTCAAAAATTATCGATTTTTGCATACTAACCCCTTTACAAAATATCGAAAATTTTAATCTCCTGTTACTTGGTCAAAACTTGACCAATTTTCATTTGGATTACCATTTTGATTATGGTTTGCCTTCTAAATTCATTCTGCATTTCAATTTTATTCATTTTCGAAATGTAATTTTTTTTTCAAAAATTATCGATTTTTGCATACTTACCCCTCTACAAAATATCGAAAATTTGCCTTCTTAATTCATTCTGCATTTCAATTTTTTTCATTTTCGAAATGTAATTTTTTTTCAAAAATTATCGATTTTTGCATACTTACCCCTTTACAAAATATCGAAAATTTTGATCTCCTATTACTTGGTCAAAACTTGACCAATTTTCATTTGGATTACCATTTTGATTATGGGTTGCCTTCTTAATTCATTCTGCATTTCAATTTTATTCATTTTCGAAATTTAATTTTTTTTTCAAAAATTATCGATTTTTGCATACTAACCCCTTTACAAAATATCGAAAATTTTGATCTCCTGTTACTTGGTTAAAACTTGACCAATTTTCATTTGGATTACCATTTTGATTATGGTTTGCCTTCTAAATTCATTCTGCATTTCAATTTTATTCATTTTCGAAATGTAATTTTTTTTTCAAAAATTATCGATTTTTGCATACTAACCCCTTTACAAAATATCGAAAATGTTGATCTCCTGTTACTTGGTCAAAACTTGACCAATTTTCATTTGGATTACCATTTTGATTATGGTTTGCCTTCTAAATTCATTCTGCATTTCAATTTTATTCATTTTCGAAATGTAATTTTTTTCTCAAAAATTATCGATTTTTGCATACTAACCCCTTTACAAAATATCGAAAATTTTGATCTCCTGTTACTTGGTCAAAACTTGACCAATTTTCATTTGGATTACCATTTTGATTATGGTTTGCCTTCTAAATTCATTCTGCATTTCAATTTTATTCATTTTCGAAATGTAATTTTTTTTTCAAAAATTATCGATTTTTGCATACTAACCCCTTTACAAAATATCGAAAATGTTGATCTCCTGTTACTTGGTCAAAACTTGACCAATTTTCATTTGGATTACCATTTTGATTATGGTTTGCCTTCTAAATTCATTCTGCATTTCAATTTTATTCATTTTCGAAATGTAATTTTTTTCTCAAAAATTATCGATTTTTGCATACTAACCCCTTTACAAAATATCGAAAATTTTGATCTCCTATTACTTGGTCAAAACTTGACCAATTTTCATGCGGAATACCATTTTGATTATGGTTTGCCATCTAAATTCATTCTGCATTTCAATTTTATTCATTTTCGAAATTTAATTTTTTTTTCAAAAATTATCGATTTTTGCATACTTACCCCTTTACAAAATATCGAAAATTTTGATCTCCTGTTACTTGGTCAAAACTTGACCAATTTTCATTTGGATTACCATTTTGATTATGGTTTGCCTTCTAAATTCATTCTGCATTTCAATTTTATTCATTTTCGAAATGTAATTTTTTTCTCAAAAATTATCGATTTTTGCATACTAACCCCTTTACAAAATATCGAAAATTTTGATCTCCTATTACTTGGTCAAAACTTGACCAATTTTCATTTGCATTACCATTTTGATTATGGTTTGCCTTCTAAATTTATTCTGCATTTCAATTTTATTCATTTTCGAAATGTAATTTTTTATTCAAAAATTATCGATTTTTGCATACTAACCCCTTTACAAAATATCGAAAATATTGATCTCCTGTTACTTGGTCAAAACTTGACCAATTTTCATTTGGATTACCATTTTGATTATGGTTTGCCTTCTAAATTCATTCTGCATTTCAATTTTATTCATTTTCATAATTTAATTTTTTTTTCAAAAATTATCGATTTTTGCATACTAACCCCTTTACAAAATATCGAAAATTTTGATCTCCTGTTACTTGGTCAAAACTTGACCAATTTTCATTTGGATTACCATTTTGATTATGGTTTGCCTTCTAAATTCATTCTGCATTTCAATTTTATTCATTTTCGAAATGTAATTTTTTTCTCAAAAATTATCGATTTTTGCATACTAACCCCTTTACAAAATATCGAAAATTTTGATCTCCTATTACTTGGTCAAAACTTGACCAATTTTCATTTGGATTACCATTTTGATTATGGTTTGCCTTCTAAATTTATTCTGCATTTCAATTTTATTCATTTTCGAAATGTAATTTTTTATTCAAAAATTATCGATTTTTGCATACTTACCCCTTTACAAAATATCGAAAATGTTGATCTCCTGTTACTTGGTCAAAACTTGACTGATTTTCATTTGGACACTTTGACTTTTCTGACACTTTGATTTTTGTAACACTTTGATTTTTGTGACACTTTGATTTTTGTGACACTTTGATGCACAGAAACTTTTTTGTTTCTTGAGCTATCTTAACCATTTCTACAGAGTATGCATCTGTGATGTACCTTTTCATCCTGACCAAATTTGGTTCAAATCGGACTACTGCATCATATAGCTGCCATACGAACGATCAGTCGAAAATCGAGTTTTGTGACTCTTTGACTTTTGTGACACTTTGATTTTTGTGCCACTTTGACTTTTTGTGACACTTTGACTTTTGTGACACTTTGATGCCCAGAAACTTTTTTGTTTCTTGGGCTATCTTAACTATTTTTACAGAGTATGCATCTGTGATGTACCTTTTCATCCTGACCAAATTTGGTTCAAATCGGACTACTGCATCATATAGCTGCCATACGAACGATCAGTCGAAAATCAAGTTTTGTGACACTTTGACTTTTGTGCCACTTTGACTTTTGTGACAATTTGACTTTTGTGACACTTTGATGCCCAGAAACTTTTTTGTTTCTTGGGCTATCTTAACTATTTTTACAGAGTATGCATCTGTGATGTACCTTTTCATCCTGACCAAATTTGGTTCAAATCGGACTACTGCATCATATAGCTGCCATACGAACGATCAGTCGAAAATCAAGTTTTGTGACACTTTGACTTTTGTGACACTTTGACTTTTGTGACACTTTGACTTTTGTGACACTTTGATGCCCCCAAAATATCGAAAATTTTGATCTCCTGTTACTTGGTCAAAACCTGACCAATTTTCATTTGGATTACCATTTTGATTATGGTTTGCCTTCTAAATTCATTCTGCATTTCAATTTTATTCATTTTCGAAATTAAATTTTTTTTTCAAAAATTATCGATTTTTGCATACTAACCCCTTTACAAAATATCGAAAATTTTGATCTCCTGTTACTTGGTCAAAACTTGAACAATTTTCATTTGGATTACCATTTTGATTATGGTTTGCCTTCTAAATTCATTCTGCATTTCAATTTTATTCATTTTCGAAATTAAATTTTTTTTTTAAAAATTATAGATTTTTGCATACTAACCCCTTTACAAAATATCGAAAATTTTGATCTCCTGTTACTTGGTCAAAACTTGACCAAATTTCATTTGGATTACCATTTTGATTATGGTTTGCCTTCTAAATTCATTCTGCATTTCAATTTTATTCATTTTCGAAATGTCATTTTTTTCTCAAAAATTATCGATTTTTGCATACTTACCCCTTTACAAAATATCGAAAATTTTGATCTCCTGTTACTTGGTCAAAACTTGACCAATTTTCATTTGGATTACCATTTTGATTATGGTTTGCCTTCTAAATTCATTCTGCATTTCAATTTTATTTATTTTCGAAATGTAATTTTTTTTTCAAAAATTATCGATTTTTGCATACTAACCCCTTTACAAAATATCGAAAATTTTGATCTCCTGTTACTTGGTCAAAACTTGACCAATTTTCATTTGGATTACCATTTTGATTATGGTTTGCCTTCTTAATTCATTCTGCATTTCAATTTTATTCATTTTCGAAATGTAATTTTTTTTTCAAAAATTATCGATTTTTGCATACTTACCCCTTTACAAAATATCGAAAATATTGATCTCCTGTTACTTGGTCAAAACTTGACCAATTTTCATTTGGATTACCATTTTGATTATGCTTTGCCTTCTAAATTCATTCTGCATTTCAATTTTATTCATTTTCATAATTTAATTTTTTTTTCAAAAATTATCGATTTTTGCATACTAACCCCTTTACAAAATATCGAAAATTTTTGATCTCCTGTTACTTGGTCAAAACTTGACCAATTTTCATTTGGATTACCATTTTGATTATGGTTTGCCTTCTAAATTTATTCTGCATTTCAATTTTATTCATTTTCGAAATGTAATTTTTTTTTAAAAATTATCGATTTTTGCTTTACAAAATATCGAAAATTTTGATCTCCTGTTACTTGGTCAAAACTTGACCAATTTTCATTTGGATTACCATTTTGATTATGGTTTTGCTTTATAATTCATTCTGTTGCTGGGATACCCGGCTTTATCAGTTTTTGTTTTTAGTGTATTTCTTTAGTAGTAGTTGTAGAAAATACTGCAGATTAGGCTAAAAAACATTAGGCTGAAACGGACGTTAAATTTAAATACTCTTTTTGTAGTTTGTCATTAGTAGCCGTAGAAGTAGAAAATACAGAAGATAAAACCGTTGTTTAATTGAATCCTTAGTGTTTTACTTTTAAACATGTATTTATTTAAAATATTTATTGCATTTTAATGTAGATCATATGTTTCATTATTTGAGTAATATGCTTATTTTTTGCTTTTGAACACGGACAAAATATTACGCATGAGTGCTGGACCATTCCAGTAGCCGGGTAACATCAGTTTCCAGTATAATATGGGCATCAAGTCCTTTTTCATTATGAACATTGAATAACGCTCCTTATTTTGTTCAACAGGGAATGTCTCCAGCGGCAGCAGGCTATAATCGAACTCGGCCAACATGCAGGTGTGATAGCCAGTGACCAATGGACACGAGGCGTATCCGTCGTAAACTTCGCGCAGGGGCTTCCCCTCCATTACGGCGATCATGTTATGAAATACAACCGGGGACTGTGCAGCTGTCAAATAGAATATAAAATAAGTTCAATATTTGTACAATAATTAAAATTAAGATTTTTAAATAATTTATTATTGTAAAATGTTTTACATACTGTACTTAAAATAACTACGTCCATATTTTGTAATATACTTAAAATATTGTATATATATTTAAATAAATTAATATATTTAAAATTACGAATTCAATTAATGCTAATATTAAAATATTGTATCAGAAGATAAGCATAGAAATTATATTTCAATGTTACGCTTAAGGATAGGATTTTAAGAATAAAATAATAATCTAAAAAATTTAAATCAAACGTTGTTTTTTTTATGGAAAGGCTTAATTTTCAGATGGGGCAACACAGCTCGATTCACAGCCAAAATGCCAGCTGAAATACCAGGCGAACAGAAATGAGCAGAAAGCAGACAAATTTTAATAGCGCCAAATTCAAATGTAGAGAAAATCTGACCTTGAAACTGCCCGTCTCTCTCTCGCAAAGAAATAAAATAAAATAAAATTTAATTTAAATAAAAATTAAAATATTTGCTTGCTGCTCATTTCTGTTCGCCTGGTATTTCAGCTGGCATTTTGGCTTTTCTGGGCTCAACAAATTGGCGTACGAATTTATGTATGTATGTATGTATGTATGTATGTATGTATGTATGTATGTATGTATGTATGTATGTATGTATGTATGTATGTATGTATGTATGTATGTATGTATGTATGTATGTATGTATGTATGTATGTATGTATGTATGTATGTATGTATGTATGTATGTATGTAATCAGCGCGCTGCACCCGAAAAGCTAAGCCCAGAAAAGCCAAAATGCCAGCTGAAATACCAGGCGAACAGAAATGAGCAGCAAGCAAATATTTGAATTTTTATTTAAATTTAATTTTATTTTATTTTATTATCAACTCAAAGTTAACTGACATTTTATTTCATTTTATTATCAATTCAAATTTAACTGACATTTTATTTAATTTTATTATTAATTCAAATTTAACTGAAGCTAAATTTGATTTCTTTCCGTTATTTTTTTACATTTCTGTTCGTGCAATTTTTTTCATTTCTAATAAAAAAAATCCTTTTTCCTTTTAAATTCAAATCTGCTTTTATTCTTAAAATCCTATCCTTAAGGACTAACATTGAGTAAATACTGTTTTTAAGTATTCTAACAATTTGATACTCATTTTATAATTTTAAAAATATTTAACTAAAATATGGTTTATGCTAATTTCGTAATAGTCGTTTTCTTATAATTTTACAAATATTTAAAGTGTAGCTTAAGCTAATTTCCAGTTATCTTTGAAGCTTATGCCTATTAGTCTTAATCTCCCCTCTTATCAGTTATGAGTCAAAGGCATAGTTTACCTGCAGCTGCCGCCGTCTTTGAATTGGGCGTGTTGGCCGAGTCCCCAATGGCGAACACGTTCCTGTATTTCGTGTGTTGGAGCGTGGACTTATCAACATCCACGTATCCAGCCTCGTCCACCAGCTGCTTGCACCTGGTCAGCTCATCCGGAGCACTCTGAGGTGGCACCGCATGCAACATCGAGTACTAATGGATTGTAAGCATACATTAACAATTATAAATACAAATATCATTTCAGTTATTTCTGGTTTACCTTCTCCTCAAAGTATTGACCCGGCTTGTTTATAGCCTCAAAAACAGCAATGTCCTGTTCGTGCTTAACCTCAATTAAGTTACGACAAGTGTTCACCGTTATGTTGCGCTTCTTCATAATCGGCCAGAGAGCATCTGCATAATGCTTAACCCCAAAAAGCACTGGCAGAGCTGTATTATACGTGATATTAATCTTGTCACGCTTGCCCGTCTGAAAGAAAGAGACGAATTAGAAATATATTGACGAATACCATTGTCTGAAGACTGTCTTACCTTGCGGAAATAATGCTCAGCAATGTAGGCGATCTTCTGTGGTGCCCCCGCGCACTTGATGCTGGATAAGGGGTAGGAGAAGATCGCATTACCTTCGTTGGTGTTGCGCAGACAATTGAAGACACGATCCACATACTTCGGGGAGTATATGGAGCAGACTTTCCCGTTGGGCACCGCCAGAGCCTCCTGCAAACCGGGAACCTAAGGAAGAGTATAGATTAGTGATGTAAAAATACATAGAATTATCAAAATCATATGCCGGTTGAAAATTGGTCAAGTTTTGACCAAGTAACAGGAGATCAAAATTTTCGATTTTTGTAAAGGGGTTAGTATGCAAAAATCGATAATTTTTGGAAAAAAAATTACATTTCGAAAATGAATAAAATTGAAATGCAGAATGAATTTAGAAGGCAAACCATAATCAAAATGGTAATCCAAATGAAAATTGGTCAAGTTTTGACCAAGTAACAGGAGATCAAAATTTTCGATATTTTGTAAAGGGGTTAGTATGCAAAAATCGATAATTTTTGAAAAAAAAATTACATTTCGAAAATGAATAAAATTGAAATGCAGAATGAATTTAGAAGGCAAACCATAATCAAAATGGTAATCCAAATGAAAATTGGTCAAGTTTTGACCAAGTAACAGGAGATCAAAATTTTCGATATTTTGTAAAGGGGTAAGTATGCAAAAATCGATAATTTTTGAAAAAAAAATTACATTTCGAAAATGAATAAAATTGAAATGCAGAATGAATTTAGAAGGCAAACCATAATCAAAATGGTAATCCAAATGAAAATTGGTCAAGTTTTGACCAAGTAACAGGAGATCAAAATTTTCGATATTTTGTAAAGGGGTTAGTATGCAAAAATCGATAATTTTTGAAAAAAAAATTACATTTCGAAAATGAATAAAATTGAAATGCAGAATGAATTTAGAAGGCAAACCATAATCAAAATGGTAATCCAAATGAAAATTGGTCAAGTTTTGACCAAGTAACAGGAGATCAAAATTTTCGATATTTTGTAAAGGGGTAAGTATGCAAAAATCGATAATTTTTGAAAAAAAAATTACATTTCGAAAATGAATAAAATTGAAATGCAGAATGAATTTAGAAGGCAAACCATTATCAAAATGGTAATCCAAATGAAAATTGGTCAAGTTTTGACCAAGTAACAGGAGATCAAAATTTTCGATATTTTGTAAAGGGGTAAGTATGCAAAAATGGATCATTTTTGAAAAAAAAATTACATTTCGAAAATGAATAAAATTGAAGTGCAGAATGAATTTAGAAGGCAAACCATTATCAAAATGGTAATCCAAATGAAAATTGGTCAAGTTTTGACCAAGTAACAGGAGATCAAAATTTTCGATATTTTGTAAAGGGGTAAGTATGCAAAAATCGATAATTTTTGAAAAAAAAATTACATTTCGAAAATGAATAAAATTGAAATTCAGAATGAATTTAGAAGGCAAACCATAATCAAAATGGTAATCCAAATGAAAATTGGTCAAGTTTTGACCAAGTAACAGGAGATCAAAATTTTCGATATTTTGTAAAGGGGTAAGTATGCAAAAATCGATAATTTTTGAAAAAAAAATTACATTTCGAAAATGAATAAAATTGAAATGCAGAATGAATTTAGAAGGCAAACCATAATCAAAATGGTAATCCAAATGAAAATTGTTCAAGTTTTGACCAAGTAACAGGAGATCAAAATTTTCGATATTTTGTAAAGGGGTAAGTATGCAAAAATCGATAATTTTTAAAAAAAAAATTTACATTTCGAAAATGAATAAAATTTAAATGCAGAATGAATTTAGAAGTCAAACCATTATCAAAATGGTATTACGGATAAAAATTGGTTAAGTTTTGACAAAGTAATGGGAGATCAAAGTTTTCGATAATTTGAAATATTAATATCGATATCAGATATTATTTCAGCTTACCTTGTTGTAGTTCAGTTGTAATCCGGTTGCAATGAGCAGCATATCATATTGGACAGTATTGCCACCCGATGTTCTGACCGTATTATTATCCGGGTCGAATTCTACGGCTTTCTCCCGCAACCATTTGGCCTTCTTGGGCAGCACATCTGCCATTGGCTTAAACGACTGCTCCAGTCGCTTCATACCACCGCCAATCAAAGTAAACATCGGCTGGTAATAGTGTCTCTAGGGAAGAAAGGTTTTCTTTTCAGTAAATATTCGGATCGGGGCTCAATTGAAAAGTACATACCTCCTCGGGCTCCAAGACGATCACCTTCCCCCTGCCCAGGCGGGATGAAAGCTTGGCGGCCAGAGCACAACCGCCGGAACCACCGCCAACCACCAGAACTTTACAGCTGCAAGAAATCGATAGATTAGAGATTGATATATAGATAACAGTTATAGATAGATAGATAGATAGATTTGATAAGTGTGTGTGTTATATGCGAGTCGGCTCGTGTTGACAATACTCTGTAAATATAATTAGTTTACTCTAAAATGTACAGACGATATTTGCGAGTCTGTTCGACTTGGCTATACCCTCTAAAAATATATGATAACTATTAATTTTAATATACAGGCGACTCGATGTATATATACAACAGAAATATAAGTAATAGGCGAGACAGCTTGTCTAATAACTAGTAATAAATGTTGTTTTAAAAATATTCACTATTTTTTTTTATTTATTGCAAGATTTGATGAATTGATCTTTATGGGATCGTAAGTTAAAAACACACTTGAAAAGTTACTTTCAATGGACATATAAAACTGAAAATGTCTTGTCATCTATTATATACTTAATGGATATTTAACAAGTTGCACACTTGTGAAAAAAGCTACTATCAAAGTCGAATTTTTACTGATAATTTCCGATCTTATTAATTATGACTTTGATATACACTTTTTTTTAGTCCAGAAAGATTAAACAATTCACCTTTAGTTTTACATCTTGTATAGCTCTATCAAAATGATATGAGTTCAATAAGTTTTAAGGAATATTGACTAATTATTCCCTTATTTTTTTCACTTCTTTTATAACTCGATCAATTATAACGAATTAAATGTAAGAAGTTTTCACAAAATCGCCAAAAAGTTTTAATTCCCGTTCACAAGTCACCTTCACAGAGTATTAAAAGCTGATGGCATAGTTAATTTAAATTTTGTGGCATACGTGCCCAATTCCCTAGCCTCTAATCATGCTAATTTTCGTTTGTTTTATAGATTTATAGGTATATATACTATTTCCTGGAATAGTAATACCAATGTTTACAATGCCATTGGGAACCTGTTGTGTCAAGTCAGAGAGAAAAAGCTTTCAATAATTGAGGTGTTATTTGTACTTACTCATGTTTATCGAGCTGGACTTGGCTGCTGGATATGGGGCGTACCAGGTAACGTCCAGAGAAGCTTTCCCGTTGGACCAGAAGTTTAGCCCGTCTTATGGCCGGTGCCAAGCGGCTGTAGGAGTTGTTCATCTCGCCTGGAAGTGAATGTTTCGTGTCAGGCGATCAACAAGTTGTTGGAATACTGGAAGGCTGGAAAGTGGCGATAAGCGCGATTCACTTACTGCGACTGCGACTGCGACTGCGACAACGACAACGACGACGTCTCTTTGGCGACTGGCGAATTGGGGAGATTGAGCTTTTGACAGAGCTTTTGCCATTTGATTATACCATCGTGTACACCCAACGAAAATGGACCGCACATGTGTCGATTGTGTGCTATGTCTATACTATTTCACATTAAATTTGCAGCTTCAGCTTTTTTTTTCAATGAAAATGAAAATAATTTATTTTATCCAAATCAAACAGAGTAACATGTGTGTCAAGTTGTTGTACTAACATTTCTCGTTTAGTGTGTGCCGTTTAACATTGTTTGAGCTTTTGTCAGCTGTTGCTTTTTAAGCTCAGCAACGAACAGAAAGCTTTGGCAAAGCAACTTGTTTGAAAGCTTTTGACATATGTTTTATTGGCGTACAGCGCTGCTCATGAGCATAGCATCACTTTGCGAAGGAAAGTAATTAATGCACTTAATGTTAAAGCCTTTACAGTGGAACTTCACTATGGTGAACTTTTGATGTAATGAACATCTGCTTATTGTGTGTATGAATAGGAAATTATTAATTTAAAATTAATTTTTAAGAAATGTTAAGAATTGATTTTCGACAAAGTTACCACAGATTGAACTTTTCGAAAAACTGTCAAGGAGTATGAAAATTATTCAATCAATCGATTTAATGAACTCAATATATTGTAAAATAAAAAATTAATGTACTTGGCAGTAGCTTCTGCAAAAATCAAATTGTCTATGTATTTTGACATAATTAATTAGTAAAAATTGGATATTAAAAAAAGAAAATTAGATACGTTGTTTTGTGACTGACTTCTATTTATAGACAGCCGCAATTTGGTATCGGTCTTAACTGGGAAATGTGTGAGTAATCGTCCAATTTGCTGCTCGGCAAATGTTGCCCCTAAAAGTAGGCTTCAAAATTGTCAACAAAGGAATTAATAAATCTATGCAAAATTTGAGTTCTAAATAAAGAACTGACAATGGCGAAGCTTAGAGAAATGTCATGACTTTAGCTGGGATTAATTTCAGGCAATTTGATAAATTTGAAAAGGAACATGCCACAAGTGGCAGTCAACAGGGCAGTCAACAGGGTGACCCTTGACTTGTTGCCCTGTTTAATTACGCCATGCTGTTGACTGATTGGTCGCTGATGATGACTGATGATGTCCTAGAGGGGCCAACACAAAATATACATATATACATACATATGTATATATGTGTTTATATGCATGTTTGTAGGGACCGCGTACTGTTATCCCAATTTTTGTGGGCGTGGGCGTCGCATGTGGGCGTGGGCGTGGACAATGGCGCATTATCAATTGGAGACAAGCTGGCAGTTCAAATGAAGCCCTATTGCGATTCCATGTTGGCCAAATTAGATGAGCGACAACTGCGTGGGACCCAAGGACTAATCATGAAAGAGCGAGAGAGGGGGCAGGAAAGGGGGAAAGGGGGAAAGGGGAAGGGGAAGGCGAACACAACGGGTGCTCAAGACACTTGTGGCAACTACTGGGCAGCTGTGTTGCCAGGCAGCGAGTGATGGGGGAAGGGAAGGGAAGGGATGGGAAGAGATGGGAAGGGAAGGGTAGAAGATTCCGCAGACACATTGATTAGCAGCTCATTATGATGATGATTGTTTGTTGTGCTTGTCTCACACACACACACACACACACACACACACACACACAATTATCACACATGTCTCACCCTCACCCTCACCCCCACCCTTTCCCCTCCCCCGCCCCCTTTTCCTGTTGCAAACTCATTTGAATTTAACGGTTTCAACTTCGATGCCGATGACTACAATGACTTCTACGTATGACTTCAACTTCGTCGGCGAGTGCATTTCAATTTATGCCACGGAATCAATTAAGTTTTTTTTATTTGCAACAATCAGGGAGGGGGTGGGGGGCGTGTGGCATGCAAATGTGCAACGTTGGCAGCAGCAGGTCTGCCAATGTTGCCACTAGTGATGTCAATAAAGCATCGAAGCATCGATTAATCGGTGTAAACAATTTTTAAAAAGTCAATTAATCGATCAAATGTATTCGCAACAAATATTCGCATTTAACTCGATCTTATAATTCGCAATATTTGCAAATATTAATAAAATCAAGTTATCGATAAAATATACTCCTATCAAATATTCGCATTTAACTCGATCCAAACATTTACAATATTAATAAAAATCGAATTATCGATCAAATATACTCCAACCAGATATTTCTATTGAACTCGATCTACAAAATTACAATATTTGCAAATATTAATAAAATCAAGTTATCGATAAAATATACTCCTATCAAATATTCCCATTTAACTCGATCTTATAATTTGCTATAATTGAAAATTGTAATAAATAGTCAATGAATCGATGAATGACTGTCAAATATTCTTGGTTTATTTTTAAAATCCAATCTTAAAATCGATTGTTCAGTTTCGATTAACATCCCCAAGTTTCCATCCCTAAGTCAGCGACGTCTGCGCTCTTATCAGACATTGATTGATCCGCAGCAACTGCAGCTCACCTATTGACGGGTAGACAGGAGAAAGGGGGGAAAGGGGTAAAGGGCACAACGGAAGTGCCGCCCCAGCTGGAACTGGTTACGTTTGTGCAACTCGAAGGCGTGGTGAACATTTCTCGAGGGCCCAAATGAAATGCACATTTCGCTGGCTTTTCAATTCGGACAACTTAACGAGAAGACAGCGCGAAGAATCGCAGGCTGAAGAAATCAAAGAATTCCAGCTGGTTATACAGAAGAATTCAAATGCTCCGAAACTTAACAAGGGTCAACAATGGGTCAAACACTAATTATTTCGATTGTTCTGATTTGAATGTTCGAATTTGATTGATTTGAATCGAATGTTGATCTAATGATATCCTAGGTCTATTGAATTTTCTGTCTAAGAGCAACTGTGCCTTAGTTATCGTTATCGATAACGATCTGTAACAGAGTATTTAAATCAAATCGATAGTTATCGATAAGCACTTGATCTGTTCTAATGCAATTCCGTAACTGCTCAGCTAGAGATGGAAATGAAAATGGTGATTAAGATGGAGATGGAGATTGGCCAGTTAACTGCTTAAATCGGCAACTGTACTTAATTTATGAATTGAGGTTACGAATATATCCGAATTCACATATGTATTGATATCTGAGTATGTTCGAATCAAATGAATGCGCACGCATTTTAATATCAATTCGCAGCGACAATGCATATCAGCGCGAATATTAATGAGAAAAATGTGATATAAAATAAATTTGCATTCAATTTTCAATCAAAGGAGTCGAAGCAACAAATCGACACCCACACATGGACACGCGTAAGCACACAGACACGCACGCACACACACACACACACAGCATCGCACGACGACGACGACGACGCCGAGAGCATCAGCTACACCAATACTAATGCACGCCAGGCATATCCAACACCAATACCAACAGAGTCCCAGATGGAGACTGAGGCCGAGACGACATAACTGTTAATAAGCCGAGTGTGGAGACCAATTTGGCCGTCGCTTGGCGCTCGTCAAAAGCACTTGTTGAATTCGAATTCGGCGGACGATATAAAAGCATGGACGCTCAACCTTTCGGCACACAGTCACAACAAGCAGTCAGCAGACACATCTCCAATAAGAACAGAACGGAACCAGAATCAGAATCAGAACCAGAACAGACCGAAGAAATCCCGTAATAAAAAAGTCTAGAGATTCAACAATTCGGAAAATTGTGCGTTTAAGTGAAACACTTTCAACATCAAGTGAAAACTAAAGTGTGATAAATATCAACAAAAAAAAAGTATAAATCACAAATCGAATAAATCAAAATGCAGGTAGGCTATAATCCTTATGAGTACTAACTAATTACCTAAGCTCCCACTATCCTAATCATGTGAGAACCAGTTGCGAATCACAAGTAAATTCATTGTAATTGTGTTTATCAGTCGAATTTGATTTGCTCTGACTCACTTGAGAGACACCTGACACCTGAGGCACTTTTCGACCTATCGATAATGCTTTTACCATTTATCAATTAGAAGATAATAGTGCTAAATGAGATTTGAATGGGCTTACTTTCTTCATAACGAAGAGAACATACCCTATTTCACAATCAGCTGAAATAATATCTATCGGATTATGCTTAAGATAGTGAAAGTTTCTTATTAATATGGATTAGTCCATTGAATTGAAATTGAAATCATAATAAAAAGAAGTAATATCTATCGGATTATACTTAGGATAATAATAGAAATAACTATTCGATTACTGAAGAGAATCAATAAAATTTCTCAAAAATATAAAATAATATCTTAGGGATTTCTATAAATATGCGAACCTGAAACAAATCTTTAGATTTCATCAGTTTTCAGGCTTTACCTGCTTGTTGCCTAGGCCAATGTACCCAGGAACAGACTATATACAATGTATATAAATATATTATATTAATATATTATCATGTTAAATAATAATTGCAATCGGTTCATGTGACTGAGGGCGGGATCAGATTCAGATTGAGATTTGAGTACAACATTCGGTCTTGGGGTTTTTCGTGATTTGCAAAATTGTACCTATGTATGGATGTTTGTATAGTTATAAATAGATCCGGAGCCCTTATATAATACGATCTATTAAAATCTAAAGCGAGGCCTTCGAAAATCATGACGTCCAAAGCTAATTGCAAAGCGCAATTGAAATTGACCTGAAGAAATCAAATAAAGACAGATTGGCATTGCAAATAATGCGATGTATGAATATAAAATCTATAAATCTATAAAAAAAAAAATAGAGAAAATATTGAAGAAACTGATAAGTCGGTGGGTTTCCGAAAGGATTGACGCCGCTCTGTCTACAAGAATGTGGGACCCAATCAATTCTTGTTTACGATTCTTCTGCAGAATCGACTTGATTCGATGCGATTCTCAGGCGTTTCGACTTTAATGCTCCGCAGCATAAACAAATAAAAGACCCTCTCAGAAGTAAATAACTGCCTAAGATTTGGGCCGAGCCGATGAGAAGAAGAATGTCAAAAGCAGAAATCAAAAGAAATAATAAACATCTCAGATTGTCTTTTGGCAATCATCCAAGTATACTTAATTACTGGATATTTGTTTCCGTTTAAAGTGTATCTCAATCAATGGCGAAATCCTATTGGAACTATCTGCATAGTTGGTGACTCAAAGAGCTCCAGTTAGTGTCACATCAGTTCCAATTGGGACTGGGCTACGTGAGCAGAATCTGTAACGGGCTGCGCTGCGACGCAACGCGACGCCTGACGTTGCGCTGGTCACGCAGTCGCAGCGCTGCTCTCCGCTCTCTGCTCTCTGCTCTCCGCCCCGACGGCTTTCGTCCGGGCAATGCAAACGAGTCGGACAAGCGAAATCAATTCAAAAGCAATTAATAATCAGATCGTTTTGTAATAAATTGCAATTTATTTAATGAAAAGAAAAAAAACCTAAGCAAAATGAAAAGTTGAAGGCGAAAAGCGCATTGAAATACAGTTGTATAAACACACACACACACACACAGACAGATCGACAGACTTGGAATTAGCAAAGCGGAGCACTGGACGAGTTCAAATGCGTCACAGTTATTGGAGCGACAGAGAGATATAGAGAGATATAGAGAAAGAGTGACAGAGCGAGGGAGGCAGGCTGGAAGTTGGTAAATTGGCGGATCAACGGCATTCGCTTTGGCAATAAATTATGCATTTGCATTTTGCATTCGCCGCATTTGCATGCCATCGATCAAAAGAGAGACAGAGAGCGAATGCGCTCAGTCGTGTGGAAGCGTAAGAGCATTCGGCAGCGATGCTGGAGCTTGGAGGCAAACGTCGCTCTTCGTTTGTATACATATGTATGTGTATGTATGTACCAATTTACCAGAATGTGCGTCGCTGCCTCTGCCGACGCTGGGCCAACGGCAGCAGCGAGAGAGACGAGCCCCCAAGTGGCGAAATGGGCAAAAGGGTGAGGGTGCGGCGACAAGTGCGGCGAATTTAATGTGACGTTGCTCAGCTCACGAGACACTTGTGCACACACACACACACACATACACGGAGAGTATTCATTATGCTGCTATGGAGACGAATATGTAAATAAAATGTACATATGTGTATGCTGTCAATTAGGAGAAATTGTTAATTGTGTGGCATTCGCCTCGTTCGATTTCCATTGTGAGCGGCCCTGTCCTCGAGCTGTTTGTATGTGTGCCTCTCTGTGTGGGTATGCGACGTGTGGAGCAACGAGCCCCCTTTTTATTATTTTTCCAATGTACATACTCACATATTGCTCATAATTGTTATTCAAGCTCTATTGAACTTTTGCGTTGATAATAGCGCAGAGTTAAAAACATTTACACACGTCATTGGATCCATCGTTTTGTTTTCCATTTTTTTTTTCAAACTTATAGTGGAACTATTTGAATGAATACATAGTTGTTATTATAAAAAGAAAAACACACACCCATACAAGTATACATATGTACATATTTACAAACATATGTATGAATTTGTAGCGTGGCGATTTCAATATGCGGCGATTTCAATTTGCCAAAGGCGCAATTCCAAATCCCAAGCATAAATTAGAGCAGCCGACTAAAAAAGAAATTCCCATAAATCAAATTAATTGGAATAGATTAACTTGGCAGCTCTGACGTAGCTGGGTGACTACGTGAATCGCGTCAGTTCTTCTACTCATTTTTTTTTGAATCTAACGTCGCTTGCATAAGGTAAAATCACCTGCCAAGCTACGATGAATTCCAACTCTGACTCATGGCAACAGCTTAACACACACACACACACTCGCAGGCACGCATAATGCAGAGAGTATACGAAAGTGAGCGAGACAAGGGCAAGAGATTATGGATTATGCTCGGCTTTACCTTTTACCCGCTCAACTGCAGCAGCAGCAGAAGCGACTGCGCCGCCGGCGTAGAGGCGAAATGGCTGATGCAATCGCAGCGTTAAATTGGGCGAGAGAGTCGGAGAGTCTTTGACTTCGGTGGTGGTCGACGATGGTCGCTGTTGTTGTTGGTTTTGGGTGCTCTGATTGTTGCACAACGAACAAAAGGTAACCCGAGACACAAAACACACGCACACACAATTTAAGAATGCAAGAGAAGCAGATTACACAGACACAGACACGCACACATAGACGAACCAAATATGTAGGCTTAGGCACACTCCATAGGTTAATTGATAAATTAGAATACAATATGAATATGAATGAGCAAGTTGAGGAAGTGCGACTTGATAAAGCTAGACAACAACTAGTCGCTTAGTATATATTGTAAGTTTAGTTAATGCTAATGCTAATGCTTAATGCTGAGTCGGATTTCATGTAACAGCTGAACAATTAGCGATAATTGGATTTCATTTCGATTTCTCGAACTCGAAAATTTTCCATACTTATGGAAAAGTAAACCGAAATTCATAAAGTGGTTTCATAAATTTTCCATTCCATGTGCTTCACACACACAATACAATTGTGATCGTACTTATAAACGCGATTGTGTTAAATGTTCGTAGAATTGAAGATATGTATGTTTTATATGCATATGTATGACTGTAGCTTGTGGATTGTATTGTCTGTCAGTCAGTGGAAGGGAAATCCACTTCCAAGTTCAGCTCGTCAAAAACAAAAAAATGAGAAAAAAAAGTCGCTGTCATGGCTGTCACTCTAAAGTTTCTAACCTTAAAACCGAAACCTGTCGAATTGTTCTGAATGAACAGCCCGTTTTTTCAATGGAAATCCCTTGATACTTCACAGTGGGTTTTCCCTCTAAGAATCAAAGACACGAGCTCTTTGCACGCTTCTTGAGGTCGAGGTCGTTTTTTCTTATCTTTTTGATCTCCGGAATCTTCGGAGACTGTTGCTAGGCGCATAGTCGAGTCTACAGTACGGATTGGTAGTAGAAAAAACCCATGAAAACGGCACACAATTTGTGGCATGCACATGAAGTTTTTCACGTCGCCACTTGCTGCATACAGTATGTCAAGACAGTGTTTTCACAGAGAAATAAATTCACATATTTAATGTTGGAAATAATTATTTGAAATTTTGTTTTCTTAAGAACAAGTCCAACTATTGCATTTATAAAATTAAAAGATAAATAAATTGTGAATTTGATATTTTGTCACAACAATTTCTTGACATACTGTACAACCTGCAAATTCACATGCCAGCATGACAACTGCTATCTGTTGTTGTGTGTGTGCGTGTGTGTGTGCGTGTGTGTGTGCGTGTGTGTGTGTGTGTTTGTGACTGGTCTTGGCAGTTGCATGTTGCACTATCTTTTCCCTGAACTGAATGTCCGTCCGTCTGTCTCTCTGTCTGTTTGCTGACTCTGAATGAACCGTTTCAGCATGTGCACCACCTTACCTTTCCCCTTCCCCTATCACTGCCACTATCGGTATATCTATTGCTACCAACGTCTACGTCCCCTTGACGAACCCAGTTCCGGTCGAAGCCGTTAATTAGCAGAAAAGTGCAAAGTAAGCGACTCTCCAAGAGAGAAAAAGAGACAGAAAGAGACAGAAAGAGAGAGAGAGAGAGAGAGATCGCAGTGTTGGTCGGTTCGTCATGTGCCCATTAGCGGAAACGAGCCAATTTGGCTAGTCAAGTGTGCATCTTTCAGCCCCACCCCTTCAACACCCAGTCAAAGGCCCCAATCTAGACTGATGCAATAATTGTAACCATATCATAAACGATCGTACGATCGCACATCATCATAAAGACAATGACGCGATCATACGATGTCGTTGTCTTCAGACCTCGACCTCTCTTTGGTCCGTCGATTTCTAGGAAATTGAGATCTTTGGGCATAAATCAATGCTACGAACCCAAATGAGATCGATCGATCGACCGATCGATCGACCGATCGGTGCCGGTCTGTACCGCTGTCGATGCCTATGAATATGTATGTGCCTCATTTATAGCAAATGAGTCTGTAAATGTATCTGTATCTTAAAACTGTGCGTACAGTTTTGTGCGAGTTCAAAGATTGCATCCGTGTTTCGACTTTTGCCTTTCCTGGAACACTACAGCTGCAGTTTAATTGCCTTTGATAGGAAATGCCGTCCCGATGATCTAAATGAAAACTATTAAAATAAAAAAAAAACTATAAAAAAAATTGTTTGCCAGCTCTTACACAGAAAACAAAATTCGATATTTAGGAAAAAAATAACTCTTATTATTATATATTATATATATATTAGGCAAATTTGTCCATTTTTTTCTGAATAAATATTTAAAAAAATATATCAGAAATTTTAATTTTAATTTTAGAATAATTTTTTTTGTGTATCTGTCCACAAAAGGCCATTTCAATTGAATGTGGCCCTTACGTCAACGTTACGTTATCGTTCGTCTTTCATCTTGTCTCCCCTTTCTGGTCCCGTGCCTCTTTTCCCCCTTTTCCCCCTTTTCCCCATTTCGTTTCGCCTTTGAGGTGTGCCGGCTAAGGGCGGGCACGAGACACAATCTCAAAGCACCTGCAAAGATTTTTCATTTGCTCAATTGAATTTTATTCGCTTTGGTGCGGCAAATGCCGCCGCAAATGCTGCGGAAAGTGGAAGGAGGAAAGGAAGGGGATACGATTTGTGTAACGTGCAATAAATATATAACATGCAGAATTGCATCTCGTTGTCGCTGTCAATGCGGTTGATAATACAGAAAACTAGTGGGAAAGGCTACAGTAGAGCGAGTCCGACTGGGAGAGACCCTGTACTTATGAAATAAAATATTAAATTATGCCAAAAATCAAATCTTTGTCAAAACAATTACGTGACGTAGTGTAGCATATATACCTTTTAGTATGGATGTCTGCCTTTTATGCACAATTCCCATTCGAAACAACTAATAGACTCGCTTTACTTTACAAGTACAGGGTATCAAGTAAAACTAAGAAATAAACTAGTCGTGTTGGAATAGAGAACGAACGACCCGCGAACTGCCGCCCAGCAACAAGCAGCGAGCAACTCAATGCAGTCGCCTGTCCCCTCCATCCACAGCATCCACAAGCCAAAGCACAGCATCCACAGCATCCACTGTAGCCACACGTAATCGTACAGCGGAAAGCGAACACGCGATCGCTTTGAATTGGCTGCCGTTGCCGTTGTCGTTGTCGTTGTCGCTGCTGCCAGTCTGTCTGCCGTTGTGGCTGCACCATCCACGATCCACACCCCGCCCGCCCCCACGCGCTCCCAATCGCCGCCAGTCAAGTTTGTGGCATTCCCCTCGCACCCGCACCCGCCGGGCAATCAACATTGCGGCTGCTGTCCGTTTACATTGTAGTTTCTGTCCTCAACCAACCGAACGCAGCAGACAAACTGGCACTCACTTGATTGCAATGAACCGCAGGAGAGTGTGAACAGCGAGAGAGGAGGAGAGATGGAGTGATGGAGAGAGGGGCAGAGTGGGGAAAGGAGAGAGGAGAGACGACAGACGACAGACGACAGACAGCGAACAAGCGACTTGTGTCTCGGCTAATGGAACCTTGCATTAAGCCAATTCTCGATGCTCGATCTCAATCTCGATTCTCGTTGCTCGTTGTTCGCTGTTCGTTTTTCGTTGCTCGCTGCTCGTCTGTCGTCGCGTCCCCTTTTCGAAAACGCCAAAGCCATGCCGCTCGGCACGTACGAATCTTGCGAAGAAGAAGAAGAAGAAGCACAAGGAGAAGCTTAAGTGGAGCTCTGCTTTGCCATATATTTGAATTCCTGCAGTTGTAACGACATGTAATGCCATTTAGCTCCAAAGTAAACGATTCAAAAAGAGTTCAAAGCGAAGTTCAAGGAGCTCTAGGTGCTACAGATTCAGAAACTGTACTTTTCTAAAGATCAAGGTAAACAATTGTGACGAGAATTGCAGGTTAAACTGCTGCCATTGACACCTAAAATAAAATAGACTTTTCTATGTGAAACTGTACTTCCACGACTCGAAGGGGTAGGCAAAAGTTATTTAATCTACCTAATTATAAAATTAGCTAGATAGGCATATTAAGTTTGCACTCGTAACTGGCGAAAAGAGCAGCTTAAATTGGAAAATTCTAAAGCTAACGACAGAGATGGATAGATAGTTTCCACACACTCAGTTGTGAATGATCCTGTTTGAATTCGCTTGCACTCCATTTATCATTCTCGCCTGGAATGCTGCGGCTGAAATGGAATGAATGAACCGAGCTAACACCCGAGCTCATCCGAGCAGCACAACTGCAGTAAAGCCGACGACTAAGCATAAACAAAGCCAACAACAACAACAACAACAAAAACAGCAGCCACTGTCGCTGCCGCTGCCGCAGCCGCAGCCCAAGCAAGAGCGAGAGCGAGCGAACGATGGCAATGGTGGGCAGAGCAGAGCAGGAGTGTCACAGGCGGAGAGTGAAAGAGAGTGAGTTTTAGGTGAGCAGCAGAGCGCGCGCGGCAGCGTCGACGGTGTCGCTGGGCAATATAAAGTGAAGACAGCGCCGTCGTCGATTCAGTTCAGTTACAGTTTTCAGCTGTTGAACACAACTTTGAGAGTCTTTTCGATCCCCCCACAGTTTTCGGTCAGACTGATTTTCCGAATTGTTTCAAAAAGCAAAAGAAAAGAAAAATAAAATAAAGCGCGATTTAAAGCCGAAGCCGAAGTTGAAGCTGAAGCACTCGTATTTTTCAACACACCTTGACTTGTAATGTCGATGAACCGTGCGTATTTTAACAAGAATCGCGATAACACTAACCAGCAACAAAGCCAACAATTAAAGCAAACAAAAAGGAGCATTTAAGCCAGAGCAGCAGTAAAGCGATCCCCCATTATACCGATAGATCGATAGATTCGAATGTGCCAAAGTCGTGAGCTCGACATTCGCTACGCCGAATAACATCCCACATAACTATCCCATTTATCGACTATCGATTAATCACGAACACTCACGAGTGGAGCAAAGGATCATTGCATTGCGCATTTGCGTGTCGATCGATAAAAAGATACCAAGATTCCACCAACACTAAGCTGCAAGGCTTTCAAGACGGCAACTACCGTTGGACCTATGTCAGTGTTAAGACAACTGCTGCTGCTCAATTTCAATCAGAAGGCACAAACCAGAAGTCATCACAACTTAGAGCTGATAAACTCCTTCATAACATAACAAAGAGCTCTCGATTAGCTCGCAGATCAATCGATAAATATCAAGTGAGGCGATCGATAAACGTTGTTAATTTTTTATACCCGAACGTTAGGGAGAAATTCGCAAACATTTTTTACCGGAAGAGAAAAAAGAAATCAAATCAAAAGGTGAGTTGACACATTGACTCCAATAATCATATACAACAATTCTCAAGACCTTCAACCCAAAAACAGCACAATTCGCAGAAATTCCAATTAAAAATTTCAGAAAAAACCCCCCCACTCCAGTTAGACCCCGTTTCGAAGGGCAAAAGAAAAATAAAAACAAAATCTGATGCAACATTCGACGAACAAAAGTCACCATAATTATGCATGAACGAAACTGAATGGGTAATAGTAAAGTGTCTAGACACTATAAAGAGTCTAGACTTTGTTCGAAATCGAAAATTCGGATTCGAATTCGAAATGTTTTCGAGTTGGCCTTTAATCCGCGATCGCGTGGGTGTTGCTGACGTCACACTAAAAATGTGATTTCAATTCGGTTTCTGCCTACGTAAGTCTTTTGTCTCTCTCTCTCTCTCTCTCTTTCTGTTATCGCCTTCTTTGTCACACTGCTGTGAAGAATGTTCTATTTCGGTGTGCGTGAACCGCGTGGTATGGTGAAATTAGCCAGACACTTTAAATTGGGGGCAAGCATCTTATGATTCCCATCAAAGGATGCCAATTTCAATTTCCGTTGGTATATATAATTGGCAATAGATAAATCAGTCAGTCAGTCAGTCAGTCAGTCAGTCAGTCAATCGAGTCAGTCAGTCAGTCAGTCAGTGCTGGAGTCGATAAGCATCGAATTGAATTGGACCTCATATAAGTCGTTAATCACTAATCGTTGACATTGTGATTTATGGCCTCGTCGGATGTCGTAAGTTAATGTGATAATGATAATGGATCGTCATCGTCATCGTGGGTTTATTAACCTATATTATAGTCCAATGATTTTGAACTTTGAACCGCATCTATCAATCTGCATCCATCTATCTATCTGTCTCTCTAACGTACTATCACTAAGAACCGTCGCTTCGCTTTTCTATTTTCAGAAAATGAACTTAAATCTGTGCGCTATAGCGCTGCTGCTGTTTGGGAGCCTCTCGGTTGCCCACAGTCGTGCCGTGGACACTGTGGACGCCCTCAGCGACGATGGCAACGAGGTCGACAACTCCATTGAGGCCGAGGAGACGCCTCGGGCCAAGCACCGCAGTCGAGGACCCTTCGAGGAAGAATGGCTGAAGTTCACCAAGACGCCGCCCACAAAGGTGCAGCAGGCACCGGGTGCGACCGTTGAGATTGCCTGCGAGATGATGGGCTCCCAGGTGCCCAACATCCAGTGGATTGTCGGACGCATGGCCCTCTCGGAGATCGATAACCTCGAGTCCAATACCGTGTCGGAGGATGCACCCACGGCCATTGTGCGTGTCCGATCGGTGCACATCATCGATCACATGCTGAGCGAGCCGAGGATCTACACGTGCATTGGCAAGACCGGCTCCAAGACGATATTCGCCAGTACGACGGTGCATCCGTCGCACTCGGATCAGGGACTGGGCGGCATGATCGTGCCGGAGAAACAGTATCAGGGTCCACAGAAGCCACGCATCATTTACACCCAGAAGACGCATCTGGATCTGATGGGATCGAGCATTATGCTGCCCTGCAAGGTGCACGCTCGTCCCCATGCCAAGATCACCTGGCGCAACAACGAGGACAAGGAGATCGTGCAGTCGGAACGCTTCCGAGTGCTGCCC
Source organism: Drosophila rellima (assembly GCA_035043635.1). Lineage (NCBI taxonomy): Eukaryota > Metazoa > Arthropoda > Insecta > Diptera > Drosophilidae > Drosophila > Drosophila rellima. The sequence continues at coordinate 3,674,899 of JAWNMV010000529.1, forward strand.
AGCGGTGATCTGCTCATCGCCAATCTCAAATGGGAGGACATGGGCAACTACAAGTGCATAGCGCACAATGCCGTTGGCCGAGACTCGGCCGATACCTTCGTCTACCCCGTACTTGTAAGTATACTTAATACATCCCATATATCCATATCTATATCTTCCCTTACTAACTGAAACATTTTCCCCATTTCCTTATCTTATCTTCTTGCAGAAGGATCAAGACTAAAGATTCCACCACAAGGCTATTGGATTGACACAACCATTTTTAGTTAGTTAGATAGATCAAATGCCTTTGAAGATGCGTGCAAAAAACAAAACAAAATACCCTAAGAAAAAGACAAAAAAAAAAATAATGAGAAATACTTAGTTTAAGTTCAACTCTAGAATCTAATGCCGGCTTAGACTTTAATGTTCTTACCAATCGAATAATGTTTATACACATTTTGAATGCAGCTATTTCACAGATCCAACGAATTCCGTTTATAATTATGTTGTTTTCCACTTCCATTTCTATTTACTTTAATTTTAGTTATAGTTTTGTGTCAGGTACAAGTCTTACCGCTTATCGTTTTGTAAGTAGCAATTGATTGTTCCTAACGATTCAGGCAGCTAAACTAGTTAACGTTATTGGCCGTTACTTAATGATTTGGCTATAAGCCAAAAATTAGCACCACCAAACACCACATAGCACCACTCGAATAATTAACAAAAAAAAAAAAACAAAAAAAGTATTCGCTATTCATTTTCAATCGAAATTTATTTATTGAACAATCGACATTCATTGAAAGTCATTTTCCATTGATTCGCATACGGAAGAAAAGTATTCACAACAGTTATTTTATAGCACTTCATCGAAATACCCTTTAAATGTATACCCACCATCATCCGAATTATGTTTAATTTTTTTAAGCTAATTGAACTGAATTATGGTTTTTTTATATATAAAATAAAAATAAAATTATGAATATATTAAATTAAATGCACGTGTTTGGATTTTTTCACTTGGTATTCTTAACACATTTTTATTGACCAGTTATACGGTTATACAATCTATACAGTGTGTCACATAAGTATTGTCTACATCTAAAATCGAAACACATTTTATTTAGTTTTCTTTCACTTCATAACAAATAACGAGCAAACGTAGAATACGTATATAAGTTATAGACGAGCTGATATATTGGCATTGCATTTTGAAAGACTACACGTAACGTATATTGAACTGAGTTTTAGTATAAGTGAGGTTAGGTTAGGTTAAGTTAGGTTAGGTTCAAGTTAGAAGTAGTATTACGTCCTGATTGTGCGCTTTTTTTTCAAGAAAAGTTAAAGGCATCGAAAGTATAAGAGGGGAAAACGATCTATTTATTATATTGTCACTTGTCATTGGAATACAATTGGAAAGATAAGTTAATGTTAGGGTAGGGTAGGTTAGGGTAGGGTGACTGTCTGGGGTAGGGTGTCCGTCTGCTGCTGCTGAAAGGGTTTCACAATCTTTTGGCAAAGGGCCCACAAGACTGAAACAATTGGAATTTGTTGGCAACACAAATCGATTGTCTGCAAATTTGTGCAAACAATTTGTTTGTCGGTTGGACGGACTCTAATTTTAGGTTAACGTTAATACTTGAATTGGATGAAGATTGGCACCCAGAGACACCAGAGACACGAGATTTGTCTCGTTTTATTTTCTTTTCTTTTCTTTTCTTTTTTTCACTTTTTCGCTTGGCACAACTGGATACCCATTTTGTCTGCCTGATCTGACTGACTGTCTGTCTGACTTTTGGTTTGGATCTCAGTATCTCTTGTATCTTGTATCTTGTATCTTGTAGCTCTTTTGCTGTTGCCGGGCAGATTTTGGGGCCAATTTGAAAGTCGCGTGTGAGTCAGAGATACAAAATACTTGTGAAACAGGCAGCTACAGATACAGATACAGATACAGATAAAAGATACAGATACAGATACGAGGCAACACCAAGTGCGCACGAAATGGATATATGTATATATAATGTGAGAGGGGATCAGAGGGGCAATCAGGGGTTCATATGTATAACAGAGTAGCAGCTGCCGATCCACTTAGCCGACAACCAGTTCACCGTCCCCCCCTCACCCCTCACCCGTCTCCCCTCTTCCCTCCTCCACTCGCATTCTGTGAATGACGGCACACATTCATAAATGTGCTAATTTATGAAGAAAAACGTCAGCACTCAAGCCTAATGATAAATGATTTATTCGAAAATTTGTCAAAGCTAATTGGAAGGCGCGCGCGAAGCACCACAACAAAAAAAAGAAGAAAAAGAAATACTAATAAAATGAGGAGCCTCTTCAGACCCATTTCTGGCAATTGATTAATTGCTGATATGAATGCGAAATAGATCTAAAAAGAAAAAGAAAAAGAAAAGTATAGAAAAATACTGTTCAAGTTCCGTGTGTCATCATAACTAGTAAGTAATTCAAGGGAATGATTTGCTATCGCTTCATTTCGATCGATCTAATTCTCTGTGCGTAATGCTAATGGAATACACGTATCTTTCTCTATATAGATACATTAGTCAATGGGTTATTTCAAGCTAAACCAGCGCATTTGATTCTTTAATAATACCCTTGCAGTGAGTCGAACTCTTGAGTCACTAGCGTGATCATGTCAAATTCCATTAAGTATGTATTCTGAAACTGTTTGAGTAAATATAACTATATCAACTCACTCAGTTCTTAAGTTATGAGCTTAAAACTTTGTATATATTCCACATCATAGTAACGATCGGTCGAAAATTATGTTTTTGTACGAAACATTTGACCCTTTCACAGATATTTTGATCACTGTCTAAAGAACCGAAAATAATATTGAATATTTCCCAAAAACACATTTCAAATTTTATAAAAATCGAACAACGATGATTCATGAAAATAAACGTCAACAACTTTAAAAAAATATTTAGTTTTAAATAAAACTGCAAGAGTATTAAATATTCGGCATGCCGAAAATATGTAGCTGGTTTTTCTTTAGTTTCTGCTTTTGGCACGTAAGCGACAAAAATTTAAGAAATATTAAAAAAATGACAAAGATATTAAAAAAAAAGTAGACAAATAAATATGCCAAGTAAATGGAAATTCTGAGAACTGGGGCACGTCTTTCTCTAGAAGGGATTCCTAGGGGTTGACAGACAAACAACCCCAACAGAGGTCAGGGTCGTTAGGGGGAATTACTCAATAAATAGAATAGATTAGAATAGAATGTGTACTTATAGTGCGGTATTCAGACCCGAGAGGATTCGTTCAGTTGGGTTTTGCTTTCAGGATCCTCTCCAGACTAGACGTTGAGCACGGAATGCTTCTTGCTGCCGCCACTGGGCAGCTGCACGGCGACGACGGCGAGGCGCCCATCGCGCAGTGGCGCCAGGATGTGCGTGTTGCCCGGAGTGACCACGACCGTCTGGACGGGCACGTGCAGCGGAATGTCGAACACGGGCTTCAGTCTGCAAGAGGAAGAACAGAGAGTTCCATTCGTCAATTAGTTAAAGTGGAGATTTTTAAAAAGAAATTGTTGAAATGTTTGTACTTCACATGCATACAAAAATTATTTGAAAATTATTAAGAATTAGTTGAAGTTAAACAATTAAATCGAAATCAAACAAAACAATTCAAATTAAGTGTGTATTTTAAGGAATATATTCAATTAGTTAAACTGAAGATTTGAGAAAAAGAATTGTTTAATAAAAGAGACAGTTAGTTTGCCTACTTTGTTAATTCGTAAAAAAATTATATAGAAATTATTTAGAATTAGTTGAAGTTAAACAATTAAATCGAAATCAAACAAAACAATTAAAATTAAGTGTGTATTTTAAAGAATATACTCAATTAGTTAAACTGAAGACTTGAGAAAAATAATTGTATAATAAAAAAGACAGTTAGTTTGTCTACTTTGTTAATTCATAAAAAAAATTATTTGAAAATTATTAAGAATTAGTTGAAGTTAAACAATTAAATCGAAATCAAACAAAACAATTAAAATTAAGTGTGTATTTTAAGGAATATATTCAAGGAAGAGACAGTGTGCCTATTTTGTTAATTCATAAAAAAATTATATAGAAATTATTTGGAATTAGTTAAAGTAAAGAATTTTGAACAATTAAATCCAAATCAATCAAGACAATTAAAATGAAGTGTGCATTTCAAGGAATATTTTTTCAAAACTCCTTAATTATTTCAAGCTACAGTCGAATTTCCCTAACTCGAATCATCATTAATTTATTTATTTATTTGTTTACTTATCTATTTATTTATTTATATATTTATTTCTTTATTTAATTAATTAATATCAACTAAATACAGTTGAACAAAATTAAAAGAAAAATTAAATGAAAAATAAGCATATACAATTTAGTATTTTTTTAACATCCAAAGAAAGGAGATTTTGACTTTTGGAATTCTTTTTGAAGTAAAGCAAACGGTGTTGCCCCTCGATTTATTTTGAGTTAGACAAAATTCGAGTTATAGACGTGTCAATTATGGAAGTTCGAATGAAGTTCCTTTAAGATAAACTAAAACTGTTTGTTTGGTGATTGATGTACTTAATACTACGACCATTAATTAATGAATTATATCAATTTAAAAGAATTGGCTCATTTATCATAGTTTATTTTAGGTATATTTTTTTTTTTTTTTTTATTCAATGTATTATTAAACCTTACAAAAAAAAATGAGATTAAATATAGACTGACAGTTTAAAGTCAAGCGATGACCAACTGATTGAAGGGCCCATCAGTTTCAGGTGTCGCACTTACCCATTGAGGCGACTCATGGTTATGTCACCGGCATCGTCGGCCACCACGAGGTAATCGGAGGCACAGGCGAGTCCCGTTACGCGGCCGGAGACATATTTGGATCCGAGACTGGCGCCATTGATGCTATACACGTGCACCGAGTGCGAGGCATCGTCCAAGGCGCTGAAGGCGATGTGACCTGTGGAAAATGCAGTTGGAAATGCAATTGGAAATTGAAATGTAATGCTGACGTCAGACTATCAGAGTGTGATAAGGTTTGATAAGGGGAATTCATTTAAATGATGCCAATAAACTGCAATGAATGGTAGGAGAAGAGGGGGGTAATGATGCGTCGGGGAGTGGTAGCAGTCAGAGGTAGACAGAGAGAGAGAGAGAGAGGGAGAGAGAGAGAGTGATCGAATCGAATCGAATCGAATCTTATCGCCCAACATGACAGATTGCGGAATGTGAATAAGAATGTGGAGCAGAGAACAAGAACAAAGATTCTACGCAGTTGAATAAGTATTATACGAATATGAATATGAATATGATTACGATTATGAGTATGAGTATGCGTATTACCAATAGGCCTAGAGTCGAGTCCGGCCCACATTGATTGCTTGATAAGTTGGCCAAAGAAGCGCACGACACTTAATGGAATTCTACAAAGATTATGACACGCTTCATTAATGCTAATCGACCATATTTAAGCGATGCGTAGTTTCTTATCAATTATAAATTGATTCAAAACTCGTTCCAACTGACCGCGAGAGAGAGAGAGAGAGAGAGAGAGAGAGAGGGAAGCGCATTATAAATTCTTTTGATTTTCAATTTCTTGAATGGAGCAACATTCGTGTCTTGGCTTCTTGGCTTCCATGTGATTTTGTTTAAACTAGAAATAACCATGTCACAGGCAGTTTACCCCACTCCCACTCTCCCCTCCCCTTTCGTTAGTCACCCCCTCAAAGTGTTGACTGCTCATCAATTGCGACATTTTACATTCATTCAACAAAAATGCTCATTCCACGTCTGCCTTCATTTTTTTGTGTATTTTTTATTGTAGAATCACACACATAAATACTCATACCGCACACTCACACACACACACACACTCATTTATGGGCCCCCCTCGCTGAGATTCTTTTTTACTACAACTATTTCATAAAATTGTGTAGCGCCTCGAAGAATGAATGAAGAATGAGTCTTCCACTTGATTCTTTTTTCCTCTTTCTTCTGCAAGCAAGAGACAAGAGAAGGCGTGGGCAGGGGGAGGGGGGGGGGCAGAGAGGGGTATGCTGAGAATTGAAGGCGGTTCGTCGGGTCGTGTGACTCTCGATCTGATTGCGGCGGGACTTGAATTTAATTTCTTTCTTTCTTTTTTTTTTTGAATTGATTCCATTAAGAATTGTGTGTAAAAGTATATATGTATGTATGTGTGTATATATAACTGATAAGCAGTATTCATCGTATTTAAAGTGGGCGGGGCTACGATTGACATTTCATTAAAGTCCCCGCATTAATTGAGCTTAAAAAGAACGCAATAAAAGCGACTATGAAGGTGAATTAAATCAAAAGATTTAAACAATATTTTAAAACAAATTTCGCTTGATTATGAAATTGACAAGATGTGAACGAAACGTATTGATATAATTTAAAACAAATTCGTCTAGGTCTGAAATTCAAATAAGCTCAATTTACTGGTTTTTTTTTCTTGTAGCCGGATATTGCAAAATTCTCGATAACAGAGGCACAACTGCAATTGAATATTTTATACATATAGATTTATACAGTTAGCCAAGTAATTTTATTGACAAAGTGCTAACTTGACACATTTTTTAATTATTTAAAAAAAGGAAATAGTTAAACCCAATGAATTTCATTATTAATTTGATTTAATTGTTCTGAAACCATGAGCAATAATAAAAAATAGGACATTGGAACCAACAATTTAAAAATTAAAATTTTTAAAAAAACCTTAATTTTGTTCTTTGTCAAAACAATTACTTGACACACTATATATGTATATACATATGTACATAATCAGCAAATGATTGAAAAGAAAGTGCAAAGTCATAAATTCCAATGCCTGGCGCCAGACACTTGAGTTCTTTTCAACTGGGGGGAAATTAAATTTAAAAAAAAAAAACAATGCGGGGAATTTAAATTGCGTGATTTCTTTCGAATCACATTCCCAACCTTGGCTCATACAGCGATTAGCCAGCAAGCAGACCAACTAAGCAGTTGGTTTATTTTAATGTCTGGTGTTTAACTAAGATAAGATATGAAATTGTTGTAGTATCATAAATTGAGACCATGACGAGTGACAAAACTGACAAAATGCATGAACAAAAGTCGAGCAATCAACGCACTCACACATACACACACACACACACACACACATGCAGAGAGAAGTGCTGCCTAGAATATCACGTGATATTTGCTGTGTGTGTGGCAATTTACAGGCCACTTTGATAAGACAGCAACTGCCGCTGATTAAATTGTTTGAGTGTTTGCCCTCTTCAAACATTGAATGGAACATTCTCCACCACCACCACCGCAACACCCCCTTCCACCTTCCCTAAGGCAAGCACGTGAGTGGAATGCATGTGTGTGTGTGTGTGTGTGTGTGGGTTCTCTCTGATAAAGGGCCCAGTTCAATGATACTACGAACGGAAGCGTTTAATTTACCCGAGGCTCTCATCGTTCACCAAAGGCGACAAACATTTTGCAGCATACTTTTGTGCTAATGAGAAATTATCTTTCAAAATTAAAATGTTGCATACTTTTGTGCGTTTGTCAAAACAATAGAATTGTATAAATTGTTGCATACTTTTACGCGGTTAATAAAATCGATAATTAAAAAAGCATTGCATACTTTTGTGTGGTCGGTCAAATAAGCTAAATCCACAGAATGTTGCATACTTTTATATGCTTGATTAAGACACGTATTTTGAGGGTTTAGTTAAGGTGTTTGATAACTATTGCAGAGTTATTTAAACGTAAAATGTAAATATATCTTATTTAAAATGTATATGTACGTTGAAAGAATGGCCCTTTATAAAATATATAAATGTGTAAAAATGTGCAACTCAAAATGGAGTAAATAAAATGCTGCATACTTTTATGCAGCACTTAAAATAAAATATTGCCTACTTTGAAGCGCTGTTTGACTCACCATGATATGAAACAGTCACATAGGAGATTTGCACACAGGATTCAGTGCAGCCAATGGGTTTAAGCGTACGCACAAATTGACCCTCTTGCAGTGTATAAACATTAACAGTGCCGTCCTGCAATATTTAGCATAGTTAACAATCATTTAACTATGTTGAAATAACTCCAACACTCACCAGTGAGCCAGAGACAACGAGATCCAGCTCTGTGTAGATGGCGACACTGGCAACGGCATCGTCGTGGCCATAGAGCACAACCAGTGGCTTGGGCGAGTAACTGTTCTGTGTATTGAGTTGGGTGATGGCTTGCAGATGCGACTGTCCCGTCAAGGCGTGAACTGGAATGTTGGCAGTTGGTCCACCGCCGCTTTGTTGATTCGCCTGAATGCTCCACACAATGGACGTGCAGTCGCGTGAGCCGGTGACCAGATAGGAGCCACAATTGTCCAGCGCCAGGCAGGTGATGATGTCCAGATGCCGCGTCACCGAGGCCACCGTTTTGCCCTTGCTCAGGTTGTAGACACGCAGCGCATTGTCCCAGATGCCGCCGGCGTAGAGCAGCTTTCCATCGGAGCTGACGGCAAAGTTCTGCGAGTGCGGCGGCTGGGAGGAGTGGAAGGGTCCAAAGACGCGCTTGCGATTTCTGATCGAGTTTGAAATATCGAGTTAGAGATTCATGGAATTGAGTGGTTCATTCACTCACTTCAGATTTGTGGTGGTGGCATCGATTTCCAGCAGGAATCCCTGCTCCTTGTCGAAGGACATCCATGAATTGCAGCCCAGGATGCAGGATTTCGAGACGCTGACGAGTACATCCGGACTCAGCTGAAGGAAGCCGCGTGGCGGACTGCGTGGTGGACTCAGATACACAATGGGATCCTTGGGCGTGGACAGCTCACAGTGATACTGCACCACCTTGTCCAGGAACTGCGTGAAATCGGGACGCCTCAGCTCTGCCCTGACCAGCTTAAGGGATGTCTCCTCCTGGGTGAGGCGACGTGGATGCGGCTCCCGCAGCAGCTGCGACGGCACCTGGCCAAAGTTGTTGATCATGCCTGAAGGAGACTTGGGATTACAAGCCATATCAAAGGAGCATAAAGGTAACCTCACCCTCAACTGCTTCCCGTTCAATGGGATTGGTTATCTTATCCAGATCCACGGCGCCCTCGTAGGAGCAATAATAGAACACATTGAGTGCCTCCACAGCCTTGGGACCCTTCTGCTTGTGGCCAAAGATCAGGTCAATCCAATGATGCAGATGCTGGCTAACATATTCCGACTCCAGAGCCCGTCGATGGATGGCAATGAATTCCTCCGGGGTCGTCGCCCAGGCGGGCAAAATGACATCGTCGACCTTCTCCTTGGTGATTTGCAAGTGACCCAGGTCAAATCTGTAATCGAATCATTTATAAGGCGTTGCTAAGGATTGGATTGAGGCGGACTCTACTTGTTCATGTTCTTGAGGAACTCGGGAAAGTAGAAGAACTCGGGTATAAGCTCCTTGACATCGTTGGGGTTGTCCATGAGCAGCTTCCACGTTTGGGGTATCGAGTGAAATTGTCGATCGGCGACATCGAAGCGACCACTTTGCAGTTCCACATGGAGCGAGGTGAAGGGCTCAACGCGGAGTAGATAGTGTAGCACTCCAGCGGAGTTGGAGTAGTGTGTTCCATAGTGGAACTTTGGTATGGCACCCGAGGGATCCTCGAAGGAATCGTATTTGCTGCGCACCTCAGCCTCGTTTTTGGGATTGATCTAAAGGAAAAGATTACAAAGTGATAAGAAATTTAACCCAGTTGAATCTTCTTCAAGGCACTTACGCATCCAATGGGCTTGGACAAGTCACGGAATGAACGGGGATCCGTCAGATCCAGCACATCGCTGGTGTAGTCCGCCAGGATCCAGGGGAAGACGGGATACTGGCTCAAATCGTTATACGAACGACCTGCGGGGAAAGTGAAACAACTTAAGCTGGAGAGGATTAGGTGGGCTAAATCTTGGATACTCACCAGCAATGGTATTCAAATACATCAAGTACTCAAAGTTGGATATCTCACGATTCATCCAGCGTTGTGTTAGACCCGATGCACGGAGTAACTCTGGCGGAGATCTGCCGGAGCCATACAAAATATTGGGCAATGGCAGACCAACAATTTTGGTAAAGACCTTGTTACGAGTCTGCAGGGAAGAGCGAGGTGAGGAGTTAGAGTTGGCAATGAGATTTGAGCCACACTCACCTTAGTTGTAAAGTTGAGGAAATAACTGGTCTGATCTATCAGAAAGATCTCCAAGGCGCTGCGTCTCAGATTATATTTGCGCAGATGAACCTCTCGAATTTTGTTAATGGAAAACCTAAGGAAAACAACAGGGATATATGACACTTGAAGAGGTTTCTATTCTAATTTGAAAATATTTCACTTTATATTTTACATTAGAATCATAAATTATTATTAATTAGATTCATATTTTACTTTGCAATGATAAATATTAATTATACTATATCAATGTAAAGTCAAATTACAATTGAAATAATTTAAAATGAATAGAAACCTCTTAAAGTATCTGAAAAGATCACCTGAAATCATGTTTGGCGCCATCCTCCGAGGCTGGACTCAGATCCACAAAGGTGAACACACTCTGGTTGACCTCAATGCGACCCTTGACCTTGGTCATCAGAGTGATGAGCTCACAGTCCTGGGACATGACCAGTTTCTCGAGAGCCGCGTCCTGCTGCGACTGCGTGTCGATCAACTGACGCAGTTCCTCCTCCAGCTGGGAGCTCTCGTCGTCGGCGAGAAAGTCGCGCACCACCGCATTCTTGATGGTCGAGTCGAACTCGGATATTTCCCTGAAATGGAAGATCACTTTTACTCAAGGTCATTCCGGGCAGGAAAGTTGCTCACTTTGTGTCGTAGGCACTCGTTGCATTGTCCCGCAGATTCGCCGCATTCTCGTGCTTATTGGGATACAACTGCGGCTCCAGCTTGAGTCTCATTCGTGCCACATTCTCGTGGGGCGACAGCTTCCAAAACTCTTCGGACAGCTCTCTGCAAAAATCGATAATTTTTGGAAAAAAAATTAAATTTCGAAAATGAATAAAATTGAAATGGAGAATGAATTTAGAAGGCAAACCATAATCAAAATGGTAATCCAAATGAAAATTGGTCAAGTTTTGACCAAGTAACAGGAGATCAAAGTTTTCGATATTTTGTAAAGGGGTAAGTATGCAAAAATCGATAATTTTTGAACAAAAATTCAATTTCGAAAGTGAGTAAAATTTAAATGCAGAATGAATTTGGAAGTCAATCAATGATCAAAATGGTATTCCAAATGAAAATTGGTTAAGTTTTGACCAAGTAACAGGAGATCGAAGTTTTCGATATTTTGTAAAGGGGTAAGTATGCAAAAATCGATAATTTTTGGACAAAAATTCAATTTCGAAAGTGAGTAAAATTTAAATGCAGAATGAATTTGGAAGTCAATCAATGATCAAAATGGTATTCCAAATGAAAATTGGTTAAGTTTTGACCAAGTAACAGGAGATCGAAGTTTTCGATATTTTGTAAAGGGGTAAGTATGCAAAAATCGATAATTTTTGGACAAAAATTCAATTTCGAAAGTGAGTAAAATTTAAATGCAGAATGAATTTAGAAGGCAAACCATTATCAAAATGGTTATCCAAATGAAAATTGGTCAAGTTTTGACCAAGTAACAGGAGATCGAAGTTTTCGATATTTTGTAAAGGGGTAAGTATGCAAAAATCGATAATTTTTGAAAAAAAAATTAAATTTCGAAAATGAATAAAATTTAAATGCAGACTGAATTTAGAAGGCAAACCATAATCAAAATGGTAATCCAAATGAAAATTGGTCAAGTTTTGACCAAGTAACAGGAGATCGAAGTTTTCGATATTTTGTAAAGGGGTAAGTATGCAAAAATCGATAATTTTTGAAAAAAAAATTAAATTTCGAAAATGAATAAAATTTAAATGCAGAATGAATTTAGAAGTCAATCAATGATCAAAATGGTAATCCAAATGAAAATTGGTCAAGTTTTGACCAAGTAACAGGAGATCGAAGTTTTCGATATTTTGTAAAGGGGTAAGTATGCAAAAATCGATCATTTTTGGACAAAAATTCAATTTCGAAAGTGAGTAAAATTTAAATGCAGAATGAATTTAGAAGTCAATCAATGATCAAAATGGTATTCCAAATGAAAATTGGTCAAGTTTTGACCAAGTAACAGGAGATCGAAGTTTTCGATATTTTGTAAAGGGGTAAGTATGCAAAAATCGATAATTTTTGAAAAAAAAATTAAATTTCGAAAATGAATAAAATTTAAATGCAGAATGAATTTAGAAGTCAATCAATGATCAAAATGGTAATCAAAATGAAAATTGGTCAAGTTTTGACCAAGTAACAGGAGATCGAAGTTTTCGATATTTTGTAAAGGGGTAAGTATGCAAAAGTCGATAATTTTTGAAAAAAAAAATTAAACTTCGAAAATGAATAAAATTTAAATGCAGACTGAATTATAAAGGAAAACCATGATCAAAATGGTAATCCAAATGAAAATTGGTCAAGTTTTGACCAATTAACAGGAGATCGAAGTTTTCGATATTTTGTAAAGGGGTAAGTATGCAAAAATCGATAATTTTCAAAAAAAAAAAAACTTTTGAAAATGAAAAAAAATTAGATACAGAATGAATTTAGAAGGAAAACCATAATCAAAATGGTATTCCAAATGGAAATTGGTCAAGTTTTGACAAAGTAACAGGGGATCAAAGTTTTCGATATTTTGTAAAGGGGTAAGTATGCAAAAATCGACAATTTTTGAAAAAAAAAAGTACTTTCAAAAATAAATAAAATTTAGATACAGAATGAAATTAAAAGTCAAACTATGATTAAAATGGCATTCCTCATGGAAATCGGATTAGTTCAGACAAAGATAAGGGTAGTGTATATCGAGAAATCGATTAATTTGTTTTGTCGATATGAAACTTGATTCGCTGCTTAGTTTTTGAAATACAGATGTCAAGTTAAAGAAAAACACATTTAAAGTTTTGAAATCACAAAATTGTTGCTGATAGTTTCTTTAATTTGGGTTCGATGAAAGTTATTTCAGGGCACGACAATGATTAATCGAATATGTACAAATGAAAATCCTTTGTCCTTCAACTGCTGCTCCGACTCCGCATTAGACAACAATGGGAGCGGCGAAAGTCTTGGCGAGCACAGGAGCAGCAACTGGAGCGGCGGCAAAGGTTCTCAGCTTGGCAACGACGGGCGCCACTGGAGCCACTGGAGCCACTGGGGCAACTGGAGCCACTGCAGCGACGGGCACATCCTTCTGGACGACGGCATTGAAGCCGTTGATGTCATCGGCATAGTAGGTGACAATGCGACGGGATCCATCGGCCTCAATCAGCGAGTAGCTGCCACGAACGACGTCGCCATCGCGTGTCTCCTCCTGGGTCTTGGAGTCACCGGTGAGCGTATCCTGGACATCGTAGGCGAACTTGTACTGCGGATGGGCATCCACAATTTCAGTGGCAACGGGAGCAGCGGCCAGAGGAGCGGCAACTGGTGCAGCGAAGGGAGCAGCGAAGGGAGTGGCAACTGGAGCAGCCAGCGGAGCAGCAACTGGAGCAGCAAAGGGAGCAGCTGCAAAGGTCTTGGCAACCAGAGGAGCCGAGTAGCCCAGAGGAGTCGAGTAGCCCAGAGGAGCCGAGTAGCCCAGAGGAGCCGTATACGGAGCTGGAGCGGCATAGCCCAGAGGAGCCGGGTAGGCAGCTGGCGCAGCAAAGCCCAAGGGAGCGGCGGAGTAGGCAGCAGGAGCGGCATAGCGATGCAGCGGAGCCGCTGCATAAGCAGCCGGAGCTAAGTACGGAGCAGCTGCCGCCAGCGGAGCTGGAGCCGCAGCCAAATGGCCCTGAGCCGACAGCGCCAACGTGGAGAGAACTGCAACAACCTAGAAAGTGGAATTGCAATTCGAATTAAAGTATTGCCAAACTCCACGATGATGCACTTGGTCACTTACCGTCAAAGGATTCATTGTTAGGCTTGGGGGGTTTTTGGATGTTTTGATTGTCACCGTCGGTTAACAAAAATGAACTGACATGTCGTTAACAAAATGACGATGGCTTTTATACCCAACACAACTGGCAGATTCATTCGCGAAATTTGCATGCGGCAATCAGTTGAGTAAATTGAAGAGACGCATCACCAAACCACCAAATCACCAATCCACCAATCCACCAATCCACCAAACCACCAAGCACCACCATCAGAGCCACCAGCTCTCTGTCCTCTCTCGACTTGATCCAAATTCCTGGCACGTTGCTGATTTTCTGTTGTCAAAGTTTTCTACGTTTTTTTTTTGGTTTTTTTTTTTTTAGCTCGCTCTCAACTTTGGCTTCCAATTGGGCGGCCCTGTTTCGAATCCGAATCCGAGTCCAAAACCAAATCCGTAACAAAATCCAAGTAATTCCATGACTACGAAAGTGAATGGGATTTTTGGTCTTTTTGGTAATTGTCATGCAGGTTCCATTCAATGGCAACACTTAACTTTACTTTAATTTTCTTTTACAACCACAAAACACACGCGAAACTTGAACTACGAAAAACAAATATAAAAATACCAATACACCGAAATACTTATAGATCATATCAGATCGTCTACCGTAAAGTACAAGAAATGAATGATATGAAAATCAGTTAAGAAAAATTAAAACTTTCTTAACTTGTGAATATTGAAAGAATATTGAATTTGTGTAGATTATAAATAAAATTCTTAGCTAAGAAAAGAAAATTGAAAAATCGGTATTTTCAAAAATATTAAACATCGATGCTTAGCTCCCAAGATGGAGAACTTAGCAATAGGTATATAAATCTATTAAGCCTAAAATTAACTTATACTTCAACTTTAGTACCATTAAAAAAAGGTAATTTATTGTTGAACTAATCTTTATTAATAGTCAAATTATACAGATATTTCACGATCAAATATGGAATTTTAATCTCATCGAATATATTGTAATATTCTATAGATCTTAATTTATTTCAATATCCAAAGCTTTGTAGTATCCAATATAGAATTACTGCTGGATCATTGAATACACAAATATTAAACTTAGTGCCTACTAAAACATAATTAAAAACTTTCAAGTAAAGCCAAATAATAGATAGATCCCAAGTTATAGCATTAATAGAGCTTAGGTAACAACTTTAAAGGTCTTTCATTAAAATTCAACATTCAATGAACTTTAATCGATTGTTCGATTAACTGTTTGGGTGATCAACACCCAGTCGAAAGTTTCAATTAGAAATGCTAAGGGGGTAGAGAAATTCGGAGGGTTTCTCTGACGTGTCGCAAACTGGTTTATTCGATCAATATTCAATTCGATTAGAGTCATCAAGGTGGCACAGAAGCTTTGTGGACTTTAGATCTGATCAGTTGGCCCAATTCACAGTGGCTACTGGTGCAGATTTGACCTGATTTTGGCCAACAGTTGAGTTGAGTTGAGTTAAGCTGTAACTCAGTGCGTGACTCTTTTGCCAATTGCACAGAGGGGACGACCTTGCGACTTGTTGGCCAAAAGCGAAGACTGGGAGAGACCCGACTTGGCAGAGACTCAAACTTAGTTGAGCTCTCCCAGACTGGAAAACACAGTTGAAACGTTAAATTGTTAACGGTTGTCACCGGAAATTGACTTAATTGACGCTTGATTCACAACAGCAACAACTTGGCCAAAAGTCTCCAAGCTAGATTCAAGATTCCATAACTGGCAATTCGAGACTGAGACTGAATCTCATACAATTCTATAAGTTTGACTGACTTTTACTCGTACTGTCAAATTTGTTAGTCCATAAATTGAAATAATTGAAACTGAAGTCAAGTTACGAAACAATTAACTATGATTAAATTATTAGTTGCACCTTAATTTTGGGAATCTCAAAATGATCTAAAAGTCGAAGAATTGAGTTTCAAGTTCGCAAATAACAGAGACTTTATAGAAAAAATATATATAAAGTATTAAAGTTGATGAGTTTAATTTGAAATTCAAAAAGGGACAAATTTATTAACAAGAAATAAAAATATATAGAACATATATCTTAGATTCCAAATTAAAAAAAAAAAACTGAATATTTGAAACCTAAGATTGATCAGTGAAATTGTCAAAAGAGTGACTTGTAATAAAATCGACCTATAGGTCATATTCTTATATGACATTTTTCATTGGGAGTCCCTTTTGTTCCTTTGTCCCTATAAGTTACACTTTTAGAGATCTAGTTGATTTTGAACTTAACATTCGAAGCAAACTATAAAAGAAAGCTATGGCGATATTTTATAAAATTGTCCACGTTTTTGGATAAAAACTCAATAGTCGCACAAAATTATTTCCCTTTCCCAAAATGAATTTGGTTCTCAGCAGATTTTCAAAAACTTGAAAGCAAATGTAATATAGGTAATTGTCAAAAAAAAAACTAAAATAATATTGATCTATATATCAAATTCCACTCCCACAAAGTATTCCAACAATCTCTTCTCGGCCATTCCCAAAAACGATTTCTAGTGCGAAATGTCGCACAAAAAAACACGCGTTGAACGAAGGGGAATCGAAAAAGGTGTTTTTGGTGTTTTTGGTGTTTTTTAGTGTTTTTCAGTGTTTGGTGCGTAATTAAGTTTTGTTGGTTAACAGCCAGTGGTTAATAGCCAAGTCCATTTGTTGGCAATTGTGGCAAGGTCATTTCGGGTTTGGACTGCATTTCTGCAATAGCGTCAAGTCGGCGCTTGTGTGTGCGTGTCTGAACGTGTCTCGGCGTGTCTCGGCGTGTCTGTGCGTGCTCAAGCGCGTACAGCCAGTGCGTAATTGCTTTGTCTGTATGCCTACAAATGCCACTCCCTTTCCGCCTCCGCCTTCTCCACTGTCCACCCGCTTTGATCAATTGCTTCCATTTTAGATTTCTAATTAAGCGAGTCGAATGGCCAAGTAACTGAGGGAGTGATCAGCTAAAGAGGGATGGGGGGGGCGGGGAGGCTATTGACTATGAATTTTGGTCTCGTTTTCGTTTTGGCCAGTCTCGAGTGAGCCTGCCCAGCAACTGGCCAACGGCCAAGTGAATCGAAATTACATCAGCCGACAGAAGAAAAAAAAACTGCGTTTTGAAGTAGCTGAGAATTGGCCGAGATCTGGTTTTCAATTTGTTTTAGATTTTTTTTTTGATTTTTTTGATTTTTTGGTAACAGAGTAAAACGGGTCTAGAGTTTGGCGCTCTTGAGTTGCGGCACAACTAACTAAAGTCCATTGAGAAAAACCAATGGTGACGAAATGTGCGAGGCAAGACATGAAATTGCACTACGAGGAGCATGTGCATCGCTCAGAGATCTCCGAAGCTGCGATCACAGACAGATCTCAAAACAGCAATTGTCACTTGGGAGGAGGGAGAGAGGGAGAGAGGGAGAGAGGGAGGAGTGAGAGATGGAGGGTAACTGCCACAAATGGTGGAGCTAGTTGAATATAAAACTGAAGAACTCGCGGAAAATGCATCTCACAGTCGAGTTGAGTTCTTGCAGTGCAGACCACGACAACGAGTCTCCAGTGTCCAGTGTCCAGTGTCCAGTCTCCAGCTCTCCTTTAACTCCAAACAGCTACAAATATATCCTGCGCCATGTTCATTCAGGTAAGTTCAGGTTGTTAATCCTCTGAAGCTGCCTTTGAATTCAATCCCCATCAACCCCCTTCAATCTCCCTCAATCTTCTGCTCAGTCTATTTGCGTGCTTGGCCTGGCGCTGTCCGTCACATTGGCCATTCCCATTGATCCGTATGGCCCATCTCTGCTGGCTGCTCCGGCCATCTCCTATGCGGCGCCCAAGCTGCTGGTGCAGCACGCCGCGCCCGCTTTGGCAGTGGCCAAGATAGCCGAGCCGGAGCCGTACGATCCGAATCCGCAGTATAGCTTCTCTTACGGTGTCACCGATCACAAGACCGGCGACTCCAAGCAGCAGGAGGAGACGCTCGTCAATGGCGTCGTCCAAGGCAGCTACTCGCTGGCCGAGCCCGATGGCACCATCCGCAAGGTGACCTATACGGCCGACAAGGTGCACGGCTTCAATGCGGTGGTGGAGAAGAAGGGAGTCGCCCATGTGGCCGTGGCCAAGCCGGCGATCGCCGTTGCCGCCGTGCCGACGATCACCAAGATTGGATATGCCGCTCCAGCCTATGCCGCTCCAGCTTATGCCGCTCCTGCTTATGCCTCGTCCGGTTATGGTGATCACTATTAGGCTGCTCGTCCGGTTATAAGTTCTTTGCCGTTCCACCCACTGCTGGTCAGGATCCTGATCCTCCAGGAGCATCATTGTTGAATAGTTATAATCTCATCTGAAAAACACACATCCGAAACCATTTGAAAAGTGCGTGCCGCTCTGTCAACTGAAAGCCAGCTCCGAATCATGTCAACTCCACCTTTCAAAACTTGACCAAACATCCCGGACAACATCAGGATCAGCATCCAACGTAGCTCTTAGGGATACCGTTTTCTAGGGGATTTTTTTGGGAACGGCTATCGGCCATTTATCTAGTGATTATCTATCTGCATCTACTGAATAAAAGTTTCGGTACAAAAAAAACACTTTGTTTATTTTTATTGACTTTGGAAAAATTGGCAACACTTTTATAATTGTTGTGGAAAAGTTGGAATTAATATAACCGTAACTTTCTAGTTAATTTTGAACTCCCTCATTTAACCAAAGATCTGATAACAACCTGAAAGGCAGTTTTGAAAAGCTCCTCAGTAACTTTGACTATAAGCTCAAGCAATTATCCTCAGGAAGGTCCTACTAAATCATTCTCGAAAGTATATAAAGTAGACAACAGAATTACAAGTTAAATGAGTTAAAGATACCAACAAGTGTGGTTTAAACTTTATAGTGTAAATGACGCTGAAATAGCAGAAAGAGCAATTGCTGCTCTCAGAGCCACTGCGTGCCCACCGCTGCTATAAAGATATAAAACCATCTAATGGAACTTAGAATCTACTTCATTCTATCAAGTTGAAGTAGTCATGATTTCAGTTGACATAGTTTAAAGATCTGTGACTATTTGAAGGCTTTGTTCGACTTCTATTTAATGTTAGCTCTTTCTTTCGACCAAGGTTAAATGTTTAGTCATATCAACAAATATATATTGAGGTAGGTTCGACCTCAACCTCAGGCGACTTCAAAATGGGAAGCAATTAATGCAAATCACGTGGCGCACTTCAAGTTATGATTGTCATAAGAGTGAAAAGGGAAAAGACTATGGCTACATTGTGTAAATTGTTGGCACGTCCATTGAGGAAATTTCTTTGATAACTTCCAGACTGGGAGGTGCAGCTTACGTCAGAGATTGGCTCACTTTTGGCCAACTATGGCCAATGGTTGCCACAATGCACATGACTTGGTGGACAGGTGGCAAAGTGTTTATAACCTGGCACAAATCTGAACCAAGAGACAGTCAAGAAAGTGTCGCTTAAGCAGTAACAATTCCAGCTTCTAAACCAAACACAACATGGCCCTAATCAAGGTGAGTCTAAAGAGGAGAAGGCACAAGGATTAAACCTAGATTAAATGCGACTCCCTTTCCCATTTGATAGTGTCTCATCGTCAGCTGTGCTCTGATCGCCATCGTGGAATGTGCGCTGCTCCCAGGAGTCGCTGTTCCAGTGAACACGGACTTTGATCCCCATCCGCAATATGCGTACGCCTACAATGTCCAGGATGCCATCACCGGAGACAGCAAGAGTCAGCAGGAGGTGCGGGATGGAGACATCGTCAAGGGCTCCTATTCGGTGGTCGATGCCGACGGTTCACTGCGCACCGTTTTCTACACCGCCGATCCCATCAACGGCTTCAATGCGGTGGTTCAACGTGGCCCAGTTCCAGTTCCAGTTCCAGTTCCAGCTCCAGTTCCCGCTCCTCTGGTCGCTGCCCGTCCAGCTCCGTTTCTGGGCTAGACAACTAGACAGCTGATCCTAGCCTGTAGATAAGTTATTGTCTGTTTCTGTAGATCTAACCAAACTCATAAATCAGTTAATAAATCCAGTTAGCCAAAGAATACAAAACACACACGCCTAATTGTTGGACACCTGGTCAGAGATTATGGATTATTGATTATTTATCGAGCAAGTTGTGGATAATATCACGCTGACAAATGCTTTGACTCTGTCTTGTCGAGTTGAGAGAGAGAGCGAAAGTTTTTGAGAAGCAAACTCAGGAGGTAATTCATTGATATTACTTCATAAAATAGTTGAAATAATGCTAATTTTTTTGAATATGAAAAAAAACTAGCTGAATAATGAGTAGAGAATATTTCTTCATCATAGAGTAATTAGTAGATCTTTGATAATATTCAAGATCCTAATGAAAAAAACGACTTTTCAAGAAAATTAACTTCAAAAGAAAATTTCATAAAACATAAATTAAACGTGGTCTCACAAAAAAGTTATTTCTTTAATTTTTTTGACTAACAATTTTTAATTTGAGACAAAACTAACTTAAATTTTGATCTTTTTTTTCAGTCTGCTTTAGGCCCGTTCTTAGAATGTTTAAATAAGGTTTTTGATAACTATTTAAAGGAGAATTTGTCTTAAATTAAATTTATGTGCACATTGTAAAAACGTCCCTTACTCGATATTAACTTATTCATCATATAGATATTTTTTTCTATTTCCAACACTTTTTAATAAAAAGAAGCTAAAATGATATTCTTCTGATTAGAGACTTGAGTATATTTTTCTTTTTCGTCATAATACAAGTTCTGCTCTTATTTTCTCTCTGACTTCTCATCAAACTGCCTTGATTATGATCAATATTTATTATAAATATTTAAGCAAACTGCTCTAGATCTTTTGCCACTTATCGTTAGTTAAGTAAACATGCAAATTTCCTGCAACAAGCTGATTGCTCCATTTAAATTCAACTCCCCATAGTTTCCCTCTCTCTCTCTCCGTCTCTTTCTCTCTAACAATTCCTGTTGGCACTCTCTCTTTCCCACTCATGGAATGTGTTGCAGGCTGCAACATTCACTCGCCACTCGCGGCACGCACTCGAATTATTCAATAGCTTAATTGAAAGTACTCCACGCGATACAATTTTCGATTACGCAAACAGCGCATGTCTTTGCGTCAGCGTCGACGCCAGCTGCGACGCCAGCAGCGACGCCAGCAGCGAAGCGAGCAGCGACGCGAGCAGCGACGCCTAACAAGGCGTACAGTGCGTTCAAAATTAGTGATAATGGGCAAAAATTCTCCCAATGGCAGTACAAATAAAAGATGCAAAAAAAAAAAAATATGGAAAAAATATAGAAAAAATAGAAAAAATAGATATGAAAATAATAAAACAACGTTGCAGTGGCAGTTGCCATCGGAGGAGTCGGCCAGTCTACGGTGGGGACTACTGACAGTGCGACTGGGACTAGGAGCGAGAGGAGGCAAGGGGCAGGGGACAGGGGCAGAAGAAGACGAGGGAGGGGGTTGATTTTGGGCGCGGCAACTGCTTTTGTGCCAGTTTCGAAGGCTGTGCTAAAGCAAAACAACAACAACGCACACACCTTTCAACAAAACTGCAACTGAAACTGATGCTGGGGCAACATTGGGTGCGTGAACCGTCTATCGCTATCTCACTCGCTCTCGCATACACACACACTCTTGCTCTCTCTCTCTTGCGAAAAAATCGCTTTCGAATTGAACTTTTTTGTCACGATCGAATCAAATCCGCCGCCGCCCCTGCTCCAAATCCACATTCACATCCACATCCACATCTAAATCCATGGTCCATGTTGCCAGTCCACGTCCACGTCCACGTCCATGTCGTTGTCTGTCCACTCCGCCTGGGAGGCCTCTAGACTCAAAACATGCGTGCCATTCTCGTAGGCCTCTAAGCTGCTTTTATGTCTGGTCTGGGCCCCAGACAAGTGTACCCTCCTCTCCTCCCCTTCCCTTCCCTCCAGCGTTACCCTCTCTCGCTCTCTTCCCACTCTGGGCGTAGCAATTGCCAGGGGCAATGCAACGCAACGAAAAATGAATTATTCAACCCGGTACTTAAATGGAACAAGGGGTCTATTAAGTTTGCGAGAGCCATGAATAAATCAAGATCTCAGACATTCCAAGGGCTAGACACACTAAATTTGGCATGCAGGTTTGTAAGTAGATCAATTTTATTCTTCGAAAATCTGTGAAAGATGTATCAGACTCTATAATATATATATATACGTATATACATATGAATCACTTTAAATCTAGATGTCAGACATTGCAAAAGCTAGACATACTAAATTTTTAGTGCGGGTTTGTAGCAGATCAATTTTATTCTTCGAAAAGCTAGGAAATATGTATCAGACATATACCTGATCAGTTGATGAGACAACAGTTGAATAAATGAAAATAGATCTCAGGCATTGCAAGAGCTAGACACATTAAACTTGGTACGCAGAGAAAACGAGATGTTTGTTCGTAAGTATCTGTGTTTTTTTGTTTTACAGATACAAGTACAGGGTCTCATACAGTCAGGTTCTCGCGACTCTAGACTCTTCTACAACTTTTCATTTGTTGCTGTGCTTGTTGTTGTTGTTCTTGTTGTTGCTGCTGCTGCAGTTGCAATCTTTGCACTCCACACGCATGTGCACTTTTTAGTTGTTTGTTTGTTATTTTTTTCTGTTATTTTTTTTTTTTGCATAAATATTTTTACAGGCAGATTTTTGGTCTCGTCGAATTTTTCGGGGGCTTGGTGGTTTTTTGTTGGCTATAAAAAGCAATTGTCGCTGAGCTTCAGAACCACAGAGTGAGTTCATTTGTCAGCCAAGCAGCAGCAGCAGCTCCAAATCTCTAAGACAACACAATCTCAAATCTCCAAATCTCCGATCAGAATCAATTCAATAACATGGCCCAAATGTTGCTAATCGTACTGAGCGCTTTGTTGGCCCTCAGCGGTGCTGTGGTGGTGCAAGGACCTGGTCTGGCGTATCCCGCTCTGCCCGCATATCCTTCGCTCGCCGCGCCCGTTTATCCCAAGTTGGCAGCGCCCGTTTATCCCGCCTTGGCCAAGGTGGCCGTGGCCAAAGTGGCCGGCCCGGAGCCCTATGATCCCAATCCGCAGTACAGCTTCAGCTATGATGTGCACGTAAGTCAAAACACACAAAAAAAAAAATAAATTAATAAATCAAAAATTCAAAAGTTTGGTATGTAATTCTTGAAAAAGGACTACGAAAAAAAGAAAAATATATGATTTAAGTTTGAAAACTTCTCAAGTTCTTCTTAAATTCAAGTATTATCAAAATACTTAAACTAGAACTGAAAGAAAAATCTCAACTTAATCAAATATTTCATTTTAAGAAAATCCGAGATTTTCAAGATTTTCACACACTTTAAATATCAATTTTATCCTGAAATCCCGAAATTCACCAGATTTTCACACAATTAAAATACTGATTTTATGCTAGAATCGCTGATTTGTAATCTATGTCTCTCTCCGCCAACAGGATCATTCCACTGGCGATGTCAAGAGCCAGCAGGAGTCGCGCAGCGGCGATGTTGTCCAGGGCGCCTACTCCCTGATCGAAGCCGACGGCACGCGTCGCATTGTGGAGTACACAGCCGATCCCGTCCATGGCTTCAATGCGGTTGTTCGTCGCGAGGGAGCCGTCGTCAAGGCCGTCGCTCCGGTGGCCAAGGTCCTGGCTCCAGCTCCGCTCCTGCACGCTCCTTTGGTGGCCAAGTTGCCCGCCTATGCGCCGGCCTTGGCTCCCGCCTATCCCGCCTACCACGCCCCCGCCGCCTACGCTCCTGCTTTGGCCCCGGCCTATCATGGACCCGCCTACTCTCCGCTGGCCTATCACTAAGTCAAAGAGATCCTGTGAAGAAACTGAATCCGCATCACAATCACAGCCACAACGTTGCCGACCTCTTGCCAAGCGCCGAATCACGTAACTTCTCCTCCAATTGGCCGAAGAAGCGAATTAGGGATTTGCTTTTTGGGCCTATCGATAGTCGATAGTTGTAGTATTAGTTGAAATGAAAGAGCGATTTATCGATAACACTCTCTAAATGTACATACATACATAACGGGGGGAATCCCCAAACTACACTCACATTCGACGCCTTTCATGTATATTTCTTGTCTTCTTAATCTTAAGGCTGTTTCGACCGCGATAAAGGAAAATAAACTATTACAAATGATATCATAATTAATTAAATAGAAAGTCATTGTCAATGTAAACGGCTATTAACTAAGGCGAACTAGAACTGCAACTGGAACTGGAACTAGAACTTGTTTTCCAGCCCGTGAATGGCTCGACCTTAGAACATTAGTTGAACCACCTCACGCACCACTCAGTGGATTTGCTTTGACCGTCAATGGAAATTCGAAAAATAAATTAAATAAAAATCTATTCAATCAAGTCTATTAATTAATTGCTAGTTTGTCTATTGACCAAGTCAAAGTCTTGAAGTATGATTTCAACTAATTCGAAACTTAACTCCAGGGAACTTCACTAATTTAGTGGCAGTTATGCATTCAAATTGCACCCCAAATCTAATAAGTTACATTTTGCTACATTTGTCGGTTGCATAAAATTGTGTGTTGATGATTTAATAAAATTAAATCGTAATTTTAATCGCACCTCCAACTGATGAATCGCCACTATGAAGCGAAAGCTTTCAACAATTCGCAGCAGTTACAATGGCATTAAAACCATTAAAAAGTACATAAAAAATGAAGACAAAAAAAAAACAAAAATGCAAGTTAGACAAATTTGAATATGTCAATGTTTTGATATCCTGTAAGACTACAGTTTACATAGGGTATTTCTGGCTAAAAAGTTAAAGGAAAACTTTTGGTTGAAGAAAGTCATAGGGAAACAGAATTTGTAAACGTATTTCTAAAAAGATCGCGTTTCTATCAGATTTATATATCTTTTAAAGATCACACGCGATAATAGAGCATAAAATTAGAACATAAATATTGTTTCATATTTTAATTCTACGACTATAACATCTAAAGATCACATGCTATCGTCTTTATGTCGTTTAATGATCTCATGCGATCGCTTTCCTGATAGCTTTCAAAGTAGAGAGTGATCATAATTTCTTTATATAAGAGCAGACAATAGATTCTATTAGAGAACTCATGGGGGGGCCTAAATCAATGCCCTTAGGGTATTAACGGCTGGACAGATCAGTTGATGATCTATTACCTTCCCTCTCTCTCTCTCTCTCTCTCTCTCATTTCATATCTTTCTTTTCGGCTAGAAAGTGAAATTGTTAATTGTTGAAATTGATATTTCAAGTTATAAGTAAATGAAAAATGTTAAATTCAATTTGTGCCCATTGTTTGCAACAGCTGAGAGACGACTCGCTGTGACAGAGACAGAGACAGAGAGAGAGAGAGAGAGGTAGAGAGAGAGGGCGACATTAGTGAGTGCATTTGTTAGCATTTTACAGTGAAATGAGCACAGAAAAATAGCGTGGCAGTTACCTGTCTGTCTGTCTGTCCACACACTTGTAAACGTATCTTATAATATATATATATATATGTATATTTCAGTTAGATATGTGACTGCGCTTGAAGGTGATTAACTGTCTAGAGAGTCGAGTCGAGTCGAGTCGAGTCGACTCATAAGTATACATATAATCATTTACGTTGGCCGCACGCCCGATTGCAATTGTCGCCTTAATTAAAATGCCGCATTTTGTCAGATTTCATAATGCGGCTTATGAAGAGGGTCTTTCGTCCGTCTCTCTTTCTCCACTTACCCGGTATGCCAGGGCCCCCTAGGGCCGTATAAGAAACGCTTGGCGGTCTTCCACTTCTTCCTTATGTGATTATCATTCGTCTTGTGTTGCATGGCCGCTGTTTGCAGCCGCTGCATCTCCTCCACCTGACGCACCTTCCACGGCATGTAGATCTTCTGCTGGAACACCCGACGATTGGTGGCCTGGAATGCGGCACGTTGCTTCGACGCCGCCTTGCACGACTCGTAGCACTCCGCCCAGAAGCGATTGATGGGCTCCCACAGATGCAGCTCAATGTCACGCTGGTAGCGATCGTAAAGTGGCTTCACCTGCAAATATCAAACATCACAAAATGTTATACAAGCACGACAAATCGCACATCATCATTTTGTTTGATATGACAGCTAAACACGCACTTATTACAGGGTATACCCTGTATTTGTAGCATTCATAGAAGTGGGCATTAAAAGCTTGGACATATATACCTCTTATTTTACCATAATATATATTGTAGTGTATACCCTGTACTTGTAGCATTCATAGAAGTGGGCATTAATAACTTGGAAATATACTTCTTATTTTTACTATAATATATTTAAGCGTATACCCTGTACTCGTAGTATTTATAGATGAAGGCATTATTAACTTTGCAAATATTTTGTTAATTTAATTTTCAAATTTAAATATTTGTCTGTTGATTAAATATTTAGTTTCTTTTGATGTATAATTTCTTTTTTAGTTGCTAGTTTTTATACTCTTAATTTTGTATTAATAATCTTCCAAACTGAATTTTACCACCAAAAAAACTAACTTTTATCAAAGTAAGGAAGAATAGGGAAAGCTGTGGATATATCTTTCCTTAAATCTGTTGTAAAGTCAAAAAGATTTAAGATTTTTAAGGGAATTTCTTTCGATATTTAGCCCACAAAAATAATCTAAAACCTCTAAAAAATAAACTTATTAAATTGATTACAGAAAACACAAGGGAATGGAAATACAGGGCATTTGTTAGTCCGTCAACTGCATAGACATTATGTTAAATTGTTTTCACTTTCGTTTGCTCGCTCTACAGATGCAAATCAATATCGAGACGCTGAGACGAATTCAGATTCGAAGCTGAAATCGTCACGTCCGTTCAGGTTCAAGTTCAATGTGACTGGAGATGGAAATAAAGATAAAGTTCGAGATGGAGATGGAGCTCGAGATGCTGTTGGAGATGGAACTGGAGCTGGAGCTGAGGAAGCGTCTCTCGTTCATCCATTTCGAATGCAGTTGGCGCCGCAGCGAAACACGTTTTTCTTGATCGCGCGATTTACGAATCTAACATTTTCCTTTTAATTTGTATTATTTAGTTTTTGTTTTTGTTTTAGGCCAAAATCTCAGAGAGAGAGAGAGAGAGAGAGACATCCGCATTTGGGCATTACATTCTTTACATAATAGCTTTCCAGACACCCGGAGGGCATGTGACGGTTTCAGGCGGTGGTGCATCGGTGGGTGTTTTAATGGCAGCGCTTTGTCATTCGACTGGTTCCAGCTGGTGGTGCTACCATTGGCAACATCGCAACATCGAAACGTCTTCGCCTCTTCGTGCAGGCAACAAAAACCAGACCACTTTCTTGCACTGCGCTCAGTTGCCGAAAGAAAGTCCAACGAGACGTGACGTGACCGGGTAGAGCCTCCAATATCGTTAACAGTCTATAGTCTACAGTCTTCAGTCTTCAGTCTTCAGTCTACAGTCTTCAGTCTAAAGCCTAAACAATCTACTAAACGACTTAGACTCAATGAAAGTTGTTTTGTTGTGATGCCTTGAAATACTGCACAGATCAATTCGCAATTTCTTGAACGTTCCACAATGCGCAATCTTTTGTGGCTTTGCCTCGTAAGTGATACTAAAAAGTGCTTAAAACCAAGTGACTATCTATTTGAAAACTATTTTGTGTTAAAAATAATTCCAAATTTTGTGAGCTAACTCATTTTGTGATCAAAATAATTGAAAATTTGTAAGCTTTTGATAAAAAAAATTCTAAATTGTGGAAGCCTTAACAAAATAATAACGAATTTGGCACATTTTTGAACCGAAAATCTTAAATATTCAAAAAGAATTCTTTGTGACGGATAGCATAATTCCATTTAATAACCAGTTAAATAGTAACTTTATAAAAATAATTCCTAAAACCAAACTGATTTGAAGAGAATAAACTTATTAAAATGGGTCTTTTAAAAAATGAATTTAGGATTTGTAAAAGCTCGTTTTCAGAAAAGTTTTAGTGGTCTATTATAGATACTATTTTGATTAAGGCACTCGTAGTAGGAATTACCCTAACTAGGAATTACCCTAATATAAATATAATTAGCACTTAGGAATAAGTAAACTGCATGGAACTGAAAACGATTGAATAAGTCCAAATTAAAGTGAATTTATTAAATATATTTCCCCATCTTTCTGCATCAGTCGCCAAATCGTGAGGTGCAATGTCTGAGAAAATCCCTCATCCATGTAGGCATAATGATGATGCCATTTCATTATCATTATCATCAACATCATCATCATCTTCGACATGATCTATGGATGCTTTTGTCTAGGTAGCAAAATTGTAAACAAAGCAAAACGAATTGCGATGTTAACTGAACCTGAATTGGTGACGACGATCAGGTTCAATGCTTCCCCCTCGATTTGCCCCTCTCTCTCTTTATCCCCCTCTTTATTCCTCTCTTTATCACTAGTTGCAAGTATCTCGATTGCTGCTGGTTTCTTGCGTGTGGCAACATTGCAAGTTGTGTTGCATGGCAGCCAATTAAACTGTTTGCGGTGGTGCAAAGTGGTTGCGGTGGTGCAAGCTGGTCTAGTGTGTGGTTGATAACTGCGTTACGTATGCGCGGAAGACTCTGTGCAATAGTACGAACCCAGTCAAAGGTCGTGGAAACAGCCAAAAAAAAGAAAGAAAAAAACACATATGTTTACCAAATTTGTTGAGGGAGAAAGTTGTGAACTTTGTTTAACTATCCACCAACCGCCAGGCACTACCAACCACTGACCTTTCTTTCTTTCAGCTGCTGCCGTTGACGTTGGCCCACAGCGACCAGAGCTCAAAGGTCAATGTCACAGACATTGATGGAGACAGAGACAGAGACAGAGACAGAGACGCCGCTGCGCCTGCCCAGCATCAACTGGAGCTTCCACTTCCTCTGTCAGCTGGCAGCAATCACAGTGATCTGCCCAATGCCGAGAAACTGATACGTTATCGACGTCATCCGCCACACGGATCCAAACGGAGCAAGCAACGACGTCGCCGTGTCAAGAATCCCGCGCCCAAGATCAAATATGGACCGCCAAGTTATCCATCAGCTCCGCCCATAAGCTACTATAAGCCCGCCTCCGCCTCCTCCTCCGCCTCCTCCTCCTCCTATTCTTCACACCTCGACGAGCCGAGCTTCTCCCTGGACGATTTCCAGCATCTCAAGTTTGATGGTGGTGATTTTCACATTCCCGCCTCCAGCTACGAGGCGCAGTCCATGGATCTGAATCTGTACAGTCAGGAGGATAATGATCTCTATGGCGCCCACAAGTTTCCCAGCCTGGAGTACAGCTTTCCGGGTCATGAGTCGCCGCCGGAGAGCTCCTATGAGCATACGCCGCATCAGAAGTACGGAGTTCCGCCTTTGCATCAGAGCTTCGAGCCGAGCAGCTATGACACTCCCGAGCCCTATGAGTCCCATCATTTTGCACCGCCAGCAGCGTCGGCACCACCTTCCACTCACTACGGTGTGCCGTCTGCTCCGGCCCATGTGCCCAGCTATACGCATCCGGGGCCACCGCCAGCTCCGGATTCGTACTCCATCTACGAGCAGAAGATTCCCAATGCCGGCTATCATCAGAGCTTTGCCGAACCGCCGCGTGCTCCTCCGCCTGGGCACAGCTCCAACTATGCGATTGCCTACTCCCCGCCTGCCTACGAGATCAGCACATCCTACCAGAACAATGAACCGGAATTCGAGCACAATTATCCCGGGTCTTCCCAGGACGGTCACTTTGCCGAGCCACCCCCACAGCATCCTCCACAATATCATCCGCCACCCCAGGCTGATTCACATCCTCCTTCGTATTCTCCGCCTGCTCCTCCTCAGCATTCACCTCCGTATTCACCTCCACATCCTCCCCAGCACGCTCCTCCTCAGCACTCTCCTCCTCAGCACGGTCCTCCACATGCTCCTCCACATCCGCCTCAACATCCACCCACGAGCTATGCCCAGCCGGAGGCTCAACCACCCAGCAGCTATACCAATGTGGAGTTGCATCCCAATCCTCCTGTCCAGCATTATCCCCATGAGAATTATGTGCTGCCCTCGGAGGAATTGCCACTGAATCCGAATCACAAGTCTCCTAGCTTTGATTTTCCCAAGTCCAGCTACGAGGTGCCCATCTATGATCCCATTCCCTTTGAGGCATCCAACAAGGAGGAGCAGGAATCGTATCCACCCATCCTGCCCGACAGCAGCTCCAATGATCTGCCCTCCTTGGATGCACATGCCTCCGGCAGCTCCCAGTCGCCGACGGCGCGAAGGAAACGGAAGCGACGCCCCTCAACGGCTCTGATCTCCAAGAAGCACACGCTGGATGTGCCCGAGCTGCAGGAGGCCTACGATGCGGACTCCCATGTGCATGTGCGAGGCACCGACTTGGATACGGCGGCACATGGTTCCCGCTACGTGGAACAGAAGCGTCATTATGTCACCTCAAGTCCAACAACGACGACAACGACATCGATATCGACGCCAGCTCCTTGGAGTCCCATGCGCGTGCGCACCACGTCGAGTGGTGGCTTCGTTCCCACCATCATAACCAGCACTCCGCCCAGTCAGACCACCAGCAGGAGCAGAGGTCGAGGCACCTCTCGCTTTCGCAGTCGCCCCACCACGGAGGCCGCATCCTCCACAGCGGTGACCATTGAAAAGTCGCGCTCCCAGAGCTACTACGATGGCACCTTAGCTCCGCCCAGCTATCAGCATTCACCCACTCCGACGGGGCGTTGGACAAGGCCCACACGACCAGGTCAAGGACGAGGTCAAGGTGTTAGAGGCGGAGGAGCATCACCTGGTGCTGGTGCCACACTGGCTTGGCAGCCCGGCACCGAGCGAAATCCGACATTGAAGCGAACCACCAAAGGCGTCTTCGACACGACGCTCTTCAAGAGTCCCCAGAGCGATCGCGAATTGGAGCACAAACTCCACGTGTTGCGCCAGAATTTGCCAAAAAATCACAAACTATATTAGACATACTACAGAACCAGAAAGACTATCTTCAAGATATGGGGACTACGAGCGATCCCTTAAAGATACGAAATTGGATGAGGAGGAATTTAAGTTTAAGCATTAAATATTAATAAATCCATTAATGGTATTTAAAGCGATCCGAGTATTTTTTCATGGAGTTTCAAATTCAAATCGTTTAAAATCAAATGTACTTTTAGATCATTTCGGAGGGGTGTAAGTTATGGTATTTTAAATGTTCAACCCATAAAGAACTACCATATTTTTTAGTATTAAGTGCACTCTATTATCAGCCGTTAGACTGTTATATATAGTTAAAAAAAAAAAACACTTACCATGCGCTCTATAAAGTTTCGCCACTTTTTGCTCGTGCTGTACATTTGGAAATCATTGAAGAAAACTGGCCCAGATGAAGTGGAGGGCAGATCAGGTAAAGTTGTGTCCAAGTTGAAAGCAGTTCTGCATTTCTCCAGCAAGGCCTTCATCACGGGCATAAGGAATGAATACTCCTCGGGATTGCCAACTGTAATATAACCGAGTTTAACTAAGTAGATAATCCTCTATTCTAGTTGAGGCTTTAGATACTCACCCTCGATGGCGTTGTCCAAGGCTCGATTGATGCTATACAGTAAATAGGAGAGCTCAGCGGGATCCTCAGTGGATCGACTTTGGAGTATGGCGTGTAGTTTAGCCGTGGCCATGGCCACAATGCCAGG
Organism: Drosophila rellima; assembly: GCA_035043635.1. Taxonomy (NCBI): domain Eukaryota; kingdom Metazoa; phylum Arthropoda; class Insecta; order Diptera; family Drosophilidae; genus Drosophila; species Drosophila rellima. The sequence goes on from JAWNMV010000529.1 coordinate 3,706,576, forward strand.
ATTGGGGTGATGGGAGCATTTGAGTAAGAGACCCAGACACAAACGTATCATGTCGGACCAATCGTCAGAGGAACCTTGTTGGAATATCATGAGTGCATCCAGCAGAGCCAGGACACCATCCAGCAGTTTGGTGGAGCACTTCTTCGACTCATCCTCGTTGGAGCCCAGCACCACCAGCTCGTAGACCATGCGCAGAATGTGAGAGGCGTTCTGCAAGGATTGCAAATAAAGTTAGTATAGATAATGAAGAGATTAACAATTAATCTACCTCCTGATTGATGAGCGTTTGGCTGCCATGCTCGGAGAGATCAAAGAGCGACGCCTGCACCGCCATCTCGAGGATGCGCAGACGCAGCGACAGATGCGAGGTGATCAACTCGTTGTTCAGCGCCAGCAGATTAATGCAGCCCAACACCTGACCACGTTCCTGCCAGCACTGCGGATGATCGTTGCCAATGCCGCGCCAGAAAACGTTGAACAACGTATTCGAGACCAGATAGACCAGCTGCTCCTCGGTGTCCACATCGCCATCAGCCACAAAGTCAAAGGCCGTGTTGCTCTGTGGGAATAAGTAGAGATTAGAATCGACTTGTAATAAATGAGTGTGTAAATAGCATGAAAGACTCTGTACTTAATTTATAAAACAAAAAGTAAATGACTAGACAGTTAGATAACCAGATATAACAGATATAAACAGATATAAACACTTGTACAACTTTTTAAGTACAGGGTCTAAAAAAAGGAACCAAACTACAAATGCGAAATTACTTTCCCAATCGACAACCCTAAAAGACCTAATAAACTATTCAAGTACACGATCTTAAATACTTCAGATAACAAGTTCTAATGTCAAACTACCTCCAGGGAGTCGCTCTTCTTGGTGGGGCCATGCGGCGATTGTGTGGAGCTGTCGGAGCTGAGGGATTCCTCGCGCTGCAATGAAGCAGACGGCACGCTGTCCGTGGTGTCCATGGAGCTGCCCAGGGTCAGGGACTCGAAGGTGTCCTGAATGTCGTGCGTTGTCTGGCGCAGCACAGAGAAGACGCTGTTCACATTCTCCACAACAGCACCAGAAACCGATTCCGCCAATTCTAAAAAAAAGAAAAGAAAAAGTATAAATAAGTTGAACTTGGATTGAATAGTGCAATAGATTCCTACCCTTAATCTCACTCTCTATGACAGTGGCAGCTTCGGAGACGCTTGCCTGAATCTCGTTCAGTATGAGTTCCCTGTCGCTTTGCTCCTCCTGCGATTGCGCCTGTTCCTGCTGCAGCTGGGCGAGATTGATCTCCTGATCCGAGAATGTTATGAGATCCGCCTGTGCCAGAAAACTGGAATTATCCTCGAGCAGGACATCCATACTGATGCCAAAACTGCGACGTCTCTCCTCATCCGGTGGCACGCTCGTTATGTGCTTCCGGATGAGCAGACGGGCAATGGACTCCTGCCAACCCGTCTGCCTGGCAATGGCCACCGTCGACTGCTGCTTCACAAAGGTGGTCTGCAGCAGACGCTTGGCAATCTCCAGCTTGACCTGCAGATCACAGCTGCTCACATGATAGACGAGAAACATGAGGCCACCATAATCCGGCTGTGCGCCGAGCATCTCATCCACCAGATGGAACAGAATCGTCGAGCTGAGCGACATGGGTGTGATGAAGGAAAAGAAACCGGGAAACATGCTCTGATCACTGCCCTGATCGTACAGTCGGAGCACCTGCTTGTACTTCTGATGCACTCGGGATGTGGCCAACAAGCCGCTGATGAACTGTGGAGGATTACTAGTTGATAAGTCTTGATTATACAGTTATGGGAGCCTGGAAGACTTACCCTTATGGCCGCCTCTTGGACCTCGCTGCTGTAGCTCTTGTCCACAAAGAAGTTGTAGATGAGATTGGCGCTTTGTGGCTCGTGGAGGAGTAAAACCATTTGATCCTTGCAGTTCTTGCCGCGCACATACAGCGTCATCATCTCCAGGAACTCGACCAGCACCAGCTCCTGTCGCACGGATGCCAAGAAGGCGACCATGGCATTCACCTCCTTGATATTGACATCCTTTTGCAAATAGAAACGCACAATGCCGAAGAGCGTGCTTCGAATGGTTCTCGCATCGTCGTTGCAAATGTTATCCGGTGTACTATAATATTGACGCACCACATCCAGGATAAAGAGGATGCCATAACGACGTCGAAAGTATTTGCGATCATTCTTGATCATTGCACTCAGATATTGAGCATGTCCCAGCGTGATCTGGAACTGCAGACGTGACCAGATGGCAAAGTCAAAGACAATGTGGGCATAAAGTGCCTCCATCAACTGTTGATTATCACCAGCGGGAGATTTGTGTGCCTGCAGAGATTCCATCAGCAGATGTGTGGCCATCAGGGCGTTGACATCGAACAGCGACGGAGGACAACGTTGGAGCATTGTTCCAATAATGGCCAAACATTCGCTATTCAACAGCTGCTGCTGATTGTTGTCATTCTCGTGGGTCAAATAGCGCAGCAGGCACAGCAAACTGGCCAATGGGTGCTGGATCATCTTCCACTCGGTGTACGAGTTGGATGAGAGCATTTCCCAGTCGGTAAACTCCTCAGCCGTCGGTGTCTTCAGCGGTGTCGCCGTGGATTCATCGCTACTGCTACTGCCAATTGAGACATCCGCGTCCTGTTCCTTGACCAGTCGATGCAGCATGGGCAATATGGCATTGATGCCGCCAATGCTATTGATCGTATCCTGTATTTTGACAGTCTTGCGATGCTGGGCATTGATTCTGCCCGGATATCGGCCACCTGGTATCAAATCCTGACAACTGCCATTCCACACGGCACCTGGGGCATAACAGAGAACAAAGCGGGAGTTCAATTCCAACAGATCATTGTCCTGCGAGAAGATGGAGCTAAAGTTTATGCCCGCATCAAAGATGGTCTTCAGGCTGGTCGTTGGCTCCGCCAGCAGCACGCCACCGAGATGTCCCTGCAGACAGGCTTGCTCTCCAAACACCGTGTCCTGCATGCCAATGGGAAAGTTCTTCACATTCGGATCAAAGGCTGTTGGAGTTCGCAGCGGCAGTGTGAAATAGTTGGACACCTGCAAGAGATGATGAGCATTAGTTAACAGCTCAAGACAGTTAAGACGATAAGATACTCTTTAAACAATATAACTATATTGTATCTAAGAGTTAACATTTAACTTATGGCCGAACTAAGAATCTCTAGATAGACAGACAGACATGGATCGACTACATATGCATTTATGGTTATAGTAACAACAGCTGCTGCTTACATTTGCGGAGAGTGTGCGCTCCAGGAGACTTGGCAGCATGCCCTTGAAGGCGGGACCGCTCTCCTGGGAGGATGAGCGCGGCAAGATGCCGCTCTTGGTGATCTCGCTCTGCTTTGGCTGTGGTGCCACGACGGCACCAATGGAACACACTGTGAAGGGTTCATTCACAGCCTGCACTTTCAGTGTGGCGCTCAGTTTCTGCACAAAGTCCACAAAGATGTTGATCTGACTGTAGGAGAAGGGTCGCTTTGGTGGCGTTACAGCCACCGTCAGGTAATGCCACTGCCCATCCAGCAGCGTCTTGGTGGCCGTTGCCGATGTGAGGTATTCGCGACGTGTCAACGCAGCCACCACAAGATTGCCATTGGCCTGCACAAAGACCTCGAAGCCACCGCCGCTGCCAGTTAGCAAAGTGAGCAGCATGCGACGTGTGTTGGACTCGGCATCCGGCGGATTAAAGCGCACGAGAATGTGAAAGATGAAGCCATAGGAGCCAGAGATCCAGTTCCGAATCTCTGGCACGGTAATGCCATCTGACGGCTGTTCAATGGCAAAATATTCCGAACAACAGTTGCTGCCACGCAGACTCTGCAGCGCAATCACAACGAGAGTCTGCAAGGGATTGGGATAATTAGCAAATGGATAAGAGCTTGGATTCTGCAGAAGACTCACCTGTTGCAGCTGCTTGTGCTGGGGGAACTGCGCTCCCTGTCGCAGCAGGGCAAAGAAGCAGTTCAGTTCGACGGGCACAATGCTCAGTTTGCTCAGCTCCTCAATCAACTTGATCAGATTCTGGGCACAGATCTCGCTAAGCGTCTCGCCACGCAACAGACAAGCACAGACAGCCTTGACAACGCGACTGGCACAGGCCACAGTTTTACTTGAATGGAGGGAAAAAGAGGAGATTTATATAATTTCGTACAATATAAATCATTGACTAAGCTACTCACGTGCCGTAGTTATCCGTGCAGCCCTTAAGTAACAACGTGCTCACATGCAGCTGCTCCTGCTCCAGCAGATCTGGCAGCCATTGCAGCAACTGCAACATCACCTCGGGCAGCACCAACAGTTGCTGCTGCGCATTGTAGCCCAAATTGAAACAGGAATCCAGCAATGCAACTGAAGGTGCATCCAACTCGTGCATGTGACCAAAGAGACGCTCAATTCTGTCGCCCAGTTTCAACTGCTCCGCGCTGACGGGTGAACTGTGCGTCAAGGCGGCCAGGGAGTTCATGGTGCTGCTCAGGGAACTCGTGTGGGAGATGTGCCAATGCTGCAAGAAAAAAGGCTCTTTAATAAACCAATTATGCTAAAAATCAAATATTGCTCAGTACTCTAATTGTATTATTTTTTATATGGAATAATTCTTATTTGAATATCATAAATATAGAAATTATAAATATTTTATGTGATATTTTCCCTTTCGATAAACTTAGCATATTCTTAGTCCAGCGGTGGGCACGCAGTGGCTCCGGGAGCAGCTGCTGCTCTCTCCGCTATTTTTCGCAAAACGACGCCTGACTGAGACTCACCTTGATGCCTTGCGGCAATCCAATGAGCAGCTCCAGTAAGTTGGTCTCGCCAATGGCCTCGCTGACTGCAGTTCCGGCCTGGCCAGAAGGCAGCAAGAGCTGGACTCCAGCGACGCTGGCGGAAAGTGCATTCACATCGATGGCCACATCGCTGTCGCTGTCGCTGTCACTGGTTATATCGAAATTGGCATCGCCGCTGTCAAAGTGCTTTGTGGTCAGCAGCTGCTGCAGGGCATCACAATAGAGTTGTATTAACGTAACTAGATCTATTTGGCGCTGTATAAAAAATAGACATTGTTTACTTAAAGTCCAGCTGTCAATACCAAAGCATACATACTTCTTCTGGACTAGATTTTTGTAGAACAATGACCATCAGGGCGTAGCAATTGAGTGCCACATGACGCAGGCTGCTCGCACTCTCCCATTGTTGCAATATGCGCATGATGATGGACACCGTGGCGGGGCAAATGGCTCTCATTCCATTGCGCTGCATCAATTGATAATCAAGATTAAGTTTAGTTTAAGTTTAAGAAAACCTTCACAAGGTATATGGCAGCAAGAGGGAGAGATGTGCATGGACAAAGGGGTACAATAAATGAGAATAAAGCGTTTACCACTCACCAAGTTATCACAGTTTAGAAGCTGCCCATCAACCGAGCGTGGGACATTTGAAGTAATTATAGCGTTAGTAATTCTATTTGATGAGTTCGAGTTTAAGGTTTTCTGCATATTACAGATGAAGCATGTAATGACAACAGGAGACATGTTAAACAAATGAAAACGAAATGAGATTAGATTAGATTAGATCAGATTAGAGAGTAAGCAAATGAACAGAGATACAGAAAGATATAAAGAGTACAGCAAACTAACTAGTGCATCAAGGGCATTTACAATAGTGCACATAAATTAATTAGGTTAACAAGAAAACATTAATAAATATCAATTAGCAGGCTCTTCATATTAAAGATAGATAGATCTTTGTCCAGTTCAGGCTACCTGAGAGCCGCAAATAACTGCGCCCAGCACATGCAACAGACTCTCGCCAATATCGGCGAAACGGAGCAGCTCCTCGTTCTGGAAGCAATCTGTAAGTCAAGCAAATAAATCAAATTGATTTCACAAAATATTGTTAGCCAGACTCACCGTAGATAAACGGCACGATTTCGACGTGCACCGCATGTGGTTTATACGGCAGGCGACTGTAATCAGCTGCCTGGCCGCGTAGGAAGCTCCGCCAGGTGAGATAGGGATCATACATGACCTCGAGGAATGCGGAGAAACTGCGAAACAGTTGAGTCATAGCTGGCGAGGCACGACGCTCATTCATTTGCTGGGAAAATACATAAAAGGCCTTTGTTGTTATCTATGTAATTGGTTAGTATCGTTGTATTCGTTACCTGATTAAATAGCTTGGATAGTATGGCGATTAGATTGGGCTTGTACTCGTACTTGATGATGGCCAGAATGTTGTCAAAGTGACGACAGATAATCACCAGGCAATCAATCAGTATGGCCACCTGTTCGATGCTCTGCTCCGTCAGTTCATCCCTTTCGCAGGCATCGCGTGCCACAATTATAAACTTGCCAATCGCCGGCAGCAGCTCATCCGGCAGTCGGCCGAGATGTGGTCCATTGTCGGGTCGCACCTCGTGCCAAAGGGGACAGTCCGAGGACTGAAAGTCCAGCTGCAGTTGACTGCGCCAAATGTCCACAAAGCGTGCCACAAATTCGCGAAAAAAGGTCTCGTCATTCTGCAAGGGGGAGGGAGGGAGAAGCATTATTGAGTCTGCCTTTTGATTATATAACACTTGAGATATGAAGAAACTGTTCCAAAAATCAGACAACGGCATTTCTGATTGTCGATGGTAACAACAAGTAACAACAAATTGTTTTCCGGTGATTAATGCGAAAAACACGTCACCTTCCCCTTTCCCTTTGCTGCCGCAAGCGTCCCGCTTCCACACGTTGCACGTTTTTAACTTGGTTTCCTTTTTGTTCCCCAACTTGGACTTTACCTTTGTCGTGTACTGCACCCACAGGTTGTATATATCCTTTTTGTTGTCCATTTTTTAGCGTCTCAGCTTTGCAACCGCATTTGTTCAATTTGCACTCGGGCCGCTGCAAATTATTTGTTTACAAGCAGCAACAGCAACAACAACAATAAAACTTGTCGATTTCATGCACTGCCGCAATCGATTTAGCTGCTTTTTATGCAGCTATAGCACTTGCAAGTTACCTATGTGAAATGTATATAAAGCGTGCGCAATAAATGTTAAACACTTTTACAAAAATAATAAAATAACAACATTTGTCAATAGCAAAAATTCTTTTCCATCCGCACGGCAGCCACACAGCTGATAAGCAGCTGTTTGGCGTTGCCACCTGATGTAGTTCTTCCATGAGCAATCGACTGCGCAATATCGGCGCTGTTATCGATATCCAGTGCAGTAAAGCTCTGCAGAAATTCAAATTAGACAAAATGGCCGTTGGAAATGAATACAAAATGTTGGTTTGTAGGCTGCTAAATGCGTATTTATTTCGAGATTTTTGTATCGCTTTTGTTTTCAATTCTAGTAGCATTTGTTTGTTGTTTGTTTTACATGATATTAGCTAGTAGTTGCGCTTGTTGTTTTCTTTATTCTTTTTTGTATTGTTTTATTTTGTCTGTGTTGAATGCAAGTATCTTTATGTTAAAACCAAACTATGTGTGTCCGTGTATGTGAGTGTATCTTTGCTGCTTATCATTGATAGATTATTCGTCATATGTGCAGTTACCGTTGCCAATGCGACTAGGCAACGAATTTGAGAGTATTCGCATCGGTTTTCATACCATTTTCTTGCATTTTCTTTTTCTTTTTAGAAATTTTACGAGTAGTTTTGTTTGCTTGCTTTTCGAATTTTCGTTTTTTCCTTTGGGAATTTTTTGGTTTTTTTTTTTTTTGTTAATATAAAAAAAGGAAACATTATATTTAAGTCTAAATTATTATGATTTTAATGCATTAATTATTTATAAGAATTAATTGAATAGCTTGAACCATTTTTAAGTACCTATAAATATCATTATCATTTAATAATCGTATTAAAATTAATATGTAGAAGAAAAATCTTATGCCTCTGTTTCTTTCCTTTAGTTAAAGCTGTGAGTTTTTATCCATTAGCATTAATTAGAAGGATAACAATTGTTATTATTATTATTATTATTATTATTAAGATTTCAATTATGTTTAATATACTTAGGCTTTGACTTGTTGTTGTTATTTTAATTAGTTTCTTTATCGCATAATTTAGTTTAGTTTACGTTAGTTTTTATTTAAATAAACAATGGTGATTTAATTTTCTTTGCTTGTTTCACACTTTCGAGGCAAATGTAGCACTTTATTCGGCATTACAATATCTAATATTCTTCAGGCGCTTTCCAATTTATTGATTTTGTAAATAAGTTGCGCGTGTTTTGTATTTTTTCACATTTTCTTTTTTTAATTTAGTTTTTATTAAACTTTTTGCTTTGCGTTTTTTGCTTTTTGGTATTTCGAGACGTTCGGGGACGTCAGCGATTGTTGCGAATAGAAAAATAATTCCAAGTAAATATTTTGTATATGTATTGTGTATAAGTATTATAATTTGCTTTAGGTATATAGTACTTAAGTTTTTCCCTCTCTTTCATCATCTTTTGCTTTTTTTTTTGTTGTTGCTGTTGTTATTGTATTTGTACCAATTAAAGTAACACACTCTCTTCCCCAAAAACAGTGTTCTCTTTTGTGAAGCGGATTTCCTGTGTCCCCTACATCATATCATATAATATATATTATATCATATCGGAAATACTTAATGCATCATGTACTGTTATATTGAATTAAATGTGTCTGTGTCTGTGTGTGTGTTAAGCTTATTCGAAAATAACTCCGATCTATCGTAATATTATGTGACTGCTGTTGACTTCAGATGTGATTCATGTTGAGTAGTGTAAGGTAAATATAATCTATCATAGTTTTAAATGTCTCTAACAGCTCTGAAGGTATTCAGGTTCGGTTCCGCACGATTGCATGCGTTGTTTATCGATTGTTTTTGGTGTAGAAATACTTGGGTTTCTTGTTGCTTGCTCCGTTATTATGATTCATCTGTACTCGGCTCATTTGGTAAACCATTTGCTCTAGACTTCTAAGATTCTAGTAGCGGTTCATTTTCCGAATCGGAATCTAACATTTTCCAGACCATGCGCCTGACGTTTCAGACTGCCGCCGTCGGCCCAGGTGGAGTTGAGATACTCGTCGTCATCGTCTTGCTCAAGTTTCTGGAAAAAAAATCAAGAAAGTGTAAATATATATTAGTGATTATGAATAAAGTTTTCGTATCAAGTAATTGGTGGATGAAAGATAACGTCAGATAAATATCTATTATAATATTAGACTAAAAAGTATATTGAGAATAAACTTAAAATATAAAAAATAAAACAAAATTTGAGATTAAAAATCCAATTTCCTCATATGTATATTGAGAAAGGGAGAACGATTTAAATGGGAAAGAAACTAGACCTTAGGATCGCTTGGCTTAAAACGATCCTTACCCTTGCACTGAGTTTGACGTGGACAGGACACCGTTCTCCAGCGAATCCCTGGACAATTCGTCGGCCATTTGCACTTTGAGCTGATGGCCAAAGGAATTTATCTCCGAATTGGGCGTCATCTGAGAGCCCGCCGGCGACTGAGCTATATAGTGTCCAGGTGTGGTGATAGAACCGCCCTGGGATATGCACCTGGTCATGCCAGGACCACCATTGGGCAGCACGCCCTCCAGGCAGCTGTCATTGGTCGTCGAGTCCATGTTGACGATCTGGCTGCCGGCGACGTTATCGGCCAGGACAGCGCCATCGCTATCGTCAACGGCATCGATGTCATCGATGTCCATGTCCTCGGCGTTCTTGTCCAGCGGCGCCGTCTCCTCGTCCTCATTGTAGATCTTAAAGTAGGCGTACGTCAAATAAATAACCGAGATGATGAACGAGGGAATGGGAATGGCCATCGAGTAGACCAAATTCAGTGTGTTCTGCCAATAGTCGAGATCGCTGATCACCAGACTGGGATCCACCTTGGAGTAGTAGCAGGGAAACTTGATTCCAATCTTGGTGTAACGCTTCAACCAAATGGTACAGTTCAGCATGGGCGGATAACCACATCCCTTGACATTGGGAAAGAGTCGTGCTCCCACATAGTAGAAGGTGGAATTGAGGCCCATCAGGCCCTCGTTCAGCTCGGAGATCTCGTCGAAAGGTCGCCGCTCGCCATTGAGGAGCGTGCTCGGTGCCGTATCCTCCGACTCCTCGATTAGATACCCATTGGAGCCATCGGCATCACCAAAGTTCAGCTGCTCAAATCGACCACCGGCCATGGAGCCGGCACTGCTTCCCATATCCATGTCCATGTCGATGGTGTTAGCATCGCCACCACCAAGATTATCATACTCATAATCCCGTAGAGCACGCTCATAGCGATCCGTGCGCTTTACGGGCGGAATAACGCGTTCCGCTTCCTTGAGATTAATGTGATACTCCGTAAAGTTGAACTCGTCCGTGAAATTGTACAGATTGAGTCGATAGTTGACACGAATTTGGGTGCACGTATAGATATCCTTGGTGCAACCCTCGCGACACGACGACCACGAACAGTTCTTGGCACCGAAAAAGATCGCCGTGTCGTAGGTCTCACACAGTGCCGGCACCTCCTCGAACTGCATAAAGATCGTGGTGAACGCCGGTTCGATCACGAACGGAACCAGAAAGAGGAACGCAAACAGGCTGAACGTTCCGAGGAGTATGAAGAACGCAGTCGTGTAGAAGAGCAATTTCTCCTTTCCGGTTCGCTTATCTTGCTCATCTCCCATGTTGGAGTTGTTGTGATGATTGCTCAATATATCCGATCTAGATCAAGATCACAGGGGTTATCCGCAAATTAATTCGGCGCAGGTCTGGCGGCAAAACGAGAGCGGCAGCAAAAGTATTCCAATAAACGGGGAGCGATATTCAGTGTTGGGAGGCAGAGAGTGTAGTTTCTTCGAAATTGTATATATAGATTTGCTTAAATACGTGTGTATATATATATATATATATATATATGTGTATGTTATGTATATATATATTTTATATATATTTTCTTATTGGTTTTTCGGTGCACGATTAACGTTAATTAAGTATTGAGAAATCGTTTGCTTCTTAAGCTTAGCTTATTATCAAGTTAAGCTATTAATCGATAACGATAACTAAGAGCTACGATTTACGATTACGTTTTACGATTACAACTACGGTGCAGTTATATCACAGGGAGATTCGAGTTCGTTTTTTGCTTTTGCTTGCTGTTCTTCTTCTTCTTGCTCTTGCTGTCTTTTTCTTCGAATTGTGGTTGTTGTTGTTGTTGTTGTTGCGGCCTCCATTCCCGTTATCTCTCACAGCAGCCACTGGAGCTGGGCAGCGGGCGTTCCATTCCCGCAGTTGTGCGTTGCCAGTCGCGTAATTAGTCTAAATATAACCCAGGGATGCAACACATCCTCATCCACAACCACGCATATTAGCCGCATTGGACATGGGAACCAAGCACAACCACAACTACAACATAAATCCTGTCCAACGATCCCCGCCTGGCTGTGTGCGTCAACCTTTGCTAATTGCTTTATGTGTCCCAACGGAGATGTTTCGTCAGCAGCATTCGAAGACTCTGCTCCTCTAGCTACATCAAGTGCTTCTGCTCCTCCTCTCTCGCTCTCGCTCTTGCTCTTGCTCTGCTTCTTCCTCCTTCTTTCAGTTCTTGCCTTTGCTTGATTATTTTATGACTGCGGCAAAAGGCTGCGCATATGTGTGAACGTGTCTGTGTGTGTGTGTGTGTGTGTGGGTGAGTGTGTGTGTGTGTGTGAGGCCTGCCAATGGCCAATTTTGAGTAACGGCCTCTTCTCACTCTTTGATATATTGCTGCTGCTTTGTAGTTGACGATGTTGTTGTTGCTACTTAGCTTGGTATTTAGTTCATTTGTTGATAGTTGCTTTTGTTACTTGTCTTTAAACAAAGAAGAAGAACATAACGACGTATGCTGGACGGACAATTTTGTGTGCATTTATTTTCTTATTTTTTGTTTTTCTTTTTCTTTTTCACTTATGCGCTGCTCTTGCTCTTTTGCTCTTGTATGCTTGTCCTTTGCGCTTCTCTTTTACACTATGCGGCCACGTGCAGCTGTAACACTGTGAGTCAGAGGAGGACGAAGGGAGAAGGCTTGTCAAAATACCGTTAGACGCTTTAAGTTCATGTTAATGATTGTCAAATGGTTTCTTTACACTTTTCTATCGTTTTCTTTGCCCACTTTATTTTTAACAAAATGCGACGTTATTTTGAGTTGAGTTTGTTGTTGCTTCTGTTTATATGTATTTATTTTTATGTAACCTCGACAACGCTTCAATTGTTTTTGACTTTGCTTGTTATTATTGGCGGGAGCAGGGTAGGGTGGCGTGGGGTGGGGGTGGTGCGGTCATTGGTTGAATTTTGTCGTGTTCTGGAGTATTACGAAACGGAAACATGCCGCCGAGCAGCAGCTGCAACCGACAACAACGACAAACAACAAACAGCAACCAACAACTGGCGACAATGAGCTCACATGGGCGTTCAAGTAATAAACTCCTTCAGCGAAGTTGCCTGGAGCCACAGAGTACGAAGTGTAGAGAGGGGAATGAATGCGAGAGAACGAGTCAAAAGCGGAGCCGCATGTAATTTTCAATTCATTTGGCACGCTTACATTCTCATTGGACTCACACACAAACACATACATACGTGCACATGCAAGCGACACACACTCACACACACACACACACATACATAGAGTGTAAGTAGGCAGCTCACTCCCAATCGGAATTATGCGGCATAGGAGTTACTGTTCTCTCTCCCTCCTACCAAGTAGGCAGTCGAGGGGAAGTAGCAGCTTGGCGACTCCTCGTGCTTTGCACGAAACGATTTTTCATTTGCTTTGTGATTCAATGGAGCCACCAACTGGCTTCCAATTGGAAACACTTATAGAGAGGGGGGCAAACACTTTAAATATGACTTTGTTTTTATAATATTCATATGACGTCGTTGGAAACACACATTAAGCCACGCTCCCATGTGTCTCGCTCTCTCTTTGAGTCCTGTGACGTAGAGTTGCGTGCTGTCTACGAATCTGTGTGCAAGTGTGTGAGTTTGTGCATGTGTTATGTGTGTGTGTGTGTGTGTTTACTCAAGGTTCACGTTACGATTACGCATTTTCAATCAAAAGACTCGCAAAGTTTTCTTGTTTGTGCTGCAGCAGCGGCAGCGGAAAAGGCAAACAAACAAAATTACATGTCTCATTTTTCAGCGTTAACCATTTCTATGACCTGATTGCGTACGGGTCAAAAGTTCAAAATAAAAAAAACTATATCCACATTTTGTCATTTTCGCAGGAGCCTCGACGACCGACAACAAAGAGGCGATGGCGACGGCGACGGGCGACAACGACAACGACAGTGACAGCGACAGCGACAGCGACGGCAGACGGCGATGAATGGCGAGCGAGCACAACCACAACGATGGCGACAAAACGACAACGACGGCTGAACTCTTCACCGAAAGGACTGCCACTGGCGACGCTGCAGCTAAACAAGCTCCATCAACGTGCGCGGCGAGAGCTTTCACAGCGCCACCCTACAATTGCGGCATGTGCGCACAACTAATACAACTGTCTGCTTAACTAGATGGTAGGGTTATACGCAATTCGCTCACAATTGATCGAAAGCTTTCGCTCACGTCGCCTGGCCCGCAAAAGCTTTCAGCTCTCTCAGCGGATGACGTAAAGACAGGGAACGCATGCGCCTGGCTCCCCCATCAGAGCAGCTGTGCTCACTACTTGCTCTCACTTACTCTCTCTTTGTTACCTCTCTCCTTCGCAGTCGCTGTCTCTGCCGCGAACAGCAACAGCAGCAGCAGCAGTGCGAGCAGAATTCGAGCTTGAGAAATGTCAGATTTGGTCGTAAACAGCAGGAAAATGTGAGCCGCGAGCCGTGCACGTCACATATTCTCATCTGTTTGGAATTTTCTCGGCTCGCTCGCAATATAAGAAAAAAAAAAAGAGGAAAGAAAGAAAAAAACGGAAAAATAGGAAAAAGAAAGATTGAAGAACATTTAAATCAAATCCTTCGCTGCCTTATGTACTCCAACTGCGAATCAACTGTAAAAGTTAACATCATTAAATCGCGTTAAACATATACAAAAATTACAAATTAGTTGAAAAAAGCGTTTTCAACTGCATTTCATTATGAAACGACTTTGCTGGCAAGTGCTGCGTTGCAGATAGACATGTGCGTGTGTTAGTGTATGTGTGTGTGTGTGTGCGCGAACGAACGTAAATAAACCTCAATATTTGGCTGTGGAACAACCACAATTTGTTCATGTGAGTAACAATATTTACAAAAAATTCCAAATATACCAAAGAAAATGGAGAAACGTTTACTTTTGACCTTCTTTGCGTATCACTGAAATTGTAAAGGGAAAGTGTTGCCTACTTAGGAGCGCATTCTAAATTTGTTCCCCCTCCTTAAAACACAACAACAACAACAACAACAACTTGCCTCAATCAACAATGTGAATTACAAGTTGCTCTGGCTCAATAACACTCGCCATTGATTATTCAATGGTTGGGCTAATACCAAAATCCAGTGAAGACGTCATTGTCTGCTTTCCATTCAGCATTTAAACGTATTTAAGCACGTTTTTAGTGCGAACAAAGCTGAATTTAAATCATTCATAAATATTTGGAAAACATGTCATGAATATCGCACAGCATTTCACTTAAAAATTTACTAAAAAGCAAACAACTTGTTTACTTAAATATACATTTTAGCAGAATTAGTTTCAATTTATTATTAAATGTGAATTTATTGTAATTCAAATTGCGCGCCGTTTTGTGCCAACTTTAAGCAAGTTGGCAGCGCCAGAGTTTCAATGCCAGCGTTGCTATTGCTTCGATAGCTGCCTATCGGCATGCAACAGGAATCGAAAGTCAGCAAGAGAAGAAAGAAGAAAAATACAAAGATAACAAGGTGAATGAATAATATTATTATCGGGAAACTATAAAAAAAAAATTCCCCAACAAAAAGAACCCGCACAAATAGCCTAGAACAAATAGCCTGCAACATGGGAGCCGCCGTACTGCCAATTTTGTTCTTCACCTCGATTTGGGCCGCCGTGGGAATTGGCGGACCAATTGTTACACCAAGGGGGCCGAACCAGAAGCTGACGAGATGCCTGCTGATGCTGACGGCGTTCTGCTGTTGGCTCTTCTGGCTGTGCTGCTATTTGGCCCAAATGAATCCGTTTATCGGACCCAAACTCAGTAGTAATGCGGTTTACATCATGTCCCTGGCCTGGGACAATCCACTTCGGGAAGGCTAAATGTGGATTGTGGATTGTGGCATGTGGCATGAAGACAATCCACCTTTAAACTGTATTAATCTCCTTTACCTAATCTCCTGGACAATTTACCAAAAAACAGTTGCAGTCACTGTCAGCTGTTAATTATTTTTTTTAATAATAGTGCAAATTGTTAACTAACTTTGGGCATTCCAGCGCAACAATAACTAGAAATACATTTGTATATTTATATATTGTACAAGTTCTGGCTTTTTTTGTTGTTTCAGTTTCAGAAGCAAAAACAGTTTTTAATGGGAGACTCTTACTAAAAACCATTATTTCGATTTTATTCGTCAATATGGTAAACATTTGTGGAACAACTGTTTACACTTATTTGAATTTTTTCTCCTGCATTTGGCTTTTAAAAATAAAGCTAGATTTTATACGAAAACAAGCTGTTCTGGCAAAACTGAACTACGGGCGAACGTGATCGGAAAAAAGCCAAAGCTTTGTCCTTAAAAAAGCCAGTTTTGGCGGAAAAAGCTGTTGTGTCAACACTGTGGGCCACAGGCGACCCTGTCCCTGTCTATGTTCCCGTGCCCTGCATTCCGTCGAAATTGGGTCGAGCAACGGCACTTGGCGTGGAGTGGGCCAGTGCACATGCACCGGAGAGTCACGCTAGGCTTAATCAATGAAATTAGCTCAGGGAGCAGGTAGAGAACGAGCAAGGGGAGCTGCATGGGAAGTTTGGATAAAACGTGAATGCGGAACTATTGATTTTGTAATAAAGATGCGCGCGCAGTGCTCTGATTTTGCCCAATATGGAGAGCAAAAGCACATGAGCTTGTAGCTGGAGTAAACTGGCGACGAGAACGAAGACGACGAAGAGGAGGACGACGACGACGATGACGACGACGACAACGTTGGCGGCATGTTGTCGGCGGTCAGGAAGAAGCCGAGGCCGAAATACACGAGAGCTGCTGCAAATTCATGTGTAAATTCATGTGTATTTTTCACTCGCGCTCGCAGTGCGAAAACTGTGCGAAGCCAAGGAAGGCCAGCGCCAGGAGAAGCCTCGAAGGCTCGAAGTGTGCAAGAAATATAAAGAAAAAGTAGAAAAAGTAGAAAAATAGCAAAAAAAAAGAAAGAAAAAAAAAAAAGAAATAGCTTAAAACTCGTGGAAAAAGTAGCAAGCAATAAACTTTAGGTTGTGACTGTAAAAAAGTCATATAATAAATAACAGTAATTGCGCTTGAAAATTGAAAACAATTTGAATGAAGCTAGTGACGCCACTAAAAACTAGTAACGTGTTTGTGGCCCGACACGGCTTAAAGCTAAAAATCAATAGTGTCGCAAAAAAGGGGAAAAACGTGCGCACTGCCTGTGAAATTTGAATTGGCCAAGTCGAAAATCTGGCTAAGACGCAAGTTATATAACTCGGCTATAACAGAGGGCGACAATTGGCGTGGGCGTGGGCGTGGGTTGAAAAAGGGGACGGAGCGGAGCGGGACAACGGGAGAGTGTCAATCGATTGACTTGGCCAAAACATGATGAGCTGCTAATTGGCTTTAGCTTAGAGACAGAGAGACAGACAAAGACTATAGAAGTGAAATCAACACTTGATATAGAATATAGTTGAAACCAACTCGCGAACATGGGCAAGAAGAAGGTGCTGAGTGAGGATTTGATTGTGCCGCCGCAGGACAATCGCATCTGTGGCACCATCTGCATCTGCCAGATGACCCTGGTGCTCAGCTCGGTGGCATTGGTCTATCTGACCGTGGCCATCTATATGCCATCGACGCGGGCCTTTAAGAGCGGCATCGATCCCACTCCGGTGATGTGCACCACCACGCGGGCCGTGAACAAGGACAACTGCGAGTGGGGCAGCTGTGGCGAATGGTGTTTGAGCAAGACCAGCGGTGCCTGCATCCAAATCTATGTCAATCTACGGGCCAATGGCACAAATCTCACGTTCCAGAATTGCACGAATTCGGCGAATAAAACGTGCTATGGCATCGATCAGGATCGGGCGGACAAGGCGCGTTGCATCAACGACGAGTGCAAGAATCTGACCGGCACCTTCAACTGCACGGCCGGACAGTGTTTGAATATCACGGACGCCTTCGAGTGCGTCTTCCACAACAGCGATGCGCCCGTGAAATGCTCCGGACGCCGCGGCAAAATCAACTGCATGGACATCAGCGGTTTGTTCTCCTGCAGTCGCGGCACCTGTCGCAAAATCCGTACTCCCTACAACTGTGACCGACGTTGTGTCGATATTCCGACCCGGAACAAAAATGTGGTGGTGCTCAGCGGGGATAAGGTGTATCTATCGCAATGCCAGAATGCCATCAATGCGGAGACTCTGGAGGAAGTGTGGAACGAGTCGAGTGATAATGTGGCCATGACCTCGTGCTATTACATCAAGAACACCTCGGATCGGGTGGATGCGGTGGATTGCATCAATGGCTCCACGTTGGAGCACAATATG
The DNA here is from genome assembly GCA_035043635.1 of Drosophila rellima. Taxonomy (NCBI): domain Eukaryota; kingdom Metazoa; phylum Arthropoda; class Insecta; order Diptera; family Drosophilidae; genus Drosophila; species Drosophila rellima. Next base: position 3,724,283 of record JAWNMV010000529.1, read on the forward strand.
CTCAGTGATCTGACCAACTTTACATATCTCAGTCATTTGCATGTGTCCGTGGCGATACCGGTGCCGGAGATAGCGCCACCCGATGTCGATCTGACCATATCGAATGAATCGAAGCTGATGATCAATCTGGAGGGTTGCGTCAACACCCTGCAGGATGAGTGCAAGGAGTTCCTCAAGGTATTCGGACGCGATGGCAGCGATCACAATGCCCGGGCTCGTTTCCCCTGCTTCTATTCGCCGTCCAAGAAGGAGATCGTCGTGGCCCGATTCGATCTGGAGGTCACCTATCGCCAGTTCGTGTTCGCCTCGGTGGTGCCGTCGGTGCTGTTCGTCGTCTCCTGTTCGGTGCTGCTGCTCTGCCAGAGCACCGTCTACGTGGGCGACGATGCCAAGATGCGGTTCAAGGGATGCGTCGACACGGCGACCATTCTCAACAAGAACAACGTCGGCGGCGCACCCACCAACGGCGACATGGGCGGAGGCGGTGGCGATGAAGTCATGGCCCTATGAGATCCGTCACGTAAGCTACACGGCAAAACAAGCCAATAAACCAACCACGAATACTCCCACTTCAAAGTGGGCAGAACATTATAATAATACACTTTAACTATTTTCTGTTATCTAAATGACTTGACTTGCAATATGGAATTGAGCAATTCAATTCAGGGCTGGGCAGCCAATTTCAGCAACATCAGATATTTTTTTTATTTTGTTATTTGTGTTCAGCGCTTCGACTAAGAAATTTGACTTTTTATTAAATAAACTTTATCATTTAAAGTTTTAATGATTTCAATCAGTGGTGGGCACGCAGTGGCTCTGGGAGCAAATGCCGCTCTTTCCGTTAGTTTTAGGAAAACTCTGACCGGGTTAATGTTGATGATGTCGTTGTAGTGCTCCCAAATAAAAATTGCATGCCCACCGCTAATTTAAATCCTGAATATAAGTAAATAATTATTTAAATTAAAGTAAAATGTACTTTATACTTTTTTTTCTGATAACATTAAAATGTACAAATATATACGATTTAATTATTTTATATACAAAAACATATGTGTACGTTTAACTTTTCAGCATTTCAATACATTTGAAACGTTCCTCGGGGTTGCGACAAATGGGTAAATCTTTGCTAAATGTGAACACTTGTTAGCTGTCCTCAAAGTAGACTTAGGAGCAATTCTATAACATTTGCTCAAAGTAGGATTAAGAGCGACCTCTCGAGAACCCCTTTAACAAGAATAGATTCTCCCCATTGAGATACATTTCTTGATCCTTTTCTTGAACTATATTTTGCAGGCATTCCTCTGCTCCAGGAAGACAGTCCGGTGCATCAGACGGGCGTCTTCGCTTTGCAGTAATGGAGTTGGGCACCGTAACCACTCGAAACACTTTGTAATCCTTCCATCGAACTTCTAACAACGCGGCCACACACAAAACAGAAAAACACACACACCTGAGAAGGGGAGAAGTAGGAGTAGGAGTAGAGAAGAAGAGAAGAGAAGAGAAGGAGGCTTTGCAAGGACACTCCTGAGCTAACAGCAATCACAAGAGGCACGTGAAATTCTCTAGAGATACAAACAAAGATCTAAAGACAATATTAGTATAATTTCTATATTTTTTGAGCGTATTTTGAGAGTGTGACCGACAGATAGTTAGAGAAAGGCAGAGATAGAGAAAGTAGGGCATGGACTGTGTTGAAAGCTTGATTATTTCAAAACTCTTAGTTAAAACACATATATAAAGAATCTATTTAAATGCACTTACTAAAACACACACACAAACACACACTTATACAAAGGACACAGCACACTGAGAATTAGAATCAGCCAAAATTAGTGGAAGAAGAGAAGCAGAGGCAGATTAATTCAGCAACCAAGGTCAAAACGGTTTGGAGGGATGCGTGATCAAAACTAACCAAAAATAAACAAAATATAAAGAAAGAACTAAAGAAAATCTCGAAGCTACTTAAAAAAAGGACAAGTTAACCTTTAAACTAAATTTAAAAACCAAAGCATAAATTTAGATAACAGTAAAACAAAAAATACCCCCAATTTTAAAAACCAACAACAAAAAAATAAAGACTTAGACTAATGATAAAATATTTTCGATTTCGGCTAAAACGAATATAAGAAACAAGTTTAAAGAAGGGTTAAAGGGTGGGGAGTGTGTTAGCCTAATCACAACACACTCAAGAAAAAATTAGGAAAGAGATTGCAGGGGAAAATTTAAATTAGGCTAAAAGAGAGAGAGAGAGAAGAGAGAGTTCTCACAAAAGTTGTTTATTGTTGTAGGCTTAGAGTGCAGCAAAGTTAGCGGTGTTCATTTTTAAGGCTTTTAGTGATAATAAAAAACAGACACATACACACAACTTACACACACACCCACACACACAACAAATAAGTGACAATGAAGAAGAGCTCAACGATAACGACGACGACGTCGATGCCGACAAGTCCAACGCTCTCGGCCCAAACACTTTCGGCCAGCAAAATGAGCCTGAGCAGCAGCAGATCTGGATCTGGATCCGGATCCGGATCGATATCGGGCTCGGTTAGATCCTCCTGCCAATTACACGGTCCCATCCGACCTGGCAGCGGTTGCGTCGATGCTATCAAAGCCAAGCGCGAAGAGATCGAAATCGATACCATACTCGAGAAGGCAAAGTTCTACACCTCCGTGTGCCTTGGTAAGAGTTTTAATCATCTCTCTGTTTATATTAAGTTGTCTCTAATGGTATCATCGTTTGTTGTCCATCATCATTTATTTTCCATTCGATTTTCGACATTAGAGTCTCCATTAAGTTACATTTTCAAATTGGACCCAATTAAACAGTAACTTAAAGGTGATTTAGAAACTAGCACAGTTTTAAAAATACTTCTTTAAATTCGAAAAAAATGATTAGTAATGAGAAAATCCCAGACATATTGTACTATTTTCATTTAGAGCAGCGGTGGGCATGCAGTGGCTCTGGGAGCAGCTCATGCTCTGCCCGTTATTCAGCGTCATGAGTTCATAAAGTTCATATATTTTATAAATTAAAGTCATAATGCATCCAAATTCGAGCGATGCATCGATGTTTTCCTAGAATTCTTCATATATGTAGTAACTTTCTCTGCTTTAGGTACGACTGCCATACTGTCAGTGTTCACATTCCTTTTCCTGATACCCTTTGTCGTGGATCCCGCCATCTCAACAATAATCGCCGACTATGACCCGGTGCCGGTGACCTGCGTTGTCATCGATCACATCTATGCGGAGGGCATTAAGAACTGCAGCTGGAGCTCCTGTCGCGAGGGCTGCACCTCATCACTCACAAAGTAAGTACTTCCATTGACCACTTCCTCTTCTTTTCTTCGCCTTTTTCTAAAGTGTATGTTGGGATTGCAGGTGCCATCAGTTGTTTGTCAACTACACGCGCATTCCGTTCAGCGAATGGGAGCGAAATCCCCGAGATTTGGAGAGAGTCAACTGGGATGTCAGCTATACCAAGTTTCTCATCAATTCCGAGGGTTGCGGTTATCCGCCCACGACCAATTGCAGCATCTTTGCCCGGCAATATGGGTAAGTTTTGATCCCATATTATATTTTTTGATAAAATACCTTTTTTTTTTTGTTAATTATTCCTGACTGACTTACTGAGAATCAACGTGTAGGCCAAACGGTTAAAGATAGAAAGCTGAAATTTGCACACAACATAGCTAAGATAGTTGAATCTAATTGAGTTTTATTTCGAATTGCAGCTTCTCTCATATTGGCGAGCCATTCCCCTGTTATTACAGTCGCGCCTATCCGGAGGTTGTCATCGGTCGCTACTCGTGGGAGAATAACTTGTACCATCTGGTATTATCGCTGATCATACCGAATGTGCTCTTCGCCATCTCGATAGGTGTGCTGAGTTATTGGTATTGTCCCTGCTGCGAGAAGGCGTGCAACAAATCGTCGCGCGTCTATGCCGAAAAGTTTCCAACCAAGGAAGAGTGAGTTTATTTATATGACCAGCGCTGTGTCTCTCTCTCTCTCTCTTGCATCTAGTTTTTATGTTTTCATCATGTTAAAAAGAAAAACCAGAAACTACAACTGCCTCTCCCCTTAACCCCGTAATGTAGTAGATTCCATGTACACACACACACAAACACACAAACACATACATACACACTCTGACACACCCACACACATATAAATATAACTATTTACGATAATTAACCATTTGTGCCTTGTACTGAGATTGTCAAAAATAATCGTTAAATCGTATCGTATATCGTATCTCATATATTGTTATCGATTGTTAATGTAATAATATCGGCCTTGAATCGAACCTAAGTTGATCCAAAATTATCATGTACTATTTATGATTATAAAACTCGTTTCATTTTTAAACAACTTTTCATGCATTTTCGTTTTCTTTTTTCTCTCTGCTCTTGTTAAATTATTTTCAGGATCGTTAACTGCATGAAATGTAATACGGAAAAATCGTTAACTTTGAATGTATTTTGAATTGTATTTAAGCGACAGTGCCTGAATTTATATCTCATATTTTAGGATAGGTTCTCCATGGGATTACAAACTTTGTTGTTAGAGTCTATTACATTAAGTGGCACAATCAAATCGCTTGATAGAACTAAATAACTTTCTATAAACTTTAGCACTTTCACGACATCCCTCTCAAAAAAATTAAAAAAAAATGTCACGTTACTCTTGAAGTGTCCTTAGCAAACATTTGAAAGCGCATTCCACAACTTTTAGACGATCTCAGCTTAAAGCTGCCATATCGATTAGACAACTAGATAGAGCACACCTCGGGGTCTAAAAATGGGACCCGTTTTGAGATGTCAACAAGACTTCAAAACAAGCACAATCTGTTATTATTAATGCATTCAATATTTAATATATAATATGATATATAAGTTAAATACTCTTTCTGGTATTTCCATATACCGTCTAAGAAATTCTGCACTTGTCCGTGGGATAAAACTAAATCATTCACAACACATTGCTCATCCTAATTATTCTGAAACAAAGCTGTAAACTGAACCCGATCAAAAATATATATATATTACAAAATTTATAAAATTAGTTAATATAATTGTTATTAGCAAAGTTTTTACAAAATTCATGAATTTGGATTCAGTTTTAAATAAAATTTTATAGGTTTGCAGCTCAGTTTCTTATATAGTCGGATCTGTTATAATATCTGTAATCAAATCTAGCATGGTTCGCGTTCTTGGCTTTCATTTCTGCATGTTTTACTTTTAGAAAATTTATAACAAAAAAATATATATATTTGCGTTTGGCCACGTTTAGAAAAATACAATTTGGCATGTACTCGTACTCGTATATATATTTTGACAATTTAGTCTTTTAACTTTCTGCTTCCCTTATACTCGATTAGTAAAGATTCAAGAACTTTTGTTCCAATATCAATTCTTTTAGCAAACTTCTGTGTCACAGTGACGAAGATGATGAAATGGAGTACTAGCAAATAAATTAGTTAAACGCTCTTTATGAACAAATAGCAAATTAATACTGTAGTCTGTACCAAACACACACACACTTATACACACACACACACTTATAAACAACATAGCGTAATAATATACTTAATAAAAATATTTAAAAGCCATCTGCCATTACTATATAGGACATGTACTTATAGCGGAGCATTGAGATTGACAATTTTCCAATATACATCTATATATACATATATATAAATTTGTTAAAACTAATTATAATTATTATTATTAATTATTACATCATTGAGAATTTGCTATCACATTGTTATGCTATTTATATAGATTTATATACTTCTGTATATGTTTATAGAACTTGAGTTCATATGTAAAGCTTATGTTCTTATAACTTTCGCTCGCTTTTAACAAGAAAAACAAAAAACCAACAATATAAATCGATGCTCCGCAATTGCCCACATTATATAGAGAGCATTATGAAACGAAATTCCTCGACCTTTCCACATACTAATAATACTGGCAAAAAAGTAATGCTTGTTTTCAAAAAATTGTGATAGTAGTCATAAACAAAATATTAAGTAATGAAATCAAACAAAATTATATAACTCTAGACATACAATTAACTGAAGAGTCGTCTGCGGATCAGAGATACATATATGATAGTTAGAAAACACATTGGAATAATAACTCTGATACGTGGCACTCAAAAAAAAAAACACTTTTGAAAACCATTGAAAGCAGAACCAAAAATTTAAAAGTATGAAATGAAAAAAAAAATATTGAAAATATTCACCCAAAATACAAAATACACATATTCCGACATTTTCGAAATAGTTTTAAAAATCTTATGTAAAAAAAAAACAATGAACATTTAATGGATTAAACAAGTATATACAATATGTGCAACATATATATACATACATATATATTAGAACTATATATATATATATATATATGTATATATATCGAGTATATATAGCTTAATAGCAGAACCGATATAACGCACGTTGCTTATGAGAATTTTTTTAAATCATACAAAAAATATTTGAATGCAAAAATGATTAAAAATTTTTTACTTAACGTGTCTTTATCAATAAACAAATTTGACAAGCTAACGGCCTAATTAATAATAAACAATTACACATTAAAAAAAAAGAAAGCAAAAGAGAAAAGCAATTCGAAAGTTGGTTTTATTTTATATTTATGGGGAGAAGGAAAAAAGCTTTGCTCTCCCTTTCTATCACTCACTGTTTAGACTCCCTCTCACTTTCTACAGCGCAGGCGTCGAAACAGGAGGAGAGAGAAAGAGAGAGAGAGAGGAAAGAGTGTAGAGGGAGAGAGATAACATTTGTTGAGCCAGCAACCCAATTTCTGGGGTTTGTTTTGGCCATTTACTTTCGTTTTTCCGTGAAAGTAAAAGTGCGCAGTGCAGAGAAAACCAAAACCAAAATCGAATCCTTTTTGACCGATTCCCAGCCCTGGCCAAGAAGTTCCGTCAGTATTGTTCCAACACGCACAGGAGGCGGACGTGAGTTGCAGTCAACTCGAACTCAAAAACGAAATTTATTAACCCATCGATAAGACCCATCAAAAAGTAGAACCGATTCTAAACCTACAGCTGAGCCATAAAAAATGCGACACCTGGCAAAAGCAACGATAACCCAAAAACAGTTGACACAAATCTAGAACAAACAAATAAAAAACTTTGAGCTTAAGCAAATCAACCCCAAGGACCTCGGAGTCCTGCCAACAACATTAAGCCCAACCCTGCAAACAAACGAAATCACCTTGAAAACGGCATAGGGTGAAAGGACAACAGCAGACGAGACTTGGAGCCAGTGGAAAGTGGAGAAAGGTTTAAAGGGGAACTGGCAAAATCAACAAGTCTCATCCTTAACCCTTTATCTTAAATCCCACCAAGATACCAAAGGACTTGAAAAGAAAGCAAAGAAGGCAAGTGGAAGTGGTTGAAGTAGAGCTTCAGGCAGTAGTAGGACAATCAACAAGTCAACAAGTCAACTGCTGGGCTCATCCGCATTCTTGAAACGAAAAGGAAATCAAAAGACCAATTGCCAAATTCGACAATATTTCAATTCAAAGAAATGTTGTGAAAAGTGGAAAAAAAGCATCCGAGAGCACAGGAAAATCCACAAGTCAACGACTCAGTTCAGTCGCATTCCAAGTTCCAAAATCCCAACAGGAACGAGAAACTCAACAAGTCACAGCCGCAACAAGTAGCGCCTTCCAAAGATGGCGCGACGCAAGGACAAACCCCGTTTGATACCCGAGCAGGACAAGCGCATCTGTCGCGCCATTTGCCTCTGCCAGCTGACCATGGTGTTATCCTGCGTGTCCATCGTTTACCTCAGCGTGGCCATCTATTCGCCCTCGCTCAAGTGAGTCAAATTGATGAATTTAAATTGTAATAATTTGTTGACACATTCAATTGGTCTGCAGAGCCTTCAAGTCGGGCTTTGAGCTGGATCCCGTCATGTGCCAGACCGTGGACCGCCAGATGCCCAACAATTGTCCCTGGGCATCGTGTGGTGAATGGTGTCTGACACGCACCAGCGGCTTCTGTCCACAAATCCACTCGGTGGTGCGACGCAATGGCACCGATATACAACTCAATAACTGCACTCGAGTTACGAACACCTCCTGTGCCATGGTAAGTGTCCTTACTGTGCCTCCTTCCTTCCTTTTATGACACTCCACTCAGAGCACCGACGTCATCGCTGGCAAGTGAGTCACAGCTGGCTGCCGCTTAATGTGGCACAAACATTTCAAGACTTTGTCGCTAGGCGCCTGGGAATTTTATGATCATTCAAGTGACGGCACATGCAAAAATCTCAACTCATTCCGTCTCCCTCCTTTTTTCCGCAGATTGACCTCAGTCGCCTCAACAAGTTCAACTGCAATAACGGCACCGTGTGCAACAATATTCGCGGCGTCTTCAATTGCTCCAATGGCAAGTTCTCTAATTAAAGAATAACTTTATAAAATTATAAATATTTTATACTTTGCAGGACATTGTAAGAACATGTCCGAGTTCTTTTTGTGCCACCACAAGCCGGATGGACCGACGATAAACTCGGCCAAGGATAACACCAAGTTGAATGGATTCTTCGAGTGTCACGGCGTCCATTGCACCAAGATTCGGAGACCCTTCAGCTGTGATCGCTACTGCTCCCGCATAACCACAGCGAATGTCAACACACTGATCATGCATGTGAGTAGTGATATAATAAAGAAAGCCATGCAAAAATCGACAACTCGATATTCGATCCTAAATAAATTGAATTTTTGAGAAATACAAAATTATTACAACGCAATTAATAAAATTTAAAGGCACACAGAATTTATAGGTCGAATCATGATCAAAATAATATTCCACTTGAAAATCTGTTCAGATTCTGTAAAGTTTTGAAAGTTGGTCTGATTTATAAAAGTTATCTTTCTATGTTCAGCCAATTAGGGAAATATGACCTTTCTCTAATTATTATCCATTAATTCCAGGAGGACAATGTGATTGCGGCGGACTGTGAGAATGCGGTGGCCTTCAATGAAGCCCGTGGCAAGGAGCATGGAGTGCGCATTGAACCCACCGAATTCTGGAAGGAAGAAGATGGCAATCTGTTGACCAACTGTGCGACGGTTACACGTGAATCCGACAATCGCATAACGTAAGTCCGCCGACAAGTCATTATCCAGTGATACATCTTGAATACTTAATCTCCTCCTGTCAGTGCCACGGACTGTTTGAATGGAACTCTGTTGGAGCATGAAACGCTGCCGGCGCCATTTATGAACTTTACCCAATTCTGGGCCATCTATGAGAACAGCACGAGATCTGTGGATCCGGAACAGAAGTTTCTGCCCAATCAAGCGAATCTGACCATATACAGTTGGAAAAAACTGTTTATCAATCTGGAGGGTTGCGTCAATACGTTGCGAGGGGAGTGCAAGGACTTTGTGGCACGCTATGGCAACGATGGGGACAACAACACGGCACAGTCACGCTATCAATGCTACTACAATAAGGTAAACATGGCTTCAACAATGGTCAGATCAAATTTCCATGTTCTTTCCTCGAATTTCAGGATGCAAATGTTGAATTTGTGGTTGCACGCTACGATCTGGATAAAGTTTATCGCGAGTTGGTCGTCTCGTTGATTGTGCCCATTGTGCTGTTTGTGATATCCTCCATTTCATTGTGTGTCATTACCAAATCCGTCAAGGTAAGTTTACTGCGTTTGCATGCAGAAAAACGTGCTGATTTCCCACTGATTTGGCAGGTGGGCGACGATGCCAAGATGCGTTGCGTTTGCGCTGGAGATGATTCCGATGATGATGTCTTCGGCAATGCCAGCTCCAAGCAGCCCGATAATATTTACGATACAGACGATGACGTCGTGGATTTGGAGCAACAATCTGGATTAGATCCGCTGACTGAACAGGGACATCCACTTGATAACCATGAATTGGTGGGCAGCACAAAGTCTCTGATACCCTTGAGTCCGACTGGAGATTCGGGGACAAGTGAACAGCATTTTCTGGATGATGATCAGGACGAAAAGGCTGTCAAGTGTGATGTGCCGGAGAAACCACTAGTTATACTATAAGATAAATCTCGATAATTGTTACACTTTATAGAACTCTACAAATCTTAATGGACCTGTGCATTGTACAATGGGAACTGAATTTAATTTCTACTCAGCGCTATTTACCTACGCATTTATACAATGTTTATGAACAATCTGCAGATATAGTATAAAGATATATAGCATAGAAAGAGCAACGATATCGATTTGCATACTTATTTCAGCATTCTTTAGCTCACATTTGCTTTTTTTGCGCACCTTTCAAGTCTTGCTACTAAAATAGTATGCAAAACGATATATAAATAATGAAACGATATTATAAATATATATAATATAACTTTCAAGAGCTTTAGCAACCAGAACATCAAATAATAAATAGTAGAATATCTGGTTCAGTGGATGTGCCTTGGATTTAAAACCGAGTTGCATTTAGAAAATAATTTATAAATATATAAACTAGAAAAAACAAAAACAATGATAATCTCACCGGAACTCGATTGACAGTCTGCTGAACCAGATAGATTATATACTTGCCCCTAGATTCCCAAATGGGAATAGCACCAAAACTATGGGCAAAATGCATTTATTTAGACAAATATAATATGTATTAGACGAATCAAAAACCATTAACCAATGTTTCCTAAGCACAAGGACACACGACTCTGTCTTGATTATTTGATTTAGTAACTATACAAAGCATATTTGAATACGAATTAGTTTAGCGAATATAAATATATATATATATATATATATAAATCACTGTGAAATCGGGTCGGAAACACCATTGCAAGCTTAACATTCTACACTTTTGACTAACTATAAATCTGTTTATAGATATTCTTATACTTATATACACAGCTACATACGTAAGACCAAATATATGAAATAAAGTATTTGACATTCTACATAGAATAGACACTTACCTTCAGTTCTTCTTGACGCTTAAATTCAGCTGCCATCATCTGGCGACGGAATTGCTCGGTCATCACCTGCTCCCGAGCTGGCGGACCTTCGCCCAGTTGATTGAGCTTGACCACAACCTGAGAGACGAATTACTAACAATAAATATAATAACAAAAGTAACTTTGAATTACCTTGGTCTTGTCATTTTGGCCCAAATACTCGCTCAGTTGTTTGCCGGGCAACACTTGACGACCGGCAAACCACAACTGTGCCTTCGAGGGTTCAATGACCTCCTTGGAGGCCTGAGTACCGCTCAGATCCTCCATATTGACAAACTCCATTTGAATGGTGTCATGTGGTGGCAATTTCATGGGATAAACAATTGTCACGGCGCCGCGTAGAATGTTCAGAGCCTCCTCGACAATCTTTAAGGTGAGCGTTTTGTTAGACTTGACTAGTTTCTGTGGAGAATGAGTGCAATATTAATTGTAGTCAACAGTAGTTGATGACTTTGCTGCATCAATACCTTATCGATCATGGCCTTGGCATCGTTCATGGCATTGGCCAACACCTTGCGCATTGCCTCGTTCGGCTGCTGGCCGTTGCGGCGGCAGAGGGGATCCTTGTTGAAACTGAAGCCGCCCATGGGCACGCACCTGTCGGCGAATGTATCCTTCAGCTTCAGCTCGGCGATCTGATCGTCGTTGAGACCAATCATTTCGTGCGGCAACATGGTGCCATGCTCGGCCAGTTCCTCAATTTCCATGCACAGACGCTGAATTTTCAAGCGTCCATTGAACACAGACACAAGCTCACGAATAACGGCATCCGTCGCCAAAGTCACACTTGTCTCATACAGAAAAAGACTGTCGTCGCCGCGTTTCACATGCAGAACAACCATTTTGCTTAAAATATATAATTTCAATTTTAAGTCAGATTCACTTGAAGAGTTTTGTTCGTTTGTCAACGGCAGTAAAATTGATTTGAAAACGAAAAACTCGGTTGCTATGTACGTTTTTTGTGTCCTCTTTATCGATATCGAATCACTTTGACAGCCAGCGTTGCCAGATAGCATGCCATGGCAACGCCAATGTCCGTTTGATCAATGGCCTCTCTCAACCGGTTATGAAACGGTTGAATAAAAACATTCAGCATCAGTTATTATTATTGCACAACGGTCTTTTCATTGTTTCCTAAGTATAATTAGGCATAGTACACAATAAATAATTATATGCTAACTTACAATAAAAAATACACCTGTGTAACGCAGAGGGGAGTATAAATAGTAGTAAAGTACAAGTAGCCTACAAATTATAATATTTAATGAATTCCCAATGTATGTACAATAACTGCAGCTCGACATGGTTAGCTAGCCTCGGGATGGTTGATTACTGTTTGGAGGGAAACCGGAAGATAAGATCCACATGTGCGTATTCAGCTAACTGGAGGCTTGAGCAATTGCAGAGAGTTGCTCTATTGAGGGGAAATTGCATCGAGCCCTGTTCACGGCGCCTTTAAGATGGGCTACCTGAGCACACGCCGGAAGTTTTCCATCTCGTATATACTGGTTGATAATCTGCAATGGTGAAAAGTTACATTATTCAATTGGGTTCAATTTGGAGCCAAAGAGAATTGAAACGCACCTGCCAAAGGCATTGAATAGCGCAACAATTTCTGTGCGTGACAATCGAAATATTGGATCAGCCTCAATATGTGGTTTATCCCACAGGCCGCTCTCAGTGGCCAAATTGAGTTTCTCCGAGTAGAGTATTTTTAGAGCTGTGCCCAGGCCCTGCGTCTGCAGTTTTCCCCACAGCTTGCACTTGTCGCAGCCCACACAGTCCATGATTCTGGATATATTCCGGAACTTTTCCTTGTAATCGTGCTTGAACTTTATGGACGCAATGCCGCTGCTAAAAAGAGCATTCTCATTAAAGTGCGACTGAAATGATCTGTAGAAATGGGAAACCAAATTAGAAATGTTTCTTTTTATTGTATTTAATCGATACTCACTCAATAACTGACAGCATATCGTGCATGGCCAACTTGACTTCCTCATCCTCCTCGGCAATGCCCGTGTAATAGTCCTCGCGACGCAAATAAGGCGCCGCCTTGGCCAATGCACGTAGCTCGACCAGGTAAATAAAGTATAGATTTCTTAGCCAATGCGGTCCCTCGCCACTTGTTGTCTCCGGGCTGAAACGCTGCTTGAACTCCTTGACATTGGGTCCCCAAATGCCTTGGGGATCAAGAAAGTCCTTTGACTCGGATAACAAATACTTGGAGCACAAATGTATGTTAATGCTGGAGTGTAGGCCAGAGATGATGCGATAGAATGCCCGCTGTTCCAGGCACACATTACGCAGATCCAAGTGAGGCATATAACTTGAAAATTTATTGGCCGTGTCGTTGTTGCCACCGAAACAGTTCTCCAAGTAGATGCTCTTCCAAATGCGATGCGCCGAATCGCCCCGATAGCCCGTATAGCGTTCAGGATTGAGCAATAGATCCACATATTGAGCGCCCGTATCGTGATCATCGACAATGCAAAAATCTTCCTCGGCTTCGTCATGTTTGGCCCAAAGCTCAAACTCCTTGTGTGCCTGATCGCTAATGCTCGTGTCCAGGAAACCCAGAGCGCTATCAAAGTCCGCCGCATCGGAGCAACCTCTGTCCAACTGCGCCTCCTTGGAATACTGAAAAGGTAGAAGATGAGGAAGTCAATCAATAAATGACTTTAGAATAATAAATAAAGCAGCTGTGTAAATTGTCAATAACATTGTAAGTCAGTTATACAGTATGCAAAGTAAACAATTACGATTTAAGTAGATTAAAACAATACAAACAGTTCATTATAGGGGCGTTTATAAGTCGGCCACGTCAGCTCAGCTCAGCTCATATAACTCAACAGTTTGTTGACTGATCCCCTAGAAGATTGGTTAAACGATTGCCACATTGCAAACGCCCACAAACAACACGTTCATTCATCAAGTGTTTAGAGATAATACATGAGTATTTACGGCAAAACCCATTGAGCGGAGATAGTCTATTTATTTATGGCACACCACATTAAGCTCAAAGAAAATAAAGAATTCATATTTAGACGCTGTTTTGAAAGGTTGAAAAGCAGAAGGTGACGCGGCAGATCACCATAAACTATATACATTATGTTATGTTTTGCTTTATAGAGTTAATAGAGCTAGAGATCCCAAACTTCCATTCGTACATTCGTTGTTTTTTATACTATAACTTTGACACGCCTCCTTTTACACACACACACAAAGAATTCTATGTGCAATTTTAAGAATAGGAGCATTTGTCCTTTCTTTGGAATAAGTACAGGGTATCACACAGTCGGGTTCACTCGACTAGCACTTGCTTCTGTGTTGAATATCAATTAATTCGAGTTTCCGCGCGCAACGCACTGATAACACTTTGATAGCAATAGCACTGATAGGGCAATAAAAAGAAAGATACTTAAAAATTCACCTTGAATGACGCCAACTTTTCCCTGTGTTCCCCTTTATCCTTGATGCCCTGCGGTATGGCTTTCTCCTCGCAGTTCTCCACCTGACAGAAGCGCATCGCACATCGGCTGTCGTCCGGCCAGAAGGGGCATTCCTGTTTTAGATTTACCTTGTAAAACCTAAAGAAATTCTTCACCAGCAAACTTTGCAGTCGCGGATAGACTTTCATGTTATTAAAATGATCCACGGTGTCCACATCACAGCTGCAGTCGTTAATCGAGCCCTCCAACTGTGAATATATATATATATGAATGTTGTGAATATTTTCCGCTTGAGTGCATTTCTCTCTCCTCTCTCTCTCTCTCTCACCTCACAGAAACAGTTCTTGTTCGTCTCCGCCTCATCGAGAGATGCAAAATAGCCTCGCGTCAAGTCTGTCCAATAGAACAACAACAACAGCAACGCCAACGCCAATCCACTTGCAGTCAAGAGATTGCGCCGCACTTTCCGTTGTGTCGTCATCGCGTGCGCTGTCTCTTCGTCTTCTTCTTCTTGTTATTTTTTACGCGTCACTCGCGTAGGCACAACTAATTCTCACTGATTTCACCAGTTAATTCCGTTTAGCAAGCCAGAGACCAGGTATTTATGTACCGCATTGTTTGTTTCAGACGCAGCTGATTTTGGACACGTACGGTTAATTTCGATATTTGTTTGCAAAACTATCGACGGCATTATCGATTCGTTCAGCTTAGGTTTGATTGAACTACTCACCAAAGTGAACGAACGAATGAATAGTTCAGGGTTTGTTTTGATTCTCATTGTAAGAACTAAATCATAGGTGGCGCATTTATATTTCGCAAAAAAGAGGCAAGAGGTGGCGCTGTGCACATTTACAATTGACGGTACTGCCACATCAGCTAAATTAAATACAAACAATCGGTTACATTTTAAATTACAATGAAATTTTGTCAGTGCTCTATAACATTTTATTTACAACAATTTTCACTTTTGATTTGTTTGCCTAACTTGGTTTTGTTTTTAAATTTGATTTATACATGGAAATTATTTCTCTTGCAAATATTTCTGATTTGATATTTGATATCATAATTAATACCCTCATATAATTTGACTTTTGATGTTTGATTGCCAATTCTGATAATAGTGAATTGTCTACAATTGATTGATAAATGTTAATATTGTTGTTGGTTTTTTGATGCTGTTAATTAATTACCTCAAATATTGATTTCATCCATCTATTCTTCAATATTGAATGCATCTTTTGTTCCCATGACAAACCCTCAGCCCTTACAATTTACATGTTCCTCAATATGCAAATTGAACTCTTGGCCAGATCTCGGCCTGTCCCTAAAACAGATCAGAAACGCCAGGGGGTGAATCGCTTATGACGCTTGGCTGACAGAAGGGGTGGAGTGGAATGAGGGATGAGGGCAGGCGGGTAAAATGATTAAGCATAAATCGCCTTGAGCATTTTTATGAGGAACTGGGAGAAGAATGTAACCACAAAGAAATTAAATCTGTTGTAAAAACACATTAAGTATCTAGATTTATAGCTCTTTAAATTATTTTTCAGATTTCTTAACTTATTTCTAGGAATTTTATTTATATCTTTAATCCTTAACTTAAAAAGTTTCATTATTAAATTTGTATTCATATTTGATAATTCTTAATTAAAAATATTCATTAATAATGATATTTTAAATGCTTAACTATTTTTTGGCGACTCCCAAAATAAATGAATAAATTTGTAGCTAATCTTAGCACCTATCTACAACTCTCCAATACATCATTCAATATTCTTCCACATTCTCAAGGTGCAATCCTCGAAAGTTCTCACGAAAAAGTGAAAATACGACAACGGGATGAGCAAACGGTACAAAAAAAAGAGGAAAAATCAGCTAAAAAAACGCGCACATAACGAAAGGGTTTAATCAATTTTTTTTAAATAGGACGATTAATGTATAAAAAACGCAGACACAAAACATGTGTGGCCAAAAAAAAAAAAAAAGGACAGACCAGAGGGGACCAGGACGACCCTCGGCATTGTTTGAATTGAAAAGGAATCATCATCATGGACGACGGCTTGAGTCTCAGACCGAGTGATTTGCATACGCAGGACGAGATCCTGTTGGCGAAACTACCACCACCACCAACACCACCACAGCCTTCTTATCTATTTGCCTTTGCCCAGGGGCCAAATTCAGGTTCAGGTATAAAATCCTCACACGCAACGCTCAGAATGATAAATACGTTTTTTTTCCTCAATTTTTTTTTATGAACTTTTTTCACTTTTTTTTTTACCACTTTCAATTTTGTATGCAGCATTTTATTCAGATTTCCTTTGCGAGCCGAAAGTCGTGTGAAGACGTTTCGCTGGAAGGGGCCAAGGATTCGTCTGTCTGAGCCTGGGAACATCCGCGAATCTACGCGGATCCTTAAGACTTGTCCCTTTCATAGACATTTGATTCGATTTGGGGCGTCAGTTTGCAGTCTGCCAGGGCTAATTAGCCGGGCTCAAACTCAAATTATCAGCCAACAAATAATAGATATATTTTATGAGCAAAACTATTGACAAATTTACTAAAATCCAAGAAAATTTGAGGATTGTATTCTGCCAAACTAAGGAAAGTTTAATGAAACACCAGTTTTAAAACAAATTTTTCAAAATTTAAGGTTATGTTTAATACCCAATTAAACGGCATTTAAAAATTGTTTTCACATTGCATTATAAATCTAAGATGTTAGTTTTATGCAAAACTAAATAAAACAGATCGCATAACTTCAGTCCAATTATCCCTATGTAAACTATAAATATTTGAGGTTAGTTTTATGCAAGATCACGTAACATAGACTAAAAGTTCTACCTATGAGAAAACTGAAACTCAAAGTAACTTCATTTCAATTACTTGGCATTAATGCCTAATTTACATATTTAAAATCTTAATCCTTAAAAGCAGTTTGAATATAGTTGAGGTTAGGTTTATGCAAAACCACGTAACATGGTGATTACGTAAGAGATTATGCAATTTTCCCAGCTCGTTTTGGCGAATGGCGCATCGATGAGATCTCTTGATTTATGATTTATGCACTCGTAATTGCATTTTACAATGTTTGACAACAGTGAGGACGTCAACAGCTCTCTTCAGAATTCCGGATTTGCATATGAGATTTAGTTGGCAAATCTCCCGCTGACTTGCTGAAAAAAAGGGCTGTAAATTTGCATAGGTTGCACTTGAGATTTGCATAGGTAAACCGAGAGAATGATGCGCAAATTGTTTGAGATTCGCAAAAGATTCGGAAAATGGTTCTTTTTTGTTTTTGAAATAAGGGGCTGTATTATAATCCGCTAAGTTGGCACACTCCGGGTTCTAATGCAAAATGGTTGAAATTAAAAAAAAGGGCAACTAATAAATTGACCAGCTGGACAGCTGAGCTCATATATTGCACTAAACAGGTAAGAACAGGTAGCAAGACACAGAACAGGTGGCACAGAGAGAGAAAGAGAGAGAGAGCGCTAGAGAACACGCTCTTAATAAACTGTTTGCTCTTTTACTCGCCGTTTATTTCAGTTGCTCACTTTCTTCGCGTCGGCTTGAGTTGAGTCTTCGAGTCGTGTCTTCGAGTCGCGTCTTTGAGTCCAAGTCTTGGCCTTGGTCTTGGCCGCTTCCCAAGCGTTGAGAACCTTGAGCAATGGTCAGTTTGTTTCTGGCTTTCGCAAGGTGCAGTTGGCCCAAACAATTGGCCTATAAAACACGGTTAGTTGACGTTCTCTCTGTGTCTCTGTCTCTGTGTGTTCGTGTGTGTGTGTCTGTGACAGACTTTGCATATAGCTGTGTTGTTGTATTGTGTGTGGCAAGCAAACTGTGCCGCATTCCAAGTGCATGCCACATGTCTCCTGACGACATCCAGCTAACAGTTAACTTACAGTGAACGCTCAATATAAAGAAAAGCAGCTCAAAAAAGTCACTTAACTTGTTCAACACGAGTGTATGTGTGTGTGTCTGTGTGTGTGTGTGTGTGTATTTGTCTCGGGACTTTAATGGAAGTGCTAAAAATGAAAGAAGTTCGACGATTTGCAAATTGTGAGCCACTGACTTAAAATAGTTGACCAACAAATTTTGAAACCCCCCGCCCCACAGCTATGTTAGCTGCGTTTACCGTTATGCTTAACCGTTCATTCCATGTGTGTGTGTTGGCCAACAAGCAAACAATCAAAAGAAATTCTTTACCACTTTGTTTTTTTGGCATTTCAAGACAACGCATAATTCGCATGCCAAATGCTAAACGGGAATTGAGGAGTGGAGTGCCAAAGAGGCAGGAGAGAGGGGGAAGAAGGGGGGCAGCGAGAAGTGGGGAGAAATGTGTTAAACGTGCCGACAACGTCGCGCCTTATGCATCTGACCCACATTTTTCTCTTGCTGGGTTCTCAATTCTTTTTTTTTTTTTTTTTTTTTTTTTTTTTGGTGCCGGACTTTGTATTCATGCTGGCGTAGGCGTCAAGCCAAAAGAGGAACAGAGACAGGTTGACCTAAAATACGTGCAGGCTGCTCTAACATAAGTGGGGCGGGGAGTGAGAACACTTGAAGCTTTCTAGCTTCTACAAGCTACAAAGCATAAATAGAAAATAGAATGAAGAGGATTGTCACACCATCAGTTCATTTTTTTGGTTGGCCCTTTAACAAATTTCCGGTTATTTCAACTTCTTTTGAACGTGAAAGCGACGCACGTGAGGCCAAGATCGGTGGAAGGGGGAGGGGCAGGGGCAGGGGCAGGCGGGGAAGTTCATGTATTTTCTAAAGACAGTATAATTGTTTGGTAAAGTGTATCTTACACTTTTCTTCATTCTCCGTCTTGTTTTGCCATTGTCAAAGTGCCGTGCACTTTCGCTAAAGATCTCTTAACTGCGATATCTTTCCGTTGTTGTACTTTCTATTTCATTCATAAAGATCGTGTGGCACTTGAAAAACATTGAAATGTTAATTGCACAAATTGCACTTATCCAGCATATTTAGACCCTGTATTTAAAACGTACAAAAAGTGATTTTTTAAGTTTGTCCACAGAGACATATGTCTAAAAGGCAGGAGGTATCATTTTTCAACCTATCAATTATATATCTGTTGTCTAGTAACTAAAACTATGTCTTGGTACCAATTTTAAGAGCCAATTTTCAAGCTACTGCTTTAAAGAAATAAATTCTAAATGTACCCTAGAAATTTCAACACGATCGATTAATAAACCCAAAAGTTATGCAAGAATCAATTTGACTTGAGAAAAAATGAAGTTGAATGCTCTACAAAATAAGTACAGGGTCTAATTAAGTTTCATTCTCTCAATTGTAATTTTTTTTTTACTAGTTTTGATATTATTTTGACCATAACTCGTTCTAATTTAAGTTAAACTTAAAGCAACCTAAATACATTTATTAGGCCCACAGAACAGAACTTGGAATTCTGAGCTGAGCGGCAAGTGGGGAAAGAGGTGTATCAGAGTTGGGTAGACAATCCCCCCAAATACGTATACGTAATATTGAAATCGGGCACACACACACACACACACAAGAGAACACCTGTCACAGAACCAGTCACAGCTCCCAGGCCAAGTTCCCACCGGGAATGAGGCGAGTCGCAGCAAGTTCTAAAAACTGGTTTTGGGGCCAGCTCTACTTCCATGCCTATTCCCCTCTCTTTCGCACACACGCTCGCTCTCTTTCTGGCTCCAGAACAAGTTGCTGTTATCAATGGCTTGCAACAAAGTGGCAACTTTATGAGCTCTTTCTAGGCCAATGATCTTAGCCGCTTGGTCCCAACTCCAAGCTGCTCCGAGCTCATCTCTTTCAGTTACGTCACAGGCCTTTTGGGTTACATGGCCAAAACATGGTTGGATGACTCATTTCAGATATCTGACTTTCACTTTGGCTCATTTCATTTCAGATTCTTGCAACGAGAAGATGAGCACGTGAGTTACGAACACAGAAATAATTCAAAATGACCAAGCCAATAAGAAGAAGCAACAACAACACCGGCAACATGATCAACTGCCACATTATCCACACACTGAGTCTCGGCCTCCTCCTGGCGACGGGTCTGACGCTCGTCCAGGCACAGGACGAATCTCTGGCCGGCAGCTTTCTGTCAGGTAAGTTGCAAGACTTCTGAACTTGAAATTTATCCCTTAGAAAATCGATCTCTAGGTTTTATTCAACTCGGTTAAGTCCAGGGTATCAAACCGAAACGAATATCGGTTTCAGTTACGGTTTCGATTATGTTCGCTCGCATTTAGGTTTTCGTTACCATTTCTATATATCGATTACGTAACGGCTACCGGCGTTTTTTGTATATTTCGGTTTCGAAATACCGCTAAGATTTCGGTTTACAAAACAATTTTAAAAAATTGTAAAGATAAAATTATAAATTATTGTATATTATCTATATATGAGAAATGCTGACTCTCTGGACTTTCAACAGGCACAACTTTATTAAAGCTCATCCGATTTCCATGTGGAATGTCTTTGTTTTCATAATATTAACCAAACTTCAACTCTGCATTTAAATTTTTTGATTCTGAGACAAACATTTTTTTCTCGAAAATTGTCGATTTTTACAGTGTTACCCCCTTCGAAAATTTTCAAAAATTTTCAATCTTTGTTTTAGTGTTTTTATCGATTGTAGGTGATAAAAATAGGGTAAAAAAGTACTTTTGAACTAATTTTCACTCTTTTTCTCTAAAATGTATGATAAAAACTGCAAAATTATCCTGATTTATAGGTTATAGTATTCTTATGATTTGAATAGATTTGTCAAATCTTGATGGATTTTCAAAAGGAGTGTCTTATTTTTCATAATATTAACCCTACTTTAACTCTGCATTTAAATTTTTTGATTCTGAGACAAACATTTTTTTCTCGAAAATTGTCGATTTTTACAGTGTTACCCCTTTACATTTTTCGAAAATTTTCAAAAATTTTATATCTTAAATTTATGATTATAATCGACGTCAGGTGATAAAATTAGGGTAAAAAAGTACTTTTGAACTAATTTTCACTCTTTTTCTCTAAAATGTATGATAAAAACTGCAAAATTTTCCTGATTTATAGGTTATAGTATTCTTATGATTTGAATAGATTTGTCAAATCTTGATGGATTTTCAAAAGGAGTGTCTTATTTATTACAATATTAACCCTACTTTAACTTTGCATTTAAATTTTTTGATTCTGAGACAAACATTTTTTTCTCGAAAATTGTCGATTTTTACAGTGTTACCCCTTAACATTTTTCGAAAATTTTCAAAAATTTTCAATCTTTGTTTTAGTGTTTTAATCGACTGTAGGTGATAAAAATAGGGTAAAAAAGTACTTTTGGACTAAATATCGATTTGTGTCTTTAAGATTTAAGCCAAAAACTGGAAAATTTTCCCTGATTTATAGTACATGGTATTCTTTTAATTTGAATAGATCTGTCAAATCTTGACCGATTTTCAAAAGGGATGTATTTTTGACCAATTTATTATACAAATATTGATTTGGCATCGATGTTAAGTTCCGAAAAGAAAACTGTCTCCTCTCTGGGAATCACTCTGATCTTTTTCAAGCACTCGGAATACCTCTCTAATGCCTTATCTCTCTGTTTCCAGGTCTCCTGGACACCATCACTAGCACCGCGGATGCCAAGGATTGTCCCGGCGTCTGTGTCCACACGCTGGCCACGCTCATCTGCTACGAGGTGCTCGACGATGTGCCCTGCCCCTCGCCCAGCATGAAGTGCTGCATTGAGAGCGCACCAGGTGAGCTATGATCCGCTCAACAACTCACTGACCCACCCAACGATTCTATTCCCAACTCAAATTAGGCAAAAATGCCACCGCTTTGCGTACACCGGCAGCAACCACAGCGAAGGTAACCACGACGGCGAGCAGCACCACCACACCGCGCAGCAGCACAACGGTGGCCAGCAGTAGCACCACCAGACGCACCACAACAACCACCAGCACCACGGCCAGGCCGAAGCCAAAGCCACAGGCGAAGCGTCCGCCGGCAACCACCGCAGCACCAGCTACGAGCACCACCAAGAAGTCCGTCGGCACCACCAAAAAGTCGACCACGGGCAAGCCCAAGGACAAGGAGGATAACAGCAAAGTGGAGGACGAGAACAGTAAGTGAAGTCAAAGCAGCGACCAGTTGAGTTGCAACCAGTTAGCACCACTTGAAATCTTCTCGCAGAGAATTGCACCGGAGTCTGTGTGGCGGATCGCATTGCGGAATATTGTGAGGCGTATTTGACCAGCGGGGGACTCTGCAAGGACGGCACCAAGTGCTGTGTCTCCCTCGACGAGTATGCCAATGGCAAGCTGCCCAAGGACATTTATATACCAGCCAGTGAGTAGATTGTAAAGTTTCTACATTTCTAGACCTCAGACCAAAGGGGTATTGTAAGGAAAAGAATCTTTATACAAACTGAAGAAAATCTTTGTATATTGTGTTGAGGAATTTAACAATGTGTTGTCCTAAGGGTCGAGGAATGAGCAATGGATTCGTTAGGGAATCCTCAAGGAATTTGAAGGTTCTTTCTATGTTTACCCTATTATTGCCTTTTCTTATTTCAGAACACATGGGCAATCTGAAGAGTAATCAGACGCTGGTCAAGTCGACAGCGAGCAAGGCGAGCAGCACCACCAGCAGCAGCACTAGCACCACTAGCAGCACTACAACCAGCACCACACCAGAGCCGGCACGGACCAAGACCAACAGCAACAACAACAACAGCAACAACAATCACAACAATGCGCAGAAGCCGACAAAGCACAAGAAGACGACAACAACGACACCAACGACAACAACAACAACGGAAGCTGCCACCGAGGAGGAGGACGAAGAAGAGGAGGAAGATGACGAGCAGGAAGAGAACAGCAATCAGAATAACAACAACAATAACAAGCTGAAATCTGGCCAGTCTCAAGGGACACAGGGACAGGAGCCGAAGGAGTGCGAGGGCGAGTGCATGAATGGAATTTTTGCCATATTCTGTGATGACATCGATTCGGACGCCTTCTGTCCGGGCGAGGGCAGCTGCTGTGTCACGGGCAGCGCCTCGGAGGCAGCTCCACCCGCCAAGTCGCCGACATCGAGCAAACCAGCGACAAAGATTGCCAGCAAGCCGGCAACGAAACCAGCTCGACCAGCCACTTCAGCAACACCGCCACCACCGGCAGGAGGAGGAGGCGGCGGTGGCGGAGATTTTCTCTCGCAGATTATATCGTTTGCGGAGAACACGTTGAATTCGCCGTCACCACCGGCACCACCGCCGCAGGCACCAGCACAGTTGGCACGTTGTCCGGGCTTCTGTCTGCTCAACATCATGGCCGCCTTCTGTGAACGTCCCTCGATCCTGGTCTCGCATCCAACCACCTGCTCCAAGGGCTCCGTCTGCTGTGATAACTCGCGGGCGGGTGCGCCCAAGCCAAAGTTGCCGCCACCGACGCCACCGCCGACACCAGCGCCCACAGCTCCGCCGTATGTGCTGCCCAATACGCCCAGTCCCGATCCACGCGAGGAGTGTCCCGGCTCCTGCATCGTCAGCCTGCTCAGCTTCACCTGCTTCAGTAAGTCTGGCAACGGTCATCTCTTAATTCCCCAGCTAATCTCTCGTCTAATCCCGTACAGAAAATGCCGAAATGACGGACTTGTTTAGGTGCAAGCGTTCGGGACAGATCTGTTGTGCGCCCAAGAGCAAGATTCTGGAGAAGCAACAGTTCCAGACCCGCAACGATACCTCCTACTTCAATTATCCAGCGATGGGACCACCACCACCGCCGTATGCCACGCAACCACAGCAGGCACCACCGCCGCCCTATCCGCCCACCTCGTACATGTCCAATCAGCTGCCGGCAGCAGCTCCACCACCACCACCACCACCACCGCATCACACCCATCAATATCCTCCAGCTCCTCCGAGCTATGCGGATTACTATGGACCCGGACCGGGACCACAGCCAGGTTTGCTGCCAGCCACGGCGCCCACGACGACGACGACGAGCACGACGACAACCACACCACGTCCACATGTCTACTCCAAGTACGTGTGCGGTGTCAAGGGAACTCTGCGCACTGGTCGCTCCAGCAGCTCCCCGGCCCTCTCCCTGGTGTCCTATGCCCGTGCCAAGTACGGAGTCCAACGCACCGCTAGACAGCTGACCATGTCGTATCCTGGTAGCAGCAGCAACATCAACAAGTCCAACGAACGTCTCGTGCTCGGCTCCGCCATTGTGCCCATCCAGATCCACAACGACAAGCTGGGCGATCTGCTGGATTCCAGCGCTGTGCAGAGCAATCAACTGAGATCCTATGATGAGCAGGAGACCGAGCCGACAGCTGTCGTCTATCCGGATTACTATCGCGGTGGTGCTGTCTACACTCCCAATCTCAATCTCAATCTCAATGCCAATCCCAGCAATCACAGCAGTCGCCGTCGCGCTCGTGTGGTGGGTGGCGAGGACGGGGAGAACGGCGAGTGGTGCTGGCAGGTGGCATTGATCAACTCCCTGAATCAGTATCTGTGTGGTGCCGCCCTCATTGGCACCCAGTGGGTGCTCACCGCTGCCCATTGTGTCACCAAGTGAGTAGATCATTTTAATCAAGTCAAACTACACCCAAACAAAAGGGAGATTTGTAGCTTTGTCATGAGAAATTTCCCCACGATCGCATGGCATTTAAGTTCAAAACTCTTTCATAAAGCATGAAAGTGGTCAAAGAAATAAGAAGCAGTAGCCAATGATAAATATTTAAACACCGATCTGTCCTACAAATTTCACAACGATCACTTGATTAGAAACACCTTTAGATGTTAGTTAGTGTAGAACAAAACAAAGGAATATGCTTTGGCTCAGAATCTTAGCACTTATGTATGATCTATATCCTAATGCCGATCTGTCTTTAAAATTTCACTACGATCGCTACACAAACAAAAAGGTTATTCAAACGAAAACAAGTGTTTAGAATTTGAATTTTTGTACATATACAAATTATTCTAATACTGATCTGTTCTAATTAAAATTTTAAAGATCATGTGGACAAAGGAAGAACAAGAAACTATAGCCTTCAATTGTTGTACATATAAATAATATACCAATGTTGATCTATCCTTAAAATTTCTCCAAGATCGCTGCATAAACATAAAAGTCATTCCAAAAACAATTTCATAGATCAAATGGAGAAAGGAAGAAGAATCAGTTTTCAATTTAGTTTCTAGTCAGTTATTTCTTGAATGTGCTCTAGGATATCTCGATCTTGATCTTGATCTTGATCTTTTTGCATTAACAATTGATCTTCCTGCTTTTCTTTCGCAGCATTGTGCGTTCCGGCGATGCGATCTATGTGCGCGTGGGCGATTATGATCTGACCCGCAAGTACGGCAGTCCCGGAGCTCAGACTCTCCGTGTGGCCACCACATATATCCACCACAATCACAACAGCCAGACTCTGGACAATGACATTGCTCTGCTCAAGCTGCATGGCCAGGCGGAGTTGAGGGATGGCGTCTGTCTGGTTTGTCTGCCGGCACGTGGAGTGAGTCACACGGCTGGAAAGCGTTGCACGGTCACCGGTTACGGTTACATGGGCGAGGGTAAGTCTTAGACCCCATAGGAGTCAATTCTAAAAAGTACTCTCACATTTGAAATCATCTTACAGCTGGTCCCATTCCATTGCGTGTGCGTGAGGCGGAGATTCCCATTGTCAGCGATACGGAGTGTATACGCAAGGTGAATGCCGTCACGGAGAAGATCTTCATATTGCCCGCCTCCAGTTTCTGCGCCGGCGGCGAGGAGGGACACGATGCCTGTCAAGGCGATGGCGGCGGTCCCTTGGTCTGCCAGGATGATGGCTTCTTCGAGCTCGCCGGTCTCGTCTCCTGGGGCTTCGGTTGCGGACGCGTCGATGTCCCGGGTGTCTATGTGAAGGTGTCCTCCTTCATTGGTTGGATCAATCAGATAATTAGCGTCAATAACTTATAGTGGACGACCCAAGCTGGAATCCCGCACTTGTAGGGATTTCCTCTAGGGGAAATCCCCTACGACTGATGTTTGGATTCCAAATGCTGCGACTGTTAACTTAAAATAAATAAAAAAAAAACCAATCCTAGTGTAATCTATTCATACATAAATCACATCTACTAACTGCCGTCTCAACGGACACCAAAACACCATTCGAAATCCCCTAACTATATAGAAAGTATTCTCGACCCCCACTCCTTATAATTATTATATCTATTCTTAATAATAAAAAATCTATTGTAAACTGTTTTTGTATATACAAAAAAGGAAAATACAAGAAAAGCGTTTATCATATTTCAAACAAATATCGAAATATTCAATTCTTAAAGGGGGTTTCCTATAGATACTATATTAAATAGTCTTCCGATTCAGTTGAAATTTGAGCAGAATATATGAAATAAATTTCAACTCGATTATGATAAGCTTAACTCAGAAATCTTTTGCTATAAAAGAGTTATCGATCTTTGAATAATTAACCGATTCTTTTTCTATACGATGAGTTTTATTAAGATAGCTTCAAATCCAAAAGAGCTTTCTATACAAGAACTTGACTTTCTATTAATCATTTTAAGAATTCTCGTTTATAATTTGATTTAAAGCAAAAATTTGGATTTTTTCCAAAATTTCAATCCATGTAGCTTTAAAATTAAGATACCAGTTTTATAATCTGAATAAAATAAAATGGGTATGAACATATATTGAATATGATTTTTTTTGTATCAAAAAATATATTTTTCATGGGCTATGAAAAGTCTTCTGAAATGGATTATTGTCACAGCTGGCCAAATCAATGCGTAAGGAAGTCTGCAAGAATTTTAACCTTAATTTGAATATCCTTTTAATGTATTCAACATTTTTAACGGAAAAAATTAGAAAAAAATGTAAAGAAAGGATCAAAATGTCGCGAGTAGTTGAAGGAAACGCGCTCTTATCACAGCCTCACACTCGCACCCAAAGAAGCAGCAGTAGCTATGTATCTTTGAGATACAAATAGAGAGAGAGAGCGAGAGAGAGAGAGAGAGAGAACGGCGAGAGGCGGAGCACAAGAACTCACTCAAAGCTGCTGCTCAGAGAGCAGTACAAGTCTCGGGACCTCATTTCTAATAAGAGAACATGTCCAAAAACGAGACTACAATGAAACTCAAGAAAAAAAGAAAAGAAAAGAAAAGAAAAAACTTACCCTCATTGGTCTTCGAGTGAGTCTGGTAAACTGGTAGCGCCAATGTCTTCGTCTCGGCTTCGGTTTCGGCTTCGGCTTCGCATACCAATTCCTCGTCAACTACTTCTCCTTCTCCCTCTGTGTGTGTTTTTGCTTCCTTTTTAACCCTTTCGTCTGGACCATTGTCGACTGCTGCGTGATTTGATGTGCGTTGTTTTTCTTCGCTGCGAAAGTATCTCAAAGATGTTGAGATCTTTGCCAGTGCAGAAGAAAACGAAACTGAAAAAGGGTTCCCGACATGTCCACTCGGCACTGCGACAACAGAAGTTCGTCTGGCCTCGAGCTGAACGGATGGCACAACAGATCCAACCGATCAAATAGAGATCAAAATCTTAAAATCTTGAGCGCGCCTCACGAGTGTACCAAGTGTCTTCTTCGTCTTTCTTCTGCCGTGTTCTAAACAATCTGCGAATCCAAAACAAAAAAACAGCACTTTTTAGTGTAGTGTAGTTCGGCTTGTGTTTAGTGCATCCTTTGCTTTAGTTTTCATTTAGTTTTGCATGCATTTTGTTTTGATTGTCTTGTGTGTGTGTGCCTGGTTTTAAATTGGATTCGCAACGGTCACAATGGAGGCAAATTCGCCAACCACTGTCACAACACCAGCAACAACCACAACAACAACAACAACAGCGGCTGCCTCCAGCACAGCAGCAGCAGCAGTGGCATCCACAACAGCTCCCTCGCCAGCTGCCGCCAAGTGTCTCACAGGAAGCGGAAGCGGCCACAGTGCCACAACGTCCAGCTGCGCTGCCACAGCCTCTGCCACCGTCTCTGCCTCAGTTGCACAGTGCCTGCCACAATTGCTGGCCACCACGAGCAGCAGCAACAGCGGCAGCATGGAGATCTGCAAACTGGAGGATGTCCACAATCTATCGCTCGCCAGCGGCCCCTCCGACGGTCAACGTTCGCTCTCCGGCGCCCCGTCGGCCTCCTCCAGTCCCATAATGAGTCCGCAGGGCAAGATCTTTGGACGCAATGCAAATGGCACAAGTAAGTTGAGCATCAGTCATCTTAATATTGTTGTCAAATTTAAAGCACTCGTCGATTTCCTTATTTATTGCAATTATTTATGCACGCTGGCAAAAAGTGGCGCTTGCTTCTTTCTCCATTACAACCATGCATTCTTAAGCTTATTCTTATTTAGCGCCAGATGGCGCTTTGTTGTAATCGATAACTTAACCAAAACACTTACAGTGCGATAAATATAATAACTACATACATACATACTACATGCACTTTTAAGACAGATTTAGATATCCCTTTATCTACAGGGATCTACAAAACTATTTAAATCAAATAATATTTAATATTTGAACTAATTCTTTAATTACTATATATATAAATAATATTTCTATTATTCTCATTTCATTTATTTTAAAGTTTTTAACATTTATTGCTCATTTTTTTTCTTTATATGCAAGCATGTTCAATTTATCAATTTCTTAATACACTATTGTTATCATTCGAATTTTAAATGTACATAATTTTTTAAGCAACGTTTCATACTTTTTACTATTATTTTTCTTATAAATTTTAAAATTAAAATTTAAAATTGAAACAATCTCATTTAATTAATTATTATCATTCTAATTTTAATGATCATTATAATTCTTCAATTTTTCATAAAAATATTGATCATTTCATTTGTTCAAGATTTGAATTTAAATAAGCTGCTTGTAAAGTAAACTTTATTGTTGTTATTTTTATTTAAATAATTAATTCTTCCATTGTCATAATATATTATTATGTTTGTTATCAAGACATACACATTTTTAATATGGTAAAAACTGTCCATGATTTTATTTATATTTATTTAAATTCCTGTGAACTTCCACATAATTTTGTTAAAATTGGAATTAAGTTAATTTTAAACTGTCAAAACCGTTAAACTGAAAAGTGATAACTAAAATTTGTATTGAACATTTGATTGCGATCAAAATATCGTAGATCTGGACAACGTTTATTATATAGATTTCGTGAAGAAATTATAATTCGAAGCAAACATAATTCGCAATCAAAGATAGTCTTTCTCTTCTGGACTCGTATCTATAGGGAATAATCCTTATATCATATGCCACATGCAGTTGCAAGTTTCCCGCGCTTTTCAAGCTTCGCAAACTTGAGCTACCATTGTTGTTGTTTTGCTCTGCTTTTGTAACGGCAATCCAAGGGCAGCAATAACGGACCTTGTGGACAAAAACAATAGTTGAGTTGTCAGCTTGAGTTCCGGTTTCGACTTCCTTGGTGCCAGCAACCACCCGGAGCAGAGCACTCGATTATATATGTACATACATATATCTTCAAGGGGCAGGGCATCTATTTGTGCTTGGAACTAGAGGAGTATTGTCTTCTATCTGCCAGGTAGCAAAAGGTGCGTCCAATGAAATGCTAGCTGCACACAGGTAACTAACGGTTAGCAACAACAGCCGTTAGCTTCAGCTCAAGATGATAGGTTCATTTCTCAGGGGTAACAGGAAAACGAAACAAGGAGAAAAAAAACTCACCCCAGAGCTGAGACTTTTAAGGGGTAGTTCACTCAATGGAGTCTTGCAATTGGCAACTTGAGTTCTTCCAATTTTTGCTCAGTTCGCGGCTGGAATTGTCGCCAGGTTTATATATTGGTATGGTTATGGTTATGGCTGCTCTACCAGCTCCAAAGTCGGGGCCATTGGCACGTACAGACGTCAATGTTATGGCCACCAATGGAATTTTGATCGACGAAAGAATTTGATCGTTCGAAAAAGTCGCTTTTAATTTATCGTTTTGTATGAGAAATAGTTTCGGTTACGAGGACATGGAAAAGCTACGGCTACGGCTTCGGCTCCGGCGTCTGCATTGCTTTCTTCTTCTTCTTCTTAATTTTATTTTACATTTTTTTTTTTTTTTTTTTTTTGCCTGTTGCCTGTTGCCCATAATCGATGCGATCGAGCACGATTGACGTCCCTCACACACACACACACACACACACACACACACACACAGAGAGACTTAGGCAGCTGTTGGCCTGGTCAAGAGGCAGTGAGCCAAGCCAACTTGGTATGTGGCGTCGAATGTCATTATTGCTTTCAAGTGCCAACTAAAAAGCAACTGCAGTTAATTTTTTGTCCATCTTTGCCATTTGCCAGCGCATAAAAACAACATATTTAGCAAATGACAACAACAACAGCAACAACAACATTAACAGACTTGCCACAAGCAACAGCAAAAAGTGAGCCGCAAATTAAATAAATAAAAAATCAACAAGAAGCAGCAGCAGCAGCAGCAGCAGCAGCAGCTGAGGAAGAGGGACAGCAGCAGAAAGAGAGAGAAGGATTGGTGGCATCCACATGTAGTCAGGGGCAACAAGGAGTGACAATCAGCGCGCCAAGACAAACGTTGCACGTTCCCCCTCCTCCCAACTCCAACTCCAACTCGAATCCCAACCCAATGCCAGTTGTAGTTCCAGTTGCCTGACTCCTGGCTACCGACTCCCGACTCCTTGCTGCTACTCCCTCTTCCCTGCCAATCGTGCATTATTTGTGTATTGAAATCACGTCTCATTTATTTATTGCTGCAAATGCGTGCCCCTCCAGCTAAGGGGGTTCCCAGACACAGACACACACACAGTCCACAGTCCACAGTCCACAGTCCACAGTCTACGCTATAGACTCCACTCCAGACTCTCTCCGCTTCTGTCTTACGCAAAAGTTGCCCTCGACTGCGTTAAATACTCCGCCGTGTGGAGCCGAGGGGCAGACGAAGTTGCAGAAGACGCGGGGCGTTGACAGAACCACTTAACCCCTTGGTAACTGAACTGCGCAAGAGTCTAGCTAGAAAATTTAAAAACTGATTTCAAAATCTGCAATTTTCACAACTCTAACTTAAGTTTTTAAAGTTAGTATAAAGGATTTTTTTTTTAAGATTTTTACGCCTATTTGTAATTTTATGTTTATTTAATCTTCAGTTTCTTGAAACTTTCTATTAAAATAAAAATTAAAATTTTCAAATTGAACTATTCTAAAAGTTTTCTAGATATATAATTACGAGTATCAAATATTCTACGAATTGTATTTAATTTTTTTTTGATAATTCATAAAAACTGAATTATCTCATAATTAACTTTTAAAAAAAATTTTAAATATATTTGTACTAATTAATTTGAAAAGATTTTCAATTTATCTTAGTTTTTTATCAGAACTTTCTATTAAAATTCAAATTTCCAAATTAAACTATTTTAAAAGTTTTCTAGATATATATTTACGAATATCAAATATAATTATGATACATATTTAATTTAACTTTTTTTTTTGATAATTCATAAGAACTGAAATGTATCATAATTAATTTTTAAACATTTTTTATAAATATTTGTACTAATTAATTTTAAAAGATTTTCTATCTATCTTAGTTTTTTATCAGAACTTTCATAGATTACATACAGATTTTCTATATCACTTTAAAATCTTTTGAAATCACTGAATATCTTAACTTTCAAAAAATCTCAAATTACTCAAAATATTTCCAATGTTTTGTAATGGTCTTTTAGAAGGAATTTCGAATCCTTTGCAAGGTATTAACCAAAGGTCTAAGAACCCATAAGATAACTCTACTTTCGGCATTTATTCTTATGTCGTCTGACGCATGAAACTTGATTCGCGGTAATGTGTCATAAATCGTGACAAGCGTGCAATAATGGGTTAATGATTGGCAGCACATTAACAAGTGACAACACCAAGTTACAACTACAACTACAACTACACGATTGCAACAACCTCAGCCTCAAACTCAACTCAACCTTATCCTCCTTCTTCGGCTGTAGCAACAAAAAAAGATCGATCGATGTGTGTTTGGTTTTTTTTTTTATCTTATTTGATTCGCTTTTGTTATAATTTAGTTGGCCAGCTCTTGGTCTGTTTCTCTATTAATTAAAGCCAAGTAGCGCACATTGGTAATGGGAACTGCTGGCTGTTACCTTGCTACCTTGTTGCTGCTACCTGATAGATGTTAACTGGTATCGTAGGCTGCTAACTGCCAACGGCTCACTGGTAACTGGCTTTCCGTCAAGTAAAATATTCTCACATAATTATTTACGATTTGACATAATCATCATCATCTTCAGGCGGTCTTTTAAGTTGGCCAGCAGAAGAACGCCAATAAATTGTGTTGAGCGCTGGAAAAAAAAAAGGCAGCTAGCTTCAAACTCTCATCTAACAATATTTCACACGATTAGCATTTACATTTTTTCTGCCCAAAAAAATGATAAAAAAAAATACGAAATTTGAATGGGACGAGAAAAGATTAAAATGATCCTTTTGCGATCCTTTTGCTGATCTTTGCGCATGCGTGACGCATTTCTAACGAGTTTTGCTCAGGCCAAGCGAAAGGGTTGAACACACACACACACACTTACACACACACACACACACACACACACACTCACACATACAAACACCCCAAACACGATCGCCGCATTTGTTTATGCAGATGAGAACGTTCCCAACTTTTGCCTCGTCCTTTTTGTGCGCTTTTTTCCAGTTTCATTTTTTCATCGTTTTTTTCTTTACTATTTTTTTTTGATTGGGCTGTTTTTTTTATATGCGTTTTTTAAGGTTTAGGGTCCAGACGTCCGTCGAGTTCTTCTAAATTTTTTATTAAAAAAAAAGCGTATTTAATTTAATTTTTTTCTTATGAACTTGCAGCATTGTGAGAAAAGAGGGAACTCTATAAATATTTTTTTATTTTTGCTACACTTTATTTTATTTTTTTTTTTTTTGGATATTTGTATAGATTTTGAAAGGTCTTGTTTTGGGTCTTTGCAGTGATCACCACATCGCGTCCGAGCAACGAGGCGGAGGTGCAGCTATACAGGGTGCTCCAGCGCGCCAGTTTGCTGGCCTACTACGATACGCTGCTGGAGATGGGCGGCGACGATGTCCAGCAGCTGTACGATGCGGGCGAGGAGGAGTTCCTCGAGATTATGGCACTGGTGGGCATGGCATCCAAGCCGCTCCATGTGCGACGGCTGCAGAAGGCGCTGCATGAATGGGCCAAGAATCCAGCCCTGTTCCAGGGCTCCATGCTGCCACAGTTGGGTGAGTTTGAATGGCCTGGAATTAGTACTGTAAAAATATGTTCAAAAATTGACAACTCGATTTTTGAGAAAGCGATTTTCAAGTTCGTTAACTCGATAGTTTTTTGTGACGATACGAAAGCATTTTTCAAGAACTTTAACTCGATCATTTTATTGTCTATATATCGATAACTCGATTTTTGTTTTGATGATTATATTATTTCAATTTAAAACTTGATTCATAATTTGGATTTACCTCACTTGCTGACACAATCTCTAACAAGCTGATCTAAGACTGATTTTATTTATTTATTAACAACTCGATACATTTTTTTGGCAAAATATCGATAACTCGATTTTTGTTTTGATTACTTTAAGATTTCGATTTAAAACTCGCTGCACTATGCGAATTTACATCACTAGACTGAATCTGGAATTTCTGTATCTATAACATGGCTCATGTTTTCCAGGTCTTTGTGAGACGCCGACGAAGCCGGCGCTGATCTTCAATCCGGATACGACGCCCGCCCTGCCGCGTAGCAAATTCTCCTCCTTTCATCCCGCTGCCTCGTTTCAGGCCACAAGTCTGCCGCAAATGGCCACGACGCCGACATCGGCGCCATCAGCTGGTCATCTGCTGTCGCAGATCAGTGCGCCCAGTGTTATGTGCGCCACGCCCACGTTGCCCACGCCCACGCTGCCCGCGAGCATTGCCACGCCCTGCGGCGGCGCAAGTACCGCCCATCAGGTGTCCTCCAGCTCGCCACAGCTGACGCCGGTGCTGACGGAGCTGCAGGTGCAGAGGATTACCATGGGCGCCTCGAAGATTGCCCGCCAGCTGCCGCAGCGAGAGCCGCGGGCGCAGACCTCCAAGAAGCGGACGACCCGTGAATTGGAGCAGGTGATTGCGATGGCGGAGCACGATCCGCGTCGCATGGATGAGATACGTAAGTATTCGGCCATCTACGGTCGCTTCGATTGCAAGCGGCGTCCGGAGAAGCCGCTCACCCTGCACGAGGTCTGCGTGAACGAGGCGGCTGCTCAGCTGTGTCGCAATCCTCAGACCATTTGGCTGCTCACGCGCCGTGACGAGCTCTTTCCTTTAGCCCGCCAGATTGTCAAGGATGCGGGCTTTGGCCACTCGGCCAGCATTGCCCGCTATGGCAATCTCCTGTCGTCCCAATCCTCGCATATGTCTGCCCAATCCGCCACACATCGCATCGATGTCGATTGCGAGTCCAGCGATTCCGCCGTCACGATAAAACGTCCACGTTTGTCCTCCACCGAAGCGACGGCTCAGCTGCCCATGGAACTCAATCGGGTAATTAAACCAGATTCCGTTCAGCATTAAGCCATTTTGGCCTGGTGCAGTGCTTCAGCTTCAGCTTCAACTTGGGCAACTCAGAGTGCTACCTCTTGATTCCCCCATTAACCAATTCTTGCTTTGCAGCTTACTCCAAAAGTTCTACTAATTTTTTACAGCTAATTCCGTCCGGTTTTTATTGACTTTCGTTTTCCAATTTAGTTTGAATTCTAGTCTCTTACATTTGCTTTCTTTGAACCTTTTAACACTTTTCGGGTTATTCTCAGGATCTCTTGGGGTAGAATGTATTTTCCTATATAATCTAAGAGCAGTTTTTAAATTTATTTAAAAACATATTGAAACCTAGTCTCTTTACATTTCAGAGGTACTTCTCAGAGAATTCCTCTAGGGTAGAGTAAATTGTTTGCTTAAATCTGAAAACAAGTGGAATCCTAATCTCTTTTACACATTAGATCGTTAGAAACTTAATTCCATATAGGATCTCTTTATGTTCTCTTAAAGTAGAGAATCTTTTGCGTTAAGATTTAAGAATATTTCAAAAATATCATTTCTCTATTTTAGCTTTTTAAAGGTTCCTTTTGGGATATTTTAAAACTCACTCTCTTAACCGTTCTGAATCCTAGTCGTTCACAATTGATTTAGATAGATTTTTAACATTTTCTTAGAATATCTTAGGATAACAAAATGCTTTCGGTTCCATCTAAACACAGATGAAATCCTAATCTTGGGATACTTAGAAGTTTTTCAAAATCTCTTCAAGAACTGAATAAGTTTTATTTATATATCCTGACACTTGTTTTCTCTTAGATGCCTAGTCTCTAACAGTATTTTAGTTGTTGAATATTAGTTGAAATGTTGACTTATATTAGAATTACCCGACTAAAACCTAATATAGACTAAGACCTGTACTGTCTACTATAAATCTTTTCCAAATATTTCTTTTCATATATATCACATCTAACTATTAGTTCAGTTTCTTATTGTTGCTTCTGTAGATCTAGACTTAGTTGAATTGTTAACATTACCTATTCCAAACTCGTATCTTTAGTCTTTCCTTGGTTATTTAAGCATAGTTTAGCTTAGTTTGTTATATTATGATTTCTGCAA
The DNA here is from genome assembly GCA_035043635.1 of Drosophila rellima. Lineage (NCBI taxonomy): Eukaryota > Metazoa > Arthropoda > Insecta > Diptera > Drosophilidae > Drosophila > Drosophila rellima. Next base: position 3,760,476 of record JAWNMV010000529.1, read on the forward strand.
TATGTGGTGTACCTTCTCGTTGAGTGCTTGAAATAAAATTCCCCGCTTTTAAGAACCAAACGAAACGTGTCTTCTTTTTCCAATGCCAAAAAAAAAAAAAAAAAAAATTGCTTAACGCTTTTCGCCGAGCTTAGCTTAAGAATATTCATATAGAGAAATTTTAATAAATCTAACAATCATTGCAAACTGAAACTGAAGGAAGCTGTCGAGGATTCGCGCTACAATCTGTTTGCCATGTACCAAAAGTTCGCCAAGCCGCCATTTGATTTGACCGAAATAGCGAAATTCTCGTAAGTAAATGATTATTTTTCGAAGATTGTAATGAATTTTAAACAAGTTGAACTCTTTGTAGACTGGGCAAGACGGCGGACTTTGAGGACAACGATTCGCGCTTCTCGTTCAGCAACTCCAGTTCCCCGCCCCTGCCAGTGAGTATGTGTTGGAGCACATTCCGTGCAGCTTCTCGGTCCTGGAGAGAATTCCCCGAGTAAAGGCCATTCTTAAACTCTTTTGCAGGCCAATGGTCTGGAAAATGAACCGTCACCCGTCTCATCGCTGGGTCCGTGTCCCGAGTCCCATCGGTGTCACGACTTGAATCTCACCGAGTCCATTGATCTGACCGCCAGCGGTGTCCAGGTGATTTCCGCAGCGGGTGACAACATCATTGCCGTCGCGAATCCCGCTCTGGCCTTGAGTCCCACCCTCAACGAGGTGCTCAAACGGAATGCCACCTCACCGGAAGCTTAGAACGGAGATGACCCAGTTCAATATTTAGTGCCAGTTTAAGTATGTGCAATTTAATGAAATTAAATACATTTCATTTGCTAGAAAGTTAATCAATCAATCTAGAGCGTTAAACCCTGTGATCTACACTATTCTGTAATAAAAACAATATTTCACCCACATTTCAATTACAAACTCTTTCTTCCTTTGTAATGGTATCACACATGATCAATTGATTGACTTCTTTCCCCTAGAATTACCCTTGACAATGTCTTACATTGTTAGCCAACAATTGCGGCCTGTTTCGGGCACTGCCAATTGTGTTTATATTTGCCATCTACGATTTGTGGGTTTATCCTTTCTTACACCTCTTGACTGCTGATGTTTTTTTGCAGGGCACAACCCTCCGATTTGCGGATTTTCGTCCCTTAGAGGGTCGTCTATGGTTTTCGCAAGTGCTGTCAATAAAGACATCTCGGCTAATGATGAAATTAACACCCTGTTCGAGGGGATTCCCAGAGCGGCCTTCGCATGCAAATTTCGTGAGATCAATTGATGATGATAGGAAAATCGCATGTTGTGATGGCAGCTTAATTGAAAATGTGAAGCGAGTGCCTGGGACAGTTTAGCATCTGCCTGATTTGAATCTGAAGAACTGACAGGCTCTTAGAAAAAATAGATCCTCCTACGATCCAATAGACACATGCCACATGTGGCCACAAATGCGCGGGAGAGTGTGTCGGGTGTCTTAAGGGATTCCCCTAACAACTGATTACAGATGGGAAGGGGAGCAGAAGGCAGTTATAAGAAGGGATTGGGGTTCGAGATGGCGCTGAATGATACAAGAGAAGACGGCACATTGCATTCAAATCCCTTTGTGATTAGAATGCAGTTCATGTCTATGGCAGACCTCTTTCTCCCTCTCTCTCTCTCTCTCTCTTGTTCAACCCCTTCTCGATCACAGCTTAGGGTTGTGTCTCAGACCCGAGATCATTGCCCAGCATGATTGATGGCCCGAGCACGTTCTCTTTCGGTTCCCCTATTTGCATAAGTCTTAAGGCTGCTGCAGTGCGTCCAGGAATTCAGCTCAGAGATTAGACAGCGTTGAGGTCATGAGAACAAAGCCAAGGACGAAAAGGACTCGCAGTCAATGTAAATATGTAAATTGCGCTTGGAGCGCCTTCTGACTGAATTTTATTTACTTAAAGGCAGATTGAAGAGGTTAAACTACGGCGTATCCTCCAGCTTCTCGAGTATCCAGTCCATGAAGAACTGTGTGCTGGTGTAGACTCCAGGAACCTCGGGCCTGGCACAACCCACACCATAAGCGACAACTCCAATTAAGTAGAATCTCATCTGACTGCTGACACCCTCGGAGGTCATCAAAGGACCTCCGGAGTCGCCCTGGCAGGTATCCTTGCCGCCGGAGAGCACGCCCGCACAGATAACGGCGCTATCGAACTGATCCGGAGTGAAGTTGCGGTTCAACTTGGCATAACTGTTTCGACACACCTCGTTGCTCATGACGGGAATCATCAGCTCATTCAGCACTGTGGCGGACTCTCCACCTTCCTGGGTCCTGCCCCAGCCCACGACAAAGGGATACGTGCCCACGTAGGACTTGGAGCGCAGACTGGGCGAGCTGGGCATACAAACTGGGAGAATCAGTTCCGTAAATTGCACATTACGCTCCAGATAGAGAACGGCGATATCACTGCGGCCATTACGACGATTATACTGAGGATGCGGTGCTGTCTGAGGTAGGAGATAGAAGAATTATATTAAGATGAAGTGATTAACTTGAGTGAAGAGATTCTTACCTTGACTATGGGTATGTCTATGTGTTGAGCCTCTGCATCCGTGCTCAGATCATGTTCTCCCAAGCGAACAAAGGTGCTAAAAGAATCAAATATTTGAAAAACATAATTTTATGTAACATTTTAACAACTTAAAACAGTCATAGCTGCTGTTATTTTTATGCGATTTAGGTGAGATTTAGTAGGATGATTGTTAATTATAAAAGAGAGTTTTTAAGCACAAAAAGAGCCGTATATTTTGAAAAATGTGATGTTTATGTGGATAATAAGAATCTGTACACTGTTTTTAGAGTGTCTAGCTCTTATAGTGAAAGAAGTTAAAGAAATATTATGATTATTGCAACTTACAGATCCTCCCGAATGCAATGGGCAGCTGTGACCACGTGTCTGGCGGTGATCAAGGTACCGCCACACTTGAATGGCGAGGAGGAACCGTCATCATAGCCCAGCAGAGCAATCCAAGGCCAGGCGCCCTTCTTGGACACGATGCCGCCCACGATCTTCTTGTTGCTGGTCAGAGTATAGCCACAGCCCTCCTCCACCGTAGGCAGACGTCGTGGTATCGTGTCGTAGTTCACGGGCTTTACCGGAGGCGGAGTCGCCACCGTTTGGCCCGTGGGACAGCAGACATGGGTGCCAACACGGCCGCAAATCAAATTGGAGGCCTGCACAAATTTGGCAAACTCGGGATCATTTTTCTTAACCAGCAGTTCATTCAGTATGGACGGGCAGCTCTTGATATCTAGGGAAGGGATTGATGTCAAAGTGGATTCCAGATTAAGAAGTAGCTGGAGTAACTTACCAACGCATTCGCCCAGTTTTCCGGGTGGTACACGGCAGCTGGGACCACGTGGTTCCACAAGCGGAGCCGAAGTCACCGGAGCCGAGGTCACCGGAGCAGCTGTAATAGGCGGTGCTGTGGGTCTCTGGGTCACCGGCTGCAGGAAGGGATTACGATCCGGCGCCTGAGTCACTGGCACTGGCCGCGGCGTCACAAAGGTACCTTCTGTGGGTGGGAAGAAAGGATTCGTGGGTCGTTCTGTAACCGGCGTAGAGATCGGTCTGGTGCAGCACACCTAAGGAAAAAAATGATTGGCAATAGTTTGGATGGAAAAGCGATGGATGAATCCCATTACCACTGGATCACCGCCAATGTTGCGAGTGCCACAGCTGCGCTGCAGGGAAATCACATAATTCTGGGCCGTACGTCTGTCGGTTATCTGGAAGACCTGCGTCACCTGGGGACAATAGGTGAGGGCCACGCAGCTGCCATAGTAGTTCTCAGGTGTAATGCAGTTCTGACGAACTATAAAAGGGGAAATATGCGAAAAACGACAAGTTAGTTATAATTCTGGGAGTATTGTAACTGAAAGTCTGTCTTGACACTTGAACAAGAGAAAGAAAGTCAAATTTAAGACGATTCTGAAATTTAAAATGTAGTGTAGAGTCTTTAAACTCCAAGGAATTTGATTTTTGCATTTGAATTAGAAAAACATTGAGCAAATAGAAATTTTTAGAAAAGCTTCTGAAATTAATGATATGAGGGAAGAAATATATGAAAATATTCCGGAGCTAAGCTATAGGGTCAATTATTTAAAAGGAGAAGATGTCATATAGCTTAGATGATATAGTCTCGAAACGACTGCGTGCGATAGAATGAGAGAAAGAAAGAAAGATTATAATGATTCGTATGGTAAAATAAAAAAAAACTCATTTTAATAACAATATTTCTCTAACAGATTGACCTTATAATATTTGTAATTCTTCCATCTCTTTCTTTGCTGACACTCTGCAGTTTTACGAGAGATCAAAGAAGATTCTACCGACTACAAAAAACCCCTTTCCTCAATTTTATTATGCGCTATTGAATTCGTTGATAATAATAATAAACTAGAAATACTTGACAATTTGTCGCCCTCTCTTTCTGCCTGTCTTCTGCTGCCAAATTGCAGTCATTAACCAAAACACGTGATTGAAATAAATAAAATTATTGAGTTCAACCCGAAAAAACTGTCGCTCTTAGGAAAAATGTCTGGGTCAATCGACCTTGGGGCGAACTTGCAATGACAGTGACACTGACTGGTTTCTCCGCTTTGAACTTGAAGCGCAACACCAAAAACAAAATTCAAAAAAATAAAAATATTTAATTATTTGGAGATTTATATATATGTTGGTACTTGTTTAAAGTCGAGTCTTTTTGCCAATTCCCGAGACGAGTTTTAAATGACAGCGAAAAACGCAAAAAAAATCAACTTGTGTTTGGTTCGAACGAAAACAAAAGACTTAGGCAACGAACTTGGCAGCTCGCTGACAAAAACCACACGGAAAATAATCAAAAACTAAAGTCACTGTGTAATTTAAATATTCTGCTGCTGTTGTTGTTGTTGTTGTTGTTGCTTGTGTTGCTGTAATCATTGCTAAAATATTAATATATTTTTATAGACTATTTAAGTGCCGCTCATAATAGAACAGGTTTCCATGTGTAATCACAGCCACTTTGTTTGTTGTTTTTGTTTTTATTCCTGTTATTTGTTATTTCATATTTGTGTTCTTAGTTCAAGTTTCTAAGTTATTAATTAGAAGCCGAGTAATTTGTGAAATGCGAGGTAAAAAAAGCAAGCGAAATTTGTCGGGAAATACTTTTCCCGTTCTCATACCTTGCCGGTTGCGATTGAATTGGGCGAGCGTGGGCGTGGCAAGGCAGGCGAATGTTAGCGTCAACGTAATCACAACACTTGGCATTAGCTTCATTTTGGGGTAAAACCCGTAAATCTCACACAGTTATTTTTTGTTTTGAGCTAACAATATTTCACTTGTCGATCGATCGTGTTGCGCGATCACGTTGTTCACAACTCGCCGTACTTTATCAGACTGAGCGCGTCTTCGATCCGGAACGAGGTATCTTTGGGCTTTTTAGTCGAATTCGATTTTGCGTGAACAAATCGCGACGCTGTTTTCTCGCCTGATCGATGACAGAACGAGGCTTTATATGCAGCCGATCGAACACGACAACGACAACGACAACGACAACGACAACGAAAGTTGTTCTCAATGGGAGGGGAGAATCATCATCATCATCATCATCATTATCATTATAAATCACCAATCGCACATATGGATTATCTAAATCAATTAAATCTCAATAAACAGACAAATTTAAACAAAATTCACATGACAGCTTTTAATTTGTGCACTTTCCCATTCCATATATAGATGACAAATCAAATGCAAATTATACGATTTTCTAAATATATAACTTCGTGTGAATTGAATTTAATAGCACCACTAAGCTACAATTATTAGAGATATGTGCTAATTACGCTATCATTGGCTGAACTTGTATTTAAGCCATAAATAAGTTCACATTTACTTTCCATAATAGAAAACTGTCTAATTTTTCTTGCTGAGCAGCGTGAACTTTAAATATTCTGCTGATTCTTTTGGGCTTTATTAATGTACTCCAAGAAATTTTAACTTGTATACTAATTTTAATTATATTTTATTATGTATACCAAATTTCATCATCATAGCTCTAAGAACAAGTCAGTTCACATAGGTTAGTCCATAATAAATATAGAAAATCCAAACGATTCTACCACAAAAGCTTATTATAACTTATTGATATTATGTTTACCAAATTTGGTCAAGATTGGTTAAAAAACCAGTTAGTTCACATAGAACACTCAATTTTAAAAATTGTTACAGCTATCTTTAGAATACTATATTACCCTTAGTAAGTGTATTGAATTATAAACTTATGAAAATTGCCAAGGTTTCTTATGGCATTACACTTAAATTTGGAGCCAAAACGGATACGAAAAATGCTGTCGGTTTGTCACTTTGGAATTTATAAGAATTTCAAGTGACTCAAAAAGTTGAATAAGAAGAATCCATAAATCAATATAAATAGTGTTAATTTAAACGGAGCTGCACAACAATCGTAGACCCAATGAAGCTGTCAAATTAGTTGTGACAACTTAATTGTTTGTTGGGTTGCTTGTCGATGTGTTGACTGAATTAACTTGGGAGTACAGAAGCTTTATTCACACTAGATCTATCAAGATAAGAACTGTGAGATTTATATGCATTCAATGCACTCAAAAGCTCAAGCTGATCGAGAGATTAGAATAGAGAGAGAGAGAGAGAGAGATCGCGATTTGTTTAACTAACATGCTTATATGAATAGTTCTCGTCATCTTATCGATGACATAGTCGTTGAACTGTAATCGAATCTGTCTGGAATTTCGAATAGCCTCCGCCCAATTGTTATGCGTTCAATGCAATCGCTACGAAGGAATAACTAATTCTATGAATGATGACGAATAACTTATTTGAAATGCCAATCACACTTTATTTTCTACTCCTGTTGCCTTGACTATTCCTTCTTTAGATTATTCCTTCTTAGTCTTACCTCACTTGTAGGTAATGATCGCCACTTACAAGATTTGTATGTCGTAATACCCATCTTTATTGTTCAGACCACGTTTGAACTTTGACTGATTCTGACTAAGATTGATGATTACCCTCGTGACTTAAGCGATTATTCCGGTTTTATGTACTGACTAGGGGAAGTCATTTCTATAAACTAAAGTTATACAATATACTTATAGAACGCCACGTGTGACTTATTCAAGTCTCAAAAATTCTGAGATTCCAACGATATTAAATCTCACATATGGATTATTTAAAATTGAAAACAAAAATAGTTTGGCTTTCGTTAAAAGTTAGTTTAGGTACATTACTTCTTTAGTTTCTCAATCATTTTGGAGAACAGTTTTTGAAGATGATGAGTGTATATATCAGCTATCAAGCTAAAAAAAAATAGAAGAATGTCATAAAAATAAGTGTCGTAAATATAATCTGCTTATTAAAAATTGGCTTGTGAAACGAATGGATTGTTTTGAATTTCCGTTTTGAGAGTTCTCTGCTTTTCAACTCGAAGAGTGCGAACAACAAACCGAACCACCTTGGGGGGAATTCGTGCAAATCAAGAACTGACCCGAAACTGGTTACATCAAATTAAGCAATGACTCATGAATGGGAATGTGTAACTGTAACTGCAACTGACCTGTGGCATCATAAGTGGTCCACCGGAATCCCCCTGACAGGCATCCACAGTGAGAGAGAGAGAGAGAGAGCGAGAGAAGGAAAGAGAAAGAATGTCAGCACAAACTGAAAGACAGACTACAGGCTTTTAGTGAGCAATATTTAGACCAAGTCTTAAGCCAGGAGTTCCCCATTTTCCATACTCATAATTCAATAATGAAACAAAATCAATCAAGAGCTCTATAACCTTTCACCCACACTCGAATGACATACTATTTCTCCCTAGGGTATTTAATGAACGATCTTATCACAAACGATCATATCACATCAAATTAAAGAATTACCCTTGCCAATGTCTTACAATGAGCCAACAATTGCGGCCTGTTTCGGGCACTGCCAATTGTGTTTATATTTGCCATCTACGATTTGTGGGTTTATCCTTTCTTACACCTCTTGACTGCTGATGTTTTTTTGCAGGGCACAACCCTCCGATTTGCGGATTCTCTGCCCTTAGAGGGTCGTCTTTGGTTTTCGCAAGTGCTGTCAGTAAAGACATCTCGGCTAATGATGAAATTAACACCCTGTTCGAGGGGATTCCCAGAGCGGCCTTCGCATGCAAATTTCAAATTCCATATGCAAATTTCGTGAGATCAATTGATGATGATAGGAAAATCGCATGTTGTGATGGCAGCTTAATTGAAAATGTGAAGCGAGTGCCTGAGACAGTTTAGCATCTGCCTGATTTGAATCTGAAGGTCTGACAGACTTTTAAGAAAATAGATCCTCCTACGATCCAATAGACACATGCCACATGTGGCCACAAATGCGCGGGAGAGTGTGTCGGGTGTCTTAAGGGATTCCCCTAACAACTGATTACAGATGGGAAGGGGAGCAGAAGGCAGTTATAAGAAGGGATTGGGGTTCGAGATGGCGCTGAATGATACAAGAGAAGACGGCACATTGCATTCAAATCCCTTTGTGATTAGAATGCAGTTCATGTCTATGGCAGACCTCTTTCTCCCTCTCTCTCTCTCTCTCTCTTGTTCAACCCCTTCTCGATCACAGCTTAGGGTTGTGTCTCAGACCCGAGATCATTGCCCAGCATGATTGATGGCCCGAGCACGTTCTCTTTCGGTTCCCCTATTTGCATAAGTCTTAAGGCTGCTGCAGTGCGTCCAGGAATTCACCTCAGAGATTAGACAGCGTTGAGGTCATGAGAACAAAGCCAAGGACGAAAAGGACTCGCAGTCAATGTAAATATGTAAATTGCGCTTGGAGCGCCTTCTGACTGAATTTTATTTACTTCAAGGAAGATTCAAGATGCTAAACTAAGGCAAGTAGCTTCCAGTTCCAGTTCAGGGCGTATCCTCCAGCTTCTCGAGTATCCAGTCCATGAAGAACTGTGTGCTGGTGTAGACTCCTGGAACCTCGGGCCTGGCACAACCCACGCCGTATGAGACAATGCCAATGAGGTAGTACCTCAGTTGATTGCCAAAGCCCTCGGTGGTCATCAGTGGACCACCAGAGTCGCCCCTGCAGGAATCCTTGCCACCCGAGAGCTCGCCCGCACAAAGAATTGCCTTATCGAACTGATCCACGGTGATGTTGCGTTGCAACCTGGCATAACTGTTCCGACAGACCTCGTTGTCCAGGACGGGAATCATCAGCTCATTCAGCACTGTGGCGGACTCTCCACCTTCCTGGGTCCTGCCCCAGCCCACGACAAAGGGATACGTGCCCACGTAGGACTTGGATCGCAGGCTGGGAAAGTTGGGCATACAAATGGGTAAAATTAAATTGGTAAATTCCACATTACGCTCCAAATAAAGTATTGCTATATCACTGCGACTATTGTTAGGATTATACTGGGGCTGAGTTGCTGTCTGTTGGTTAAACGAAAAAGAGTTTAGATGAAGAGAATAACTTGGGAAAAGGGATTCTTACCTTGACTATGGTTATGTCTACATGAATAGTCTCCGTATCCGTGCTCAGATCATGTTCGCCCAAACGTACAAAATTGCTAAAAGAATCAAGTAGATTAAAATAAAAGTTATATATTAATTGACTTTATAAATTATTAGTCTAACATACGAATATTAAAACAGTCATAAATACAAACTGTGTGGGGCTTTCTGGGTTTGGATCATTTATAATTTTGTGAATACCCCCCGATTCTTAATCTTTAATTTAATTTTTTTATTCTTTCACTTAAAATGTAAATTTAAATATAGTTTATAAATTTTGCTTAAAAAAAAAAATTACTTATTGTTTAGTTTTCATTTAGTTTTTACTTTAATTTTAGTCAACTGTTCTTAGTTGACATTAAACAAATAATAAAAAAATTTAAATAATAAAACTGAAAATAAATAAATTAAAAAAACAAATAAATAAAAATAAAAAAAATAACTTCTGATGCTCTAATTCGATTTAGATGAGATTAAGTGGGATGATTATTAATAATAAAATAAAAAAAGCAAAAAAAAACTCTGAGCACTGTTTTAAGAGTGTCTAGCTCTTATAGTGTAATTGCTAAACAAAATGAAAAAATAAATAAATTTAAATAAATAAAAACAAAGAAAAATAAATTAAAAAAATAGCTTCTGATGCTTAAATTCGATCTAGATGAGATTAAGTGGGATGATTATTAATGATAAAATAAAAATAAGAAAAAAACTCTGAGCACTGTTTTAAGAGTTTAACAAAATGAAAAAATAAATAAATTTAAATAAATAAAAACAAAGAAAAATAAATTTAAAAAATAGCTTCTGATACTTAAATTCGATCTAGATGAGATTAAGTGGGATGATTATTATTGATAAAATAAAAATAAGAAAAAAACTCTGAACACTGTTTTTAGAGTGTCTAGCTCTTGTAGGGCAATTGCTAAACAAAATGAAAAAATAAATAAATTTAAATAAATAAAAACAAAGAAAAATAAATTTAAAAAATAGCTTCTGATACTTAAATTCGATCTAGATGAGATTAAGTGGGATGATTATTAATGATAAAATAAAAATAAGAAAAAAACTCTGAACACTGTTTTTAGAGTGTCTAGCTCTTGTAGGGCAATTGCTAAACAAAATGAAAAAATAAATAAATTTAAATAAATAAAAACAAAGAAAAACAAGTGGGCGCCGGCTACAGTCGAGTGTGCTCGACTGTATAATACCCTGTGCCCTAGCTCTCCGATAGGTCATACGTAGGTGCGCTACGTTAGGCATGCCGAAGGTGTGATGATGCGGCATTAACTTTTTCGCTAATTGTTCGTATTACATCTACATATGTGATCTAGTGAACCGATTTATACCAAATTACAAATTCTCAATCTGTGAGTTTGGTTGACTTATCTCTAAAAACAACAATAATTTTCGTACTTTATCTTAAAATTCGTTACTATGATAATTCGTTACTACGCTATTGATATCAGATTTAAACCAAATTTGTTCAGGATGTAGAATACCATCCCAAATGCGTATTCTGTTAGTTTGGTTGAGATACCTCAAACAACAAAAAAGTTTATCATACTAAAACTTGATTTTGGACTGATCGTTCCTATGGCAGCTATATGATATAGTGGTCCGATTTCAACCCAATTTTTATCTATTAGTTTGGTCGAGATCTTTCAAACAACCAAAAAGTTTATTTTCGACTGATCTTTCTTATGACAGCAATATGATATTGTGGTCCGATTGAATAAATTGTATATTTAATTTAATTAAAATAGTAAATCGTAATTCGTAATCGTAATCGTAGTCGCTGAAATCGATGTTGTTCATGCCAAGAGTAGCCATTGTCTAAAATTTACTCAGCTTGCTAAAGTCCGGCAACACCAAATAATCTCTCCCACTCTTCTTAATCATCGAAATCAGCTGTTTAAGGCTGCTGCATTGCGCGCGAAATTTAAATTTAAGTGCTATGCTTTAAGATTTGTGATTCTTTTTGCAGAATTTGTTAAGCATTTGAATACAATGATAATAATTGAAAACCTATTGAACATATGTGCGAGCTTACTAGCTTATTATTAAACATAATAATTGTTATAAATTCAGAGATTTCAGTGTTGTAAAACGATCTGTCGTCGAGGTGTCGAGGTGCAAAATTATAAAGTGGCATTTATACATATCGCTTTTTGCAATGCATACTAATATCTACATACATATATTTTAACACAATCTTAAATATGTATTAACTTAAACCATGTTAATATATTAAAAATAGGATAGAAATTGTAGCCAAATATCGATAGCTTTGCCTATCGCTCGTATTTGCGTTCGCACTTTTCGTACACGTGCTCACTGTTATGTTTTTGCGCAAACAAATTTGCATATGCTATCTCGCTCGCACTTGCCTATGTCTATGATTTTGATTTATGTGAATTAAAAGCAAATTCGAAATATCTTCTCTATTAAATAGTCAATCGCCTTGAAACTTTCAGGGTCATTAAATTGGCTTACTTCTTATCTTCCTGTTTAATAAGAAGTGTTTATATTAAAGAACGCGTCTGATAATCGTTTTTTGCGATTGGCGGGCGAAAGAGGCGTGGCATCTAAAATTTAAAACAAACTTGATCTGCGCCCGCTATCCAGCAATCCTCATACCAAATTTGAAGTCTCTAAGCTTTTATAGTTTATGAGATCCTTTGGCTCAAACACTCGGACAGACGGACAGACGGACAGACAGACGGACATGGCTCAATCGACTCGGCTATTGATGCTGATCAAAGAATATATATACTTTATAGGGTCGGAGATGCTTCCTTCTGCCTGTTACATACATTGCACAAATCCATTATACCCTTTTGACCATTTTCAATGGGCACGGGTATAATAAATTTAAAAAATAGCTTCTGATACTTAAATTCGATCTAGATGAGATTAAGTGGGATGATTATTAATGATAAAATAAAAATAAGAAAAAAACTCTGAACACTGTTTTAAGAGTTTAACAAAATGAAAAAATAAATAAATTTAAATAAATAAAAACAAAGAAAAATAAATTAAAAAAATAGCTTCTGATACTTAAATTCGATCTAGATGAGATTAAGTGGGATGATTATTATTGATAAAATAAAAATAAGAAAAAAACTCTGAGTACTGTTTTAAGAGTTTAACAAAATGAAAAAATAAATAAATTTAAATAAATAAAAACAAAGAAAAATAAATTAAAAAAATAGCTTCTGATACTTAAATTCGATCTAGATGAGATTAAGTGGGATGATTATTATTGATAAAAAATAAAAATAAGAAAAAAACTCTGAACACTGTTTTAAGAGTTTAACAAAATAAAAAAATAAATAAATTTAAATAAATAAAAACAAAGAAAAATAAATTTAAAAAATAGCTTCTGATACTTAAATTCGATCTAGATGAGATTAAGTGGGATGATTATTAATGATAAAATAAAAATAAGAAAAAAACTCTGAACACTGTTTTTAGAGTGTCTAGCTCTTGTAGGGCAATTGCTACACAGTTTGTATGACTACTCCAACTTACAGATCCGCCAGCATGCAATGTGCTGCTGAGATGACATGTCTGGCTGTGATCAAGGTGCCGCCACACTTAAAGGTGGAGGATGATATTGCTCCCCTGCCGTAACCCAGCAGAGCAATCCAAGGCCAGGCGCCCTTCTTGGCCTCTGTGCCGCCGACGATCTTCTTGCTGCTGGTCAGGGCATAACCACAACCCTCCTCCACGTGGGGCAGACGACGTGGAATTGTATTGTAGTTCACAATTCTCACAGGAGCTGGATTCGATAGAATCTGACCAGAGTAAATTGAAGTAACAGGAGCAGCTGTCGTTGTTGTTGTAGTTGTTGTTCTCCCTGTTGTTGTGGTGGTTGTTGTGGTTCTCCGGTTTAGAAAAGGATTGCCAATTGCCACCTGTGTTGTCTGTGGCAATGGCACTGGTCGCGGCGTCACAAATTCATCTTCTATAACTGGCAGCACAGAACTCGTCGCTCGCTCTGTAACCGCATTAAATTCCGGTCTAGTGCAGCAAACCTAGGGAAGAGTTATCTAAAGCTCAGTTTTTGTGGAAAAGCGTTAGTTTAAGTCCATTACCAGTGGATCGCCGTCAATGTTGCGTGTGCCACAGCTGCGGTGCAGGGCTTTCGCATATTCCTGAGCCGTACGGCGATCGGCGATGTTAAAAGCCTGCAGCACCTGGGGACAATAACTGAGGGCCACACAGCTGCCATAGTACTTTTCGGGGGTAATGCAGTTCTGGCGAGCTAGAGTACAAAATGTGAAGCATTAGAGCTGCGGTGGGCACGACAACAACATTTTCAATGACATCAACCCAGTTTGAGTTTAATTAAATGACCTCGCGAGCTGAATAGCGAAGAGAGCAGCAGCTGCTCCCAGAGCCACTGCGTGCCCATCGCTGCTTCAGAGCAGCGGTGAGTAGCCGTTATATTTAACAAATTGGCGTCACAATGTCGCCTTTTTTCAAAACAAAAAAAAATTGGAGAACGTAATTTGGGAGCAGTATAACAACATTTTCAATAATAACGACAACATCAACCCAGTTGGAGTCTTCCTAGATGACCTCGCGAGCTGAATTATGAAGAGAGCAGCAGCTGCTCCCAGAGCCACTGCGTGCCCATCGCTGCTTTAGCCGTTGAAAAGCCGTTATATTCAACAAATTGGCGTCACAATGTCGCCTTCTTAAAAAAAAAAATGATCAAATTGGCGTCACAATGTCGCCTTCTTCACAAAAAACAATTGTAGAACTGATTTTCCATTTCACATACTTTGTCGGTTGCTATTAAACTGCGCCAATGTGGGCGTGGCAAGGCAGGCGTATATAAGCGTTAAAATGGTAATCACAGCACTTGGCATATCTCAAAAATCTATCAATTACTTGTATACAATATTTCAATATTTGAACGATCGCTTTGCGTTTTAACGATGCTGACGACTCGACGCACGTTATCAGACTGTTGACTCGCTCGATCGGGCGAGAATACGGCTTTATAAGTATGCATGCGATCGACAACTCGAGTCTACATTAAATGAGAAATTGTACATATAAATATATTCATTAAATCGCGATAAATAAAAAAGTCACCGAATTCGCATTACAGCTAACATTTTGTGCACTTTCCCATTTTATAGATGACAAATCGAATGTAAAATTGTTGTCATTGTAATATTTGTATATTTCAGTTTAATAACATGCTATAAATACTTTGGGTAAGAGTTCAAATAATAAAATACAGATCTTAGCGAATTTTTTTTTTTTTTTTTTTTTTTGGAAGCTTCTTATAAATATTAGCTTGATTAAATTGAAGTTCATATAAAATAGTTCAGATTAAAGATAATAAATCTAATTAGTTCTATGCTTTAAGATAAAATTAATCAAATAACACTAGCTTTATCAAATTTCGAAAGATAATCCGAACGAAAACAAATAACTGTTAAGCTGCTGTCAGTTTATCTGTGCTGCAGTTGAAAAACTTGCAAGCGGCTCAGGTAATTTAATAAGAACTATTTATATTTATTTATGTTAATTAAAACGGATTCAGCTCTATTAGAGACCTGATGAAGCTGTCAGATTGCTTAGCTAGACAAGTTAATTGTTGGTTGAAAGCTCAAGCTGATCTATAGATGAACATATAAAGAGACTGTTACGATTTGTGTAGATTAATTTTATATCTATAATATTCCATAGCCATTTAGTACTACGAGTCTTACACATTGTCTATTTAATCTTTTTTTTTTATATTTTTAGTAAGCACCTTTGATTTGTATTCACAATTTCTTTTAAAATTTAACTTGGGCAAGATCAGGGCGTATCCGCTACCATTTCGAGAATCCAGTCCATGAAGTACTGTGTACTGGTGTAGACGCCTGGAACTCCTGGCTTGGCACAGCCCACGCCGTAGGAGACAATGCCAATTAGATATGTGTTGCCCTCGGAGACCATCAGTGGACCACCAGAGTCACCCTGGCAGGAATCCTTGCCACCTTCGAGTACGCCGGCACAGATTACGGCCTCATCGAACTGATCCACGGTGAAGTTGCGACGCAGCTTGGCATAACTGTCCCGACAGATCTCATTGTCCAGGATGGAAATCGTCACGTCATTCAAGACTGTGACAGGTTTGCCACCTTCGCGTATGCTGCCCCAGCCAGCGACAAGGGAGGATCTGCCCACGTGGGACTTGGAACGCAGACTGGGCGAGTTGGGCATGCAAATGGGCTCAAACGTATCCGCGTTACGTTCCAAATAGAGAATCGCTAAATCGCCACGTTTATTGCGAGGATTGTACTGAGGATAAACCACTGACTGCCGAGCAGGGAAAACATATTGGATTAAGGAGAATCATTCAGATCATAGTGTAGTTACCTTGACTATCGGTATGTCTTCATGACGAGCCTCCTTATCCGTGGTCACATCGTGTTCGCCCAAGCGCGCAAAGTAACTAAGGAAATCAAAGAGTTTAGTTTTAATTGGATTTATGCGATAATCAGCTCCAACTCACAGATCCTCCCGTATGCAATGGGCTGCTGTGATGACATGTCTGGCGGTGATCAAGGTGCCGGCACATCTGTATTTGAAGTTGGAGTCCTCGCCGTAAAAGAGTAGAGCAATCCATGGATAACGACCCTTCTTAGCCACTTTACCGCCTGAGATATACGGCGTGGGAGGATTTCTTCCACAGCCCTCCCACTCAATGGTGGGCAGTCGACGTGGAATGTCATCATCAATTCTTGGAGTCACTTCCGATGACGTTGCTCTTGTTGTTGCTGTTGTTGTTGTTGCTGTTGTTGGTGGTCTCTCGGTCTTTGACCAAATTACTAATTCTGACTCCTCATTCGAATCGTTTAAATGTGGAAGAAAGAGATTCCGAAATTTGTTCTCTAAAAAAGTCGAGTAACGAGAGTAAAAATTTAAAAAACTTAAGAAAACCTTCAGGCATAACTTTATTATTATATTATATTTTAGGAGAGAGAGAGAGAGAGAGATGAAGCAGAAAAAATAAAGGGCAAAAAGCTTTGCATTTGGTTCCTACGAAAACAAAAGACTTAGGCAACGAACTTGGCTATTAGAACGACTCACTTCAGAAATGAATCGAAAAGCAATTTAATTCATATATTTTACTTATTTATATAAAGAAATTTATCGAAAACTAATTCACTTTGTAATTATATTTTTTTTATTCATATATTTTATTTATTAATGTATAAGCGACTGTTTTTATTCTCACTGTTGTATACGTGTCAAAAGTTCAAAAATAAACCAGACTAATTAGCTCGACTTAATTATATTTGTAGTATAAATATTCCAGCATAATCCCAGCAACTTGATTGTTTTTGTTGATACCTCGGTAGCGCTCGGAGTGGGCGTTGGTGGGCGTGGCAAGGCAGGCGAGTGCCAGCGCAACCGTAATCACAACACTTGGCATTAGCTTCATGATTTTAAACTAACTGACTATTTACTCGACCGATCCAGACTTTATATGCAACGGATCTGAAAATTGTATCAACGCCGACGACAACGATGAAAGTAGCTCTCTGTGAGAAAATAATTATCATGAGAACGTTGAGTGAACGAGATTCAATTGAATTTATATAACTTATATACTAAAAATAAACAACAAGCTTAGTGAATTGTTTTAGAAACAAGTTAATTTCAACAAAATAATCCGTGAAATCAGTCAAAGCTGCTTAAGGAATAATAAAAATAATTTGATTGTTTACTTTAATATTGTGATACATTTACTTCGATTAATAACTACTTAATAAGGCCATTAGGTAATAAGATTTCTTAACTGGTTTCGTTCCGGTTTCTAGCTCCAACTGGGGAAAGTCATTTTAACAAAGGAAGATTATATAAAAATTAGGTAATTACAGAAGCTCATTTCTTAAATGTTCTTATAAAAGAAAAATTCCAAAAACTCAATTTCTTAAATGAGAAAAGTCCAATTTGGACACTTCAAAATTTGTATACGAAAATAATTTATTTCAGCAAGGGATGAGATTGAAAGAGTTAAGAATTTGTTAAAATTACAATAAATATAAAATGTATGTGTATATATTGAGTGAAAAGGGATAATTCAACGCCTTTTGCCCCTATTAGAGCCTCTAAGTATCTGCTGAATCCAGTTCAAATAGCTGTTGACTCGTGTATAGACGCCTGGAAATCCTGGCCGAGCACATTCATAACCAAAGGAAACGATGCCCAGCAAATGGTAACGATAGTTGCCCCCATCGAGCTGAAAATAAATAAAATAAATAAAATAAATAAAATAAATAAAATAAATAAAATAAATAAAATAAATAAAATAAATAAAATAAATAAAATAAATAAAATAAATAAAATAAATAAAATAAATAAAATAAATAAAATAAATAAAATAAATAAAATAAATAAAATAAATAAAATAAATAAAATAAATAAAATAAATAAAATAAATAAAATAAATAAAATAAATAAAATAAATAAAATAAATAAAATAAATAAAATAAATAAAATAAATAAAATAAATAAAATAAATAAAATAAATAAAATAAATAAAATAAATAAAATAAATAAAATAAATAAAATAAATAAAATAAATAAAATAAATAAAATAAATAAAATAAATAAAATAAATAAAATAAATAAAATAAATAAAATAAATAAAATAAATAAAATAAATAAAATAAATAAAATAAATAAAATAAATAAAATAAATAAAATAAATAAAATAAATAAAATAAATAAAATAAATAAAATAAATAAAATAAATAAAATAAATAAAATAAATAAAATAAATAAAATAAATAAAATAAATAAAATAAATAAAATAAATAAATAACAATTGGCGTATGAATCGAATTGATTGTTTTGAATTTCCGTTTTGAGAGTTCTCTGCTTTTCAACTCGAAGAGTGCGAACTACAAACCGAACCACCTTGGGGGGAATTCGTGCTAATCAAGAACTGACCCGAAACTGGTTACTTCAAATTAAGCAATGACTCATGAATGAGAATGTGTAACTGTAACTGTAACTGACCTGTGGCATCATAAGTGGTCCACCGGAATCCCCCTGACAGGCATCCACAGTGGAGCTGCCGGCGCAGATTAGCTGCAAGAGAGAGAGAAAGAAAGAGAAATAATGTTACTCACGATCATAATGATTATATTTTGATGGTAATAACTCGCTCACCTTGTCGCTGAATTGCACAAACTGAAAGACAGACTTGTAGTTCTGCTCACAGCTCAGCCGCGACACAATCGGCACCTGTGCATCGCGCAGCACATTCGAGGTGTCGCCTTGATGCCTCGTTGCCCCGTATCCGGCCACAAACGGGTTCATGCCAACGAATTCGTCCTCACGCTGAAATCGGCTGCCCTCCGGCAGACAAATTGGCCGTATATCGCCTGTCAATTGCAAGATTAACAGATAATGAGGTAATAAAATTATATATAAGATAACTTTCGAATTTTTTGCGCTGGGCACGCAGTGGCTCTGGGAGCCGCGTCTGCTCTTTCCGTTATTTTTATATATAGCAGTCGAATTCTTATAAAAATTTGATAAGGATATATAAAACATGATTTAATAATTATTATGTGATTTTTTTTTTTTTAAATATCTAAAGAAACCACAAAGTTTTGAAAACTTTCGAAAACAAAGTTTTTCTTACTAAATGTTGAGTTTTAATCGATTTTTAAAAAATATATAAGTATTGGTCTTTTTTAATGCATTACTCATTTCTTGAAACAATTAAGTTACGCTCTTAAAAACAAAAGTTCCAAGTACTGCCACTCACCGTTAGATGGCGCCACGCCATTCAGCTCAATCAACGCAATATCATTGGCAATGGAAGCCAGATCGTATTGTTCGTGAACAATGCTTCGCTTGATGCGATAATCGATGGCTCCCAGCTCCGTGATCTTGGACAGATCGTGGGCACCGAGTCGCACCAGGATGAGCATTGAATTGATGCAGTGCGCCGAGGTAATCACAAACTGTGAACTAATCAAACTGCCGGCACAGAGAAATTTTAAAGCACTTGGATTGGAGGCATCGTTGTAGCCAAGTGCGGCCATCCAGGGATAGGCACCTAAGGGAGAAGAGAAGTTGAGCACTTGGAGTAACTGGAAGGTCATGAAAGGTCATGAAAGGTCATTGTCTTACCTTTTCTAACCGGCAAGCCGCCAACCACACGATTTGTGGTGGCACCACCAATGCCACAAGTGCCGGACATTGGAGTTGAAGTTGGAGCTGGAGCTGGAGTTGGAGATGGAGCTGGTAATCCTAACGTTGGCGACTGATTGAACGGCGGCGTTGGCTGAAAGACAACGACCGACGAGGCTGGAGTTGCAGTGCCCAGTGGCGAGAATAGAAAGGAGCCAGCGGAAGGAGCAGCAGGAGTGTTAACCAGCACATACTCCTTGGGTCTACGGGACACGGCACTGGCACAGCAAACCTAAGAATGGGTAACACCTTTAACAAGATTTTTTAACTTTTTTATCATTTTTAAAATTAAATTTAAATATATTTTCTAAATTTAACTTAAAAAAAAAAATAAAAAATTATATGCTTACTTTTAATTTAATTTGTACTTTAATTCTGCTCAACTTTATTTAGTTGACATTAAATAAATAAATAAGATGCAAAATTAAATTTAAATATTATTTCTAAATTTTAATTAAAGAAAAAATAAATTAATTTAATTTATAATTTAATTTTGCTCAACTTTATTTAGTTGACATTAAACAAATAAATAAATAATAAGTAAAAAATTTAAATATTATTTCTAAATTTAACTTAAAAAAAAAAAAAAAAAATTATATGCTTACTTTTAATTTAATTTGTACTTTAATTCTGCTCAACTTTATTTAGTTGACATTAAATAAATTAATAAGATGCAAAATCAAATTTAAATATTATTTCTAAATTTTAATTAAAGAAAAAATAAATTAATTTAATTTATACTTTAATTTTGCTCAACTTTATTTAGTTGACATTAAACAAATAAATAAATAATATGCAAAAAATTTAAATATAATTTCTAAATTTAACTTAAAAAAAAATTATATGCTTACTTTTAATTTAATTTGTACTTTAATTCTGCTCAACTTTATTTAGTTGACATTAAATAAATAAATAAGATGCAAAATTAAATTTAAATATTATTTCTAAATTTTAATTAAAGAAAAAATAAATAAATTTAATTTATACTTTAATTTTGCTCAACTTTATTTAGTTGACATTAAACAAATAAATAAATAATATGCAAAAAATTTAAATATTATTTCTAAATTTAACTTAAAAAAAAAAAAAAAAAAAATGTATATGCTTACTTTTAATTTAATTTGTACTTTAATTCTGCTCAACTTTATTTAGTTGACATTAAATAAATAAATAAATAAGATGCAACTCATTAGAAAGTCAGTCAGACAGTTTTACCAAAAAACTAGAGCCATCAAAGCCACAGATGGATTGACCCAGAAACGTTTGGAATTCAATGGAGGCAGTGCCAGACTTATGATACTCCTCGATCAGATGGGAGCAGGCGGTAAGAGGCAAACAGCTGCCGGAACGGGAACGTGCATCGTAACAGCTCTGGATTTGGGCTAAAAGAAGGGAACGCAGCTTATGGATCAGGTGGTGATGAGGTGGAAATGTTTTGGGTGCAAATTTAGCCAATTGTTTGTTTTATAATTAATTTGATTTATTTATTGCTGTGGTGGGTTCGTGTCTGGATTTGTGGCTGCTGAAGTTAATTCGAATCCTGGCCAGCATGACGACGTCGACGTCGACGTCGCGCTGCCTTGAGCGACACGAAGATCATCATATCCGAACCGATGGACAAAGTGGGCGTGGCCACAATGGGTGAATTCTCCAGCTGTGGTGGCTGCTGCGGTTGCTGCGGTTGCTGGCGTGGATCGATGCACGGACAATCGGGCAGAGGACGCACTCCGCCGGGCAGGCAAACAAATGGTTGTGGCGGACACGTTGTCTCCGGCAAACTGGTTGTTGTTGTTGTAGTCGTTGTTGTCGTTGTTGTTGTTGTTGTTGTTGTTGTCAGCGGTGGCGTCGGTTGAAATGTTGGTATCGCTGCGAACGTGGACGGGGTTAATGTCGCTATCGCTGGCGTTGGAAATGTATAGACGGGATAATAACCTGTCGGATACAGCGGACAGAGGCCCTTGATGCTGGCCAAATACGACAGAAATGGCCAAAAATAGACGCGCAGACAAAAGTCCTCCAGCAACATCTTTGCCGTCCAGCAATATCCAATGTTGGCCAACAACTGAGCTAACGTGTATTTTTTTTTTGGTAGCGACAATTGCAGTCAGCCAACTGAAGCGTTTTAATGCTTATGTCATTATTCAATTAGAACACAATTAATGCGTTTCAACGTTTGTTGACTTTTGGCCCAAAGCACTGCAATTACATATGTATCTGCAGATGACCGTTGGCCGGTTGATCGGTTTTTAAACAGGGCCGGTTCAGCGCAAAGCTTTCGACTTCAATAAGCTGTTTGCTATGACATCAGAGATTAACGCAACTCCAATTCCAAGTGTAACTTTTTCCTTGCACTCGGAAACAAATCAATGAGCACATGACACGTTGCAACAATTGATTTTCAAAAGCTGTTTGCTATGACTACTTGAAGTTTGGCAAAGTATGATCCACAAATGATTCACATACAATCCACTTTTCCAGTGGTAGACAACACACGTTCCACACATGATACACTTGGGTTCCACTCAATAACATGATGCGTGCCAGCTCGTGCCTGACTCTAGCTGTTTGCTATGAGTAAGAAAAGTTGTGTGTTTTACTTCAAAAAAGCTGCTTGATATGACAACTTGAAGTTGGGCAAATATGATTCAAATACAATCCACTTTTCCAGTGGTAGACAACACACGTTCCACACATGATACACTTAGGTTCCACTCAATAACAAGATGCGTGCCAGCTCGTGCCTGACTCTAGCTGTTTGCTATGAGTAAGAAAAGTTGTGTGTTTTACTTCAAAAAAAGCTGCTTGATATGACAACTTGAAGTTGGGCAAATATGATTCAAATACAATCCACTTTTCCAGTGGTCGACAACACACGTTCCACGCATGATACACTTGGGTTCCACTCAATAACATGATGCGTGCCAACTCGTGCCAGACTCTAGCTGTTTGCTATGAGTAAGTCACGTTGCGTGTTCTACTTTAAAAAAGCTGTTTGCTATGACAACTTGAAGTTGAACAAAGTATGATTCACAAACAATCCACACATCCATACGATCCACACGTGATCCACTTGGATTCCACTCGGTACATGTTACGTTTGCTATGAGTAAGTCACGTTGCGTGTTCTACTTCAAAAAAGCTGTTTGCTATGACAACTTGAAGTTGAACAAAGTATGATTCACAAACAATCCACACATCCATACGATCCACACGTGATCCACTTGGATTCCATTCGGTACATGTTACGTGACAACTCGTGCCAGACTCTAGCTGTTTGCTATGATTAAGTAAAGTTGTGTGTTTTACTTCAAAAAAAGCTGCTTGATATGACAACTTGAAGTTGGGCAAATATGATTCAAATACAATCCACTTTTCCAGTGGTCGACAACACACGTTCCACACATGATACACTTAGGTTCCACTCAATAACATGATGCGTGCCAGCTCGTGCCTGACTCTAGCTGTTTGCTATGAGTAAGTCACGTTGCGTGTTCTACTTCAAAAAAGCTGTTTGCTATGACAACTTGAAGTTGGGCAACGCATGATTCACAAGCAATCCACACATCCATACGATCCACACGTGATCCACTTGGATTCCACTCGGTACATGTTACGTGCCAACTCGTGCCAGACTCTAGCTGTTTGCTATGAGTAAGTCACGTTGCGTGTTCTACTTCACAAAAAGCTGCTTGATATGACTAAACGATCTTTATGCTGATCAATCATGATGAACTGGTAAATACCAAATTCTCTCTCTCCCTCTCTCCTCTCGCGGCTTTGTTAGTGTCGTCGAATTAAAATAACTGGGCCACTGACGCTTGACATCCGATTAAGAGCGTCCAGCGATGACATCGATGGTGTTTTAGTGTTTACATGACACACAATTTTCCCCCAGCAATTTATTCGTTTGTTTATGTTTGGCACATTAGAAACGCGATCACAATCTGTAGCTTTCAATTTGTTTTGTTTTTTTTTTTTAGATCGTATAACACTTACAAATTACTAAATTTCCGATCGAAAGGAGAGATACTATATATATCCAGAGTTTCGTAGAGTTCTTCATAGCTATTGACTGTGTGGAATTCCGAGTTACACTGAACAATTTCATCTCAATCTGTTGAGCACTTAAACAAAATGTAGCTGAACAGTTTTGCTTTAATTGTCGCAATTTTCGAAATTAAATTAAATTACCTTTATAGATGAGAGTGTGAATTAAAAGTTTGGGTAAAAACATTCGTTGATGACGGATCGGCTGAACTTGAAAATAAAAAATCAGGTAAAGCACCCGATGAACCTATGAACATGAACGGAAAGCGATTTAAGCCAGGTACAAGGTTATTCGACTATACACTGGATTTTACCCATTTTAGATCCCATTTCCCATTTCCCATTTCCCATTTTTTTGATCAATCACTCAATCAAATGGTATTCAAAAATCAGTTCATAGTTTTTCAGATGCGCTTATTTATTGACTTGAGTGTTTTAGGCACATGGTTAAGATGTTACACTGAGCGAAAAACGAAACGTTAAAACTTCTCTAAATCTAAATGCCGACTACGACTACCTCGTGTACTCGAACAATACAAAATATACCAAAAATATACAGTGGATAATGACTATATTGAGCATATACATGATTATCATATTGGTATATAGGTCTCGCTAATTGGGTGCCCCGTTCTCTCTATTCCCTGTGCTTGCAGTCGAGAAATAGTTGGGCCTGCGATTGAACAAATCGAAAGATCTCCAATAGCATCTCATTGGAGGTCTTGCAATTTCCCTGCTGTGGCTCAAAGAAGCTGCCGGCTCCGGTCACTCCAGCTCCGCCGGACGAACGCTTTCCCCAGTCCGGCGAGAAAGTCAACTGCAATTTTGTTTGGGATATTAGAAAATGTTGAACGGGATATTCGAAATCTTTTCCGGAACTTACTTGGCACTCCACGCAGGCCAAGAGGAGAACGAGCACGGTAGCAATAAGGACTTCACGCTTAGGATTCATGTTGTCTTCTGTGTTCTCTGCCAAAGCTCCAACCGCTTTTATACCCAAATTATATACTTACCATTTTAATTAACTTTGCACTTCTAAGGATGCTCCAGAATTGAAAAACACACACAATCTGTTGCTCTGACATCATAATGCCACACAAAAAACTAAATGTTCCTTTAGTTCTAAAGACAAAAAGTTAATTGGTTCATCGTTTGAAATCCAAATAAAATCTATTTAAAAAAAATAAATATGTGTTCCCATTTTTTAAACTAACTAAAATTCGAAAACTGCCCAGTGTCTAAATCAAACAAAGCTTTGGCCCAGAAATCTCGAAATTTCCTTTATAGATCTATAAAATGAGAAAAAGTCTTCGTCTCTTCTAGTTAACGACACTCAAAATTAAATTTTGAACAATAATTTTTGGAAGCATTTATGATTTGTATGCATTTATTAGAATTGCGCATATATTTTGTATTAAATATAAATATATAAGTATATAAATATATAAATATATAAATTATTAAAGGCTCGTTAAATGAAGCAGGTGTCGAGTTAAACAAGAATACATAATATTTAATGTAATAAACACTTTCGTTTCATATACGATAATAAAAAATTGAATTATGTAAAAATACATAATTTGTATACAAAAATAAAGAATTAATTTAAAAGAGATTTACAATTATTATTGTATTGTGCGTGTTTTTTTTTTGTATCGTTTACAAATATGAATTCTTAATTATTAACAAAACAGTGTTAATTGTTTTGTTTCTTGTTGTTGTTGTTGCTGTAGTTGTTGTTATCAATGCGCTGACTAAATGCAACGAGAACGAGGCACTCAATTTGTTATTAATTAAACACAACACAATCATTGATAACAAAATTGAATTATAAGCATTATATACATATAGATATATTTTATGTATTAATACATATGTAATTGTTTATATATATTAGTAGTAAATAACAATACAAATTACAATAACACATTACTTTTGGCTTAATCAAAAAACAAACATTCCAACATATGACAAACTTGGCTCAATTATTGCATTGCATTTTCAAATTTAATTGAATTCAATTTCATGGCATTTCATTTAATTTGATTTAATCGCATTAAACAAATCGCATTTCAATTTTCACAACTTTTAACCATAATACACATAATAATAAAACATTTTGTCCTTAATTGTTGCCGGTTTGATCAACAAATAATATTACAAAAATATATATATATGCTTGTATATATGTATGTTTGCTTGTTTCTATGTATGTATGTATGTTTGTATGCATGTATTTATAAATGTATATGTATGTATGTATTTATGTATTTATGTTCTCTCTCTCTCTCTGGGGACGCAAGGACATTGTTTTACTTGAGTTTCATTTTGCTTAATGTGTTAGTCAGTTAACTGGCGAGCTGGGCGTGGCACTGCAACTGATTCTGGAGCTGATTTCATTTCGATAAGATTCGTTGATGCTACTGGGCGGGCAGGTATAAAATGCATTACGTTCCGGTTACGGCTGGTTACTGACTGGGTTTATGAATTGATCCTGATCGAATATCTATAGCTCAGTCGTGGCGCAGTATTACATATTAATTAAAATTTGGTGTTATACTCGTTACATTCATATTGTGGTTGTTGTTGATCGCCTGGAGATTCAACAGCTGCGTTTTACATCAGACAGCACTTCTTCTTGCCCTTCTTCTTGTATCCCTCCTCGATGTAGGGCCTCTCGGCTATTTGAAATTTACGTACAATGCGCACCAATTCGTGGAACGCCTGATCGACGTTGACACGCAACTTGGCACTGCACTCAATATAGGGTATCATTAGATTTCTGCTCGTATTTTGCGCCTCCTCCAGCGACACTTGACGCTGATGCTCCAAATCGCATTTGTTGCCCACCATTAGCATGGGGAACTCATCGCGATCCTTGACCCGCAAGATTTGTCGCTGAAACTTTGGTATTTCATCGAAGCTGGAATGATCATTCAGGGAGAACACTAACAGGAATCCCTCGCCCGAACGCATATACTGCTCCCGCATTGCACTGAACTCCTCCTGTCCGGCCGTATCCAGTACTAAGTCAAAGGAATGATTAATTAATAAACATGGGAATATAAGACTATGTATACATACAACAGTTAGTCAAGACAAATGATCATTTTTTTGTCAAAACAATTACTTGACCAACTGTTAATGGAAATGCAGCTACTACTCACTGTCCAGCTTGGCCGGCACATCGTCTATAACACATTGCTTTGTGTAGGAGTCCTCGATGGTTGGATCATAATCCGTCACGAAATAGCTCTGAAATCGAAAGAGGCAAATTGTAAAACGAAAAAATCATTCAGTTTTCTTAGTATGCCAAGTGCTTGTGGATCACTTTTTGATTTGTTTACACACAGCGACGCCACTTTTATCAACTCAAACCACAACGAGAACAACAAAAACAAAGTAGTATAGAGTCTAATATATCTAGACGAAAATCATTGCATATAAAACAAATGTGTGTGTGTGCACACAGTATACATTTGTATATATGTACAGAAGCATGTGTTTGTGTGTGTGTAAATATACATATCTATGTATGAATGGATGTGGCATGGTAGGAGAAGATGTAGATGACGCAAATAACTAAAAATAAATGGCAACGGCCGCCGAGCATTGCCACACACACTCGGATTGGTACCAATGTCGATGACGGGCAAGGAGACCGTGGTCGTGACCATGACGAGCGATCCGCCGTCGCAGTATTGACCTCAGCTCCACACACACACACACACACACACACACGTACACAAACACAGTCATACAAATAAAACCGCAAGTCCAAGTTTAGGTGCTCCAATAGGAACCGCCCTATAACCATGTTCATATTCGCCGTAAAATTTCATTTTCATTAGTGTGTGTGTGTGTGTGTGTGTGCTCAAGTTGATTTCGCTGCAGCTTTTAGTGAAGATGATCTATGCTTGAAAATATGTAGCACACGAACATATATGTGTACATACATACATACACATATGTATGTATTTCCAAATACATCAACTTGTTCACAGTGTCGCTTGTTGCTTTTGCCAAAACAAAGGTCCAGCCCACTTGTTACGTTGCGTCGCGCCCCTCCCCTCAACCAAACCAACTCCAGCTATGCTTTTAGTGATGAGCGACGTTTGCATTCGCATATGTATGCATGTATGTGTTTCTGTGTCACACATAAAAGTCACTCTTTTTTTATTTTTTGCTACTCCACAAATCACAAATGCTCAACACTTTTGGTTTCGCCTATACAATGGACAACGGCAGCGACAACGACGACGTCACCAGCTTATTCCTGTTCCCTCTCACCTGTATGAATTGTATCGTTATGGCTGATTTTCCAACGCCGCCGCCACCGACGACCACCAATTTGTACGTTTGCATCTGCATTTTATTCCCTGCTGCCGTCTAACTATTTTTATTTTATTTTATTCTTATGCCGTCCGCGAAAAAAATTCAACTAGAAATACACCAATGTATCAACATAATCGATTTTACGATAAGCAATAACATATCGGCCAAAAGCAGGGTTGCTTTTGCGATAGTATATTTCTGAGCGATATGTTTTCTGACGACAATATCGATTATCGAACAATTTGCATACGCATTGCAATAACACCCGGCAGATATTTATCGAATATCAAATGATTTTTATTCAACAATTTGAAACTTAAAATTAAAATGTGTTATTCTAAAACAGAAATCTGAGTGTTAATGTGACTCAGCGACCATACAAAGTCGAGCCAGCAGGCTGGTTAACTGCAGAAGGGAGTTGCAACCGTCGACAATCTTCATGTGCGTAATACCAATCTCTCGAATAAAGTTCAACTTCATTTGCTCATCGACATTCAGGCGCTTGCAGACACGAAATATGTTGCCAATTATGTCCTCAGGTGCATAGCCAAGACGCCAGAGTTTAGCAAGAATCTTGTACGCCTTGTGGATGTCATTGGCGGCACAATGCTGCAACATATCCTGGAGCAGCATTGGATGCGGTTCATCACACACCTTAAACACATTTGTGCCCGTAATATCACCAAATCCCTGTGCCGTCGACTGTAGATTGTTCAGTGCCTGTCGCATGTCACCTTGGGCCGTAAACACAATCGCCTCCAGGCCATCCTCATCGTACTTCAGCTTCTCCAGCTGACACACCTCAATCAGTTTGGCCAGCACCTGGGCATCCGATAGCTTGGTGAATCGCAGCATGGCACAACGTGATTGTATCGGTTCAATGATCTTCTCGCTTGTGTTACAGGCGAGTGCAAATCGCGTCGTGTTGCTGTAGATTTCCATGGTGCGACGCAAAGATTGCTGGGCACCTTCAGTCATGCTGTCCGCCTCGTCCAAGATGACAATCTTATGACGGCCTCGGGGTAGCGTTACTTTCTGCTGGGCAAACATTTTGATCTTGTTTCGCACCACGTCAATTCCACGCTCATTGGACGCGTTTAATTCCAACACCGCATCCTTATAACTCTCGCCGAGCAATATGCGGGCCAAGCACTGAATTGTTGTCGTCTTGCCCACACCTGGTGGTCCCTATAAATAGCTTTGGTTAGTTATATTTAATTGTCCATTGAAATGTCTTCCATCAATTTACCGCAATGATAATGTTTGGCGAATTTCCCTGTGTGGAGAAAACTGACAGGCGCGCAACTGTATCCTCATTGCCGACAATTTCCTCAAATTTAACTGGTCTGTACTTCTCAATCCATGGCAAATTGCTGCGTTTATCCACAACGACAACTTCTGGCTCTTCAGGCATGATTTTTATTTATTATAAAAAAATTAACTTAATTTGGCGTTTGCATGCATAAAACGCGGGATGATTACTAGGGAGGCAATAATATATATCGATTCGGTACGATGACTATAGCAGTCAGCTTTTGTTGTTGACAGTTGTATTGATAAGTGTGTGAAGTAGAAAACCATACAAAAAGATTAATTAGTTTTCAATAAAAGATTAAACGCAGTTATTTAATTTGTGATTAACAAACAAATCGTTCAGTGTATAATTTCAACTTTCAATTAATTAACTATATTCGATAGCTATCGCCCAGGAATTAAGCTCGTTCATTTTCTTTAGTGAACTGTTCAATGGAACTAAGTCCGAACTTATCGGTACATCTCTACCGATGACAGTTGTATGCTCGGTATCGATAAGTGTAGATGTAGAAAAAAAATAAAGTGAGAATATGGCGAGTCTTGAGGGCCAGCAAGAAAATTATTCGAATGAACCAGCAGGTATGCATTAAAAAGATGAAATGCCCTCACAAATT
This sequence comes from Drosophila rellima, assembly GCA_035043635.1. NCBI lineage: Eukaryota > Metazoa > Arthropoda > Insecta > Diptera > Drosophilidae > Drosophila > Drosophila rellima. The sequence continues at coordinate 3,790,557 of JAWNMV010000529.1, forward strand.
AAACATGAAACCGTGCGCGTCAATAGCAAGTGCAAAAAAGTATTCACCAATATGTGTAACAAAGAGTTTAACAAGCCACAAAATTATTGGTCGAATGGGCAGAGCGAGCGACCAAGACAACGACGACGACGACGACTCACACTCAAAAAAAAAAAAGCAGCGAACGATGTGAAAAAAGAAGAAGCCAGAAGTGTTTTTGCTTCATATCGGGTGAAATTTGCCCCCGTGTGTTTTGCGTTCTACTGTGTGCTCGATGTTTCGGGTTCCTTTCCCCTCCAAAACGTCAACCGGAGTTTTGAGTTATAAATAAATCCGTTCAAAGTTTCCAGAGGAAAAACATTTTCGCTGCTGCTGCCGTCACCGCCGTTCACAGTCATCGTGAGACAGCAGCTGCGCTGCAGCTGAACATTTTTGTTTGTGTGTGTTTGGTCATCCCCCCTACCCCCTCTGGCCCGTTCGCTCTCTATCGTCGTCAGCCGACTAAGTAAAATGCGTGTTTTTTCCTTGCCCTACACACAAGTGCAAAACAGAAGCCGATTGATTTTATTTTCTCTTCCGACTTATTATTGATGTCCCTTTCTTTTTTGGACTTTTGTTTTATTATTAATTATTGAAGTGAGTGTGATTGTTAAAGCGAAAATTGGTGGATAACTAATTTGTAGTCAACGGCACGTTTTCATTTTTCTTCTTACGAAACGAAAACACGGAAAACTTGAATGTTTATATTGCCTTGCACTTTATTTACTTTCAGTGGAAAACATACCCAAGCGACCAGAAAGCCGAGAGGGGAGCGCCGAACGAAAAGGTAAAAGACAAGAAAAATAAAAGAAAAACAAAAATAAAAGGCATTTTTATAGTTTATAGTTTAATCTGTCTATAAGATATGTATGTATGTGTATGTTACATAAAGTTGGCATAGACGACTTCTGCACGCTCTTACTGCCAAACAAATATTCTAAGTAAGCGAGTGAGCGCGACTGTGATAGACCTTGTAGTAATTCTGTAACAAAAAACATTTCTTTCGTCTGATCAAGAATACCTATATATGCAATCAGAGTTCTGTCACGCCTCCTTATGACCACAACACACATTTCATAGTTGACAAACTTAATGGACACTTTGTACTTTTTAAGTACAGGGTCTAAAGATCTCAACACATTCACATTCTTCTGGCAAAATAAATGCTGCCTACACAAACTGCACTCAGGTGGGCGACCTTAACAACCGGCCGAGAGATGAGGCGTCTGCAAATGCTCAAGGTAGTTGACATTCTTCATTTTCCGCTTCCACCTGTGTTGCTGCTATTCCACCTGCCACGGACGCATGATCAACACTTTAACTGATAAGCAACTCGCTTCTTATCTCAGTATTCTATTACATATCCAATTTATGTATGCGGCCTTGTTTTCTGATAAATTTCCATCTGGGAAAAAAAACAGATTGGCCATGAATCAGTGACAGTTGTGTTGTGTATGTTGTTGTTGTTGTTGCAGGTTGCAGCTTTTGCAGTTTCCTTTTTGGGTAAACGTCTCATGACGTCACTAAATTCCATAAATACCACAAAAACGATAACGCTCTAACGATAACGTTGCTTTCGATTGCCGATTACACTGAATATGCGGAAAGTTGACCAACATATTTGACTTGGCCGATTGTTTAATATTCTGTTGTTTTTTTTTTATTGTTCTCTTTTTATTTTTTGCACGGCTCGCCAATGTCATTTTAATAAAATTGTGCGCTTACATTTTCTTTTGCCTTATTTGCGCATCTGGAGGCGACCTCTGTGTGTGTGAGTGTGTGTGTGTGTGTGTGTGTGTATGTATGAGTGTGCATTGTTATTGTAGTTTGTTGTCAATTGACCCACATACATACATATGTACGTTCATAGTGCGCCGCACAACGGTCGATGACGTCAGTCGGCTGTAAAAGTTGCCGGCAAATGCCAAAAAAAAAATAAAAACATACAGTTAGTCAAGTAATTGTTTGACAAACAAAAAAAGTGTTTCATATTTAATTTTTATTTTACAGTTTGACTAAGATAAAAGTAAATGGCAAATAAAATGTAGTATATAAATATTTTTCTCTTTATACAAATTTTCTGCTTAAAAATAAAAAATCCATTGGGTAAAGCTATATTTTATACTAAAAGCAAATTCATCTTTGTCAAAACAATTACCCGACATACTGTATACTCAAAGAGAATGTTAAAAAAAAAAGCTGGAGCTTTATTGATTTTGTCTACAGGTAGCTAAAGTTGATGATTGAAACTTGCATTTACCTGTGAAATATGAAATCAAAAAAAAAGAAAGAAATCCACAAGCCACCTCACACTATATTTCTCGTTTTTCTATCGCTTGCACAGTGTCCAAAGACCGAGAGGAGAAACTGAAATATGCGCGAGATCGACAGAACGAGGAGCGACAAAGAAAGATCGAGGAGCTGCGAGCTCAGGCGGAGGCGGCACAAAAGTATCGCGAACAGAAGGAGGAGGAACGACGACGTCGCATCGAGGAGATCCGAGTGCGCGATACAGAGAAGCGTCTTCAGGTTGAGGAGCGCAAAAAGGCCATTATTGAGGCCGAAAAGGAGCGGCGTGAATATATTCTCAAAAAGAATCTGGTGCGTTATTCCAACGTAGACACAAAAGTGCAACACAACTAACCAACTCTCTCTCTCTCTTTTTTATTTCTCTATCAAAATAGGAGCGCGATTCGCGAATAGAGACAAAGAAACGCGATAGAAATTCATATGGTTTTGCTTTTGGCTCATCAACGCCACGCTTATTGGATGTGCCAGCGGATTATGGCCTCGTATCGCCCAGCACTTTTTGGAGTCAGCGACGGTATGTGCCCAGGCAATATTCCCATTCAAAATTAAGCTCTTGCCGAGGGTGTTTAGCAAACAGAGGATTAGAGTCTCAGATCGTAGTGATCGGAGAACTATAAATTACAAACTATCTAAACTAAACTATGTCTTAGAAACTATCAGTTGAAGATCAATCTTTTATATGAAAATGCTTGCTGTATTTTGAGATAGTTTGAAACACACTCATAAGCTGTGTATTATATTATATTTTATTCATTGTTAACAACTTTTATGAAAATCAGACTATTAGATCATGAAACGTCCATAGCAAGAGTCGTTTTAAATTTAATATATCAATGAAAATGTTATTATTATTTTTTTTCTTCCGATTTTTAACAAAATAACGTAGAACCTTTTTGATTTTAGATAGAACTCTGCAAGTGTATTAGGCTGGCCTTTTGTTATTGTTTTATTTAACTTATTACTAAAAATTTGGATCATTGCAGATCAACATCCATATCGAACGTAGCGGGCGCCTCGCTCTCACGTCGAAGTTCCGAGCGCGAACTTGCCGATAGTGGTGCTAAAAAGCGTATCTCCTCATCCACGGACAGAAACGATGGTGAGTTTAATTGTTCAACTTGCAACAGTTCGAACTGCCCTCTGTCCACAACCACAAAAAACACTTGACACACCAATACACCAACAAACACAAAAACACACAGACACCCATAATCTTAACTACATATTTATTTTGCAGTTAATGTTACTTTAGACTCAGTTCTGTTATAGTATATAAATCTTTCTATATATATATATATATAATAATTATGACGTACTCTAAATGTACCCAATTCCAATTCCCATGTAACTGTGAACTGTTGCAGCTGTGTGTAACCTTAACTTTACACTTTTCCCAAAACAACAACATGAAATCACTTTATTTTTTTTTTTTTTTGATTTGCAAAATTATAATTTAAACACTTCAAAGAAATGAAAAGCACAGATGATCATGATACTCGAGCCTGTCTGCCTGTTGCCTCTTCTTAATTATTCTGTTAATTTTCCATCATTATCTTTATATCGCGGGCCATTTAAACAACCAATCCAAAAACAACAACAACAACAACAACATACAGATCATCGGCGCAAATCTTCGTCCATGTATGAGGTGTTCAATTGGGGCTATTCAAATGATGAGCCGCCCAAGCGATTTTCCCTCTCAATCGCTGGCAGCGAGATCAATATTGATGGGCCAGCGGCGACTTCTAATTGTAGAACGCCCAACGCTCAAAAATTGACTCCCACACCAATAACAGCAACAACAACAACTGCGCACAGACAAACAACAACAACAACAGCTGCAATCCACAACAGCAACAACAACAACAACTACAACAATAACTCATATCGTAAGGGTGAGGGTTCCTCTTCTTCTCTAGTGTTCTTCTTCTACTTCTTCAACTACTCCATAATTCTCTCGATATATTGTTTTCTTATTATTATGTTTGTTCTGTAAATTGAATTATTGTTTGTTGCCCTTTAACCTCTGTAAAAGCGCTTGCTATATGCCCAACTCGTAGCCAAGCATGCGCCCAGTTTGCATGATCCTCTAATAACTCCATTTCAGCCCTGCCCCATGAAAACTATCGATATTGCGGCGATTATTAAAATTTATCGATCGTTGTATTGCGTATATCTTTTTTAAATTTACCATTTATACTAATATTCGACTGTTATCGGCAAATATGTATATATCGATTGCTTTTAATCGATAGTTGCATTGAGTGCTTTACTGAATTTCGTCTATTGATATTACAGCTAGCACTAATCAATCGACAAAGGCGTAAAATATCGATACATGTCTATCTATTGCATTGTCGATAACTGCGTTAAGAATAATCGGAATGTTTTTTATAATACTACTGCTAGAATTAACCGAATATTTTGTTATCTGAATAATTTTGAATCTAATCAAAATCAATAATATATTTTTAATGCGCCACATTTATCGATAGAAGCTCCCTTAGTTGGAATGCTGCCAATACTATCAATTTTAATCGATCGCATTATCGATAGCTTGATAGCTATTTTAATCGGTATTATGTAGCCCTAACTTGCCTGGCTCCTCCAAGTATGATTAATTCCCCAGCCCTAGCGGTGCCCCCCCAAACAACAGTTTTATTTTTTTCTACTCTTTATCCCCCGACTTTAGTAGCTTTCTTTCTCTCTGTCGGCATGGTAATTTAGGCTTTAGCCTTTGCTTTTGGTTAAACGATGATAAATTTTGCAATAGTTTAATAACCGCCAGTCACAAAGTTCAGACCATTTTTTTGATCAATGAAACAAAACCAAAACAACAACCAAAACAAAAAAAAAAAATATCCAAAACCACAATTGCAGAAGATATCGTTGACACATCACAGAACATTATGTTCCGAAGCGTTTACCGCAGGAAAACGGACCTCATGCCGACAATACCCAGTCCCCGAGATGGGCACTACGGTTCGCGCAGCTCCCTGAGCACCACGCCCAGAACCCCAGGTAAGATCGCACCCAATTCCACAGGTATTTCCCTGCCCAACCCCCCCCATCTTTTTCTCGCTGCCTATTCTGCCTCCATGCGAACCAACAGTGTTATCATCATCATTATCTTCATCTTTATCCTTAAGCAGCTTCATTCGTTGTTACATCATGTCAGCATTATTTTCATCATTCGTTTAGTTGTTCAGACATTTTGTAGGTTTCTTCGTACCCAACGACGACGATGGCAATGAAAGTACAAAACGATGGCGGATTTATGTGCGTTTCTCTCCTCTCTCTCTCTCACTGCCTTTCTCTCTCTTGCTTTGTTTTTTCTCTTGAGCAGCAGCTGGATTTATAAGTTTTATCAGTTTTGTAGCACAACTTCTAACAACTACAACTCCACACACACACATACACACTCACATACATATACCCAAAAATCAGGGAATAATACCAAAAGCGTATTGTATTTTTTTTTTAAATTCACTAATTTTTATATAAATAAATGGATTTTAATTTTTAAATTATTGATTTTTATCAAATGATATAGAAATTGCTCTTATTTTTAGATATTTAAAAAAATGTTATAATAGAAAATTAAAATTTATAATTTATAAAATTTAAAATAAAACATCAATTTTAATTTTTTATTATTACTTAATTTCATAGATCTAAAAATTAAAGCAATTTCAACATAATTTGATAAAAAACAATAAATAATTAGAATTTTGTAAAGTACAATTTAAAAATTAATATCCTTAAAAAATTTCTCTCTTAACAATTTAGAGTAAAATAAATTTGTAAAAAGGACAAATCCTTAAAGGAACCTTTAATGGATATACTTGTTTCAGAACTTTATTAGTTTTACACATGAATTCATTTTGTAGCGCAGTGTTGTGTCCATTAGTGTGACGTCTGTCTTCTGTAAATAGCTGCATAAGGAACCACAAATAGCACCACCAAACCAAAAACCACAAAAGCAACAACAATGTTTCTGATTCTGATTCATGAACACTTTCTTGAACCCACTTTCCACTTTACATATCAACAACAACAACAACCACAACAACATCTCTCAGGACGCGCCTATTCGATGAATCGCTTGGATCAACTGGCTCAGCCAATCCGACGGAATGGTGAACATGTTCGCTCCATACTGGAACGGGAGCGACGTGAACACGAACTGGAGATGTTGGATGAGACGGCATCTTTGGGTGGCAACTCTGGAGGCGGTCGACGTGTCAACTCGTCGTCGCGATCTGGCAAACGTGGTGGCAGTGCAAGCGGTGGTGCTAGTGGTGCATCCACTGCGGTTGGCGCCATGTCCAGGAGCATGACACATCTGGCTGGCGGTGTTAATCAAAGAGAGCGTGGAAAGTATTCACTTGGTGGCGGCATCTCGACCAGTTTTCGACCATTGGGTAGCGGTCAGCGTGACTCCAGTAAGAGCATGACACAGATTAGTTATTCCTGGTCGCAAATTGGCACAACAAATCCACAACAGCAACAACGCCAATCGAATCTTGGCTTGCAAACGAGCGCAACTAAAAAATATCTTCAATCATCATTTGCCTCATCCCTCAACAATGCATCCTATGCGACAGCCTCAGCGAATGCAACTAGGCGTGCCCAGCAACAACAATATACAACAACTACTAACCCACACAATTACAACAACCACAACCACCACCACCACCACCAACAACGTTATCTCGATCTCGATCCAAACTCATTGTTGCTCATGAACTCTTCTAGTTTGTTAGTGAATGCAGGTGTGTGCGAACAACAAACTCACCCCACCCCCAAAAACCAATTACAAGAACAACACAACAGCTACTACAAAAAAATACACCACAAGCAAATTCACCACACCATACATAACCCTATTGTAACAACATACGCTGAGGGGCAAAATAATAGAAACGGTATTTTTTTGTATTTTTCAAGTTCAGTAACAACTCTTTTTTTTTCATAATTTTAACTTAATACTTATTTGGTTATATTTCAAAATTTAATTTTGTTCATATTATTTAAATTACGGCTTAAAATGTCAAAATGACTGTTGTTTCTATTATTATGTCCATCACTGTATGCGAATATAATATAATAATGATGGTGGCATATTCGCTTGTAGTCCTTCCACATTTCTGTCAACTCTTCCATTAAGTAGTGCTCAAAATTGGATGGAACAAACAACCACACACACATAATTGGCTAACAATACTCAACACACACACACACACACACAAACACATGCATATACATATATGTAGTTTAGGAAGACATACGAAGAACGATCCAGCTCACGTTGAGCCTGGAACAAACGCCACACTAAGACTCTCTCATGTTTAGCTCTAAACTCCAGTTCATCTGAGCAACAATTTGAACTATATATCTATATACATAAAAATATATATATATCAAGACTGCTTAAAATGAAACTCTCACTAGTTTCTCCTGTAACAAAAGCCAATTATAATTTATAAGTTTTCTTGCATTATAACGTTTTTACAACATTTACTTTACAATCAGGTTTGCAGTCTTGATAGTACTCTATAATTATTTATATGTATTTAGATATATGACTCAGATCGGATATCATCGAGGTTCTTGGAAGAGATTTATTATTGGTTCTCATTATTGTGTGCTGAGCATTGCCATATTTGTATTCGTTTGCTTCGTATGTTTTCAATCTGCCCTCTTTCATGTTTCACAAACACACACACACACACAGGCACAACACCCACCCACACAATCTATAGGTTATGCTTTGTCTCTGTCTCTCTCTCTCTCTGTTAACTTTCTGTTGGTATTTGATTTGTTGGTACTTTGTTTTAACTTTGGTCCAGGTATCTTTTGGTTATAATCTGTGTCTAGACCCTTTTTGTTTAATTTTGTTTAATTCCTAATGACGAAACTCTCTTGGTGACGGTCATAAATCACAAATCTTTAAATCTTTATTTTTCTCTCACCCGTTTCATATAATATATAGTACATATATACTGATATAAATCTAAACCCAAATCTGCTGCACAACATGAAATGTTTTTATTTGCTTGTTCAACTGAAATTTAATTATTTGTATTGCTTTAATTTAGGCTCGCGATCGGGGAATGTGACACCTGGCGGTCATGGACATTTGAGTGGTTCACGTCCTGGCAGCGCCATGTCCACCTCCACAACGTTGTCCACATCGGGACTTGTGCCGCGGCGTCCAGCGACCGCCACGCGCAAGCCAAGGCCAGCGAGCATTGCCGGCACTGGCATGTCCCTAGAGGGTATGATTAGTAACATTATCTACTTCTAACTGATTTACTAATTATTTACATAATTCTTTCAGAGATCAACAAACTAAAGCGGGATAACAAGCCGCCGGTGAAGACAACAAATGGCTCGCCAGCCACCTCTACAGCACAAACGACACCCAAACGAACCCCGAACCTCATGTCCACCTCAATGATTGTCACCTCCAGTTCATCGCGCATCAGCAGCGCCGAGAAAAAGACGCCATCGAAGCGGGTAAGCTGGATTTCATCGCCATATCAAGATGACAACGGAAAGAACTAGTGATGTAAATCCAAACAGTGAATCGAAATCTAAAAATCGACAGAAAAAATTAATCGAATCGTCGATATATCGAGTTTTCACCACACCGCTTAGTCAGGAATTACGGCAAGAGCAATTGCTGCTCTCAGAGCCATTTTGTGCCCACCGCTGATCAAGTCAAATTCAAACTGTTCTCACTTTGCAAAAACTGAACCGATTTTCAAGCGGAATGTCATTTTGATTATGGTTTAACCCCCAAATTCATTCTGCATTCAAATTTTTTCAATTTCATTCAAATAATTTTTGGACCCAAAATATCGATTTTTGAGCAAAGGGTCCCCCCTTTGGTTTTTTGAAATTTCAAAATTTTAAATCTCGAGTTTTCATTTTTAATCAACTCCTGATACCCAAATTAGTATAAAACAACAGTTTAAAATTGATTCTGAGACCTTTTATTTTTTTGTAAAAAATCACCCCAAAATGAACAAAAATTTTGGCTTGTAAAGTTGCTAGGTTAGCAATAAGACTAACTAAAAATTATTGTATCTTCGCCAAAACTGTTCCGATTTTGAAGCGGAATGTCATTTTGTTCATGGTTTGGCCTTTAAATTCAGTCTGCATTCAAATTAGTTCAATTTTCTTAAAATATTTTTTTGCCTCAAAATATCGATTTTTATGATAAGGGTCCCCCCTTTGGTTTTTTGAAATTTCAAATTTTTAAATCTCGAGTTTTCATTTTTAATCAACTCCTGATACCCAAATTAGTATAAAACAACAGTTTAAATTTGATTCTGAGACCTTTTATTTTTTTGTAAAAAATCACCCCAAAATGAACAAAAATTTTGACTTGTAAAGTTGCTAGGTCAGCAATAAGACTAACTAAAAATTATTGTATCTTCGCCAAAACTGTTCCGATTTTGAAGCGGAATGTCATTTTGTTCATGGTTTGGCCTTTAAATTCAGTCTGCATTCAAATTAGTTCAATTTTCTTAAAATATTTTTTTGCCTCAAAATATCGATTTTTATGATAAGGGTCCCCCCTTTGGTTTTTTGAAATTTCAAATTTTTAAATCTCGAGTTTTCATTTTTAATCAACTCCTGATACCCAAATTAGTATAAAACAACAGTTTAAATTTGATTCTGAGACCTTTTATTTTTTTGTAAAAAATCACCCCAAAATGAACAAAAATTTTGACTTGTAAAGTTGCTAGGTCAGCAATAAGACTAACTAAAAATTATTGTATCTTCGCCAAAACTGTTCCGATTTTGAAGCGGAATGTCATTTTGTTCATGGTTTCGCCCCTAAATTCATTCCTTATATACATTTTATTAATTTTGAACAAGTAATTTTTGAGTCGAAATAATGATCGAGTTAAAGTAATCGAAAAATGCTTTGCAAAAATCGATTGTCGATTTATCGAAGTGTTTTTACATCACTAGAAAGTGAGCCAATATTCTATACTAATAATAACCAATAATCACTTATAAATTACTAATAATTACTAATTATTTTCTGTACGCTTTGTAGGAACCACTGCTGCCCAAGGCCGCCTCCGCATCGAAGGCACAGGGCAGCCGCACCGCCAGCTCGGAGCGAATCAGTCGACACGGCTTGTCCAAGGAGTCGATTAGCAAATGTCCTCCAGCGATGAGCACGTCAATGATTGTTGCCTCCACCACAACGGGGACGTCGGAAGCAACAACAACAAATGCAGTGCCTGCAACCGCACCAAAGGCAAACGGTGTGGCCAAGGGGCCACCGCCGGCAGAGCTTGACGCGGAAATTCCCACAGCTGTAGCCTCGGTCAGCAAGGCAGAGAAAGAGGCGCTGAACACTGAGAAGACGGAGCAAGTGCAGCAGCAGCAGCAGCAGCAAGAGCTGATGCATATGGATATTGAGACGCAACCAGAGACTGTTGAAGTTGAAGCACCAACAGTTGAGGAGAAGACAGACGAGGGTAATGAGAAACTGCCTCAGGCTGCTCCAGAAACAGTTGCCAGTGTCCAGAAGAAGACAACATCATCGTCATCTTCAGCGTCTGCCACATCATCACGCAATGGCAGCAAAGAGAACTCGGAGGTGCGTGAACTGACACCGCCAACAATGGCAATGGCAATGGCAAATCTGGTTGTCGATGGAGGTAACAATGATATGATGACCGCATCGATGATTGCCAAGAAAATCACAACCGAGGAGGAAGCAAAGGCGGCATTAGCCGAAAGACGACGCCTGGCCCGCGAGGAGGCCGAACGACAGGCTGAATTGGAGCGACAACGACTCGAGGCCGAGCGTCTCGCCGAGCTCAAGGCCCAGGAGGAGGAGGCCGAACGCCAGCGACTGTTCGAGGAGGAGTCGACACGTCTCGCCGAGGAACAGCGACGCGGCGAGGAGGAGCGTCTGCGCAAGGCAATCGAGGTAGGAGAAATATACTCAAAAATTTCAATTATAAAAATAAAAATTAAAATTTGAAAATAAGAGTTTTTGAATGGCTTATGATTTTAATTTGAAAAAAACTGAGCCAATGATTTTTATAGACAAATTTATATTCAATCAATAACTCTAACTTGCAATTTTTATCAAAATTAAAGTTATGCAAATACTAATTAGAAATTCAACTATTTCTAAGTTAAGGATTGTAATTTTTATAAAATATTCAATCAAAAATTGAGCAAATGATTTTGATATACAAATTTATAGTCAATCAATAACTCAATAACAATATAAACAATTTTAAAGAAAAATTTAGTAATTATATTAAAATTTATATTTTAAATGAAAGAATAAAAAAGTTAAATTTAAAATTAAGAATCAGAATTAAAATTATGCATATTCAAACAATAACTCTTATTTGCCAGTTTTATAAAAACTAAAATTATACAAATAATAATTAGAAAATCAACTATTTCTAAGATCAGGATTTAAATCAAATATTTGAAAATGTTCGATTAACCTTCAGTAGCTAAAAAGCTGTAATTTTAGTTAAGTTTTGTTGAATTACAAAAATTAAAGAATATTAACAACTCGGTAAATTTCTCAAATATTCATTTAAATTCATATATTTATATACAATTTGTTAATATTTTTGTTGATTTAATTGCTGTAATGTTACATAAATTTATATTAATAGCACTTTATTTGTTTGTAGGAAGCAGAGCAGCAGCAGGAGGAGGAGCAACGCAGGCGCGAGGAGGAGGAACGCCAGCGCATCGAGCGCGAGGAGGCTGAAAAGAAGGCCAAGGAGGAGGCTGAAAAGCAGCGCGTCGAGGTGGCCGAGCGCCTGAAGCGCGAGGAAAAGGAGCGCGAGGAGAGACGCAAACGTGTCGAGGCAATAATGTCGCGTACACGCAAAGCGGGCGCTGCCGCCACGCCCGCCAAGGTAATCAATTCCATCAATCAATCTCTGAGCAACTCCATTTAATTGGCCTTAAATTTGTGTGTGCAGGAATCAAATGAGGCCAAGATCGCGTCGGCGTCGGCGTCGGCCAAAGAAGGCAGCGATAGCAATAGCAGTAATAGCAACAGCAACAGCAATTCAGCCGGAGGATCGCCGAACAGCAGCAACAGCAGCAGCACAGATGTTGCCGCTGTGACAGCAGCAACAAATTTGACAGCAACAACAGATACAGATCAGGCCATGTTTGAGCAATCGGTGCTGGACAAGGAGAATTCGCTGATTAACAGCTTCTCCAATCTGATTATCGATGAGAATGCCAAGAACGTGAGCAACGGCAAATTGTTGCATGTTGTCGAAGCTGCTGCTGCTGCCGTTGCTCCAACTGTCGCATTGGCCAACGGCAATGGCCATCTCGAGAATGTTAACAATAAGAAGTGAGTGCCATTCACATGTTAATGTTATTTTGAAACTTTAAACGCCTACTCACACGTTATTGCAGTGACATCAATCTGCTGCAGGATGCAGTGACTCCAGCAGACGCAGTGCCAGCGGCTGTCACCCATCAGTTGATCGATCTGAGCATTGAGTCACAACATCCAGATGATCATCATCTGCACATCAACAACAATAACAATAATAATAACAACAACAGCTTGCTGACAAGCACAGCGGCAACCACCACGCTAGTCACTGCTGATAGTCACGAGAATAAAGGTATACATACCCTATCAAAAACATATATCTCAATATCTTGGTCATAAGATTAAGAAGCATAGCTTTCCAATTCGGTTGTTAAAGTCTAACTAAAATATTTAAAAAAAAAAAAAAAAACAAATTGAAGATTGACCAAAAGTAAGTTTATCTTTTTAATAGTTTTTAGAAATCAATTGTTAATTTACTTTACCGAAAGTTTAGATTGACTCAATTATTTGTTTAACCATAGATCCATAGATCCATATAAATCGATATATAATTCAATATATAATTAATGCTAATTCTGTAATTGTTTTGCTTCATTTTTAGATATATCGCTGCTGTGAATCCGATGAGAAGGAAACCAAACCAGATTGTTTGAACAAAAAACTATCTACAACAAAAAACTGATATATAGCTAAATGTGTGTGGAGTATTTATTTATAGATTTGCGATAGGATCAACAAAATGCGATGCGATGCGATGCGAATCGATGGAGAATGTGCAAAAAGAATGCAACAAATTATGGTTACTAGAGATAAACTAACAAACAGGAAAACAAAATGCTTATAAAACAAACGATATACACACTCTTATAATACAGATATATATATATATTTATATCTCTATATATATATATATATAACTTAAAGAATGCATTAGAAAGAACGGAGTAGGAATCAAAGCTGCATGAGAGAATCGAGAAGCAAATTAGTTAAGAACTAAGACAAAAACTAAAACAGAGAGAACAATGAGAAATGTTGATAATGGTAATGATAATGATAATGATAATGATAATGATGATGATCAATCAGCCTGATAATTGGCTAGCAATTCGGTATATCAATATAATGATGATGATTCAAAACGCCGTTTCAAATACGATACGACTTAATTGAATTATAATATTCGAATTACGATAATTAATGCTAGCAACAAAATCGCTTCAAAAGTTTTGCATTAAACACACCGAGTCTAACTTGAACTTGAGACGCAGCGTATATAATTGAAAATTATATAGAGAATAGTGAAGAATTATAAAATATCCTTGCTCCTTGCTCCCATCCCATCCCCTAGTAGTCACTGTGCGAAACAATATGATATCGAGGGCCCAGCAAGATAATACAGATAATACCCTATAACTAATTATAGGCCAACTCCCAAAAGAGTTAATTGTCCCATTTTTGCACAGTTGTTTTATAAGTTAAGTTAAAATATACATACATTTATGTTGAGCCAACGAATCGTAAGGTATTATTTATTAAAAAACAAAAGAATTATTTGAAATTATTTGCTGATACTATTTGTCCTATGTCCAAGTCGATTCGGAAAGAATGTAACTATTATATATACTTTACATAGCGTAATCACAGATATCAGATATCAGTGCTTATACACACACACACATACACATATTATATATATAGATATATACGTAGGATCTATTTTGGGGATACAATTCCCCCTTTGCAGGCGTCGTCGTCAATTCTGATTATGATTATGTCACTTTTTATTATACATATATACTAGTAGTGTCTCCCCCACCCCCGTCCTACCACCCCCACTTCCTGTCTCTTTCTCTGTATATTTTTTTTGCGTCAATTTACTTTTTTGGTAATAACTTTTTTTATATTATATACATCATCTATATTTGTAATTTGTATTTATCCATGTGCAAAATAAATTATGATTATTTTTTAAATACAAACTAGAAAATTATTTAGCATGCTCCAAATTCCCCTAAACCAATTGTAAAATCTTCAAAGTATTTCAAAAATAAAAAAATACAATAGTCTATAAAACACTCACATACACATTGGGAAGTGCATATGTGTATGTGTGTGTGTCACACTCACACTTAAGTACTTGAGCGCGAGGGCCTTAACATGCATGAGAGCAAAGTGAAGAATGAATGGGAATGGGGGAATCCCATGAATCCCATTCAAAAAAAAAAAAAACAACCCGTTAATCTTTAGTATAATACGAAAAATACTAAAAAAAAAAACACATACTTTGTCTAGTTAAATAATAAATGCTTTTCCTATGTTAAAAACCTAATGGCGATATAATCAAAAGACAAATGATATAAATGTTTATTAATTCAAAAAATTGTCTTGCAGTATAATGAAAAAAAAAGGAAAAATCAATTATACAAAAAGAGAAAATACCTTAGAACTATGTATATTTAAATTAACAATTATATATGTATGTATGTATCACACAAAGCAACAACAACAAATCAACAAATACAAAAGCAATTCCCCTCTATTTATTTAGAACACAATAAAAATACACACACACACACACACTGTAACACTAATGAAATTCTCTTATCTAAAACAAAAGGAAAAAAAAACAATTGCATAACATATATATTTATGTGAATAAAATGTAACTAATTCTCAAGGCAAACTAAAACAAAACCCCGCAATATCTTCATTTCTGTTATATTTTTTTGTTGTTGTCAAGGTCATGCTTGGAATGCTGTATTTAGGATAAGGCATGTACCGTTACTAATAAACAACAGCAGCTGAAGCTTCATATCAGCTTCACTTTCATTGCCATTAAAAGGAACAACAATTCAAACAGCCGTTATTCATATGCAATATGACATCATCATTAGCGGCAGCGGCAGCATCTGAGCTTGAGCTTTGGCAGCGCTCTCTGTGCTTTCACGAGAGAGAGGCTCATGTTAAGCAATAAAATACACAGAGTAGAACATTTGGTCAACAGCAAAGCTGGCAACAACAACAGTTCGTTACTATTGAGTGCCGATACACTCTCACTGCTGTTCTCTCTCTCTGCATCTGTTGCTTAACATAGCCGAGGTTAGTATGTCTCCGTGTGTGCGTGAGTGCTTAACGCTCACTGTAAAGGTTTCTTCCTTTGTCTGTTTATCTGCTACGCTCAAAGCACTTTTAACTTTTGCTGTGTACGGACGTGTTTTTTTATACGCTTGCGTTCTTCACTTAACCGAAAAAAATATATATTTGTGATAAACATTCCATTGGCCAGAGTGCAGCGATACGTTTTTGACCAAGCAACGCGCCCTGTAAACCCGTTTCCAGCCCAAACCCAACAACAACAACAACAAATATTAACATGTCTTCGAATCGTGCTCCAAAAAGTGGCTTTGCGGCCGAAGCGCAGCGTAAGGTAACAACAACAGCAACAAAAAAAAACCACATCAAGAGCACAAACAAATTTTTGCCAAAAATAATATTACGTTTGTATGTGTGCCGAATGTGTGTGTTTGTGTGTGTGAAGCTGCATTGACTTTATTTGGGCATTTTAAAACCGAGTTTTGTCTGCTCGCGCGCGCCAAAAGCCTGGCTAAAATTGGTATTAGAAATGACCTCATTCCAAATTGGCAATGCGCGTCGGATAAGTCATCTTTAAGTATGCATGAATCTAAATAAGTATCTTAACAATGCATGCGTAATATGTGTGTGTGTGTGTATGAGTGGATGATTGAGCTTCAATTTCGTCAAGTGACTGATTGCTAGTTGCTATGCAACTCGCTCATTTCAATGCGGATAGTTAAAGAGAGCTCCAATTTTGATGCTAATTTGACAACATTAGTAACGCTTATTTACTGCAATTTGCATATGTCTGTACTTAACTGCGTTTGTATTTATTTAATCTCCCCCTATTCCCTCATGGCAATTACATAATGCACTGTGTCCCTGTGTCTGTGGCAAAGGCGACGTGAGTGAAATTGAAATTGTATATGCTTTGCTGGTGGTTGAGTTGTTGTGAAGGGTGGGGGGGATTAAGTGCAGTTTACCAATGGACAACAACTACAAAAACAATGTGTCTACAGTTACAGCATTGAGCAAACGAGACACATACATATGTGCATACACAGGCAAACAGACGTTGCCACACTTTAGTTCTCCCCACTTTCTGCTTGTTGTTGCTTCCCCACTTCTGTACTCTCTCTCACTCCTTTAACGCGATCAATGGCTTCGCAGGAGGCGAGCTTTGAGAGACAGATAGAGAGTGAGAGAGGATGTTGTGGATGATGTCATTGGGCTGCCTGCCAGCTGCCCGTCTTCGTTAGCTTCCAAAAAAAAAAAAAAAACAACAAAAGCGCCTCACGTAGCGATAGCACCTTTTGACGCACTCACACACATGCGCGTCGCACTTTAAAGAAAAGTGTGTGTGCGTGTGTATGAGTATAAGCAAACAAAAACAACATGCCGCTGAATCAACTTTTAAAAAATTGTTTGTCCATTTAACTGTTGAGGTGTACACGACTGTGTGTGTGTGTGTGTGGTTAAGTGCTGACTCGCTTGGCAGTTATTTTGTGTACTTTTATGGCAACGACTCAAATTTCAAATTTCAGCAAAAATCGAGCAACTATTGAAGGCGCTGCTCTTGCTGTCTCGCTTCCTCTACCCCTTTCTCTACTTGCACTAACCCTTTTGCCTTTTCCTTTCCCTCTATTCTCTTTTCCCTTTGACCATGTTTCATTAATTAGTCGTTCGCTTGTTGTTGTCTATTGTCCGTTCTTCTGTGTGAGTACCCATAGAAACGTTAGCACCGATGTATATACATGTGTATATATATATATATACATATAGCAATCAGTGTTACCCATACAAACACAGGCTAGATATGGTCACATTAATACATCCGCAGCAAGTACCCAACGCTATCTATCAGTTTTCTAAATGGAACTTGTCGACTTGTACAACTACTTTTACATGAATGTTACCTATAGATATATAGATATATATGGGTGTCTGTGTATGTGTGTTGGTTGTACTTTTTGGTAGTAAGCCGTCATTCATTTTTAGATAAGCCATAAAAAGTGATGGCAACATATCATAATCATAAATCTAAATGCTGTTTGGATTTCCGGTGAAACTTTACTTGAATACCAACACAGAGTTCTCATTTCTAAATATGGAATTGAAATCATGTTACCGATAATTAAAACTACAAAAAATTAAAAACATTAGAACTCTCTTGATCAGTATGTTTCCATACTTTACGATCTCGAAGATTAGAAAGACTAGAAACATGACATTTTTTAGATAAGCTCTAAAAAGTTATACTATTTGAAAAGTTATAATGAGTGGAAAAATTTATAAAAATCCTCCAATTTAAATCTCGTTGATTACAAATTTTGTAAACATTGTCCCCCAAAAGGTTTGAATTTCCGGGTGACCACTGTAGACCTTTAATAGGGGTCTTTCTTTTTCGATTTGTGCATGTTTTGCACTGTTTACATTTACCAAAATAAAACATAAAAAAACAACTGAAAAACGGCAAAAAAAAAAAACAAAAAAAAAACAGTCACATAATTGACCTCGTTTACCCGTTACGTTTATTTTGCGGTATTCCAAGCTTGAGTGATTGTTTTTTCTGCGGCTTTTTAACCAAATATCGGTCAGGCCAAGAGCTTTGCAATTGTCATCGGGACAGGGCCATGACGAATCGGAAAGAAAGCGAAAACAAAACCAAAGTTAAAGCCGAAATTCGAAAAATCAAAAAAATGAATAATCGCAAATGACTGACAGACTTGCGATAAGTTTTAAAGCGTCAGTTATAATATAAAAAGTAATTATAAAGTGAAATAAAAGATTTTTAATTCAAATATTTTAAAAAAAAACGATCTTTTATAGAGAGAAAAACTTAATATTTATAAAAAGAAAATATATAATTATAGACTAAAATTATTCATGTAAATAAATTATATAATTACAGACTATAAGAAATGTTTAAATAAAATGCTAGACTTGAAAAATACAAGTTTGAGGATATTCAAAACATTTCAATATTTTGTAAAGGTTTTTTTTGATATTTTAAGTGATCACTGGGTGAAGAGACAGACAAATTTGTTGTTTATTTCTAGCCGGCACTCACTGTAAAGTTGTTAACTAATCATCGTTATTGATTTATTGCCAAAGTTCACTAAAATTCACAAAGCCAACAATGACATCATCATCATTGCCATGATCGTCGTCATCTGTTGATCGTTTATTTATTTTATTTTTTTTTTTTTTAGTTATATTTATTTTTTGGCTTTTGTATCCTACAAATTGCTTATTACGCAATGATCCGTTGAGTCTGCCTGTCACTTCTTCGATGTGGATGGCTGAAAAGAAATGACTAATAAAAGTGCCAAACAAAACATGGTACAATAAATATTTGAGGCATTACGTGCGAATCAATGAAGTTAACTGGAAGCGGAAACTTGCGTCAGCATTTATTAGATTAACGAGTCGGTTTTTTGGACATGCAAAAAAAATTGTATACTCCTTGAGGGAGTTTTAAGCGATTTCACTTTTAACTTGCATGTGGGCGTTCATGATGATGATCATTGATGATGATAACGTTGATGATGTTAAGTCTTCCAACTCGTTTTGCCCGCAGCAAGGAAATCTGTCTTGTCAACAAGTAACTGTATTTGACTGGCACTTTTAATTTAACTAAAAGCTCAGCTAAAACTAATGAAGTTACGGTTTTTTTGTTTTTTTTGAGGCTTGGCCATTGGCTAATTTGAGTTGCGTGCGGGCTAAAAAAAAAAAAAAAAAAAAAAAAACACCCAATTGTACGTTGTACCCACTTGTCATAGTGTGTATCTAGAAACTCCATCAAAAATGAGAAATATGTATTTTTAAAACTAATTACGTTTTGCTCTCTCTGTTGGATTTTCGTCATTGTCACGCTCTTTGTAATTGCTCGTAATCGTGCTTAATTTATCAACTGACCCACAGACCCAGTGACATTTCATTCCTCCCCAGTTGCTCCACCCAATGTCAGTGTCATTGTCAGTTTTATTATCATTTTCAGTGTTCCATTCCATTCTGTTTCGCGTGAGTTATTAACAATATTTTTTCGTTATTTCTCATTCTTCCAACGGAACTTTTTGAAGTTTTCTGTCCTAGATGTTGAATTTTTTTCGTGTTCCATTCCATTCTGTTTCGCGGGGGCTGTCAACATTTAAATTCGCCATTTCTCATTCTTCCAACAAAACTTTTTGAAGTTTTTCTGTCCTAGATATTGAAATTTCTAAAGTGTTCCATTCCATTCTGTTTCGGATGCGATGAGAAAACTTTTAAAGCTTATTCTGTCCTAGACACTTGAATAAGTTGATTTATTTTAGTATTTTATAGAAGAGAACTTCAAAGCGACACACTGATAAGCGAATTTCGCTCTCACAGCCTCCCATCCGATGTTGACAATTATATTTTTTTTCAATTGTATTTTTTTATTATTATTTTTTGTTTTTTTTTTCGATAAGACAAGTCGTTTCAGAACGTTGTGAATATATGTATGTACATACATAGATGAAATACTTGTATACACACTTGAAGCATGAATTTTTATTATTTACTGTACTTTTTACATACACACAAATACACACACATACATACAAACGGTTAGTCGTCGAATTTCATGGCGACCTCATAGCGAAAACTCTATAAAAATGAATTGCAGCTTTAAAAAAGTTTTGAGCTCTGAGCTCTCTGCTGACTCATTAAAACAACGCTAAAAATATTTGTATAAAAAAAAGAAAGAAAGAAAAAAAAACAGATTAAGTAAGATTGCTTCAGAGAAGTGTTGATGTCTAGGGGATACCAAGTTTTTAGATCTTAGGAATCTACAATTGATATATACACATTGTACGCTTTGCTTCTATAAATGTATTTGATCTAAAGATCAGGCTTAAAACAAATTTCACACTAGATGGCGCTAGCAATAGTATTCAATAACTTCTTAGTCTTTAAGATTTATTATTTTCTTCTCTATATTAAATACTTTTTTACAACGTTGTGCATACCCTATATTCATTCTCTACAGGGTATCGAAATTGTTAAGCGCTGATATTTTTAATTTTAATTCAAATTGTTTACTTTCGTATTTCATTTCTTGTTTTTGTTATGTTGTAAGCCATGTCTATGTCTTGCCAATTTCAATTTCAATTCCAACTCCACGTTGAATTCGCTCATTGTCTGGCTATAGAAAATCCATAAACATTTGTAAATATTTATGCAAGAAATGTGTAAAATGGCCCGAATTCATTAGTATTTTAACGGCTGTTTCTTTTCTTATTTATGATCATGAATAATAGAGCTTTAGTCGAGCCGGTCTTTGGTGTAGAATTTAACGAATAAATGTGTGTATTCCTAATCAAAATTTATTCCGAATGGCCCGAGGGTGTCAATTTATCGGCCATCAACATAATTATCATCGAGAATTCTGATCATTGTGTTCAGCGATGTCAATCAAAATGTGGTTTTATTAATTGTTATACGATTTCTCAAGCTCTTCAACATGATAAATTGACCCCGCATACCGCATTGTCTTTTTTTTTTCTTCTCAATCTCAGTTATTTCTTTCTTCTTTTTCGGGGTTAACCGTTTTTATGCTCATCAGATCTAATGACCTGACCGCGATTCTTTAATACCGTTTGTAAGTTTTAAAAAGTTTAAGATTGAATTCTGTTTTTAATTGCGCCAACACTGAATGCTGTGAAACGGTTAGCTTTAATTATCGATAATGTTATCGATAATTGCTGCAGTCACCTGCGGACAGACAAAATTTAGTGCAAACTCATACCAGATAAAAGAATGCGAATTAATATACATATAATTATCGATAACAATATCGATTGTTTAATTTTTTAACAGATAAATATCGCGATAATTATCGATAATTGTTTTATGCTGTATACCAACAACGCCCATAGAAAAATACAAGAATGTGAAAAGTTAAACGTCGATAACATTGTTGATTATTTCATTTCTTAAACAAAATCAACGTCTATAAAAACTCATATAAATATAAGATTGGGAATGCGAAAAGAAAACAAAGCAACTGTGGATTAAGATATAAAAAATCTATTTGCTTAACTCTGATAGCGTTTTTTATGAGCGATTTATCTGCATATCAGCTACTTGATCAGCTCATTATTAACACGTTGAGCTCATCGATAAGACAATAACCGTTATGAGAAGCGAGAAAGAGACGGAGACTGAGTCAGAGACAGAGAGGGGTAGAGTGATAGAGTGATAGAGAGAGAGAGAGAGAGAGTTTGACAGGCTGTTTGGTTATAATCAGAAGTCCATTCACCTTCATTATGCACCATAAATTGAATGCTCCCTCTCCCTCACCCAGTTGCCGCTCCCTCTCCCACCCCCTAAGCATTTCCCTTTTAGGGTGTATGCGATAAGGAACAAAGCAAAACAATTTTAAGCTTGTAAATTGCGAAATGCGAGCACAAAAAAACTACACAATTGGCGGCAAACAATCGTTTCACTTGTTTCTGAGATCATTCATTTTAATAGAGTCGCTGTCAGAGTCACTCAAGAACGACAGCGGGGGGGGGAGAGAGAGAGAGGGGGAGAGCGAGATAGCATGCATGATTGTTAATCTAAAAATCATTTAGCGACAGAAATTCAATTAAATTTAATACTAATAAATAGGTGCTAAACGGGCTACGATTTAACCCCAAAATCAAATAATGGCAAGACAACACGCAATGTTGGCCAATTTTCAACTTACCCCTCTGCCAATGAACCACCCCCCCCCCCCCTCTTCCAGTTCGATTGGCGCCACGCCAACAATTCTCAACAAGTGGGCCTCGTCTCTATGCCAAAACCGGTGCGAAGGACGCTCAAACCAGCCGGCATTTGATTTAGGCCATATATGGATATATGGCCAATACAAAGCTCGCAACAACTAAACAAACAGCAGCAATAACATTAACAAATATGGTTATTCATAACATATGTTCAGGTATTTTCAACCGACTGAGACTTTAATTTCCATTTACGGTCGGATTTTGGCCAATTTTTAAATCCCATGGGCTGGAAAACGTTTAAAAATGTCTTGGGAAAACTTGAAGTTTGGCTAATTTATTTAAAATTAGTTAAGCAAGAAAAGTTTAAAATAAGATATAAATAAAAATAAACCAAATTGTATAACAAAGGAAACCATTAATGTTTAAAAATAATAATTATTGAAATTTCAAATATATTTACTAAGAAATCTTTAAATTCAATTAAAGATCGTTTGCAATGTCATTCTTTTAACTGATATTAAATTTATACTTGAGATTGGGGAAAAACTGCAATCTTATCCTTATCCAAACTTGAATTACAGCCTTAAAATGAATTGTTGTGTGTATAAGTATATTTATAAGCAATTACCGATAGCTGGGTTATCTGCAGGTACTTTTTGTTTTTTGAAGATAACACAAGAAATATATAGAACTCAACATGATTTAAATTGCGATTTGGCGTTAGTCTAACAAATTGCAGCGCTTGTTGCAGACATGTATCAGTCCAAGGTGTGGCCTCAAATCGTATATGGACATATATATGTATATATATTAATGATTTATAATATTGTTGTCCCTCGTCTTTTAGATCAACTCAAAGTACAGTGAGGAACTCGCTCAGGAGTCCTTGGAATGGATTAAGGCTGTGACAGCGGAACCCATTAACACATCCGGTGATACGGACAATTTCTTTGAGGTGCTCAAGGATGGCGTGATCCTGTGCAAATTGGCCAATGCCTTGCAGCCGGGCTGCATCAAGAAGGTGAACGAGAGCAAAATGGCCTTCAAGTGCATGGAGAATATATCGGCGTTCCTCGAGTGCGCCAAGAACTTTGGTGTGCCCACACAGGAGACATTCCAAAGTGTCGATCTCTGGGAGCGTCAGAATCTCAACTCTGTCGTCATCTGCTTGCAATCGTTGGGCCGCAAGGTAAATGCAATCAACATCGTCATGTGATCAATTGACCAAAGTTCAACGAAATCTAATCTTCAATTTTATATACAGGCATCAAACTTTAACAAACCGTCGATTGGCCCCAAGGAGGCGGACAAGAATGTGCGCAACTTTAGCGAGGAGCAACTCCGTGCCGGCCAAAATGTCATCTCCCTGCAGTACGGATCCAACAAGGGCGCTACCCAGTCGGGCATTAACTTTGGCAACACCAGACACATGTAGACAACAACAACAACACTACTTTACACTACACTACAAAATTCAACACTTCCTCATATTCACATTCCGCAATTAAAGCCAAAACCAAAATCCCAAACATCTACCGTAAAATTCCCAACAGGAAAAGACATCGTTTATAGACATTCCGTATAAATCAAAAACTCTTATATTATATAATGATGATGATGATGTATTTATAAAACGAGCTTCTACTATTTGTATTCCAATTTACCATGATTGCACCAAGCGTATGCTGTATGTAATAACATAAACTATTCTTAATTATTAATATTATTAAGTACTCAACAAGTACCGATGATTTTTTTAGAATAATTTATTCTATTTTCAACAAACAAAGATGCATGCTTCAAGTATGTGAAACAAGTAAACACACCACTTTCTGACACAGTGATTAATAATTAATTTTACATATATAAAAATTCAACTCAAATAAGCACTCAATTTTTGTGCCATCAATTAAAAGATCACGAATTGCCTTGTGATTACTCCAAGTAACAACTAATTCAAATTTGCGCTCGAAGTGTAAAAGTAACGGTTACCCATCAGAGCTGTTATAGAAATAACCACCTGAATATCTATCGATACCTGGGCATTTAAACAGAAACAGACGAAAACATACAAAAATATATAATATGTCTTACCACACTTTTAAATGAATGTATATATATACATAAATGTTATTCAATGTTGAAAATAAATAATTATTCTTTTAAGCATTGCACCTGCGATTTATTATTATTATTGTGTTAAATATCGATACACTGCCACAGCAGGAAAATGTATCGATCGAGTACAATTGTAGGATAGCACTACTATTTAAATTAGCTCATAACACAAAGCAAATAGTGCTCATTATCACAAAATTCTTATTTAAATAAGCTGCTAAACATAACATTTCTAAAGCGATAAGTGTTGCGTTTTATTTAATCGTTATCGGTTTAGTTCATCGATGTTCCACACGACTGCATGGGAAATTTCACAAGAGGTTGTCAACTTTATTTCTCCTTACGCGTGACATCATTGTTGAAATTGTATTCGTTTATAAATCAATATCATGTTATTATGACTCAAGTTATGCATCAAATGCAAAACAACAAGGTCATTCACTGCTAGACTACAAAATAAAATAATTTACGCAAAACTAAACAGTTTATTTTTGCATGTGACGTCACCTGCACAAGTTAAATATAAAGGCGGGTGCCATGCGTAACCTTCATTCGGTTATGCATGATTTGATATAAATGACAAGTGCGCAAATGGCGTCAAAGCAATTGATTTAATTATGGATGCCGATAGCAGTTGCCGTTCTCCAAGAGGTCCGTATTGTGAAAGCATTACTGCTAAATTGTGAAAACAATATTTTTTGTTGTTTTTTTTCTAGTGGCAAACTGTGATAGTGATTTTCTCAAATGGGAAATGGCGATGAAATCGAAGCATTCCCAAAGCAAAAACGACGCGCAATTAAGAAGAAGAAAGAGCCAATGAAGAGGACAATGGACACAAGAGACAGAGGAAGAGGGAGAGACTGATCAGCGAGCGATGAAGAAGAAGAACTACACTCGGTTAAAATAAGCGTATTACTGAAATACCTCTTTATATATGTATCGCGTGTAGATTCAAGGCGGCGTCCACGGCCTACCGTTAAGGAAAAGGAAAAGGTACCGTACTTCGCCGATGAGAGACGTGAGAGGGACCGGGTGAGAAACCTGCGCCACAGATCGAAACGTTCGGCAACGCCGCCCAGAGCACACCACAGGTCAGCACAATATGGACGCCAACGCAGCAGATCAAGAACTCGTTCCGCTGAGAAAACCTGTTGCCATCGCCGGCGCTCCAGGAGCTACGAGGAGCATCGTCGCAAACGGAGCCGCAGTCGAAGCAATAACAGGACAACAACATCGTCGTCATCCTTGCGTCGTAGACGCAGTCGCAGTCGCTCTCGTTCTCCACGCATAATAACAGTGCCAGTGCCGGTGCCTGCTGCCGACTACAATTATGCTTATGTTAGTCACTTCATGAAATCCTCAGCTATATTTGTTAATTGATTCAATTTGTTGTATTTTCAGGGCTGGCCAAGGCAACACTTTAATCCAATGTTCGCCCCGCTGCCATTTGGCATGAATCCGCGTCCACCACGACCTTATTTTGAGCCGTATACGTCGCATCTACGGTTTCCGCCATTCAGATACAGAGCCGGACCATTTGCGCCGCATCCGCGATTTAGCTATAGGAAAACCGATCGCCAGCCACCAAAATGATAAGAAATTTTCCATAATTACAAATTTATTTACTCAACTGCTATTTACATTCGTGTGTTTTTGTTTGTACATTAAGATTAATATAAATAATACACATGAAACTAAAAACATACAACAAAATATTGCATTTCCTTAACGGTCTTCTTTTTGTTTTGTTTCTAGCAAAGGGATGGAGGGAGGAACCGGAGGTTGGCCAGAGAAGCGGCCTTTCCGAAAGGGGAGAGTTTGATTAAATCAGGCTCAAAATGCTAAATGGTCGCAACTAAAGTCACACGAAGAATATGCTAATCACGTTAAACTTAACGACTATGCATAACTCTATATATGTTACGACTTTATACATGCACATTTACACATACATACAAATTTAAGAGAGACGACTAAAACTAGTGGGAACTGCTAAGATTCATATATGATATATACTATATGTACATATAGAGCACTATGTCAATAAATTATATGTATGTTTGTATATATAAAAAAATAGATCATTTTAGTTGATGCGCTGACACAAGACCGAGTGTATCTATATATATATATATATATATATATGTATATATATCTCAATATATATGTTAAAGCTCGACTCGAGGACGAAATTGCAATCGCAATGGCGGATCTCGAAAACGCCAACGCGTCACATATACGAATTTCAGCGTATGATCCTTGCCCAACAGCTCCTCGTTACACAGTATATCGATCTGGAAAGATTACTCGATGATTTATCGATATACATACGAATGCAATAACAAGTGTACTCACTTCACGATACTTTTCAATGCCATTGAGTATCTTTTTGGCGACCAGCTTCTTCAGATGCGTTATCGTCGCCTGCGAACTGCAGCGTATGAAGCGTCTTTGCAGATTCTTAAAGTTATTGCTTATACACTCGAGGCACACATTGACCTGTTCGTCCAAGCGATGAAAATCGGATTCGGCGTGTGCGTCCATCACCTTTTCATTGTCATCCTCATGGTTTTGCGTTACGTCCTTGGGGCATGGCATGTTGCGGCTCTTGTAAAAGTCCCGTTCGCGTCGCGATTCATCTGTAATTGAAACAAATTAAATGGATAAAGTAAGCAGCAAAAGTCAAAACATATATATATATATATATATATATATATATATATATATATATATATTCACGCACCTTCTTGTAGCTTCGGCACCAATTTGTACACAATGTCCTGCATGGTGCGATCGAAACTGATGTATTGCAGCGGGTGTGACTGATGTATGATATTGTCGCAGGTGGGGCATGTTTTCTTCTCCTCGAGATGTTTGACCAGACAGCTCTTGCAAACTGTAAAATGTGGAATATAGGAGACAATTAATAACAGGATGATTTTACTCGCATACTCCCTCTGCTCTCTCAACTTGGATAATCAACTCATTTCTCTTTGAGCTCTTCTCACTTATTCCACCCACGTGATCCACTATTTACCATCCACATACACACAAAGAATCAACTCCCCCGGGATCCACCATTTACCATCCACTGGCTAAGCATCTCATGGTTTTAACTCCTCGCATATTTTCTCCTATTCAACTCATATAATCAAATCCTCTCTTTGATCACTTCACACTTATTCCACCCATGTGATCCAACATTTACCATCCACTTGCTAAGCATGGTTTTAGCTCCTCGCATATTTTCTCGTCTCAGCTCGGATAATCAACAACTCTCTTTGACCACTTCTCACTTCTCACTCAAAATCCACTCCCACGCGATCCACCTTTTACCATCCACCGGCTAAGCATATAATAGATTCAACTCCTTGCATATTCTTTCCACTCTTCTTTCATATTCAGCTCTTCTCGGTGTCCACAGCCCACTCCATACGCACACACACGCACACACAGAATCGACACCCACGCGTTCCAACATTCACCGGCTAAGAGTTTCAGCGTTGTCAGTGCGTGGATTGTGAGATGAGTTAAAAGCTCTTTCCATTGTAAATGTGTTCCACTTCTGCCGTGACTGGCTTTTGAGTAACCGCAACTGCTGCACGTCACAGCGGCAGTCGCAGGTGCTTTCCATAAAGTCTCTGGTACGGGATACTTAGAAACCTGGCAATTGGCAGTTCTGTGTGCAACTCACATGTGTGTAGACACTCCGTTACTGTCGTCGCATCTATGAAATATCCACCGCAAATTTTGCATGTTATATGCGGATTAATCGTTTTTAACTTGACGCGCCGCTCCATTTTGCCGTTTAATTAACAAATTTCTTATGAAATAAATAACTCCTGCTCGCATACAAAATTCTCTCCCCTCCGCTGTGCGAACAATGTTGTCTTTTTTTTTGCTTGTTGCCGAAAATTTGTTTCGCTTATAGCGCAAAAATGAGCGCAACAAAATCAAAAACACTCAACATAACGGCGCACGATTTAACTATTCATTTAAACAGTATTTTTACTATTATTTTAAACAAATAAAGAAATCACGACAAAATTTGTGTGTACGTGTACGTGTGTGAGTGTGAGTGTACGTGTACAGCGACCAATGTGAATGGCAATTCTTAATATCGATAACGATTGCAATGAATTGGCACTGTAGTATACGGCGCTGCCAGACTGTTGGCAAAATGTAATTTCATTGAATTTGTTATTAATTAATTCAACAAAAATACACTGAAATTAAATTATTACCGCTGGAACATTTTAGACATATTTAAAAAATTAGCTGAAATTTGTGCTTAAAAAGTATTCAATACCTCGGCCAATTGATACACTTGAAACACAGTATATCGATAGCAATGTTAAATTTCAAATTGAGCCACATTTTTCATTTATTTTTTTTATTAAGTATTAAAATTTATAAAGATAATTGCAAATAAAATATAATTATATTTATTTTAACTTTTGTATTTCCAACAAGAGTTCGCTGTAAATGGTTATGTTATGAACGCTGTTATGTACATAACATTGCTGTTATCGAAATATGTAAGAAAAAAAAGAAAAAATACCGCATTATTGATTGTTTTTTTTCTCTTTGCACTTGTTGCACGCTAATAAAACAAACTTGTTCTCAATTTAATTAATGCAAAATAACTGAGCAATCAAGAACAGCTTTTACTTAATGTCAAC
The DNA here is from genome assembly GCA_035043635.1 of Drosophila rellima. NCBI lineage: Eukaryota > Metazoa > Arthropoda > Insecta > Diptera > Drosophilidae > Drosophila > Drosophila rellima. The sequence continues at coordinate 3,819,860 of JAWNMV010000529.1, forward strand.
TAACTTGATTTGAGGCTAAAAACCCCAAACGGAAAAGGCAGCAATCGTTAATAAATATCGAAATCCAGTTCGTTTGCCGTTAAAGCTCAGCTCGTCAAGCAGTTGTTGTACCTCTGTTCATTTTGTTTTGCGCGAGTTCAGTTGAGTTGAAAGCGCTAAGCTGGCAGCACGCACAATGTCCGCGGGTCGCATCGTCGTCTATGGTGGCAAGGGAGCCTTGGGCTCCGCTTGTGTTGAGCATTTCAAAGCCAAAAACTTTGTAAGTAGCGCCTTTCACTTTCATAATTGCCAACATTTAACAATTGCAATTCTATTGTTTTTTTTTTCTTCTTTTTTTTTTGAATAACCTTCACAGTGGGTCGGCAGCATTGATTTGAGTGAAAATGAGCGTGCGGATGTCAGTGTCGTTGTCCCTCGTGACGCCAGCTGGGAGGATCAGGAGTCGTCCGTGATTGGCAAAGTGGCTGAATCTTTGGCTGGCCAACAGCTGGATGCGGTGATTTGCGTTGCCGGCGGCTGGGCAGGTGGCAATGCCAAGAAAGGTGAGTCATCAAATTCAATGCCAGAATTTGCACTAATTTCTTGAACTCTCGGTCTCAAGATTTGGCCAAGAATGCGGATCTGATGTGGCGTCAAAGCGTGTGGAGCTCAACCATTTCGGCCGCCTTGGCTGCCCAGCATCTTAAGGCTGGCGGTTTGTTGGCACTGACAGGTGCCAAGCCCGCCCTGGAGGGCACACCTGGCATGATTGGCTATGGGATGGCCAAGGCGGCAGTGCATCAATTGACACGCTCACTGGCTGGCGAGAATTCCGGTTTGCCCGCCGATGCTTTGGTTGTGTCCATATTGCCCGTTACCCTCGACACGCCCATGAATCGCAAATGGATGCCCCAGGCGGATTTCGGCAGCTGGACGCCACTCACCGAGGTGGCTCAGCTCTTCAACAAGTGGACCCACAACGAGGATCGCCCCAAGACGGGCTCCCTGCTGCAACTGATCACCAAGAATGGTGTCACCGAGCTGATAGCAGCCGAGTAAAGAAATCAGCTTAAATACCCTCAAATATACATAGAGTATGGCAAGTAAGTGCGCTTTGTCAAAACAATTATATGAGCTACTGTATGGGCACATGCTTTGCGCTTAGCTTAAACAATAACTATAAATATAAATGTGTTTTTGTGGCTTTATCTCGTTTATTGCTAGCTGCGTCTTTACACCATAGGATAACCTATTGAACTATGTCAGCGTCGTCCAACTGGCAGCTGCTCTACGTCTTCTTCTTCTTCATGATCTTCATAAATAGCACCATGCCTGGAATGAATCGTTAAGATGAAATACTTTTATAAGTATGCCTACCAGTTTAGGGCTTTCCCCTTTTGATCACGGACTCACCTATAAAGACCACAATCACAAAGACAATCATTAGCCAGAGCCAACATTTGTATGCCTTGCGTGAATGTTGCTCCAGTTTGTCGGCCTCTTTGCCCAGCGAATTGATATTGCGATCGGCCATTCCAGTGGAACGGGAAACCACTTCCGTGTCACGCCGGATTATACGATTTGCGGTTTCCGTTTGTTCCTTTAGATTGCGTGTGAGCGAGAGCATATGCTCGGTTATCTTCTCCTGGGCATTATTATAATACTTGACCGCTTCGTTCATGCTATTTCCAGCCACCGTTTCGCCGCCACCGCCCGCCGTTGTCGCTGCTGTTGCGGTTCCCGTTGTTTTTGTTGTTGCTCCCTCTTCAGCGCCACGTCGTCGTCTCAATGTGTCGGCATCTTGGAAAAAATGAAAGTTAATAGTGTTATATGCAAGTGTTATAAGTGTTATATACCCTGCAATAGATCCTTGCGTATTTCATTGTGCTTTGCCGTGTTCTGCAATTGTCGCATCTCCTGCAATGCTGTCTCACTGGAAGTCTTGTTGGCATTTCCATTGCTTTCATTGGAATTGTTGTTTGTGTAGCCCGTCGTCTTTTTCAGGGCAGCGAGACGTTCTTTATAGCCGGGTAGTCGTGTTGCACTTTGTGGACTGTGTGTGGCATGATGAGGAGGAGGTGGAGGGGGAGCATTGTATTTCGAGAGAGTTCACAAAATGTACAACAAAACTCACTCATCCATCGCCGCCAGCTCGGCAACCATTGTGTCTAGTGATTTCAGGAACTTTTGCAGTCGCCAAAAGTTGTCTTCGCTTTTGGCGAGATCCTCACAGTTTGTAAGGAGTGTCCTGATGTTTACATTTAACTTTGTTGCCATTTTATAAATAAAAACATTAAATACAGTTGAGGAATCGTTCAGATTAAGTTCGACTGAACTACTCAAAAAAATTAAAGTTCTTTTCGTTCGCACCTTTACGTTTCCCAAAACAGACAAAAGGTGACGCCACAGTTCTGAAATGTCTGGCAGCCTTGGCTCGCTGAAATTTTAATAAATTTTTTTTAAATTTATATATATTTTTAATTAATTAAAGAACAAATCACTAAACCAATAAAATTCAAATTTTCGAAAATTCTAAAGTTTATTATAAAATTAATTTGGTGCACTTAACTAGCCCTTCGCGTGGCAAAGTTAGTTAAAAAATTCTAAAAAAAAATCGAGAAAAATTTAACAAAAATTAAGGTAAACTTTAAAAAACTCCAGCTTCCAAATAAAAAAAAAACTACCACTTTACTACTTTTCTAAAAGTAGTAAAATTGTGTTTTTGCAGGGCTGCCACCTTGTTTTTTTTATTTGGCAACCGTTGCCAGGGCTGCCACCTTGTTTTTCGTGGACGAGTGAGAGTAGTTCATTCAATCGAACTTACACTGAACGACTCGATACAACACTCGGGACTCCGTGAATTTTAATTAAATTTAACTTGCTGCAAACCAACCGCCAATTGCGTACGTACAAGAAAGAAATACGGACGGAGAAACGTGCCGGTTAGAGTTAAGAAGTGCAAGTTTGATAAAAATGTGAATAGAAAGTGGGCACATCGCACAAAAATGTAATTGATAAAAAAGAGTCAAAGCCAAAGAAATGCGAAAATTATATGCATACATATGTACATCCGCATGCATACATATGTAGATGATGATGTGTATGCGCGTATGTGTGTCGTTTCGAGTCGAGTCGTGTGAGAGAAAGAGAGACATGGCCCAAGTGAAGCACATTAAAATTAATACACATAAATAAGAGTGCAGGCTTTTAAATATCAGTCATAATTACTTGCATACGTATAATTGCATTTAAATATTTCCGCAACAGCATTAATAATTGTGCTATTTGCCGCTGGAAAGGGGATCATTTTGTATGTGTCGGTTCAGTGCGTGAGTGTGTGTGTGTGGTAGATATGCATATGTATATATAAGAAAGGAACAGACGAAAGTCGCGGCATCCATTGTAAATTTGTAAAAGGCTTAAATATAACAAAAAATTACATTCAGAATAGAAATAAAAAGGAAAGAACAAACATAAATCGACCACTTGGCAAATTCGAACAAAAAAATCAAAAAAGATATGTGTACCACACATTCGAAAGAAAACCTACGAAAGTGGTTGCTCGCGTCACTGCTACATATGTATCTGTGTGTGTGTGTGTTTGTGTGAATTTACGTATGTGCATATGTATGTAGGTGCGTTTGTCACTGGCTGTGTGTGCGTGTGAATGCGAGAGGAATGCTGTCTATGTATCACGTTTCGCACTCTATGTATATACATACATATGTATATATGTGTGTGTGCAGTGTTGTGTAGTGCATAAAACATGAAGCCAGCAGATTTGCGTTCAGATTCTTTTAAAAATTTCTCTCCGTTTCGGTTTAAGTCTGATTTGTAGATCCTCCTCAGCTTTTCGCCTCTTTTGCTCCCACTACACAAAAATTGTGGCAATGTTTTCATAAAGCGGTCTGGCCATTTTGTCTGCGCCATATTCGACCAAATCGATCTTGTTATTCTCCGGTTTTAAAAGTTGCATCCCTAAGCAGTCAGCATTCAAGTAGAGGGCGATGCACAAAAGGCAGAGAGCAACAGCGAGAGAGGGAGGGAGAGAGAGAGAGAGCGAGTGAATGAGATAGTATTATAAACAGCACACGCACACAACAAAACAAACTTGTTTGGACGCGGCTCTCTGGCGCTCTCTCAATTGCAAAATGAGCAAAAACGCCGCTATTCGTTGCCGTAGAGAACCGACAAATCTTCTTTTGAGTGGCTGCTGCTCAATTCTCGCTACTCGCTGCTGCTGCTGCTGCTGCCCGCAGTTGTGGCTCTCTTGTTTTTTAGGAACTACTCAAAGCAAAGCTAGGCGAGCGAAATTTCCATTGTGTGTGGCGATGTCGCGTCGTCGTTGTCGTTGCCAGCTAGCAGCAGTAGCAGCAGCAGCAGAAACGGTCTCGCAGTCGGTTTAAAATTTTCTGACTCGTCATTTGGTGTTGTGCGAAAAGCAAGTAAAACGTATGCATATACATATCTATATATAAATACATTTTATATATATATACATAAACATGTATTGAGTAATAAATTTAATAATAATATACGCAGTGCAAGGTGCAAGTTCGATACAAATAGATTAGCAATATTTAAATATCGCGTCTTCATCTCTGTCACCTCTCTGTGCTGTTGATGTGTGTGTGCGGAGCGTGTGTGTGAATGTGTGTGCAAGTGTATTTCGATGTGTGTGCGTGTGTATGCGTATGTGAGTGCCTTTTTAAGCACAAACTCATTACAATTTACTATTACTCATCTGCTGCTGCTTCTTTCCACCTCTGTTTTACACAGAGAGTAAAGACGAAACACGCAAAACCAAACCACAAATAATTATTATTATTATTTGTATTGTGGAGCGATAAAAAATCGACAAAACCAAAAATGTATACAGAAAAATGTATTTCAAAGTGCATATTGCAAACGTCGGCAGCAAATGACCGTTATATGACTAATGTGAATGGCGCATTTAATACTTAAAATGAAAGAAAGAAACATTCAGCATTATGCATACATATTTATTTACTCGATCCGAATAAGCTGTAGCTAAAAAAACTACCTATTTTATTTCTTTCTTTTTTTTTGTCTACATCAACGATTAACGAAAACCCAACGACTTTCATCGTCGTCGTCGTCGCAGTCGTGCGTCGGTGTTTATATGTATGTGACTCGTTCGCTTGCTCACTCACACACACACATATGCATATAGAAGCACCCCAGTCGCAGTCGTCGTCGTCGTCGGTCTCGTCACGTCGTCTGCGCGCCTTGAAAAAGTCAATTTTGTGTGTCTCGCTCAAACGCGCGCTCGCTCTCTGCTCTCGGCTCTCTCGTGCGTCGCTTAGTGTCGAATGAATGGACAGTGGTTCAGCCCCATGGAGAGGGAGAGTGGAGCATTAGGAGATGGCTGCTGCTTCTGGCGGCCGTCCACCCTTGTAATTGCCGCATATGTCCGTGCTCGTGAATGTGTATGTGTGTGTGTGTTTGCATGTGAGACAGAGAGCAGTAACAGCAACAAATAAGTAGTAGCAACAGCAAGCCCAATAAAACGAAGAAAAACAATAAGACAAAAACTTAAAAAATACAAAATTGTTTTTCATTGTCGTGTGGCAGTATGTGAGTAACTGAATGAGTGAGTGGAGTGAAGTAAAGTGAATGAGTGTTTGTGAGTGCAGTTCGCGTGCCAAGTCTCTCTCTCTTTTCTCTCTCTATTTGACTCTCTTAGGCGCGCTCTGGCAGCGCTGTTATTGCTGCTGCGATGGTGCGATGATGTTGCTGATTTCGAAATTGATTTACCTGAACGTGTTTCGGTTTCGGAAGCGCGCACAAAACGAAATATGTGCAGCAAGCAGTAGCAATAACAACAACACAAACATCATCAACAATATTGGCAAATAGCAATTGTTAATCTTCATGGTTCCATTTTATTAGTGCAAAGCGAAATGAAAAAGTGCCGCTGTATTGTGTGTGTGTTGGTGTGTGCCAAGTGCATTCAAAATAGATAGAAAATACATAATAATAATAATATTAATTATAATAACAAATATTTGTTATTTCGTTGTCGTTCTTCTTTAAATAAAAAAGTAGTTGTGAACTGCAACAGCTGCAGAACAAGTTCGACGACAGCAACAGCAACAACAACATCATCATTGTCAACCAAAACAACAACAACAACAACAGCAGCAGAAAAATACAAAAATAACAAAATTCACTCAAAACAAAACAACAAGCAACGCAATTCGTGTCTCTGTGTACGTGTGCGTGTCTGTGTGCCTAGTTCTGTGCATCTGTATCTGTGTATCTTCGTCGTATTCGAATCAATACAGAAAGCAAAAAAAAAAAAAAAAATAGAAAGAAAATTTAAAAAAAAAAGAAGAGAATATATCAATTGAAACGCAATCACAACAAATGTGCAAATAAATACTAAAAATACATACATACACATATACATATATTTATATATATGTTTACCAATTTCTCACACAATCTTCACATCTTGAGAAAATGAGGTGCTGCTGTTGTGCAAAAATAAAAAGCCAAGAACTATGACGCATCAAAATCATCAGACAAACGGCGCAAGTTTGGAGGATTGCCATACAAACTTTTATGCCTTGGTAAGTGTCGCCTTTTTAAATACACACATTCATATCAATCTCTTTGCATCTTGTTTCTTTCTTTTGTTAAATTTCCATTTCCGTTCTTTGCCAATTGCCGTAGATCTAGGTCAGTGACAATGCAGCACAGGGTGTTTCAGCTACCACCCACGCAGATCGTTCGTTCTTTCGTTTGTTCTTTCGCTCCGCTGTTGACAGCTGATTGTTGTCCTTGTCGCTTAGTCGATAGGCGTGCGCGTAGCTGTTTATCGATAATTTGCCTAACTAGTCGCACTCTCTTCTCCACGCTCTTTTGCTCCATCTGTGTGTAACGTTATTTTCACCAGTTTGTGAAACACGCTTCAAAGCGGAACTATGCATATGCGATTGGGGGGATAGACACAAAACAAGTCAAGAAAATACTAAAAAGAAGCAACAACAACAAAGTGAATGTTCATGTGTGCGTGTTTGTCTGTCTGGCTGTGTGTGGTACTACATGCGGCAACTGACCGGCCATAACAGGTTCTTCATCGGCGTCTAGTTGGCCGGGTCGCAGCGCCGTTTCTTTTTCAGTGGCATATTTCTTTAATGAATCTCGCTCAACAACAGCGGCAGCAGAAAAAGAAAAGCTCAAATGGTAGCTTAAGATGGCGATGCGTTAAAGTCAACGTGCTCCAACACGCCCGACTATCACCCCACACCCCATGCCCCAAACGACAGTAAGAAACAGGCAGAAACAACAGTAGAGACAGACTGTGTGTGTGACCGAAGACGCGCCAACGAACGCTATACGAAATAACGAAACAATAACAAACGCGCAAAACTTTCTCTGAGCGAGAAATGAACAGTAACACAGCGAGTGTCAGTGTGAGCGCGAGCACGAGAGAGAAACTTGCTAGACAACAGACAGACCTAATTAGAGAGCGAACGAGAGAGATAGAGATTGAGAGAGGCAGCAGAATTAAAAAGACAGCTTGAACTTGGAAGGCACGCGCGCGTGAACAAACACTAGCAAAAAGCATGTCAGAATGATAACACTCACACACACACACATGCAGAGCGAGAGAGCGCGAGAGAGACTCATACACACACACACACGCATACTAAGAAATATGTGCCACAGGCAAAACGAGCGCAAAAGCCCCGAAGCCGCCACCGCACGCAGAGTACAACACATACAGAATATTGTTTGCTTGTAGTGTATGAATTGAGTATGAAAATGGCAAAAATAATACAAATAATAGAAATACACAAACTCTCTCACACACACACACACTAACCGATGTAGATACAGTGCAACGAGACGCCGCTGACGTCGGCAGATAAAAGACAGCGACCTAAACGTATGTAGATTGTTGTTGGTCGCTGCTGCTGCTGCCGCTGCCGTGGGATGTTGACAATGTTGAAGAACGGCAAAACAGACTGTGTGTGGGGTGAGAGAGAGGCGGAGAATTTTTATTATTTTATTTAATATGGCCATAATGCGATTGCTTGCCCAAAAAGTAAAAGGCCAGTAAACATACAAATTAAAAAAAAAAAGAAACATACAAAGTAGCGAGTTGTAAAAACGAGAGCGAATTTAAAAACACAAAAATTGCGATACCGAATACGAAATACAAAATCAAATGGACGGAAGAATGTGGAACGACGCGACGGTCTCTTGTTGCCGTTGCCTTTGCCTGCTGCTGTTGCTTTTGTTCTTGTTCTTCTTCTGCTTCTTGTTCTTCTTGTTGTTGTCATTGGGGGCGACGCTCGTCGACGTATTCGGCAGCCATTCGTGGTTTGGGGGAATACCTTTTGCTTGCTTGTTCTTTACTGTGTGTGCGCTCGTGTGCGTGTGTGTGTGTGAGGTGCAGTTATTTGGCTATGTTTTTGACGGGGGAGCTTGTGTACGTCTGCATATGTGTGTGTGTGTATGTTTGTACGGTCTCTCGTATTCGGTTTTTTGTGTGTTATGTTTAACGCTCTCTTGGCCATCGCTTTTTTGCCTTTGGCCATTGATTTGTGCCTGCCACAGCAACAGCGGCAACAACTACGACAACTTGTTTCAAAGCTACAAACTACACAACAGCAACAACAACGATAAGAAGAAGTAGAGGAAGAAGAAGAAGAAGAAGAACAGCAACAACTCGCAACGGAAGCCGCCAATGACGAGCCAAAGACACGACACTAGCCTGCTTTTTTTTTGTTGCTGTTGCTGTTTTTTTTATCGCTTGGCTTTTCTTTTCGAATTGTCTTCTTCTTGCTCTTCGTCTTTTGTTGTGTTGCTTTTGTTTTGAGCTTGGCTTTGTATGCGCCTTTCGTTTTCCGTTTTTCTGTTACAAGTGCAGCAACTGTGGAATGTTGTGTGAAGCGTTTTGCAACACTGCCTCACACAGTTGTTTTCGAGCTTTTGTTGTGGGTGGAAGAAAACAGAGGTAGAGAAGTGTTGTAAATTATTGCGTGTGGGATTTGTAAACAAAGCGTAGGTGTTATCACAGTCAGTTGCAGCAAGTACAGTGAATACACAGTATACCAAATACTTGACTGTTTTGACAAAGAACAATTATTTATAAAAAAAAAAAGAAACAAAGAAAAGAATGCATACTAATATCATCCTAAAATATGTATTACAATTTTGTTTAATTTGACTTGAGTTTGCTTTATCGTATGAACACTGTAGTTGCATATCAACAAGCTATCGATTGTACAAATTTAATGTTTTGAAATACATTTAATATTTATTTATTTTTGCGTATCTCTTTCGATATCTGTATGTTAATTAAGCAACAAATGATAACAAGCTAATCATCGTCATTCTGTTTCTCTTTCCCCCTCTCTTCCACAGACTGATTTGTGTGGAATTAAATGGCGAAAGTTCGTTAATGGCGAACGGCCAAATGCGTCGAGTGATCCACTGTCGGATCCAATACTGCGATCCTATTCACGATGCATGCAGGCGGATATGCTGTGCGTGTGGCGACGCGTTCAATCCACCAAGCAGGATAACACCGATCCGAATGCCTTAAACTTTGAGATTACCACATCGACCACTGTACACCCGCCTCTATCGCTCGCCGCTGCCAAGGAGCTATGGATCTTCTGGTATGGCGAGGAGCCGGATCTCAGTGACCTCGTCGATGCAGAGCTGCTCAAAATAGCGGGTAAGCAAATAGAACTGATCTGGCAACGCTGTCAACCGAACAAACTAACGGGTCTAAGATAGTATCAATAAGAGTGATAGTTTTCTCGATAGTTTTACATCAGTCGCATTTACATACATACATAAATGCATACAAACGCACATGAACAAATGTTGAGAATGTTGTCGTTGCATTATGAGCTTTATAAATTTAATAAAACTTCAAGGCCGCAACGTGCAGCGCAGCAAAAATTTTGTTGTACCCATGAGAAAACCAAAACAATTCACACATACACACACACACACGCTCTCACATGCACATGCACACGTTTATATATCAAATAAATAAACTTGCATATGTGTGTGTGTCGTCGTCTCCAACATCACTCACATGGCGCGCTCGTCTGTCAGTAGCAGCAGTAGCTGTCTTCATCGCCCCCCTCTCTCACTCTCGCTCATAACTTTGCGGTCAGCCCACGCGTAAAACGTCACCTGTGTCATTTGCAATGTTTTGTTTCGGTTGTGCACGCGCTCTTCTGCTCTCGCCTCTCTCGCATTCACTCGTTCGCGCTCGCGCTCACTCTCATTTTTTGAGCTTACTCTCGTCGGTTTACTTTGCTCTCTTATTATTGTGCTTTAGCCGCCTTGGCAAATTCAGAATTCTGTTCGTTTTGAGGGGGTTGCGCTTGCTTTTGATGGCCTCGTTTGCTTTTGCTTTTGACTCTCATCTCTTATCAGTTGTTTTTTGCGGCGTGTGGCTAATATTTATTAAATTTTTGCCTATTGCTTCATACGCTATCTCTGACCACAAAATTATCACTCGATGTCCCGATGTAATTTGTGTTATTGTGGCGTCTCTCTTCTCTTTCTTTTTCCCATGGCAAATTCCACTCGTATCGTAATCTGTCTAAACATGAACATGAGCATACGTCAACGTAATCGTAATCGTAACGTAGTTGTGTCTCCTTTCGATTGCTCGACGTCATTTTGCGATTCATTTTACTTTTACAGTTAGCTGTTGATAATTTGTTTCGAGTTGAATGCGCCGCTACTGCGGTCGCGGTCGCAGTCGCAGTCGCTGCTTTGACTGTGGTGAAATTGCTGTCGACCCCGACGACGACGTTGACGTTGACGACATTGTTGCTGCTCTTGCTGTTGTTGTTTTTTTTTTTAATGACAAGGACATTGACTAATTGCATTGACATTTCTTTGTGCGAATTCTCTTTTCTTTTTATAGCTTTTTTACTTTGCCGCAAACAACAAACAAAAAATCTGCTGTCTCTGTAGGCATGCGTGTGTGCGTGTGTGGCTGTGTGTGTCTGTGTCTGTGCGTGTGAATGAAAGCAGAGAGGCGAGACAGAGACGCGTCGACAGAGGCTGTCGTAAAGTGCCTGCTGTTAATGCCGCTGCTGTTGCTGCCCAGTGAAAAGTGGCAACGACGCAGCGGCAGACCCCAAACTGTTGTTGTTGTTGTTGTTGTATTTGCTTTTGTTTTTGTACATACAACTTGCCACAGCTTGTGTGTTGCTTTTTCGGCCACATAAAACAGACGTCACTACGCTACAATTGTAGCGCTCTCATTTGTACCCTTTGCTCTCAGCATTTTTCGCCTGGGAGCTTTTGTTTATAACGGTTGCTTAGTAAGAAGAATAAACATAGATTTAGCATAAATATTGATACCGATAACACGCTTATTATTATTACGATTATTCACGCTGAAAAGCTTGTTGTCCCCGCTACTTGTTGTCATTGCCAATGTTGTTGTTGTTGCTTAAACACACTTTAAAAACTTTTACCTTAAACAGCTGTCACTTTGTTACTACATTGACATTCTGTCTGTGTGCGCCTCTCTCTCTCTCTCTCGCTCTCTCAGACTTGGCGTATGAGTGTGTGAGTGCGCTCCACAATTGGGGCTAATAATTATGAGCTCACAACTTGTGTCTCTTACTCTGTGACTGTCTGTGTGTATGTGATTGTGCGCTCTCAATTGTCGGCTGTTCTCTTTTCTGCTCTTGTTATTTTTTTTTTTTTGAAACTGGTTTTAAAGCTTAATTACAATGCGCTTTGTTGTTGCTGCAACATTTTGCATTCGCTCCGTTTGCCGTCGCTTTACCTGTTTTTTGTGCTTATTAACCAATTTTCAATGTGCGCTCGCCCGTCGCCGCCGTCGCTAAGCCACAGATTATTGACCTTGATTAAATACATACATATGTATGTATGTATGTACATATGTGCATGTGTAAATAGAAATATACATGTATTTGCTATTGCCATTCCATCTACCGCTTGTTGCACGCAATCTTCTAAGCGAAATTATACAGTTTCGTTTTGTTAAATTGTATCGTTGACTAACAATACAAACACACACACACACATTTACATTTAGACGTTAGCACGTCATTTACATTTGATTTTGCCGTGGTAGCAAATTTTTAACCTAAAATAGCGTTTCAAGCACAAACAACAACAAGAGAGCGAAAGGCTCTCATCGTTTACGTGCGTGCGTGCGTTTGTATGTGTGTGTGCTTGTGTGTTTGTGGGGGAGAGCTGTAGATGAGCGAGTGCACGCTTTATGAAAACTAGCGGCACTTTTGGCCAAACAACACTCACTCTTTCACTCACTCTCTCAGTCACCACCAGCAGCCGCCGCAGTCACCAACAGCGAATGCTTGCGCATATGTATGTGTATGAAGATACAGATACACCTCTCACCCACTCTCCCTAGCTCGCGGGCGCTCTCTCTCCCTCTCGGTGAATTTGTCGCTCTGCGTGAGTCTCAGTCAGCAGCAGCAACATGTGCACAAACCACACGTGCTACAAAAAAAACACACACACGCCCACAGATACATAGTATGCATGTACATACATGTGTTTATGTATTTGGAATTTGCATTGAGCAGCCGTCGTCGTCATAGTCGTCATATTCCTGTTATGGCCGGGAGATTGGGAGAATGAGATTCGCTTGCAGACGAAGTCCAAGTCAGCGCAACGAAGCAGCGCGTCGGCAATTCCAATTTTGTATTTGTGTAGAATTTTGTAGGTTTGGCATTTTTGTGTTCCGTTTTGATTTCGATTCTTTTGTTTGTTTGCCTGCTGCCTACTGCCTGCCTCCAGAGTCTGACAGAGAAAGATAGAGAGAGAGAGAGAGCGAGAGGCTGTTGCGGTAGTGTTGTTGCTACCCTTTTTGCGTTTTTCTGTTGCATGTTGGTGCGAGTATTTGTGCGTATGCGTATGTGTTGATGTGAGCTTTGAACTTTTGCCGTGTCTGTGTGGGCTTCGTGTATGACCCCACAAGCCCACTAATATACATACATACAAACGTTTAGACCTAAAACATACGCACACACACAGACATAATCGTACATTGCCCTCTGGTAAAATTTGTACGCTGATCTCATTGAAAGAAGGTACACACAATCACACAATGAAATTCACAAGCAGGCTTGTAACAACAACAATAACTACAACTACAAGAAATCCAGCAACAAGCATAATTTCCAAAGCCCAGCCTACGACGATGTCTCTGTCTGCCTTTGCTCTGTCCGCTGCATTGTTTCGGTGTCGCAGTCGCAGTCGACGTCGCTACTCGCTACTTTTTGCACTCATGCTCTCACACTCTTGCTCATTCGCCGGCGTGCGCTCTTTTGATTTTTTGAGTGTAAATGGCGCGCGCGTTCTCTCTTTGCATTTGTGTTTTGTTATTTATAATGTTGTTTACCTTTACGTAATTATCTTTGCAACATTTCTTGATGTTGCCTCTGTTTGGCCTCTTTCTTTTGCTTATTATATTTTCAATCTTTTTCTTTTCGTTTGTTGTGTTCTGTGGGTGTGTGTGTGTGTGTGTTGAATGCAGAGGGTGGACACGGCGCTACTGCTGCGCCCTGTAACTGTCGACGATGGTGACGACGCCGCAGTCGCTGCATGTGTAGGTGGCTGGCGTCGCTTACGCAAATATGTGTGAGCACGTCGTGTATGTGTGTGTTTGTTTGTTTGAGTGAGATGCTTGGAATTTTCCAAAAAATTTCTCGACTATTCTGCTCTCCCCACTCCCCACTTCACTTCTTTCTAGTAGCGTCGAGCCAAACGTAAATAGTCGACTCGTCGCATTCGCTGCCTTTTTGTTTTAAGTGGCATTTTGTTTGCGCTTCCGCTTTTGATTTTGATTTGCCTGCCTCTGTCTGAGCTACTGGGAAATCTTTTTATCTTCTCTTTTCATATTCCATGAGTTCTCTTCTCCTTTCCTCACGTATGCAACTGCTGTGTTTTCGTTGTTTTTGCTTACAGTTTACATAGATTTTCTCGTCTCTTTTAGCTTGATTCCTCTGCTCTTACACTCTAGCAACGTTATTAATCCATCTCTGGCCTCGCTCCCTCTCTCCCTTTCTTTCGCCATTCCTTTATAAAGAGTTGGATTTGTCATTGGGCTGCGCGCGTCGCAAAACAATAACAAAATAATTTGCCTATTCACAATAATGCTCTCAAAGCGCGCGCGCGTCACTTAAAAATTGGATTCTCATATTTGTTTTTCTAGCCCCGTTGAATATTTTGCGTTGCTGCTCATTGTTTATGTGTTGTCACCAAATATACACATACTAACATGCGTATGCATGTGTGTGTGTGTATATATTGAAGAAGAAGAAGAAGAGTATGCGCGCGTTTTTTGTTTTCTTATTATTCGGTTATTTTCCGCCTTTTAAATGCGTTCCACACACACGCACACACTTCAATTGGAAATGTCAAGTGGGGGAGGGGGTAAACAAACCTACTCTCTGGAACGTATTGGAAATGTCTTATAAATAATGGAAATCCAATGAGTAATTGGATTTATGAATGAAGAAAACTTAAAGTTATAATGTTTCTGTTTAGAATTCTATAATTATAATTAAACCTAAATATGTTTCGATAATTAACCCGATCTTCTTTTCTGTTATTCCAGCCAATCAATCGCTCTGGAATGGCACCTGGAAGGGCGAGCTTACCTACGAGTGCCGCTCGCTGCTCTTCAAGGCCTTGCACAATCTCATGGAAAGGTGAGTCTCACTGGAACATTGAGCTCTTTCAATTGGCTAATCTTTCCATGCTTCCAATCTTGGAATATGTTTTTGTTTTTAGATTCGTGCTCACCAAGGACATTGTGCGCTTTGGCAAATGGTTTGTGCAACCTTGCACCTCCAGCGATCGTCTCTTTGGACGCAGGTGAGTTGTGTGCCACATGTGGCATGGACATGCAACACTTTTGGATGCATTCGCCTGTTAAAAAGATGTCCAGCTTTTGAATCCAATGCTGGATGTCCTGGCAATCATCCTAGATTAATATAATCGACAGGAACTCTGTGCGATCGCATTGAAGCTTATGCGATTGCATCGTTCTTCCTGCCACATCTGCAAACAGGAATCAATCAATCCCGAAATTAATGATAACAATGATAATAATCCATAATATGATATTCCTGTTTGCAATGCAATTAGAGCTGGAAAATGATCGATGCCTGCAATTATCGATTGTAAATAATTATGTAGAAAATCAATAAAATAAAAAAATGTAAAGAAAAAATTGAATAAATAGAAAAAAAAGAACAAAATAAATACTTAAAAATACATTTAGCCGAACTACCATAACTCGAACTTCTATAACTCGAATTTTCCTTAAATCCAACTAAATCGAGTAGCAATAAAATTATTAAACTTATAACGAATTCCATAAGTCGAAGTCTCCATAAAATGGTTGGGTTGTATCTTAAAATCGTTTCGAGATTCAATAAATTGAATTTCAAAAATAGATATTTCGACAATTGAAATGAAAATTCCAATATTGCATTCATAATTTTCCAATTCGAATTTAAAATTTAAAATCTTCTTATTATATCTAATATGTTTCTCTCTCTCTCTCTCTTTCTACGACAGCTCGCAGCATTTGTCGTTCTCGTTCACGTTCTTTGTGCACGGCGACACCGTGTGCGCCTCGATTGACCTGCGGGAACATCCCGCCGTGCGTCCGCTGACCAAGGAGCATCTGGCGGAGGCGGCGGCTGCCTTTGCGGCGGCCAGCGGCCAAACGACCGCGCAACGTGGCCAGGAAAACAACAACAACACGGCCAATGGCGGAGTCGTGGCTGCCACGACGACGACGTTGCCCGCCGGTTCACCTTTGCTGGAGGGCGGAGCAGTAGGAGGAGGAGGAGGACAAGGAACAGGCGGAGGAAGTGGCGAAAAGGCAGCAGCGACAACAACGACGACGCCGGCGCAAGCACGCAAAGTGATGTTGGCGCCATTCGGCATTGCGGCAATACTCACCGGCAACAGTTACAAGGCCAACGATCCGATGGCCGAAAAGATTCTCGAGGATTGGGCATCGTTTTTTCCGCTGTGCAATAAGGACAACACGGACGTGCCGCCAGTGGTCGAGGTGGTATCAGGTAAGTGTTGACACCCCAAAAATCCAACAATTTGCAACAGCAAACACTTAATACAGTGTGTCAAGTAATTGTGTGGACAAAGAGTTCAGAGTTCACATATAAAACTTATAAAAATTCCATTGATTTATGATTTTATTTGACCTAGAAAAAAGGAAGATAATATAATTCAATTTATTTTAAAAATGTAAAATTAATAAATATTTTCTTTTTTCAATTTTTCATATTTGCACTACATTTTTATTTTTTGTTTTTTTTTTTATTATTTAAATTGATAAATAATTTATGCCTTTCATTTGAATTATAAAAAATAATACTATGAAATTTACATAATTTTTTTGTAATCGACATAAACCAAGAAACGTTTTTTTTTTTGCAAAATGAAATGTGTTAAATTTTCTAATTGTGTCACAACAATTACTTGACTCACTGTATATAAGAAATGAGTGCAATATGAAACTAAAATAAATGCTCATTCCTCAGGTGGACATAAGATGTATCATCCAACGAACTATGTACTAGTCACAGATCTGGACGACATGGAGCACATGGAGTTTCACGAGTTGCACAAGGCAAATGGAACTGGAACTGGAAGTGGAACTGGAACGACAAATGAAACAGCTGTATTGGCATCGCTCTCCTCGCCGCTGGCAACAGCAGCAACTCCTGCCCCAACAATAGCAACGGCAACAACAACAACAACATTAACAACAACAACAACAGTAACAACACCTGCAGCAACTCCAACAGCAATGGCAGCAGCAAAAGAGGCCAACAACAATGCGAGAAAGGCGACATTGGAACGTTTAACGTTTCAACCTTATTACGATCAGCGTCCCACATCGGGATTTACGTTTAATACCAACAATACTCATATACCCGCTACGGCGGCCATTGAAATGCCGGAACGTGCCTGGCAGGATTGTATAATGAATACGTTGCATGTCGATGCGGCTGCGGCAGCGGCTGTGGCAGCGTCAGCGGCAGCGGCAGCATCAACGACAGCAACAGCCAATGATGATGAGGATGCTAAGCAAATGGATTCCAAGCAACATGTGCAGCAGCAAATCCAACAACAACAGCAACAACAACAACAACAGCAACAACAACAGCAGCAGAAGCGTCAAAAGCTGTGGAACTTTGTGGATCCTATGCAGAAAGCTCCATGCATATGCACCAAGTAAGTTGGTCTCGCTTCAATTTCACTCTCTTTTCTGTCCACTGCCCCCCCACCCCCCTTCCTCCCTTCTCTTTCTTTGTCTCTTCGATTCCTGCGCCTCTTTTGTTTTTTCTTTTCTCTTAATCTCTCTTTCTATCTTACTCTGCACACCTTCCCCCCTTACGATCCGCCTTACATATTTTTCTACTGTTTTTTTTTCACTCTCTCTTTGGAGTTTTGTGTGCCATTTTTTTTTTTGTAGCGTGATTTGTGTTGAAAATTTAATAGAAACAATGAATATGATTATAAATCAGAGTTGTATAACGCTTTAAAGGCATGAATTAAGTATTTCCACTTGGGAATTTAATATTCTTTTTTTCTATTTTTTTTTTTTTGTATTAATAAGTTAATTGTGTGTGCGTGACTGTGTGTGTGTATTGCATGCTTAGTCTTTAATTAAACGCTTACAGCAGTTAAGAGAATTTAAGTGTTAGCAAGAAAGAGAAACTCACCACGGCAAAACAAAAAAATAGTTCGCGCTCGTCTCAGAAATGTGTTGCAAGTTGAGTTGAAAGTTTAACACAAAAAAAACCCACCAAATTTCAGCGCACAATGCAGCGGCAGCGCCGTCGGAGTTGGCGTCAAGCGTCAGCAGAGCAGCAGCAGCGGCAGCGGCAGCAGTCCAAGCTTGGCTGCCAGTTCGCCAGCACTGCGAGCTGCGATCGTTGCCGCCAGCAGCGGCGCTGGCAGCAAGTCATCTTTTCAGCTATACCAACAACAACAGCAACTGCAGCGACCGGGTACACCTGCACTAGCAGCAGCAGCAGCAGCGCATCATTCCAGTTTCAGTTCCAGTGTTGGCTACGTCGCCTCCATTAGCTCTTCCACTTCCGCCGCCTACTACTCCACCTCCAGCGCATTCACTGCTGCTGGCAGTCTCAAGCGACAAATTGTGCCGTTTCACAAGCGTTTTCTACTCAATACAAACAACAACAACACAACTACAACAACAACAGACACCATTATACCAAAACAAAGGTTTGTGTCGCTCTGCAGACGTGTGTGTGTGTGTGTGTGTGTATGTGGAGGCGTTTAGCAGTGTTGCCAAATGTTTATTTTTTTTTTTACTTTTGGTTTTTGATTTGGTTCTTAATACGCTCTCTTAATATTTCTCTCTCATAATCTCACACACACACACACACACACTCCCTTAAGTTGTTTACATTCTGTTACTTACTTGAGCTCTCAACAACTACACAACATGCTCTGTTAAATTTGTTCAGTTTTTTTTGGCTGGTTTTGCAAATTTGTTTATAAGTTTTTTTACTTTAATACCCTGCTGCTAATCAACAACTTGCACATAAACAAATACACACACACACACACACACACATATACATGCAACGACCACACACATGTAAATGCATACATACAAACATATGGAAGGTCAACAATAACAATTGTATTTATTATTATTATTTACTATTTATGTACTTGTGGTAAATGGTGTAATAGCAATAACAAAAATTGTAGTAATCATTTTCATATCATTGTTAATGATCTGCTCAAGCAAAACAACCGTTACCTTTGTCATTCGCGTCGACGCGCTGACAACAAAAATGTACTTGATCGTTATCGGTATTTTTGGTATATTGCATGTAGGAGCGCGTGATTTATCGATTGCAATTAAAGCTCGCTACACACACACACACACACACACACACATACATATTAACATGCTGTAAATAACTGTTACATTTTGATTTTGGCAGCTGCAAGTTTTATTTTATTTTAAGTTGAAAACTGTTTCTTTTGCATCTCCTTTTCCCCCCACTCAATATCGCTCGCTCTTTCTCTATCTCTCTTGGACGTGGTCTCTGGTTTGATTTGCTTAACATTCTTGCAATCGCCTATCGATAAGCTGTTTTGATTAATCGACTAATTCTGTGAATGGTTTTTCTAGCTGTTTGTTTTAGTCAGTGTAATATTAATATTTTGTGCATAACTTGGAGGCATGTAAAGTTGAATTTATTTTAGAAATTATAAATAAAACGAATTAATTAATTTTTAAACTTGTTCTCTCTTCCCAAAACTCATGCTCTTTGTTACCAAAACAGACATCTGGCGGCAAGTGCAACATTGACGGGCAGCACCGGCAGCACACCCTGTCATGGCACGCCCCACGGAGGCGGAGGCGGTGCCTCAACGTATTCACGCAACTCTTTGGGCGACTCATCATCGATGCCAGCGGTGGCAACTTCCTCGGTGGGATCACCCGCAACGCCGGCGCCTTCACCACATCCGCATCCAAATTCAGCGCAATCGCAACCGACATCTGTGCCACCCGCTGATCAAGTGAGTGCCAACTGACGATACTAATACAAATATCCTTTAAGCCTGCTCTAACCCACTTTTGAATCCCTTACAGCTACTCAATATGAGTCCACATGCGCCCACATCCGTTTCGAATCTGCAGCAGCCGCCGACGCCCATCGATCATCTGCTGGACAAGAATACGCCCGCGCCAACGCCGACGGATCAGCATGATAACAAAAGCATAACCGCCTCGCCGTATGTACATGGCGGGGAGCCACCATCCTACACGGAGCAGCATGGCGGGGGCACGGGACAAGCTGGACAGGCGCTGACTGCACCTGGCAGTGTGCCACAGCAGCAACCAGGAACGCCGACATCGGCGACAAATGCAGCAGCAGCAGCAGCAGCCACAACGCCGCCAACGGCAACTGGAGCAGGAGCAGCAACAGGAACAGGAGCAACAGGAGCAACAGGCGCAGGAGCCACAGCAACAGTCGCTGGTGTGGCATCCACACAATGTGGCACAATCAGCGTAAAGAAGCTGGAAATGCAACAGCAGCAAACGACGTCGTTGCCCATGTTGACGGTTAAACAGGAGCCAGGCACTGGCACAGGCACAGTCACTGGTTTAGGCCAAGTTGCAGGCCGTGTCAATGTGGCACAAACGACAACAGTTGCCACCCAGGAGGCGGTCACAAATCTATTTAATCTGTACAAGCCGCCACAATTGACGCTCAAGGATGCGGACAGTTTCTACGACGAGGAATGGCTCAAGGATGTCATCTATGACTTTAGTTTTCAGGAGTTTTGGTAAATAATAAGTGATTCATTCACTGCTCGATTAATCGATTTTCATTTTCATTTATTTATTATGTGTATTTTTTTCAATTAACTTATTTATGTGGTGATAAAAATAGTTCGACTAGCGATTTTCAACGCGATCATTTTTCATGACGAGATCTTTGAAGATATATCGATTTTTTTTTGACGATTAAAATATCGATTTATAATTTGGACTTACTCCACGACTGATTTCCAAATATGTAGACTATTATTGATTTATGTATTTTATGATTGATCCACTTTCTAACTATGGTCTTTTTGAACTTATAGGGATAATCTGCCGGTGAAGCGACCCAAGTTGAATGAAACCGCCAAGCAGCGCAGGCCACGTTACGCCAAGAATCTGTACGATGGTCACACGCACTTTAAGCCATTGATGCCCTCGCCGGGCTCAGTTTATGGCTCCCTGCTCTCCATCGATGGCAACGCGGCGACGGCGCTGGTGAATCCTGCAGCTGGCGAGGCAGCATCAGCAGGAGGAGGAACAGGAACAACAACAACTGGCGGTGGACTGGTGGGCATTGCTGCTTATGGTGGCAACGGCGGCGGAGGAGGAGGAGGAGCGGGAGGAGGTGGCGCCTCCAGCAGTGATGAGGCAGATAATGCAAACAGTGGCGTCACAGCCAGTTTCTTTCAAGGACTCGATATTAAGACAGAGCCCGGTTTGCATTCACCAACCAGCAAAGAGTCCAAATCAATGGGCAGCGGAGGAGGCGGCGGCGCCAGCAGTGGTGGCGGTAATCTCTTTACCGCCGAGGGTCTAAATCCCACGCTCAATGATCTGGAGCAGCTGTTCGAGACGAGCTCGAATGATGAGTGCAGCAGTGTACAAATCCATACGCCACCCGACTCCAATAATCCCTCAAACGGTGGCTGCAGCGCCGTCACCAATACCATCGATGAGCTCAAACGGAGCACGGCGGTGGCCAGTGCCGTGGTCGCTGCTGTTGTCGCCAGTTCCGGTGCGGGCAGCATTCAGGCTGAGGATTTAACCAAAATGTTTCCAACGCCGCCGTCGCATGAGCAACAGCATCCAAATTCAAGTCCCTGTCAGACGGATGTTGTGATGACGGATCTCAGTGTGGATACGAGCAGCAATAACAACAACAACAATAACAACAGCAGCAACAACAATAACAACAGCAGCAACAACAATAATAACAATAGTAATAATAGTAATAATATTAATAGTAATAATAATAGCAATTGTACAGCTGCTGGACTGACAGTTGGTCTCGGCGTTGGTGTCGTCTTGAAGCTGACCAAGCAGGAATACAGCGTGGAACTGGGCAGTCCCGTGGAGGAGCCCATTCAGGATTGGAACTATGTCTATCGACCGCCGCAACAGGAGAAATTTGTGGGCAGCTCTCGCTATGCACCGCTGACCAATTTGCCAAGTCAAACATTGCCCGCGCTGACAGTGCCCGCCAATTGTTTTTACAATCCCACCTGGAGTCTCAGTCAGAAATCGAGAGCGGCAACATTGGCCAAGGCGGCGGCTGCGCAGCATCAGCAGCAGCAACTGCAGAAGCATCAGCAGCTGCAGCAACGCATCCAACAACATCAACAGTTGCAGCAGCAGCATCAACAGCAACAGCAACAATTGCAGCAACAACAACAGCAGCAACAACAGCAACAACATGCACATCAAAAACATCAGCAATTGCATGATTTATTGGCGGCGGGACCAAGAACACCAATGAATACAGCAATGCCATCGCCATCGCCGTCGACAACAGTTGCCCAACCGTTGAGCAGCGGTGGCAGTCAACTGTTGCTCAATCAATTGAATTGCCCACAGGCGCCACCGGGCAGCTCCATGCAACAGATGATGCAACGTGCCACGGGCATGTCACCGATACCCTCCTCACCAGCTGGTCCTGGTCACAATCCGGGCGTGCCCTTTCCACGCAGCAGTCCAATGCATCCCCATGCCAGTGGCATGCGACAGACGCCCACACATCCGCCGCCGCCTTATCCCTATGACTTGGCTGCCGGCAGTCCGGCCAACTCCACCGGATCGTATCACAGTAAGCCGCCATATGGTGGACAGGAGACGCCACATCATGTCTTTGGTCAAATGACAGGTACGGGACCAGGAGGAGGAGCAGCAGGAGCTGGAGGAGGAGGAGGAGGAGGAGGAACACTAGACAACTCCAAACTGGCCATGTTGCCATACTCCACAAGTACTCAAGCTCAGGCAGTGATTGGTCTGCTCCAGGAGCTGCCGGAGGTCAACTCGGTGCTGGTCAACATACTGCTCTACGATACGGCATTGAATGTCTTTCGGGATCACAATTTCGACAGCAGCAGCGTGTGTGTCTGCAATGCGGATGCCCAGAAGATTGGCAACATTCGTGGCGCCGATTCGGGTGTCTATGTCCCACTGCCAGGTGGCAGCTTCAATCCCTTTCCCACACAGCGATTGCAGCCGACGCACAGTTCCAACTCCGGCTCCGCCTCGACATCGTCGGCATCGTCCACGTATAACAATTTCTCGGGCGGCATGCGCATGATTAGTGCCTTTGGTGTGGGCCTGGATGGCGGTGGTGGCGGACTGGGACATGGACATGGACCCAATGGCGGTTCCAGCTCCTCGTCGTGCACACCGCCCAGCAGTAATCCCCACATAACCGGCTATGTGGACGATGATCCCGTGGAATGCACCTGTGGCTTCAGTGCCGTCGTCAATCGTCGCCTCTCCCATCGCGCTGGACTCTTTTACGAGGATGAGCTGGAGATTACGGGCATTGTGGATGATCCGGGGCGAAATAAGCAGCCCACGTTGCTCAGTCTCGTCCAGAGTCTGTGCCGGAAGAGTGTGAGCAAACCAAGTGAATCCAGCAGGGAACTGGAGAAGGTCTCAGCAGTGGCGTGGGCGTGGGCGTGGGCGTGGCAACTGCCGTTGCTGAGCAGCTGGCACATGCGATCTTTGACCTGTTGCTGGACCAGTGCTCGATCATCCAAACGTCGAGCAGTTCGGTGCATCGGGCACTGCAATCCCATCGTCGTCGCATGTCCCGACAGCGTCGTCTCTTTGGCAACAGCGGTGCACCGACTGCCTCCATGGAGTCAATAGCGAATGTCTTGGAATTCACCGATGCCCATGATGTGATCAGTTTGGCGCTGGAACAGGCCCGTCTGGCCTTTGAGGATCAGCGCATGGACATGAATATGCTGGAGTTTAATCATCATCAGCAGCATTCGCAACATGGACATACGCATCATGGACATCCACAACAACAGTTGATGGCCTTCCAGGCGGCGCCTGCTCTTCGCCAGAAACTCTTGGCTCTGGGCAGCAGTCGCTTGACGGTCCACAAGTGGCCATATCTGCCCGTCGGATTCACGCGGAGCAACAAGGAGATTGTGCGGACGATGAATGCCATCCAGCCGATGCTCCAGAGTGCCTTCCACTGCAAGTCGCGGGGCGGAGCGGCCGGCTCCAAGGATGCCAGCTCCTATAATACGGTCAGTGGTCCATTGACTTGGCGGCAATTCCATCGCCTGGCGGGACGCGCCTCCGGACAGTGTGAACCACAGCCCATACCCTCGGTGGTGGTTGGGTATGAGAAGGATTGGATATCGGTGGCACCACATTCCATCCACTATTGGGATAAGTTTCTGCTCGAACCCTATTCCTATGCCCGCGATGTCGTCTATATCGTTGTCTGTCCGGACAATGAACATGTGGCGGCATATACCCGGACCTATTTCCGTGAGCTGAGCAGCACCTACGAGATGTGCAAGCTGGGCAGGCACACGCCCATCCGTGGCTGGGAGGGCGTCCTTCAAGTGGGAGCAGCTGCATCCACATCCCCAACAGCAACGGATAAGGAACGGGAACGGGAACGTGATGCAGTGACGCCATTGGATGATTGGCTGCGCACCTTGGAGCATGCGCCACTGGCCGAGCAGATCCGACGTTATGCCATCGCCTTTCTCTATCAATTGGCGCCGTATTTGAGTCGTGTGCCCAGTGACAAGAGTCTGCTTAATCCGCCGGATCCGACCAAGACGGGAGGAGGCTCAACGGGAGGATCAGCGGGAGCAACTGGAGGAGCAACGGGAACGGGAGCGGGAGGAACAACTCTCTCCGAGCATACGAATGAACCCAACCCTCTGATCAAACTCGAACCGGGCACGGAGCAGTCTCAGAACCAGAACCAGAACCAGAACCAGGAGCAGCAGGATAGCAAACAGGATGTCAAGCCTGGCGTCGGCGCTGGCGCCGATTCAAAACCAGCCCTGGTCCTGGGCGATCCTCTGGGCATGGGTGAAACGCTGGAGGACATCAATCCGTCGGCCATTGTGCTGTACGTGGTGAATCCCTTCACCTTTGCCTCGGACAGCTTCGAGCTTGAGAGATTGGCATTGATCGCTCTGCTCCGCTGCTATGCGGAACTGTTAAAAGCTGTGCCGGACTCGGTGCGTGCTCAGATGAGCATACAAATCATCTCGCTGGAGTCGATCATGGAGCTGGGTCCGTCGGGCAATCGTCGCCGCTTCTCGGATGAGATCAAGTGCCTGGCATTGAATATATTCTCACAGTGTCGCCGTCACTTGGTGCACGCCCAGCCGGTGAAGAGCTTGACGGGCTTCGGCACCGCCGCCAACATGGAGGCCTTTCTCAAGACCAAGGATGAACCCAATCGGCGGGCATATAAAATGTATACGGCTCCCTTTGTGCTCGCCCCGATGCACGAGCGGAACGACAAGACGGATTTCTCGCGGGCAGCGGGCAGTATGCATGGCCAGAACGAGACCCGCTACTCGGTCATGTATTGCAACTATTGTCTGAGCGAGGATCAGGCCTGGCTGCTGGCCACCGCCACCGATGAGCGGGGCGAGCTGCTCGAGAAGGTCTGCATCAATATCGATGTGCCGAATCGAGCCAGGAGACGCAAAGCTCCAGCTCGCTATGTCGCCCTGCGGAAGCTGATGGACTTTGTCATGGGTCTCATCTCGCAGACGTCGCAAATGTGGCGTCTGGTCATTGGACGCATTGGTCGGATTGGGCATAGTGAGCTCAAGTCCTGGAGCTATTTGTTGAGCAAACAGCAACTGCAGAAGGCATCCAAGCAGTTCAAGGACATGTGCAAGCAGTGCACCCTCATGTATCCACCGACCATTCTCAGTGCCTGCCTCGTCACCCTCGAACCCGATGCCAAGTTGCGTGTGATGCCCGATCAGTTTACGCCCGACGAGCGATTCTCGCAGATCTCCATGCAGAATCCGTTGTCGACGCCACAGGATGTTACCTGTACACACATATTGGTCTTTCCCACGAGTGCCGTCTGTGCGGTAAGTACACGATATCGATATATGTATATCGATATTATATCAATACAATTAGTTTTCGTTATTCTTGTTTATATATCATCATCAATTGCAAGGTTGCTGTATATCGATAAATGTTAGGCATGTTATCGATTGTCGATTAATTAGTAACATATCTATAAAGTTATCGTTTGTTTCGATAGATTATCATGCAAGTAGTCGATAATCGATTGCGTATTATTTCAATTATAAACTCATTTCTAATCTATAGACTTTACATTTATATATATTTATCGATTGATTTGAATTAACCAACTCTTTTCTATTACAGTCCTTTACACGTCAGTTCCAGAACGAGCCGCAGGTGGACGATGACTTCATCTTTGGCGAAGAGGAGGGCAACGAGGACTTTAGCGATGCCGATATCGGTGATATCTTCTGGGACTGTGAGTATTGTCTTGACACGTTTCCCAACACTGGTCAGCTTGTCTCACACATTTGTTATCCTTCTGCACAGCAGCTCACATGGATCGTGTCTCGAATCACGGCAGTCCAGGACGCATGGAGGATAATCGCAGCTGGCAAAGCGCTGGAGGCAATAATTTCAAATGCACGCCACCGCAGGAGGTCGAGGAGGTGAGTGGATTCAGTCTAAATATCGATAAATAAGTCGATAGATTTGCAATTTAAATATTATCGTATGCTCTTGTTTATTTTAGGTGGGTTCCCTCAATCAGCAACCGATATCGGTTGGCTATATGGTATCGACAGCGCCGACGGGACGAATGCCAGCCTGGTTTTGGTCCGCCTGTCCGCATCTGGAGGATGTGTGTCCAGTTTTCCTAAAGACCGCACTACATTTGCATGTGCCCAATATACAGATAGCCGACGATATACTCAACTCGACCAATGCCCATCAGTCGGCGAATGATCATCCGCTGGATTCGACACTGACAGCCGATGTCTTACGCTTCGTGCTCGAGGGTTATAATGCATTATCTTGGCTGGCCCTCGATTCAAATACGCACGATCGTCTCTCCTGTCTGCCCATCAATGTGCAGACTCTCATGGATCTGTACTATTTAACAGCAGCCATAGCATAGACAACACACACAACAACAACAACAATAACTGAAACAACAACTGAAACAACAACTACAACAAGAGGAACAACACTAGAGCAATAACAGTAACTGTAACAGTTCAAGTCGCATGCTTCCGTTTGCTGTACTTCCAAAAACAAACAAAAAAAACAAATAGCCGAAATCCACAAGTGCTATAAATAACTACATATACATAGATCAAAAAGAAAACCAAAAGAGAAACACCAAGCAACAAAAACCAACCAACCAATAGCAATTGCAACAAAACTGAAGTTAACAGTCCAAAAAGCAACACGTAACAGTTGCACTAACAGCCACTGTTACTTAACATTGTCTTAACAGCAACAGCGCACAGTTTAGCGTATAGACATATGTATATGTAAAACAGAGAGCCTTGCAATAATAACAGAGCAGCAGCAGCCTTACAGCCTTACAGCACAGGGTGTGCCAACATCTAAATCGATAAGCGATAAATCGATAACGGATAGAAAGATAGCGAGAGAGAGAGAGAGATCGGCTTAACGGTAGCAATACTATGTTTACCGTTACGAGTCTTGAGAGTAGCAACAGCATTACTATTTATTAATTGAGAATTGTATAGTGCAAGAATTGTTTTTTTTAGGCTGGCGTTCGTTTTAATGTTTAATATTTATACATATACAAAAACAAAAACAAACAACAACCACACATAGGGGCATATTTATATATATTATATACTTAGGATCATATACAATAAATACGCGAGTTTAAGAAAAAGTTAAGAGAAGAAACAAAACATATTTAGTGCGTAAGTAATAAAAAGTTTGTACATATTTACAACCAATTTGCCGTAAGCAGTAAGAACAACAACAACAACAAAAACAATAATAATAATAATAAATCTAATTATAATATTATAACACAAGTAAAAAGAATAATTATACAAATAACAAAACAAAAAGTAGCTTACAACAACAAAACAAAACAAAAAACCTAATTAAATCTTAAATTAAATTAATAAATTGTGTAAATTTTTTGTGCAAAGCGAGAATTAGTTTAAATTATTATAAAACAAAAGAAAACAAAACCAACAAACAAATTAATGTTAAAGCGAAAACTCACACACACACACACACACACACACATACAGAGACAAGAGAGAGAGACACTTATACAAACGGAATCGGTATACTGTACATGCATACATATATAACAATTATACATACATACATATATATATATATATATATAGAGATAGAGATAGAGATATATATACACTTATATCTGGACGCTAAGCGCAGATGTTGAGAAGAGTATTGTAGTGGAGTGGTGGGTAGGGGGACGGGGGTGCATTTGATTAGGGGGAAATTAATTCAGTAAGTAGATTGAGAATTAGGAACGGTTTAAATAAATTGCGTGTTTTCGTTGAAAGAGGCAAATTTTGTACTTCGCACACACACACACACACACATACATACACACAGACAGACAGTGACAGACAGACACTCACTCATACACTCATATAGCCAATTGTTTAATAATGAACTACTTAAAAGAAATGTGTACAAATTAACATAATAATTGTGGTTATAAAGAAAAGCTTTCTACACTCAACAAACACACACTCATACACACACACACACAACAACCAACAAAACCAATTGATTTTTTAACACGTTTCAAGATTTTCGCTAGACTTAAGTTTTGCATAAATAAAACGAAGAAGAATGAAACATCAACAACAAACAACAACAATTATTAAAACAATGAAATTATTTTTACCTGTGTATTTTAATTAGCATAATTTATCAACAAAGCGAAACAACAACTACATTTACAAAGACGTTTTCTAGTAATTATACATACACACACACACACACACGCATACAACAGATTTATTTTTAAGTAGTTTGGTTTTTCATTTAGTATTCTATTATTTTGTGTAATAAACAACAACAATTATTTGCAATTATTTACAACTCTTGTGTATTTATGCTATGGTTTTGTAGGACATAACGAATTCAAGTCTCTTTATGTTCCAGAATAATCTCGCTCTCATTTGATTTATATTATCTCTCCCAATGTTGCGCTCTCTCAGCCAGGCTGTTGAGAGAGTGCTAACAGTTACTGCACAGTAAACTTACAGAATATGTTATTCTTATGTTATTTCTGCAGTTTGTTTTCCCTTTTGTTCTAATTTTTCTGTTTCAAAGTCTTCGCTCAGTTCCAGCTCAAATTCACATTAGCGGATCAGTCATATCTATAAATCCAAAGCATCCAAAGCGATGCCCATGCTGTATATACAAAAAATGCTTAATAATTTCTAGAATTATTCCAACAACGTAGCAACCAAAAACAAAACCGATAACAGATGTAAAGTGAAATGAAAATAAGTATTTATAACAACAACAAAATATATTTAAAAAAAAAAGAAGCAAATAAAAATATATGAAAAAGAAAAACATTTCCTAGCTAAGGTTTCAGTTCAAAACTCATTTTCTCTGTGCCGTTTGAAGATCGTGGAAGGGAAAGGGGAAGGTGACCTTGGCGCCAATAAAAAGAGCAAATATTTAAAAAATATCTAGCAATAATTTTAAAGATTAAAACACACAAAAACACATACTTACACAAATACACAAACAGAGAGGCAGAGAGAGAGAGTGCGAGAGCGCGCGAGAGAGCAGCAAACGAAACTTACATATATAACGCAACAATTGACAACAACAACAAGAACAAAGAAAAACGAAAACAACAACAACAACAACAAAAAGCATTCATAAGCAAACACAAAATGAATTAAAACCAAAATGGCGGGAACAGTTTTTTAAAACCAACTCAATTTACGAGTTGAGCAATTTTCTAAGAAAAACAAAACGAAAACAAAAATACAAAAATACAAAAAAAAAAACAAATTCGTTAGCGAATTGCCAAGCAAAACAAATACAAAAAAAAAAAATGGAAAATGGTAAAGAAACAAACAAAACAAAAAAATCTATATATACATACATATATATGTAATTGTAAAGTAGTTAAGTGAAAATTTCAAGGCTTGAGATTAACAATTTTTGCGGCAAAAAAGCAAAACCAAAAAAAAAAGAAGAAGCGGTAAAAAAAAAACAAACATAAGTGCATTAAGCGAGGAAAACCATTTACTAGCCTAGCCCCTAGCCTAAAAGTATGCAATTACTAAGTTAAACACATTTGTTAAGATTAGTTTTACGCGGCACACACACACACACACAGAGACATACACACACACACACACACACACACACACGCGCGCGCACACGCACACGCACAGTGTGTACATAGGCCAAATTCAAATTGAAAACAAAATTTAATTAAACTTAGGCGGCAACAAGAACAAAATTGAAATAATAAAGATAAAGATAAAGATAAAGAAAAAACCAAAATGCATTTGTTTCTAAAACAAATGGGCGAAATGTTAAAGACGTCATTGATACATACATACATACATATACATACATATATAAATACATGCATAATTAATTAGGCAGTGGATAATTATGATGATAATGATAATGATGAGGAAATGTATGTCAAAATCTAGCTACAGAATTGCATATTATATACAATTATAATAATTATATATATACATAAATATATATATATATTATATAATGGGCAAAAAACAAACAAACAAACAAACAAAAACACACAAAATGTTGTTGTAGTCAAATTACAATTAAGTTTTGTTTTTGCTACCGAAAGCTAGAAATGAGTATGAAAGCGAATTAAGTTGAGAGTACATAAATAAAGAGCATAGCAAAAATCAAGCTAAAACAAATTATTACAAAAAAAACAAAATCCAAGTCAAATTTTAAATGTGCAAAGTAAAATGCAAAAAAAACAAAAACAAAAAAAACAAAACACAAAGCAAAACCAAATAATTTTTTTTGCAATTTCTTTATAATTATAACGGTTTTTTGGCAAGCAGGCAAAATAAGAGAACAAAAACAAAAACAAAAACAAAAAAAACATTTTTCCAATAAAAATAAAGAAATGAAAATACAAATTAAACTTTGGAGTTTTAAATAAAGTTTTTGAAATAATTTTCAAGTTGCCGCTATATTTGCAGATTTCAAGAATTCCTTTAGCTGGACATCGAATTCGGCTCCGCCCGCATGTTGATTATCCCGCCACGCCTCCAATAAGATATCGATATCGATAATGTTATCGTTATCGTTGCTTAAACTTTCCAGCTCAACTTTAAAATCAGACGAAAAGAAATTCGATTAGCTAAAGTTGAATTTCCAATTCAACTGTGCAAAGAACTTCCATAGCTCGAACTTCTGTAACTCGAATTTTCGTTAGCTTTAACTTAAAGAATGCCACAAGTCAAAGTCTTCATAAGTCGAACTTTTTCTTTGGATAATGGTCTTCGAAATTGATTTTATATTTTTAAGTTAGTTATTTGAGACCTTTTACTAGACATTGCGGCAATGGGTTTTCTTGAATTGATATGCCTAATAAAGTGTACAATAGTACAGCGAATAGAAAATGTACCCACTTTGGTACAATTGTACCATAATTGACAACAGTGAACCGAGGCCCAATCAGAATTAAGCATCAACTTTCTGCATGTCTGTTACAGACAGAGAGTAAGAGAGGGAGAGTGAAAGCTGTTAAGAGCGCAGTGCTGAGCATTGACACGTGTCAAGTGCAGCTGCCCAACAGTTGACCAACACTTTTTTTCTTTTCACATGGCGTGACAATTTGATCGTGGATTTTTATTAATAATATCAACTATAGCAACTAACTAGCTGAAATCGGTTTAATTGCGCGCTTGTTAACGCTGCCAGTGTCCCGCGTTCCCCCCGCAGGGCAATTAGCTGCAGACTTGTTGTAACTAGCAACTTGCTGGCGGTTCCTTCTCCTTTTTTTTTCTGCTGCAGCTTTTTTTTGTGTGTGTGTGTGTGTGTGTTTTTTTTTTGGGGTCGCCTTGGCGCTGTCAGCCTGAAGTTGGAACATGAATTACTGTGCGTTGATTGCGTTTAAGGCTTGATTGTGCATCACCAACAGCAACAACAACAACAATGTAAGTTGCGCATGTTGAGCAAGCACAAATTGCAGTTCTTTTGTGTCATGAGCGCGCGCGGCAAACTGGTTTTATTCTTCTTTTTTTTTCGCTGCTTTTGGTCCTGCATTAATTATCGACAAATCATTTTCTGTAGCACTGAAGGGCGCATTTATCAGCGATTATGCATGCTGCCATAACATAGCTGGGGAAGGGGCTGGTGCGGGTGCGGGTGCGAGGAGCGCGGCAAGTGTCGCCGAACATGTGTTTGCCTGGCAGCTCGAAAACTTGCTAGCGTACAGTGTGTCAAGTAATTCTCTTAACAAATCAGAATGATGCCTAAAGGTTTTAACAAAAAAAAAAAGATAATATTGTGATTTTTATTATTAAAAAATAATTAAAATGTTTTTAGTTTGTTAATAAATCGCATATGTTGAATCCCAATGGATATTTTTTTTTTTTTTTTTTTAGTTCAACTTGTTATAAGAAGTGAAGTGTAATGTGTATGTGATTTTTTTTAAATTGTCAAGACAGTTACTTGACTAACTGTATGTACTGTATGTATGAATGTATGTGAATGCGAATCGTGAAGGTTTTCGTCGATTCGTCGTGATCTTGACATGCCACCGAATTTGTCAGCGCAACGTCTGAAAAACATCGAACACAACGAGAATGAAATCAACAACGAAAAAAATACAGTGTGGCAAGAACAGTGTCCACTCCAATGGCAGTGGCAAGGCGATGGCGTCGGCAACATGACATGGCATTGATAAGCAAAAACAAAAGAAGAAGACGGCGGCATTGCAATTAAGATATTTTTATGTAAATTAATGAAAGGACCCAGCGATGATGCTGATGCTTGCAGCATGCGTGCAACCTACAAATAAGTACAAGACGCAGACTGTGGCAGCTTCAAGTCCAATTGCGTCGAAAACCGTGCGCATTTTTAATTGGAAAGCGTAGCAAAACAAAAGCAACTAAGAAAGCAACAGTCGAGTGGGCTCGACTATGAGATGCTCTGTAGTGCTTGCAGGTGAATTTATCAAATGAAACTCAGTGCTTGATATTTATTCATGATTTTTGTTTGATAATTGCATAAAAATGATAAATAATTAGTATCTTTTAATTTATTCAATCATAGAAATAATAGTTTTCTGTCCACTTAATTAATATAAGTTCAAAATCGATTTTTTTTTATAAATTATAAAAACTCATAGTCTGAAAATTAATCTTTTTATATGTTTCCTTTTTTAGATTTGTGGCTGAGAGCGTGGCGATATTCATAATCTTAAACTAAATTAACCAGAAGTCTACAGGAATAAGAATACAAAATTCGGTGCATCTAGCTCTTACCATCCCTCAGATCTGTTGGCTCTATATTGACTTGGCTGTTGATGCTGCCCAAGAAGGGATGAGAGAGTGGCTATGTTCATAATTTAAAGCTTAATTAACCTGCTTTTACACACAAGAAGCCTACATACGAAATTTGATGCATCTAGCTCTTAACAACTCTCTGAATTATATCGACTTGGCTATCGATGCTGCCGCCTTCTTCAGCCTTACATGCCACAAAGTCAGTTTACCCTTGGCACAGGGTATAAAATGAGCCATAGGAGTCTGGGCAAAGAATCAGCAACAGACACAGATACACACACACACACACACTCACACACATGCAAGCAGAAAAACAAAAAGTGACGCACCGAAAATTTATTGTCTCATGTTGGCTGAAGAGAAGCGCAACCGATCGGCGCAACCAACGAGCCGCATGTCGAATGAACAGGGCAAACAAAAAGAAGAAGCCACGCCGCAGGCCAAGAAGAAGAAGAAGAAGAAGGAGCCAACAACAACAACAACAATCGAAGCTTGCAACAACTGCCTTTTGGCTGGGCCGTTACTTAGGCATTTATGTCTGGCACTTGACACATTTTGTTATGGCATTTTTGCTACCGCTCAGCATCGACTTTGTTGACCCAATCAAAATTCCAGCATCTTGCACTTGAATGCGTTTAATTTGTAAGCTTGCAAGTTGCTAACAAAGCCCAGTCACATCCCTGGGAAACACGGGGTTGAAACAACCGATCTTCTGATATATGCAACAATTATGTGGCGACTATTATTGGAGGCTGACACCGAGTTAACTGATTAAGACATTGCGACAAAAGGATTACATATGTACATACATATGTATGCTATTATTATTCTTATTCGAGTAAGTGGAAACATTTATTTACTTACTTATCTTCACATATATATACTATTATATTTAAGTGTATAGATCAGTTGTTGATTAACATTTGAAACTTGAGATTTAAATGTGAGATAAATCATACAGAAATGTTGCTTTTGGAGTTTTGGAGTTTTGCTTTGGAAAACTTTGTTTCCTTCAAGCAAACTAAAGAAAATTGTGGAAAATGATCAGAGTTGGATTTTAATATTGAATACTTTTGAATGGAAATCAGTAAATACGAATTTAATAACTTCGAATACTTAAAAATTCATTTTTATGTCTTTTAAAAGTTTCTTTTTAAAAACCGAGCTTGTGCTCCTTGTAATTGCATTATTGATTATTGATTCCCGTTTTGGCCAAGTTATTTGCCTTTGCTTTGCATTACTGGCTTATCTAAGCCAACTTCCTCTCTGGTCGCTCGGTGTGCACTTAATAGGGAAGCCAAATGCAGCTGCAACTTCAATTGCAGCTCTAGATTGTTGCCGGTAGCGTTTGCTGATCGCTGGACAGGGCCAAGACGGGATGAAGAAGGCTGGGGACGAAGGGAAGAGCAAGTTGATTTATTCTAATCTGTATAAGCATTGCTATAATAAAGCAAAAGAGCCCACTGAGTGGACAATGGCTTTTGGCCATGTTCAGTATTCAGTGTTCAGTCTGTAAAGGCCAAGACCAAGACCAAATTGCAGTTTGAGCCTGTTTGGCTCTGTGTGTGTGTGTGTGTGTGTTTCTGTGTGTGTGTTGCTGTTGCGCAGTCGCTTTGGGCATTGGTCAATGCGCATAATTGGATTTAAGCCCACAGTGCAGACGCAGCTGCTGATTTCAATTCTAATGACTCAGCAGCCTTATGCAGTCTACAGTTTGCAGTCTACAGTCTACAGTCTCCAAACTGGAGCACTCGAAGGTGGATGGCAACCTTTCACCATTGACTAATGCACTCCCTGCCAAAATGAAGATGCATGCGAGTCGCAGATAACAAAAAAAGGAAGCGACATGCAAAGTGTCGCCAACTGCGAATTCTTGGCCATGTTATCAGCCACAAGTGTTTGGCCAACAACGTCGACGGCAAAACCAACATTCAAATTGGCAACTTGGGGTTAATGCACTTTGCCAAGCGCCTTGCAATCGATACAGTCAATAGAGAGGAGCATCATTAGCTATCGATAGCTGGCAATCACTCTGTTTCGATAGTTTAAAGGAAAACCGATAGTAATACGTGGTTTGATCAGCATATTTTTACATATTTTAATACAAAACTCTTTCGTTAGATTTACATTCTACATTTTAAAAGTTTTTAACTTATTTGAATTAGTTAGCCACTTTCAAAGACTACCAATAGTTTCACTGCATTATTCATACTATCGAATCTTTAACTTTTTTTTTACTAAGCTCTTAACTCTTGTGTAAATAATCTAGATAACAGCATATATGACATCCATAACTTTGCAGTTCTCAACTTAATCTAGAAGTTGAAGCATCAAGTACGATTATTTCTGCTTTAGGAAGCCAATTCCACTATCGATAGTCATGCAGCTGTTAACTAACAAGTGCTTAGACTTTTCCGGATTATTTTGTAATGCATCTAGCTTGCGATCTACGCAAAAAACAACTTAATTCATTATTTAACGTCATGTAAAAAGTATATAGTATTTAAAATAAATTAAGCATTGCTAGTTTCAAAAGTTATCGATAGTGCTGGAATAGGGAAGCAGTATTCATACTATCGAAAGTTGTTAGCTAACTAGAGCATCGGCAAGTCGGCGTGTCTAATCCTCCTGCTCGGGATTTATTCAAATTTTTAACATGCTGCTAACACGCAAAGCCAGAGACGCCAACGGGAATGGGAAGGAGAACAGAGATCGGGAATGGGTTTCAGATTGGCAATGGGGTGTTTTTGGGTGCAGTTTGCAGTAGGCGTTGGCCAAATCACGTAATGCGGCATGCAAACATTGTTTAAACACTTGCGGAACAGACACTCGAGGCTCCTTTTGTTTTTCCCACTCCTCTTTCTCTGCTGCTCCTTATTCCTGATTCTGCCACTTTACTGAATTTCATTTGAGCGTTGGGAAATTTGCATTTTCAATTCGTAGAGTGTCTGCGTTTTATTTAAATTTATTTTCCTAGAATGCCACAAGTCGCCACATCGATGCGCAATTTGTTGTCTTGCGAGTTGGCAACTTGACTTGCAGCACACAAGATGCAGTAGCCAAGGCAACTTGCAACTGCGTCGTCGTCGTCGTCGTCGTCGTATGAAAATTAATTGCTGCCACTCGTGACGATGCCACAGCTGCCTCTGTTTGTTGCAAGCTGCGAGTTGCCGAGTGGGCGGCATATCGTTTAGATTTATGACCCTCTCGGTCCGGGAGAGTGTCGCGTGATAAGTCTATAAAATGTACGTTACATTTGTACGTGCAAATGGCAGTGGGACGATTTGCATATCTACCAATCCCCATCCCCATCCCCATCCCCATCCCAATGCCATTGCCGATCCCCAAGCGTAGGACTTTCATTATAGGCCAGTCTGCAACTTTGTCTCGCGAATTCCTCTTGAAACCCTCTTGAATCCCCCTTGAAACCCCCTTGAATCCCCCTTGAATCCCCCTTGAATCCCCCTTGAATCCCTCTGTGCCGTGGTGAAAGGTGGGCAGCAACTGTGTTGGCCAACTGTGTTGGCCAACTGTGTTAATTGTATATCATATGTGGCAATTGCTTGCTGCCTTTTGGTGAAAGGCAATGCAATACATACATTAAACGGATTGACAATTCGACAGGGCCAGAACCAAGTGTGTTGTCAGCTGCGCGGGTAGTTCTAAAAGTAACACTAAAATATTCTAAATATATCTTGGATATACAATTTTTTTATTTATGTTTAAATTTTAATAACTAAAAAGATAATTTTTCTTTTCGATGTTTTCATGATACATTTTCGAATATACACAAACATTGAGGTTTTAATTTTTTCAATTTTCAAATCTGATATTATAATCAATATTTAGTTTGGGTTTCCATTGAATTTTTTTTGAAAATTTAAGAATTTCTGATGTAAATTAAAATTAAATAAATAAGTCATTTTAACCTAGACACTTGAGCTTTATAACAAATAATCTTTGAATCAAGTGCTAATTATACTTGTGGAACTACCCTCGCAAGCGCAGGACCAGCTGCCAACAGGTGTCTTTAGCTTAAAAGTCCCACTGTTGGAAGCTTCAGTTCAATCAGTGTGCCATGGAAAAGAGGCAAATCTTTTCCCCGTTCTTTCTACTTCAAATCGCGCTTTGTTCAATCAACTTTGGCTTGATTTACAATTTCCAGTTGATGAGATTTGAGGAGTCACAGTTTCAGCTTCAACTTCAGTTTCAGTTCAAGCTGCAGTTTTTAGACTGTCAGATGTTCCGTGAGAGGAGGAGAACGAGAAGGAGAAGATGGAGGAGGAGGAGGAGGAGGAGGAGAAGAAAAGGAGGAGGAGGAGGAGTCTGGCTCCTTGTGACACATTGCTCCATTAATTTGATGGATTGTAAAGTTTTCCGCTTCAACAACTTTGTGTGCCGAAAAAGCAGGCCAGGAAAATGGCAAGAAATGAACGAAGGAAAAAAACCGTAAGGGAGCAAAAGGAAAATTTAAAGCGCACACATTGCTGATGACAACGTTAAGAGTGGGGGAAAAGTTGGACAGGGGAACTGTTGGACAGGGGAACAGGGGAAAATGCTGTAAATTTGTGCCTGCCCCAAAAGTGGATGCTTCACAGCGTTTTGTGTGTTAAATTGCCACACAACAAAGCGGACGGCACAGAATTGACAACGATGATGATGACAATAATAATGAATGACAATAATAATGATGAAAAACATTTTCCATTTCCATTGCCTTCAAATCTGTAGCGAAGATCGCTGAAAGAAGTTCATTTGCATTGTGGACACGGACACTGAAATTGGGCGATGCCTCATTGCAGATGCTTTAAAATGAAATTGTGCCACGCCCACCACCCACAACTTTCGGTTGTTGTTGTTGTAGGGGGTTGCCAGCAGGTGGAACTAGTTCAATTGAACAGCGCTTTGCAGTGAATAACAAGTTTAGATTGAATAACAAGTCCTTAAAATTCTTTTTATATTCCGTACCTGTCTCTGATCGATGTTATCTCTCTCTCTCTCTCTCTCTCTCTCTCTCTCTTCTTTTCTTCTATTGACTTAGACTTCTTGAATGTTATCTTTCTTGCTCTATGTTCTTTATTTTATTTCTTCTTCTCTCTTTCTGTGTAACATTTCTCTTTATCTATCTTTATCTCTATTTTAAATGATCTTCCCATCCCTGTCTTTCTCTATTTGTCTTTTTTCTTTCTCTTTCTCTCTATGTCTTTAGAAGTTTTCATCTCTCTCTCTCTCTGTCTCTCTATCTCTATTTTTGCCTGTCTTTTCCGCTTTATCTTTCTCTCTTTCTCTCTCTCTCTTTCTCTCTAACTCTCTCTCTTTCTATATTTCTCTCTCTCTTTCTTTAACTCTCTCTTTCTCCGTGTCTTTTGGTTTTATATTGAGCCTTGTTACTGTACTTGTTTTTGATATTACAAATCTCTCGCTCCCTTTCGCTCGCTTAGTTCTCATCTTATCTCTCTCTCTCTCTCTCTGGCTTCCTTTCATTCCATCTCCAAGCTTTGTTACCTTGGCGATTTGCTGGCGATTTACAAGCGATTATGGGCAACTCATTGTTGTGCCAACTAAATATGACAAGCGCTCTGGTTACTCTGCATCCACATCCCCATCCCCAGCCCCATCCCCAGCCCCATCCACATATGGCATGGCTGCTCCAACTCCTGCTCCTGCCCCTGCTCCATCTTCAGCTCCTTCTCCTGCTCAGTCTCCAGTTCTCGGCTGCTGCCTTAGTTGCCTCTTTTAGTGGCATTCCCCTCTTCACTCCACTCCGCTGCGATTGACGACTGCTGATAGGCGAGTTTTGCATA
Source organism: Drosophila rellima (assembly GCA_035043635.1). NCBI lineage: Eukaryota > Metazoa > Arthropoda > Insecta > Diptera > Drosophilidae > Drosophila > Drosophila rellima. The sequence goes on from JAWNMV010000529.1 coordinate 3,858,844, forward strand.
AAAGCAAAGCAAAAGGCGACGCGTCGGCGGAAATGCGTTTTGAATCCTTGTGCTGGACCTGCAAAGCTGGAGCTGCAGCTGAAATTGGACTTGGACTGTCTGGTTAGCCAGGCCTAACTGCCTGCCACATGGGGCACAGTGGCACATCTCTTACCATTTTAGCTGGTGCATTGTCTCGACGCGGCTTTGTTTAATTGCGAGTTTGCTTGCTTCTCTATCGCTCTCTCTCTCTCTCTCTCCGCACAGAAAAAAATCATTCTAAAATTCAAGTTTGAAATTCTTAATTTTTCTATATCTTTTTTTTTAAATTAAAATAATACGCGGATTAAATGGCAAACACTCAAATATTTTCAAAAAACAAGTACGAAAAAGAGTTTGACAATACTAAAATTGGTTGAGATAGCTCAAGCAATAAAAAAGTGGCAATTATTGAAAATGATCTATATATGAGAAATATTGACTTTTTGGACTTTCAAAGAGCACAGCTTTAGTAAAACTCACCCGATTTCCATGAGGAATGTCTTATTTTTCATAAAATTAGCCCTACTTTTAGTTTGCATTTAAATTTTTTGATTCTGAGACAAAAATTTTTTTTCAAAAATTGTCGATTTTTACAGTGTTACCCCTTTAAATTTTTTGAAAATTTTCAAAAATTTTAAACTTTTAATTTTTGTTTTTTATTGACTCCAGGTGATAAAATTAGGGTAAAAAAGTAGTTTTGAGCAATTTTCCACTTTTTTTCTCTAAAATCTAAGCTAAAAACTGCAAAATTGTCTCTGTACATAGTACTCATATGATTTGAATAGATTCTACCAATCTTGATGGATTTTCGAAATTTTTTACTAATTGCTCATATTACATCTAGTGAACCGATTAAAACCAAATTACAAGTTCCGAATCTGTGAGTTTGGTTAAGTTATCTCTAAAAACAACAACAAATTTCTTACTATATCTTAAAATTCGCTCCTATGGTAGCTATTTGATATCCGATTTCAACCAAACTTGGTCAGGATGTATAATACCATCCCAGATGCGTATTTTGTTATTTTGGTTGAGATATTTAAATATACTAAAACTTAATTTTCGACTGATCGTTCGAATGGCAGCTATATGATATAGTGGTCAGATTTTAGCCAAGTTTGCTCAGAATCTATGGAACCAGCCCATATGCATATTGTGTATCTTAAACAAAAAAAAAGTAAACACTCTAGCCACTCGATTTAGTTCGAGTTAGAGAAAATTCGGCTTATAGAAGTTCAAGTTAGGCAAGTGTGACTGTATATTTTTTTGCAGTGTCTCTGTCTGTTGGCCACGTTGTGTTGCATGCTTCCTTTACGCAGCAGCGCCTCCTGTGCTGTTCTGTCCACTGTCCAGTGTCCACTGTCCTCTGTCCTCTGTCTTTGTCGTTGTCCCTGGAGGCATATGCAGCATACGTCGAGTTGCAATTGAAATTGAGAATCGGAGCACGCTTCATGCAGCGAGAGCTGCTGCTGTTATAGCCACAAATTCCTATGCCTATGGCCCAATGCGCCTGTCAAGCCTCTCTGTCTCTTTCTCTCTCTCTCTCTCTCTCTCTCTCTCTCTCTGTGTGTCCAGTTCCTGTTGCCATGGCACGCACAATGCGCGCATAATAATGAGGCTTGCAACTGCAAACCCGTTTCTGCCTCACCCTGTATGTCCGCCCTCCCCGTTGCCCCACCCTGTGCATATATTGCCACTTTTGCTCCGTTTGTCTGGCATTGCATTTTGTCATCAAACGTGATAAATGCGATTTATGCCAATAGCAATACCCAATCCCAATACCCAATGGAGCAGCAGCATTAGAATGTCATTTGTCCATGAGACTGCGAGGCTGAGAGTCTCTGAGGGAGGGAGGGAGATAGGGAGTTAGGCAGTTAGGCAGTCAAAGCCTATTGACCACGCCCGCACCTCAAGTTTGGCCAACTTTTGGTTTAAGCCACGAGTTATGCGTTTATTTGTCCTGCCTGCAGCTGCTCTGCTAACTGTTTGCCACAACAAAGGCCGTGGTTTTAACGTGGCCAACTGGCCGCAAAGCGAAATCCCGTCAAGAAGTTGGTTTTTTAAACGCGCACGAATGAGCACAAAGATTCGCAGCCCTTGTTGTCACCCCTCCCCCTTTCCCCTTAAGCTCCCCTTTCTCCCCTTTTGTCCTCTCTCTTCTTGCCTCCCCTTTTTTTTTTTTTGGTTGCATTTGCAGCCGCGCCCGTTGCGACCATGTCAACCATGTTTTGTGTGGTAGACAACGACAACTTTGTCTCGAGTCTCCGACTATAAGATACCCGTTACTCAATTTAAATATATATTCAAAGTATCTATGATTTGTAAACTTTAAGCATAAATTCAATTGTCTGCGAAACTGAAAACAGCCATAAGTTTGTTTTTATTTATCCAATCGTGATATAATTAAGTAAGTTAATTGAATAAAATAAAATTGAAAGTTCAATGTCAACAAGTTAAACTATTAATGTAAATTATGGCCTAAATCGAAATGTTAAAATCGGCCAAACAAAAATCGAGTTTTTAATATATATCGGCAAGAAATGATAGATTTAAATCTTGAAATCGGATCCGAAAAAATCGAATAGTCGTATTTAGTTCTCTCTTAGCTCTCATGCAAATATACCCTATATAGTCCACAAGTGACGGGTATAACAACTTGGGCCTTTCCCTCATTTAAACACCGAGCCGGCCCGAACTTTCATGCAATGCATTTCTATTGTTCTTGGCCAAGAAGAGAGCCAGCAAGCGAACTACAAACGTAGCCAAAAATAAAAAAAGTAAAGAAAACAAAGCCGAGCAATTCCCTTCCCTCCGATTCCCGCGCTGTCCTTTGCCCCTGTGGGGGACACTCCTTGAAAACGTAACGAAGTCAACATCGCGTCGTCGCTGCCACAAAATGAGCGCTTTATACCTACTTAGATCGCTATAAATTTGGCTTAAGGCAAGAAAAGTGTTGCCCGCTGCCTTTGTTGTTGTTGCTGCCGTTGTTGTTGTTGTTGCTATTGCCATGACTGCCACAGCAACAGCAGCTGCCCAGGTCCATTGCTGCACAGTGGTTCGATACCTATGAAAAGCACATTTTAAATATTCTTTAATCATAATTAAATCTATTACACTCATTGATGTCTTTACTTTAACAGATCAATGAATGTTTTTTGTGGCCTTTAATTTACTATAAATTAATAATATTTGTATTATTGTTAAGTAAAGTTTTTCTTAGGGCATTTTAGAGTTGTGTTTGGCGTATTTCCTAGTCAAGCTATTTCAATAAAAAAAACTTTGCATGTTAATTGCCAGAACTTAAAATTGGACATATCCCATGCAATTATCTAAGTAAATTCATAATTAGATAAACTATAAAATTATTTGCTAATTCAATTACACTTTACGACGCTTATTCTTTAAAATCATAAGGTGAGTGACAAAAATGTATTGAAAGCTCAAAAAAAAAAAAAATAAAAGAAAGAAAAATAAGCATTTTTTTTTTTTAAAAACTCTAAATGATTAATAAATGTGTTCAATAGGAAATATATTTTTTTTTTATAATGAGAAGTCACCAAAAAAGGGAAAAATAGAGACAGTCGTAGCGCTTACAAAAGAGCAAAATTAAAAGTCAAAACAGATGATTTTTGGAATATTTGTTGAGAATATTTTTAGAATATTTGAAATTATTTTTTTATAAATGCATTACAAAATATTAGATTAAATAAACATCAAGTTTAGATGCCAAATATTGTTAGTGAAACAAATGGCTTGCGACCCACTGTGGCAGGCACTAAGTTGTGGTTCGTTTTGGGGCAGGCATCGGCTTGTTGCCACATTGCCTCAAACCGTTCTGTTGCCCTGTTGCCCTGTTCCCCTATCTCCCCTCATCATTGTCTTAGCCCTGTTTGGCCCGTTAGTGGAGCTTAGACGCCGCAAGTCCGCATGATTTATGCGATTATTCTTTAGCGCAGCGCCCAACTTTATTGTTTTATGTTTTTGTGGCCAGTGTCTGTCTGTCGCTCTGTCTGTCTGTCTGTCTGTCTGTGTGTTGGCCAAGTTGGTTTAGAGCCAGAACTGCACTATCATATCTTGTTGAAACTGCCGCTGGCTCTGATTCAGAATCGCAAGCTCGATAGTCGCTTGCAACTTGCAACTAAGCAGCTGTTTTGGCTTAGCTGCATATGAGTGTTAAGAGGTGTTAAGAGGGGGGGGGGGGGGGGCTGCAGAGTGGGAGGGGTAGAATTATTGAACATGCAGCATGCACCTCGCACAGCTGTGGCAAGAGGCATGCGCCGGGTTAATGTCTTGTTGGTTATTGCCACGTCTGTGGAGACCATTTGTAATTTGGCACTAACGGATCTGTTGATCCCATAAATTGCCAAGCTGCTGGGGCAGAGAACGAGATAGATAGCTGAGTGAGTGAGATAGAGACAAGTTCATTAAGGCGTCAACATTTCAAATTATGCTTATATGTATATGTATCTAATAATAATAACTGTCAAGATTGTTGCAACCCCTGATTAAACCAGGCCACAACTGGCAACTGCTGCAACTGTTGCAAGTTGCATGTTGCAAGCATGCAAATCAAATGCAACTTACCATAAAAGTCGAATATGAATTACAGCTTCAGTTGCAGTTTATCTAAAAGCAATTACACGATCTGCTTAGAGACTGACTTGGTCTGTTCAGTTCAAGCCAAGTTCAGAGCTCTGTCTCTGTCTCTGGTCTATTTTTGGTAACTTGTCTAACAAGCCGCAAACTGAAACTGTTGCAGCTGCTGATATTTTTGCCGCTTTTGGGCGTGTTCCAAGTTAAAGCAAAGTAAAAAACCATAACTACTCACTCGCACTTATAACCAATAAGAGTTGATTTGGACAGGCCAAGATCGAGTCTCTGACTCTGAGTCAGAAACTGGAGACTGGGCCAACGCCTAGTTGGCTTAGAGACTGGCTTAGACTGGCTTCAACAGCTGCTGCTGTTGCTGATCAAATTGAACTGGTTGTGAATTTCCAATTTCAAATCACTTTTTATTTTCTGTCTCGTGTTATTGCCACAAATTTCAGCTTGGAAACTCAGAAATTGCACTACAATTGCTTATTTACAACGTGCTAAAATTGTTCATTACAACTAGACACGAAATTTTATTATTATTTCATTCTGTTTACCTTTTACATACCACATACATTCCCTGTAATTAAACCATAAGGAAGAGTATGTCCTACAGGCAGCTGTCTTCGTAACTGAAAGTATTAGTTTTATATCTGTTATCTTTAATCTCATATCATTATTCTTTCATTTATGTTCTGCCTTATTATTTCTCCTACTTTTAGTTTCATTCATTTTTCTATAACTTAAATCTTAAATTCCTATTATTTTGACTTTTATTTTAGTACAGGAAATGCGTGTTTTAAATCCATCTTCTGTCTTATTTTGTTTTATTATGTTTCTTATATCTTATTTTATAAAAGTGAGAACTTTTGGATAATTCGTTTTCCATTCTCAGTTTAAACTTACTAAAAATTATCCGATAAATAAGTTTTTCCTTCACAAACTGTAATTTTAGTTTTTGTATTTAAAAATCAAATACAAAATTGTCAATTTTAGGAAAAAATCAACTTTAAAAAAAAATAAATATAAAAAAATGTAAATTAATAAAACTTAGATACAGAATGAATTTAGAAGGCAAATCAGGATCAAAATGATATTCAGAAAGAAAATCAGTCAAGTTTTGACAAAGTAATAAAAGATCGAAGAAGAGTTTCTTGATGGTATGTCCTACAATTAAAGGACAATCGGTTAAGAAACACCAAAGTGATATGGCGAGAGTGCTGCTAAATTACAGGGTATCTGTTGATTATAGCCTTTTGTTGATTGCTGTTGCTCTCGCTGTGGCATAATTAAATGTGGGCACAGCCAGCGAGCAGCGATATTAAAATAATAACATTTATTTGCACAACTGCCAGCTGGGATACAGGCTAATGGAAGTGGACTCTATATAAGTTGCAGTTCCAGTTTTAGTTTAAGTTTTCAGTTCTCGATTTACCACTTAAATTTGCATTTTGATATTGACTGAGCGGCAGCTGCAACAACAACAACAACAAAAGCAAAGGCAATACAATCAGAGCCAGAAACTAGAAAACTGAAATATGCCAGCTAACTAACTTGATTGTCTTTCTCTCTCTCTCTCTCTCTGGGTCAGTCTCTGTCTGTCTCTGTCTGTCTCCTGGTTAGTCGTCATCATAAATCGATAAACTGAGCGTGCCAAAAGTTGCCAATTAAAAGTGGCAGCACAATTTGCCTGCAGTCTGCGTCTGCTTCTGCCACTTGCCACTTGCCACTTGTTGCACGACACTCTCTGCTGCAGTTGCAGTTCCAGTTGCATTCGTAATGAGCACTGTGAGTGCTCGGCATGCCAGCGATAAGTAGCAGGCAACTTGTGGCAAGCAGTGTGTGCGGCAACTGCCATGCAAATTGTTGCAACTGTCCGCTGTCAATTGATAAGAGCTGCCGCCAGGCGTTGAGTTGCCTTGCCACCAGCGAAGCGTTGCATGCCACTTGCTTTTTTTTAGTTGGGTGTGGCCACAGCAAACTCCATTTCCCAGCAAGCCAGCAAAAGATAAACAAGTATCTAAAGTTGGTCAGCTCACAAATAAATTGGAATTGAAAATCTAAAAAAAATTGGAAATTATCTAAAGTTGGTCAGCTCACAAATAAATTGGAATTGAAAATCTAAAAAAAATTGGAAATTATTTGGGTACTTTTTCTCATTTTCTAAATATTTTCTTCATTTTATTTCTCTTTCAATTTTTTTAACTTTCCACTTTCCACTCACTTTTCATCAACATTAGCTTCTGCTCTTTGCCTTTTTAATGTATGTAAATTTTACAACAATTAAGCCAAAGAGAGGTGGGGAAAAGGGGGGCGGGGTGGTGGTTAACTTGGTCAGAGCCAATCAACTCGGCAACTGGGCAAAAGAATTTTCTAATTTGCATATCGAAGGCATTAGTTGAATGTTCGCTTCTCGTTCGACTTTTCAACTTACTTTGCATAGATTTTCAGACTAAACAAATTGTTGTTTTTTTGTTGGTTGTTGTTGTTTGTTGTTGTTGTTGTTGTTGTTGCTTAAGCTGCCGGTGCATTGTTTAAACATAAACATGCATCTACCGTTAAGAGCAACCAGAGAAAAAGCTGTAACTTTGTCAAAGTGAAGCATCAATTTGATAAAGTCGACACGGCAATACACTTCATTAGTAATCTTAAGTTAGGTGCATTTTCTGTCCTCCATGTTCACTTTAAGCTTGGCATTATAAGACCTAAAGCAGTATTCAGTCAGTCAGAGTTAAATAACTGAAAAAAATAAACACAGCTTGACTACAATTGTAAATATTTCTAGTTTGCCTTTTGTTGTCCTCCATGGTCACTTTTTTTGTAAATGGTATTTGAACTGTGACTATTTCTTTAATACCTAAAATATTTATAGATGCTATTTATTTGTAACTTGTGTATTGCTGTCCTCCATGGTCACTTTGTGTATGGTGTTGCAACACATATTGCTTGTCCTCCATTGTCATTAAACTTGTGCTATTTTAACTTTGAGTAGTTTCAATGTAATTGTATCTTGAAAATGCTATTATTTGCTGCTGCCAAACATAATTTTTACCTAAAGATACTAATTTTTGTATCTTAATCATTTGTTAGCTTTTGTTCTCCATTATCACTTTGTTTTGCAAGTAATTTTTATTAGTAAGACATTTAATATTAATTATTTAATATTATCACATCATGTTTGCTGTATAGTTTTGTATTTTGTTTGCTATTTATATGTATATATTTTATAAATTTTTATTTTAACAATTGAAATTCTAAATTAGCTGTATGCTCTGTCTTTCTCTAACTCAGCAGGGTATATAAAGTTTGCTGAAAATTAATTAGACTCAATATGTGGCAGCTGCCTCTGTCCCTGCCCCCTCCACAGTCCCCGCCTTGGGCTTTGACTGCCGAACAGATTCTTTGCTCATATTGTGTTGAGGTCTTTTTTATTTGTATACATGTAAATGCCAAAAGTTTCAGGCATTGTTTGAACACGGCACAGACAAACGGTAAACACGTTGCCGCAACATGGAAACATGACAACACTTTTGGAGGCAGTGGCGCTTTCTAATCGCTCTGCCCCATAAGGTGGCAACATCGCCGGCAAAAAGGGGATAATTGTAATTGTCATAATAAAAATCACATCAACTGTCGACATTTTTTGTGTGCTTTATTTTTATGTATGGCAATCGGATAAGTTATGTAGAGATTTCCATTTGAAATGCAGGTGAGAAATAGACAGGTGAACAGAGTGGACAAATGCTGCGGCTGCTGCACTTGTTATCCGCTCAAAAAAGCCAAAGCAAAAGACAACAATCCATTGATTCGACTAACCAACTAAGCAGCTAAGCAAAATCTTATACAGATGTCAATTATTTTTGCCAGCAATTTTGGCTTGCAACTTGCAACTTGCAACTTGCTGACTAAATTGCAGCTCCAAATCGCAGCTCTGAACTCGTTATCGGTTTGCTTTTGGTTTCCACATGGCAAACACAATTCCAGCGTCAACTACGTGAGGCAGCTGCCTGTTGTTGTTGTTGTTGTTGTTGTTGCCACTGTTGTTGCTGCCTCTTGTTGCACGTCCAGTCAGCCAGTCATCCAGTCCGCGAGTCATCCAATTGTTGCCACGGAAATTGCTTTGGCTTTGCCCATAAACATGGCCAACGACAACTACAACGACTTGGACATGGCACTAGACCAGACCAGACCAGACCTGTAGCTTCAGATCTATCTATATCTCGTTGTGCTCCGACCATTGCCAGCAAATAATAATTGAATGATTGCATGGCCTGCCAAATGATTTGCACGTCATTTTCTCTCATTCATTCGCTCAACTCTCAGCTCCTAAATCTCAGGTCTCAGCTGCTTGTTATGAGCATCAATTGATCAATTGATTGCTTGGCCCCCATCTCTGTGAAGGTGTCAAAACTATTGGCTGAGCACTCATTATTGTACCCTGTTTTTTATTAAAGAGCTCGTTCGGGTGCTACAAATAATGGTAGATACATTAGAGGGCACTTTGTCAAATACTTGTTGGCTATTTTTTTATTACTTAAATACTTTCAATACTGGGTTTATTATTTCTATATTTTTAATATTGTTTTTGATATTAGTCTTACTGATATATTTCCTAAAATATTAATATAATCGTTTATAGCCATTCTAAGTGTCATCTGAATATCTCTTTATTATTAAAACCGTTTTTAATAATCTGAAAACCATTAATGAAATCTCCTTACTGTCATAAATTAATTGTAATTCTCACCAGATTCTAGACAAACTCTTTCCGTTATATCAACAATTTTGTCATTAAAATATCGCCTTACATTTGTCAGATTATCAGCTTCATTTGAATATATTATTCTTATACTATCGCCTAAACTATCGACAGAGTATCGTCACAATATTGCCAAACTGTCTAAAAATTGTCTTACACAATATGGAGAGCTAAAAAAAACATTAAAACATTTAATTGGTTTTTTTTTTGATGGATCACACTCAATTGGAGCATTTTCAGTATTCATTTGGTTTGAAAATTGCAAAATATTTGAACAAATGGTCAAATGGCCAAATGGTTAAATGGCCAAGATGTCTGTCAAGTTCATTAAATTATTTAAAATGTTTTGTCTGTGTCAAGCCATGTGACTTATTACAGACGCAGTCCAGAGCCTAAACAACTGACGAATGTAATGGCCAAATGGCCAAAACGACAACGAATGGCTCAAACGAGAGGACGTGAATGTTGATGCCAACTTGAATGTGGATGTGACTATGAATGTGAATGCGACTCTGAATGTGCTTGTAGATGGTGGAGACATGGACGTGAACGTTTGACAAGAAATTTATTTAAAAGACAACTAGCAACAAATAAATTTCAAGAGTATTGTAACCACAGCATGAGATGGCTACAAGTATCTGGTAGATAAATGGAGAACGAAGAGATTGGAATTCAGACTCTGACTCCGTCTCTCTGTCTCTCTGTCTCTGTGTCTTCGTGTAGGAGTCGTCAATAGTGATAGCTTGTTTGAAATTCATTCATCAATGTTATCGATCGATCTGATGTGAGCTCCATCTGCCAACGAGTCTCGAGTCGAGTCGAGTCGTGGAAGAGCGTATGTAAATGGCCTCGATTCACAATGCAACATCAAATTTAATCAATTTATTGGCAACGAGGCATTGTCTCTTGGTCTTTTGGGCTTGGGCTCAAGTCTTTTCGGCTTATTCTCCGCTTAGACAACTACACTTACTTTCTCTTTACATAGCGCACAAAAAGCATAAATAAAGTTGCCAAGTTTTTGGCACGTTGCCCAAAATAAAGTGCAACTCAAATCTGAGAAAAGTAGTTGATTTTTAATACCCTGTAAGCATTGTAATCAACTCTTGACTTAGCTGTCATATTATTACACTAAAAAACGAGCGATAATAAAGACAAAACAAATAAATAAATAACGAATTCTCAAGATGGTCAAGGCGAAAGTAGTGGAAAAGGAAGGAGGATCCGCCTTGATCAGTCACAAGGACATGTTGGATCGGGAGAATAAGTATCTACAGCGTATGCAGGATGTCAGTGTGAGCTGTGGCTTTATCAGAGGTACGTTTAATCCTTAAATATCTATCCCTTTATATAAAGAATATTTCTCAAAATAGATGCCACATCGGAGTACGAACGCTTGGAGGCGGAAAAGGCGCGTGAGGATCATTGGGAGCACTACATACGCTGCGATGGACTGCCAAGGACCTATTTGCCACCAGAGATGCGCACTTTTCTGGCCGAGAAGCGACACTATCAGCTGTTCGATTACAATCATTGTGTGGACTGGACCTTGTCGGTGGATGAACGCACCATTCTCACCCAGGACATCTTTCGCACGGACAAGACACGGATTGCCATGAAGGAGACGCTGGATGATCGTATCGGGGATCGTTTCCAGCGGGATGTCTTTATGTTTTTGGATACTCTCATGAAGATTGAGTGCATGCTGGACAACAATGCGGAGATGTCGCGAGTGAGCTTTGAAAAACAAATGGAAATTATGGAAGTCAGTGAAAACTATTGAGAATTAATCAAATACTCAAATAACAAATTATAATAATTAGGTGCGCAAAGAATTGGAGCTGGAGATCGATGCCACTTTTGATCGTTTGACCTATCGCATAATACGCATGGATAGTGTTTATATGGAGTAAGTTGTCAGTTGGACTCAGTTGCCCCTTTGATCCTTTCACACTGTTCCAGCGCAGCTCAAACGATGCCATTGTGGCAACCTGGGGTCACAAATGCGATCGATTTGCCATCGATATCTGGGGATTGCGTAATGTTCCCATTCGCTTCAATGAATTGCTGTAAGTATCGCCACTAATTATGCTCGGTAACGAGTGTTATAACTTTGTGATAACATAAATGAAAAAAAAGGAAAACTAAAAGAGCTAGACGCACCAAATTTGGTGGAAGTTCTTTAATAGGGTGCACAGAGATTGTTTTTATTTTAAAATATTAACAGACTACCTGCCGAAAATCGTGAAAAGTGAATTGAGTGTAAATTATCTTTATATGAGAAATGTTGACTCTTTGAACTTCCAACAAGCACAACTTTATAAAAGCTCATCCGATTTTCATGAGGAATGTCTTATTTTTCATAATATTAACCCTACTTTAACTTTGCATTTAAATTTTTTGATTCGGAGACAAACATTTTTTTTCGAAAATTTGTCGATTTTTACAGTGTTACCCCTTTACATTTGTCGAAAATTTTCAAAAATTTAAAAACTTTATTTTAGTCTTTTAATCGATTGCAGGTGATAAAATTAGGGTAAAAAAGTACTTTTCAACCAAATTTCGATTGGTTTCTTTAAGATTTAAGCCAAAAACTGCAAAATTTTCCCTGATTATAGTACATGGTATACTTTTAATTTGAATAGATTTGTCAAATCTTGATCGATTTTCAAAAGGGATGTTTTTTTTACCATTTGATTATACAAGTATTGATTTGGCATCAAAATTGGATGATTTTGAAAAATTCGTTTTTTTCGTAAATTTTACAGTGTTACCCCTTTACATTTTTCAAAAATTTTTAAAACTTTAAAAACTTAAATTTATTATTGAAATCTACTCCAGGTGATGAAATTAGGGTAAAAAAGTACTTTTAAACTTAATTCCACTTTTGATCTGTAAAATCTTGACGGTTATTTCGGCTCCTACTTGTTTTGTCATCGATAACAGTCTGTTAATCGATCCCCAGTGCACCCCTGATGGTGGCCGAGCTGTCCCATGTGGGCATCAGTGTTCAGATGCCACTCAGCGTTCTCCACGATTGCCTCACGCTGCGTTGCATCCACACGCTGTTCGACAACTACTCGCAGTATGCGAAGAGTTTCGATCCGATGATACCGGAATCGATCAAAGATCTGACAGCGGGAATCATTGACATCGAGGACTGTCTGGCCAATGAGTGGCTGATGCAGCTGGATATTCAGGAGGAGCTGCTGGAGACAATGCTGCAGAGGCGTGAGGCATACGAGGAGGCAATGCGCATTATAGCCGAGAAAACCGAGCGGGCGGCGAAGGAGAAAAAGGCCAATGAGGGTAAGAAGGTCAAGGCCGTCGTCATACCAAAGCCACCAAAGGAACCGCCATCGGTACCGCCAGGAATGCTGCCCGATGCCTATTCCACATTCCTGGAACGGGAGCATCAGGAGTATCTCGATCTGCTGGATCAACTGTACAATCCACGGAATCTGAAACTAATGTTGGACGAGGTGAGTGAAAGGAATATTGTTAATAACGCTGTTTGCTAATCAATTGATTTAGATCAGTGAAGGGAATAATCTCAATAATACTATTTGCTAATTAATCAATTTAGATCAGTGAAGGGAATAATCTTAATAATTCTTTTTGTCAATCAATTCAGATCAATCTTCGACAGTATATATTGCTGGGCGGCCTCTACTCCATAATGTTTGTGCGTCGATCGGCGAATACGCATTTCGAGAAGTTCAACCTCATCTTGCACGAGGATGGGCGAATTCTGCACACGATGGAGAATCTCGTGGCCGATTTGCGACCCAAGGCGGATGAAATGAATCGACGGGGCTCGAGGCTCTCGCAGAGAGCCTCCAACGTTTCGAGTCGCTCCAAGTCGCGGATGCATCTCAAAATGGATCAGCAGAAGAGGAAGACGACAATGCTGGAGGACGATGAGTTGCCGTACTTCTTTGTGACCCTCCAGCTGCCCAAGGAGCTGTGCATGTGGGGCGAGCCCGTCGTCTGTCAGTATATGACCACCATGCAGGACGTCGTATCGGAGATATCGCTGGTCGAGGAGAAGAAGGAATCGACCAGCGTCAAGAAGAAGAAATCGAAGGGGGAATCATTCAAGCGATCGATGGATCAGGCAGAGCGCCAATCCATGTTCACCAAGGTCGTGCGCAAGGACACATTGGTGAATGTGTTTCGACCCACGTTGATCTCAATGCTGCGTCAGAGTAAGCATCAAATTCCCGGGGTCTGGGTCGCGCCCATCCGTAACTTTCCACTGGAGAAACAGCTGACGCACATGGAGATCCGGCAACTGGAGCGTTACGGTATTCCCCGTGTTATATCATCCTTCAAATTCCCGCTGGAGGTGCGGGAGGAGTTGGAGCAGCTGCACGATCAGCGACCAAAGACAAAGAACATGTTACTCAGACGTCGCAGTGCCGACATCGAGGAAAACCTCGATTTAAGCTATATTGATTTTAGTTTTGCGGATCAACACGCTCCGGAGCGTATCTTTCCGGTTTTCACCGACGTCGAGACGGTTATGTATCGCGATCAATCTTTTTTGGACGATTATTCAGATCAGAAGACCATGTACAGACTCCTCAAGATGTTCGATAACATCCGAACCGAGTACAACACCCAATTCGTGGGCATTATGAATCAGGCCGATTTTCAAACGAAAAAACCGGAGAAAGGCAAAAAAACAGTTGTACCCGTTACGGATATTCGTTTGCCCTCGACGGGCGGCAGAACGAAATCCGTGGTCAATAAACCCGCCAGCAGACAGTCCTCGATTCGTGGCAGTCATCTGGGTTTGACCATCTCCAGTTCGACTTCGAGAACCGGCAGCTCTTTTCACATGGGCGAGAATTCATCCGGCGAGGACGTGACCACCAGTCAGGTGTCCTTAGTGCCGGAGGAGAAGGAGGAGAAGCCCAAGGTTAAGGTCATACACTGGACCACAAAGCACATCATCTCCAGCAAGTTCAACAGGAACGAACGCACAGTGACCGTGAGAACAGATCGTCTGGGCATCTTTGGATTGGCCTTCAAGCGCTACGAGCATTTCCCATTTCGCGACTGGAGCATGCAGCCCAATGAGGAGAAGTAAGTTACAAATCTATCCTTTATATCTTAAGAAGGGAGAAAGTCCTTTAAAGACACTCTCTGTTCCTGATTGTATCTTAGCAGAGGGTAGTGTAATTTTAACACGCAGTGTGTGACCGTAGTAGTCGTAAAGATTTATTTAGTTGTGAAAACTTCTGTTTCTCGAAATATCAAAACCAGCGATGGGCACCCAGTGGCTCTGGGAGCAGTTGCTGCTCTCCGCTATTTCTGTCAAAACGGAGATTTGTTTTTACTTCAAACACCTTAAATTTATGACTTCTTTCGTTGCAGTCCCGATGAGATACTTCTGACTGTGGATACATTTCATGCTCGGATTGTGCTTTATATCTCAGCTCAAGGCGTGAGAGGTTATGTTACAGATATAACCAAGGGCTATGTGGCCCATCCGGTTAAGTACTTGGATATACCAACTCCGATTTCCGATTTTCGAGTGCTGCGCAAGGTAGAAATATTTAATCCCCCTCTTTATATACATAGGAGTCATTTATAATCCTAAACCAAACTACAGAGATTCTATGACAAGTGCATCAACATATTTGCGGAGCACGATGCCAGCTATTATATTGACAATGGATATTTTTCGGTCAAGCACGTGGCCACTGAGGACCACACCTACGATGCGATGGCCCTGCACTGTAAGCTGATGAAGTTCTATCGCTCCAGCTGGAATCGTTTGGCCTCCCGTCGCAATATTCTGCTGTGCATGAAGAATGCCAAGGATCAGTCCGATTATTCGGAGGTTACGGTACGCATTACGCCGGATACGGCCACTTTTGTGGAGGTATCGGAGCTCTGCTCCGATGATCTTGATGTTATCAAGCTGGACTTTAAGAACACATGGCGCAACATGGCTGTAAGTGAATGAGATCAGTGAGAATTTCTCATATCGATAACTTTTTTTCTTAGCACTATACGGATCTGCATCAGACAATCAACTCGATGAATCCTCATGCAACCGACGTGAGGAACAAGGATGCTCTCTTACTTTTCCGTATCAAGCGTATGTTGAGCGAAATTCACATCATGAGTTATTCATAGATTATTATTTTCTTTTCCTTTTGAAATTTCTACAATGAAAAATCTGTCAGTTTTTCATTAGAGATTTTTGCACACAATCCGATAAGTGTAAAAAAAAGTAAAAAAAAAAAGTATGGTAAACTAATGATTTCTCCCACTTTACTTACTTTTCTCTGCTGCAAATGGATTCGCCTCATCAATTAAAGGTTGACTTTTAACTTTTAATACTTTTCATTACGTGACTGTGTCGAAGCCATTTCGACTCGCTTATATAAATGATGGAGCATAAAAGTAAGTGGACTGCTTCCTTGAGCTGATTAGTTTGCCATGGATCTTCTACAATTACTGATATTGATCGCCTCTTTGCTGGTGCTTTGCCGTGCCGGACCGTGCTTTAGTGATGAGGCCACCACCGAGGATTGGTATCGGGAATCCATCGCCCGTATTCCACAGTATGCTGAGATTCTGCCTCCACCCATGAGAAACGTACTCGAGGACGGTACGATGGGATAATGAATTGACAACAATTCAAGGATCGAGGATACTTTCTTTCGGAATTTTCGTTTTTGATTTCTACATCGGAAAATCCGTCAGTTTTCCTATTTTTCAGTTTCCACACTTGCATTAAACCTACACACACACACAAAGAGAAACATATGTAAAAAAAAAACAAAAAAAAATATAAAAATAAAAAGAATAAAAAAAAATGGTTAAACGCAATTTGAAGGCCAAAAAAAATTTGATACCGTGGATAACACCAGATGAGGAGCCAGTCGTAGAATCGGGCTTAATGCCCTTGATATCCGAGGAGGAGTGGATGGCGAGGGAGCAACGTCATCATCAGCGAATTCAGGATGTGAAAGTCTGTCTGGGTTTCATTAGTGGTAAGCGAATAAATTGTCAACACATCGCCAGAATTCGTGAAATAAAAACTCTCAGTGTATTGGACCGAATTCACTGATTTTCTGACTATAGATATGAAGTTTATCTCAGACAAATATTGAGAAAAGTGCTAACTAGATGAAAACATTTATTTTTACTTAAGATACTTTTTAAAAAACATTTCATTCGATAATTCGCTTTTCATTTAGCACTTTTCTTGCGCGAATTTTGCCAGAGTCTAGTTAAATTAACTCCTTTCTAGAGTCTATTGAGGATTATGAGACATTGCTGAAATTGCAGAGCAAAAAGGAGCATTGGGATCGCTATGTAAATTGCGATGGTCTGCCAAGAGTTCAGGAACCGCCCGAATTACGTCGATTTTTAGCGAAGATATTGCACTTTGAGGAATTGGATGAAAAAGCCGTGGTGAACTGGGCCCTGTCGGTGGATGAGTGCAGTATCCTGACCCAGGACATTGAGGCTCAGGATTTCACACGCAAAGCTCTACAACAAAATCTGTGTCCCAACATTGGCAAACTATACGACGATGCTGTGCAACGAATTCTGATTACATTGAGTCGCATTGAGTTGCTGCTGAATTCTGAATTCGAGATGGCCGAGATACATCCGGATCGGGCCATTGAAATAAGCCTAGTGAGTGGAGAAAAGACTACAAAATATAAGTATTCACCAGCTCTTTACAGATACGAGTTGAACTGAATCAAGCCATTGATGTGCTCTTTGATAAATTAACCTATCGAATAATTTGTGCACCCGGCTCATACAAAACGTAAGTGTACAGGGTATTTATAAGTCGTTCAGCTTGTTCCCTGCACCTTTTTCGCACAGCTCAATCGACGGGATCACCGAGAGCTATTGCTATAAAAGTTCCAAGTTTCACATTCAAATCTGGTGGCTGAGTGATGTGCCCATAAGATTTAAATTTTTGGAGTAAGATCAACTTCCCATATTTCCAATTGATATATTATTATATTAATTCTTTCCCAGACTACCTTTGATGGTGGCCAATTTGGATTGTGTGGGCGTCAATGTTCAGATACCCATGAGAGTCCTTCGCGATAATCTAACCCTTCGCTGTGTTCACACCTTTTTCGATCCCTACTCGGAGAATGCCAAGAGCTACGAACGGATCATTGACAAGTCGACAAACGATCTGAATGCGGGCATGACGGACATTGAGGATTGCCTAATCAATGAATGGCTCATGCAGGTGTCCATTTTGAATCAAATGATCACCAGAATGGAGCAAAAGTTGATCATCTACGAGGAGAACATGAGGTGGGTGCAAATTGACTCTAAAATTAACTCAACTTTATTATAATTCTATTTGAATTTAACTGAAATTCCTAGAGAATTGGAGCCCAAATTAGCACAATTGGCCAAGTTGGATCCCAATGCTGTGAATAAGGTCAAATTACCAAGGGAACCACAAAGATTGCCCGAGGGCAAGTTTCCCGATCCGTATAAAAACTTCTTAGAGCAGGAACAGCAAGAACTGGATGATTTCCTGGAGCAGTATCTAAGTCCACAGAATCTTCAATTGCTGCCAGATGAGGTGGGTGACAGATTAGCAAAGTGAAGTAATATACATTGAAAAATCGACAACTCGAATAAATAAATTTGAGATTTTATTCAAACTCTTGTAGCTCTCTCAAAACTTATCCGATTTACTTGCTGCATGTCAATTTGTTCATTATTTTAGCTCTTAATTTATTCTGCATCAAAATTGTATTAATTTAAAAAATTTAATTTTTGTCGAATATTGTCGATTTTTGCATACTTACCCCTTTACAAAATATCGAAAACTTTGATCCCCTGTTACTTTGTCAAAACTTGACCAATTTTCATTTGGAATACCATTTTGCTCATGGTTTGCCTTCTAAATTAATGCTGCATCTAAATTTTATTCATTTTTGAAGTTTAATTTTTTTTTCAAAAATTATCAATTTTTGCATACTTACCCCTTTACAAAATATCGAAAACTTTGATCCCCTGTTACTTTGTCAAAACTTGACCAATTTTCATTTGGAATACCATTTTGCTCATGGTTTGCCTTCTAAATTAATGCTGCATCTAAATTTTATTCATTTTTGAAGTTTAATTTTTTTTTCAAAAATTATCGATTTTTGCATACTTACCCCTTTACAAAATATCGAAAACTTTGATCCCCTGTTACTTTGTCAAAACTTGACCAATTTTCATTTGGAGTACCATTTTGCTCATGGTTTGCCTTCTAAATTAATTTTGTATCTAAATTTAGTCCATTTTCAAAAGTTAATTTTTTACGTAAAATAGTTAAGCTTATAATTTATTGATCTTTAATTTGATTTTAGTTAGTAAATTAAGAAATCTCTTGGTTCTCTCCTAGATCAACTTGAGGCGTTACAAAATACTGGGCGGCATCTTTTCAATGGGCTTTGTGCATAAGCCGAAGCACACGGATTTCACCGAGTTCAATCGGACTTCTCATGACGATCAACGAGTGCTCTATACCATGGATCATTTGCGTGCCTTTGCTGTCCAGAACGAAGATGATGATAATGAGGATAAAAAGGCATTTGTTAATCCATTTGAGAATCGAAGGAAGCCGAAATCCGTGGATTCCAGTCGCTCCCGTGTGCATGTCTCCCAGTTGGTGGTGGATGAGCTGAACAATAAGAATCTTCATCTGAAAGGGGATGAAGTCAAGTATTTCTTTGTGACCATTAAACTGTCGGAGCAACTGTGTCGCTATGGCGAACCCTTGGCATGCCAGTATCTCGACGAGTTCGTGGAGGAGGAAGAGCCGGAGGAAGTGGTCAGTGTGGAGCCCGAAGAGCATCGATCCAAGAAGAAGAGAAGGAGAGGCACACCCAGACAGGCGAAAAGGAACGATGCGATGGACACTGGAACGGCAAGAGCTGCAAGAGCCGTGAGTGCGACGAGAGCAGCGAGTCCTGCGAGTCACTCGAATCGCATCTTGAACAAAAGGAATGACGACGATGAAACTAGATACGAGTTCAAGAGACCCACTTCGTCAATTATAACGCCAAAGAGTTCGGTTGCCAATAATATTTATCGAACCTCCTATCACAATTCCCTGCGAGCGCTGGGATTGCGTCACAGTCTTATTTCGGGGGTTCCCCTGCGCAATTTTAAGCTGATCGACGATCCCCTGGACATTGCGCAGATCAATGAACTGAAGCGGCACTGTCTGCCCCGAATATTGTCGTCCTTCAAGTTTCCGCAGGAGTTTAAAATGGAAAAGATCGAAGCTTTTACGGAGCGGACGAAGGGCAACAAGATTCTACGGCGTAATCCGGCAGTTATGAGTGAGGTGTTCACCGATGAGCCGGAATACTTCAGCTACGAGAAGCAGGAGGCTCCCGAGCGGCTTTATCCCCGGTTTGACTGGCGTGAGAAAGTGATTTACGAGCAGGAAAGTTCCCTGGAGAATACCTCTTCCCAGTCCGAGGTGCACATTAAAGTATTGAAAATCGATCAGATCGCTGAGGTCGTCAAACCCGGCGATATTCCGGGTCAGACCATATACAGTGTGCTCCAGACTCTCGAGGAGATTCAAAAGAAGTACATGGAACGCGCCATGCGTTTAGTTTATCAATCGAATTTCGTGTTTAGGAATCGTTCTCAAATGGAGAATAGTTTCTCCCCCATCATTGTTTCGCCCAAGTCAAAGAGTCAAGTTCGCATTTCGACAATGGGCAGCAAACTCGTCCACATACCACACAGATCTTCAAGGGGAAATCCTCGTTACTCCAACATGGATCTGTCAAGCTCCCTCGACAGCACTGGATCGCCCAGCATCGGATCAGTGGTGAGTGTTGGATTTCGACATGCCAAGAGCTACGGCTCGCGGGATCCCAGCGAGAAGGAGGAGCCCAAAAAGAAGATCAGACAGGTGAATGTCAAGCACTGGACAACAAAGCACATTGTCGAGGCGGAATTCAACCGGGAGACCTTCACAGTCACCATCAAGACGGATCGCTTGGGTCTCTTCGGATTTGCCTACAAGCTCTACGAGCATTTTCCCTTTCGCGACTGGAGACTGCAGCAAAACGAGGATCAGTAAGTGTCTGATCACTTTAGCGGTTGTTTACTGTAGTTGAGATTACACTTATTCTTCTCCTGTAGACCCAACGAAATCATCTTTACCTTGGATACCTTCCACGTGCGTGTCATTCTGTTTATATCCAATATTGGCATACGCGGTTATGTGACGAAAATCATCAGTGAATATGTGGCAAATCCTGTCAAGTATATGGAAATCAAGGAACCCATTTCCGACTATCGGGAACTGCGCAGGGTAAGCTATTAGACACCAACCTGTATGTGGGTTAATTGATAACCAAAGGATTTAGTTATTTACTTTAGATTATTTCGTTGGGGGGAAAAAATATGTATATAATTTTTCAATTTATTTTAAAGATATTTTTTAAAATAATTTATTTATTTTATTTTTAATATAATTGATAAATATCTTACATCCTAGCGCTAAAAGGAATACCTTATAAATTAATGCAAATTTAATTAATTTTCAAGTTATTAATTAAATTTTTGAGTTAAATCTATTTTGATGCTCATATTCTAAATTTTATTATCTTTAGTGTTGCTTCCTCTTATTGTTATTGTTTCTTATTTATAATTTTGATTGTTCTTTTGCAGCGCTTCTTGGAGAAGAACATCAATATCTTTGCAGAGCACGATGCCTGCTATTATATTGAGAATGGTTACTTCTCGGAGAAGCATCTGTCCACGGAGCTGCACATCTATGATGCCTTCGCCGTGCACTGCAAACTGATCAGATTCTATCGCTGCGATTGGAATCGACTTGCCACACGACGCGACATCATTTTGTGTCTGCGCAATCCAAGGGATTTGAATGACGGTGCCGATGTCACCGTACGGGTGACACCCGATAGTTCAACCTTCGTGGAAGTCTCCGAGCCGTGCTCCGTCGATCTGGATGACATCAAGCTGGCCTATCAGCTCACCTGGCGCAACATTGGCGTAGGTGGTCTATTGATTAAGCCATGATTATGATTTGTAATTCAGATATATTTTAGACCTACTCGGATCTGCATCAGGCGATCAACTCGATGTATCCACAGGCCACAGATGTGCGCAATCGGGATCCCAAATTGATACACTACATACGCACCCTCTTCGCCGAGGTCAGACCCTTGAGTTTCTCGTAGGCTGATGCAAATGCATTCGCTTCATCAATTGGCATCAATTAAAGGCAATTGTAAGTGACTTTCCAGTTGACCTTAGGCTAATCAACTGTGTCCAACTCACTTCGACTCGCTTATATAACGCTGGATTATATTAGCTATTTGATAAGACGACAGTTGATTAGTCTGCCATGGATATTTTATTAATACTGATCGTTTCGCTGTTGCAGCTGTCTCTTGGCCAGTTGCTGGAGACTAAGACGCCCTCAATGAGGAACCAACAACTGGTCGATATTATGAGCGCCAACCAAGGCGTCCAAACGCGTGTGATCGGCGGTGAAGTGACGACCATCGAGAAGCTGGGCGGATATCTTGTGGCCCTGCGCTATTATGATGAGTTCATCTGTGGCGGAACTCTGATTGAGGAGCGATTTGTCATCTCGGCTGCACATTGTTTTCTGGGTCGACGACATAAAAACGCCTGGACCGTTACCGGTGGCATCTCGAGACTGACAGAGTCGGGAGTTCAGGTGGCACTGCAGGATTATGTGGTGCCCGCTGTCTTTACGGATAAGAATATGCACATGGACGTAGCCGTTGTTCTTCTAAAAGAGCCCTTAAAGGGCGACAATATTGCAGCAGCCTCGCTCTGCACCAGAAATCTCATAGCGGGACTTCTACTCACCGTATCCGGCTGGGGTTTGATCGATCCCAATGGGTCGGCTCCAACTCAGAGCCTTCGCACCGTAACGGTTCCCATTGTTAGTAAAAACCAATGCCGCAAATCCTATAGCCACGCGGGTAAGTTAAACTCGGGTAAGTTCAACGACTGTCCAACATATCTTTTTATTTCATTCTTTCACTGCATGCTCTCATTGCAGTGAAAATATCGAAAAGTATGTTCTGTGCCGGTGTCCTGGGCACCAAGGATGCTTGCACCTTCGATTCGGGCGGTCCTCTAGTCTATGAGGACACTTTTCGAGGCACCAAGGAACTCTGCGGCATTGTCTCGTTTGGCATCAATTGTGCTAGTCCCAAATACGCTGGTGTCTACACGGATGTGAACTATGTGAAGCCTTTTATCGAGCAGACGATTAACAATTTCAACAAATCAATTGTATAGTATTATCTAAAAAGAATAAAGAATGTATGCCTAGAAAGAGTCGATTTCATATTTATTTGTTTATTTATTTATTATTATTATATACCTTAATTAACAATGATCTTTATTTGCTTTCACAGGGAATCAAACATTACCAGCTTGCAGGTCTGATAACCAGTAACCAATGGACACGATGGGACAACAATGGAATAACTAATAAGCTCTTTAACTAATACTATTTAATAATTAAATAATCCATGTAAAATAACTATATCGATTGTATACCAAAATGTTCTAATATATTTTTAAATTTAATATAACTAATTTAATTATTGCTAATATTCAAATATTGTTCATTCTCCATATATCAGATTTTTTAATTATGTAGGATTTTAAGAATAAAAAAAACTACAAATTTGAATTTAAACGGCGTTTTTATTACTGAAAGAACTTAATTTGCAGATCTGGCATCACTGCGCGCACTTGAGCTCGCAATCAGCTCGCCGCAACCGAAAATCACACTAAAATACCAGGCCAACAGAAATGAGCAGAAAGCAACCGAATTTTATTTGCGCCAAATTAAAATGGTGTGAAGGATGATCTTGAAGCTCGCTCCGTCTCGCTCCCTCTCGCTCTGTCTGAAATGAAATATTCACTTGCTGCTCATTTCTGTTCGCCTGGTATTTCAGCTGGCATTTTGGCTTTTCTAGGCGTTGCAGATTGGCGTATGTATGTATGTATGTATGTATGTATGTATGTATGTATGTATGTATGTATGTATGTATGTATGTATGTATGTATGTATGTATGTATGCATGTATGTAAGTATGTATGTATGCATGTGTGTATATATGTCTGTATGTATTTACATATGTACGCATTTAACAGCTCGCTGTAAACGAAAAGCCTGCAAGTTTAACAGTCGAACTGAAATGAGCAGCAAGAGAATATTTTATTTAAATTTAATTTGGTGCAATGAAAATTTGGTTGCTTTCTGCTCATTTCTGTTCGCCTGGTATTTCAGCTGGCATTTTGACTTCTTTTGTCGCTGCGATCTGGGTTTGTATTTATGTACATATGTATGTTTGTTTGTATGTATTTTCGTTTGTGTGTATGTTTGCTTGTTTGTTTGTTTGTATTTATGTGTGTATGTATTTAATTACGTATTTATCAGCTCGCTGTAAACGAAATGTATGCAAAACTTTCAGGCGAACAAATATTAGCAGCAATTAAGTATTTTATTTGAGAGAGAGAGAGAGAGAGAGAGAGATTCATATGTTAAGTAAAAATGTTAAATTTGCTTGCATGAGCAAAATGCAACCAAATTTAACATTTTTTCGTTCGCTTGGAATTTCTGCTGTGATTTGTACTTTTTGGTCCCATTTCTAATGAAAAATCCTGTTGAATTTCATATTTAAAGCTCGTTTTATTCTTAAAATCCTATCCTTATAGGCTAACATTAAGTAAATGCTAGTTTTAAATTGTATAATAATTATTATAAATACATATTATAATAAAATGTGTTGTAGTTTAATAAATATTAAGCTTAATTTATTATATGTATGTTAAAGTCCAGTTTTCTTAGAAGTTTATCCTTATTCGACGAAATCGTCACCATCAGATCTGAAAGAAAGAATCGAATTAGAACAAGCACAACTTGATTAAAGCTCATCCGATTTTCATGAGGAATGTCTTTTTTTTCATAATATTAACCCTACTTTAACTTTGCATTTAAATTTTTTGATTCGGAGACAAAAAATTTTTATCGAAAATTTGTCGATTTTTACAGTGTTACCCCTTTACATTTTTCGAAAATTTTCAAAAATTTAAAAACTTTATTTTAGTGTTCTAATCGATTGCAGGTGATAAAATTAGGGTAAAAAAGTACTTTTGAGCCAAATTTCGATTTGTTTCTTTAAGATTTAAGCCAAAAACTGCAAAATGTTCCCCGATTATAGTACATGGTATACTTTTAATTTGAATAGATTTGTCAAATCTTGATCGATTTTCAAAAGGGATGTTTTTTTACCATTTGATTATACAAATATTGATTTGTCATAAAATTTGGATGATTTTAAAAAATTCGCTTTTTCGTACATTTTTACAGTGGTACCCCTTTACATTTTTCGAAAATTTTCAAAAATTTTCAAAAATTTAAAAACTTTATTTTAGTCTTTTAATCGATTGCAGGTGATAAAATTATGGAAAAAAAGTACTTTTCAACAAAATTTCGATTTGTTTCTTTAAGATTTAAGCCAAAAACTGAAATTTCCCTGATTATAGTACATGGTATACTTGTAATTTGAATAGATTTGTCAAATCTTGACCGATTTTCAAAAGGGATGTTTTTTTTATCATTTGATTATACAAATATTGATTTGGCATCAAAATTGGATGATTTTAAAAAATTCGCTTTTTCGTTAATTTTTACAGTGTTACCCCTTTACATTTTTTGAAAATTTTCAAAAATTTAAAAACTTTGTTTTAGTTTTTTAATCAACTCCAGGTGATAAAATTAGCGTAAAAAAGTACTTTAGAACTTATTTCCACTTTTTTTTCTTTAAAATCTTAACGGTTATTTCGGTTTGAATAATTTCGATTTTTTGGGTTGGATATAATAAACAAGGGGGCTCCTCCCAGACGGACAGACAGACGGACATGGCTCAATCGACTCGGTTGTTGATGCTGATCAAGAATATATATACTATACTTCTGCCTGTTACATACATTTCACATAACCATTATACCCTTTTTGACCATTTTCAATGGGCAGAGGGTATAAAAGTTAGAAGTAGAACGAGATAGACAAAGAGTTTTGTATTACCTTGAGGGAAAAACACGTTTTTTCTGAATTTTCACTAAATGCGGGACAAGGGAAAGTTCTTCATTGATGTTGTGCAGATTATTGAAGAAAATATCCACATTCTCCGCCAGACCCTTCTCCGAATCGGGCACCTAGGAAGAGTATAAATTAGTGATGTAAAAAACATACTTAACGGCAAAACTTACCCCATAAGATGTGTCCTTCTGCTTGTCGCGATGTTATTTAGTGCCTTAATTGTTGACATTATTTGCATCGTTTTCTTAGCTCGAGTTTCGTGCAACTTTTGGACATTGCGTGCAGCGGCAGCTTCGAACTCCTTGCCGCACTCCTGATCATTGGGCGATTCCAGTAATTGATTGTGCTCAAAAATCCAGAGCTCGACGCTTGGCCTGGACCTTCGGAGAGCCCCGAGGGTGCAATTTTAGAAACAACGGATCGACGAACTTTTACTTTTGCTGCATCAAAATGTAAATTAGCTGAGCTGGTCAGGAGAGAAGAGCTGAGAAGAGAAGAGATGAGAAAAGAACTGAACTGAAAGAAGAAGAACGGTATCAAAATTTATGTGCTCGAAAAATCATTGCATGACTGACGGCCTTTCGTCTTTCGTCTTTCGCTTCTCGATTTCGGATTTCGAATTAGTTTAATAATACAATTAATTGTTATTTATAGCTTCCTCCGCTTCTCAAACGTTGTATTTATCGCTCTATCGCGAGGGTAGCCCCAAAAGTCTGCAGCTCTCGTGGCTAAATGATGTTTTACCGCTGCACGCAAAGCCAATTTCCAGACAGCTCTTAACTGTTTTTCTTTTTTTTTTGGTGAAATACTTTGGCATAATGATATAGGAGAATAGGAATTGGTTTTATTTTGAGTGATACCAATAGTTATAGTACTCGGAGATAAAACGGGTGAGTTGAGAGGAGAACAGAGAGGAGAACAGAGGATGAGGGGATGAGGGGATGGTAGAGAGAAACATGAGGCACTGAAATAGATTGAAGCATATAGAGAAGATTTGAGAGGAGTACAGAAGTTGAGAAAAGAATTTCGATGAAGAACGGAGGATGCAGAGGGAAGTAGAAGAAGCAAAAAGGATACAGAGATGAAGACTAAAGGAAGGAGAAGGATACAGAGAAAGAGAGGAGGATAAACAGGAATTCAGCGGGGCCCAGAGAAAGAGAGGGAAACAGAAAAAAGCTAAGAGGAATACAGCGAGACTCAGGAGGGGAATTCAAAGAGACAAGAGAAGAGAAAAGGATACAGATGAAATCAGAGGGATATAGATCAGGCGTAGGGGAATAACCCTATAAATAGGAGAGTGGAGCAGGATCTAAAGGCACACTTGAAAATGGGAAGAAAGAGAAAAGGAAGCAGACAACAGGAGTAAAAGGTGTTTAGAGGAATACAAGAAAAGACAGAGTTGGGGAAATAGGCGTATTATGATATGTAACATATGTTTCTGAATCTGTCCAGAAATAGCAATAGAATTATGCTTGGAACTCTTGCAAAGTGCCAACTGCGCAGCGGGAACTCAGGTGGTAGATGGTAGGCTGTAGTTGAGGCAGTTGAGGTTTTGACGGCAGTTGAGGTTTTGTAGCGCCCCAGAGTTGAATGCGAATGTTGGCAACAACATAAATATGCGAAGACGACACTTGGCAGGCTGCGTATGTCACCTCACAGCTACACAAATGCCTCCTGCTCTTCCTGGACACCCTCCTTCCCTCCTTCCCTCCTTCCCTCTCTCTCTCTCCCTCACTCTTCCTCTCTATCCCGCACATCATTTGGCTGGCATTAAGTTTATTTATCTGCTTTTAAATGGCATCTTCTGCTGGCTTGCATATAACTCTCGGTGTCATGTAATGCGCACCAGAAACAAAGGCAACATCATGTAACCGCCGCTAAGAGAGGGGCAAGTAAGAGGGCAGGGGGAGGAGGTTACGTGGCTAGCACAGATAGTATGACTACCATTTACAGCAGATACTGCGAGCTGTTTTACTAGTATCATAAATTTATGGCACATTGTAGCGGCCATAACGTGGCATCCCGGCCAGAAGAGACCAGGGACCAGAGACCAGACCAGACTCGACCAGAGGCCCCAAGTCAAGTCAAGTCAGACCCGGAGGGAGACCCCTGGCAAGAGCCCAGCAGAGCGCAGGGGGAGGGGGGGGGGGCGTGCTGCCCCCTCCTCGGCAACAGCAACAGGATTTCGGTAGTCGGAACAACATGCAAGCTGGCACCTACAGCGTCAATCCGGAGATTTACAGAGATGACTTTTTGGAGCATGGCAGAAAAATAAAAGTATAAATACAAAGATCTAGTTAGCAAGGTATTCGACTCATAGATATCCTGTTATTTAATAAATATATAAATAAATAAATAAATAAATAAATAAATAAATAAATAAATAAATAAATAAATAAATAAGTAAATAAATAAATAAATAAATAAATAAATAAATAAATAAATAAATATATAAATAAATAAATAAATAAATAAATAAATAAATAAATAAATAAATAAATAAATAAATAAATAAATAAATAATTAAATAAATAAATAAACAGACACCAGATAGAAGATACTTCTTTAAGGACTTTTGGGCAACAGATGGAATTTAGATACAAATGTATATTTCAAAAAACTCACAAACTTTTCTTCCTAGGTTACAGGGTATAAAATGTTGATAAGTAACAGTTGCCTTCACGTCTTTGAACACGTCTTGCTGTGAGGTTGAGCTTGAGATACTTTTGTATCTATCGTCAGCCCACAATCAGACATATCGAATCGGATGCTCTATGCTCTATGTTGGTTAGTTACTTTAGTTAGTTGCTTCATTCTGTTCTCAGCTCACAGATGTTGTTAATTAATGAAACACATGTCAGTCCGAGGAGTGGGAAGGGAATGGAAGGGAACTGGAACTGGAACTGGTTCGGTGTGAGTAACTGACGGAGTTTCTAAAGAAATACAAATGGAAATAGAAATAGAAATACTTGCAGTGCTTCAGGTAAACAACAACAACAACAAATCTGAAGACTCGTCAAACACTTGATCAATAGCGGCACAACAACAACAACAACATGTTTTGTATCCCACAGATACATTCCTTTTATTATGCATCGCGGCTTCAGTGTTACGACTTCTGTTTGCACAACTTAAAAG
The DNA here is from genome assembly GCA_035043635.1 of Drosophila rellima. Classification (NCBI taxonomy): domain Eukaryota; kingdom Metazoa; phylum Arthropoda; class Insecta; order Diptera; family Drosophilidae; genus Drosophila; species Drosophila rellima. Next base: position 3,887,496 of record JAWNMV010000529.1, read on the forward strand.
CCAATAAAATTTCCTGTTAATTGCTTTGGTAAATTGAAATTTAGGTTTTGGGGAAACATCAACCGAGAACTGTGCGTATTCTCAAAAGTCTCTCGAGTCTCTCAAGACTCTCAAGACTCTTAAGACTCTGGGGTATTTGTCCAATTGATTAGCCTGGTCCATTTTAATGACCTTTTTTAGAGCCGCCTCGCACTGCAACTAGACAAAACGAATTGCTTGCCAAAAAAATGGAGAAAACCTTCAATTTAATCAGCTTAAATAAAATTTCATTTATTTTCAAGCCAGGACAAAAGGGGCAGCAGGGGGGCTTCACTATAATTTATAAAAAATGAAAAAAATCGGTTAATTAAAGTTTAACAAAGTTGAAAAGCGATTTCATGCCGCGTTGAATCAACAAATTTGTAAACTTTTCAAAGGGGGCAAGTTGAGGTGAATCAAAGGTGAAAAGGAAGGACAAGGGCAGGGGCAGGGGAACAGGCAAGGGGAACATTCATTATTTGTACTTATTTAAGTGCTTGATCATGCTGATATCATCACCTGGGCAACATTTCTTTGTCTCCGCCAAGTAACTTCAATGCAATTAGCCTCTGCAGACGCCAGGTGGTCTCTGTCCCTCTCTGTCCCTCTCTTTCCCACTCCCTCTACTCCCTGTTCGTTGTCTCCCTCACACAAATCGCTGATATCAGCAATCGAAAATCTGTAAAAAATGAGAAACGAATTTGGTATTACAGTTTTTGGGAGCAGCAACTAAATAAAAAAAAGAGTTTAAAGTCATGCTCCGATCTTAAGTCGAATTCCAAATGCGCTTTTTATATTTTGGTCGAATCAAAAAGCTTGTTTAAAATAAAACCCAAAAAACTGAAACTCCAACCGAAATAACCGTCAAGATTTTATAGAAACAAAGTGGAAATAAGTTCTTAAGTACTTTTTTGCGTTAATTTTATCACCTGGAGTGGATTTAAAGAATAAATTTAAGTTTTAAAATTTTTGAAAATTTTCGAAAAATGTAAAGGGGTAACTATGTAAAATTTACGAAAATAATGAATTTTTTAAAATCATCCAATTTTGATGCCAAATCAATATTTGTATAATCAAATGATAAAAAAAACATCCCATTTGAAAATCGGTCAAGATTTGACAAATCTATTCAAATTAAAAGTATACCATGTACTATAATCAGGGAAAATTTTGCAGTTTTTGGCTTAAATCTTAAAGAAACAAATCGAAATTTGGCTCAAAAGTACTTTTTTACGCTAATTTTATCACCTGGAGTTGATTAAAAAACTAAAACAAAGTTTTTAAATTTTTGAAAATTTTCAAAAAATGTAAAGGGGTAACACTGTAAAAATCGACAAATTTTCGAGAAAAAAATGTTTGTCTCCGAATCAAAAAATTTAAATGCAAAATTATAGTAGGGTTAATATTATGAAAAATAAGACATTCCCCATGGAAATCGGATGAGCTTTAATCAAGTTGTGCTTGTTGGAAGTTCAAAGAGTCAACATTTCTCATATAAGGATATTTTACAATAATTTATATCGTTTTCTTTAATGTTTTTTAAAATTGTTTGTCAAACGTCTTGTTAACATCGATATGCCCTGTTGCGAGGGTATCGCAGCGAATGCTGTGTTGACAGTCATTGATCGATGATATCGAGTCAAAAAAACACAAATGTTGTAATTAATTTTTGATTCGTCTTTTTGAAAGAGAGAGAGAGAGAAACTCAAACTTCAGTGAGCTGCAATTGGGCCAATGTTGTATTTGGGTTTATTTGGACTCAAAGTGATCGACTAATGGTTGAGTTGGTAACTCCTCAACCCCCTCCCCGCCCTCTCAATGCCCTTGTCTCAATCACAGCGAGTGTTCCAATAAGTGACACTGACTAATTTCGAGTCATTAATCTCGAAGCTGCTTAGTGTCAAGTTGTGCCATCAGTACGCATCAAAGGTGTTTGTGTGTGAGTGTGTGCGTGTGTGCGTGTGTGAGTGTGTGTTGCATGTGGTATGTGGCATGATGAATGTGCAGCTCCGTTGGGTGTCTCGCTGGATTTGCCTGCAACTCGTAGACAAGCGGCGCAATCAAGTTGCGCGTCAGTCAGTCAATCAGTCAGTCAGTCAGTCAGTCAGTCAGTCAATCAGTCAGTCAGTCACTCTCAAGTCTGTCAGTCGCTGGGCCTGCCCCTGCCACAATCTGTGGCATGACTACCGGGCATCAATTTTTGCCACAGCCACGCGAAATATGCTCCAAAATTGTGGAGCCAACGAAATGAACACGTTGAATGCGCACGCGCACAGTTGTTGCCACAGTTGCTGCCCCCTTCCCCTCCCCTCTTCATGCCACCGCTTGTTGCAAGCCACAGTTAACCGCAGGGCGACTGTGCGCCCGTTTTCGATTAAAGCCACGTCGGGAGACTTCAGACTTGAGAGTTTCGACTTCAGACTGCAGCGTGTGCCAGTCGGGGAGTTAAGGCCTCAAGCTGCCTTTTGACCACCAAACGAAGCAGCTCTGCGAGACGTTGCACAGTGCTACCAAGAAATATCCTAGCACGGATTAAGCCAAGTTTGAAACACGCAAGTCCTGCTGATACTTTCTACAAATCAGCAAAGAAAGCCACTGATATATAAGTAATTCTATAACTTAAATTTATATAAGTATTTGTATAACTATAACTTATAGAAATACTTATAGTACTGTAGATTTCACCAGAAACTATATCTTTTTACTCTGATAATAAAACTAGTTTCTAAAGTCCAAAATATTCACTAGAGATATTATTAAAGAAGTGAAAAATGCAAAAAATACAATCTTACAACCGAGAGGTTTTCAGGTATTTTTCGATAACTAAGAATTTTGGTAAAAAGCGAACAATATCTTTTTTTTTTTAAGAGTTGTTCTTTTTGAATATTTTTTTGATTTGAACTATATGAAAGTCTGTCAATTAATTAAGTTAATTTAATTGAAGTTATCAATTCAAGGCAAGTCATTAATCTGGCTAGTTAGTTGGCACCACTGTGCGTGGCAGCGTTTTGAGACGTCTCGGGAAGTTGCAACGTTGGTTACCAACGCCTTCGGTTTACATTTTACAATCCTAACAAGGTTAGGCCGGCGATAAACGTGGCTGCAACAGCAACAGCAACAACAACAGCAACAGCAACAACAACAGCAACAGCAACAACAACAACAACAGCAGCGTGCAACTTGAGGAGAGTCACTGGACTTGAGGCAGTGGCACATGCCTAACCAGTGCAACCTATGCAAACACACACACACACACACACAGATACACACACACACATACACGTTGCAGTTGCACATTAAAAATGAGGCATGGGGAGCAACGGCAGCAGCGACTGCGCAAAGGGGATGTGGTAGGGGGGGGGGGGAAGCGGGTTAGACGATGTCTTTTTTTTGCTCTGTGGCAGAACAAGGTTGCACGCCCCGGAGCTGTAGTTGTTGTTGTTGTTGTTGCTGTACCCGGTTCGGGCCTCTTTTAAATGCAATTCAGGCGAAAGGCGCACAAAGGGACAGCGAACAAGATGCCGAGTTGCTGATTGTGCGAGCAGCGCAGTCAGCGTCAACGTCAGCGTCAGCGTCTGAGCTTTTGTTGCCGCCACACAAACATGGAATATGACAGGCTCAGAGCGGCAGAGGGAGAGAGAGAGAGAGAAGCAGCAGGAGAGAGGCATGCAAAGCATTGTCAAGTGAAGAAAATGCAAGCGACAAAAACGTACTTATGTGTGTGTGAGTGTGTGTGTGTGGGCAGCGACAGAGAGACAGCAGAGAAAAACAATGGCGACAATAAAAATGCGATCGCACAACATGCCACACAGATAAGTTAACGCAAAGTGACAACGTACAACTTTTAATGGAATTGTCGTCGGCTGACGCTGAGCAGCAGCAGCAGCAGCAGCAGCAGCAGCAGCAGAGCAGCAAGGGAAAAGTGGAAGGGGGCGCTACATGTTGCTTGTGGGCCCAGGTCGCGTGCAAGGACGTGCCAGCAGGATAACTGCTATGCTATGCGAGAGAACGAGTGTGCCCAATCTCAGCGTCGGCAGTGGGAGAGCAAGAGCGAACTAACGCCCACGAGAGTTGCTTAACCGATCATCGCCTTCGGCAGCTACTGTGGCACATGCCGAGGCGGAACTAACCAGTCAACGAGAGCAACCTACGAACGAGCCAGTGCCAAGGAGAGCACAATCAACAAGTTGCAGCAACAACAGCAGCACACACACTCACACACACAGATGGCAGAGAGAGAGTAAGCACTGCGCTCTCATGCTCCGATTGGAAAACTGCACGCTCTCTGATCACTGCGCTCAGTTGGCATTTGTTGCTATCGCTGTTGCACTGCTGGCGCCGTGCCTCGCTTCCAATTGGAGCACACGCACAGCGAGTGCGATCTCTCTCTCTCGCTTTGGCGCTCGCTCTTCGAGTTGTTTTGTTTACAAAAATTGTTCGCTGGAAAGGTGAACTCAGCGCGGCTGCTCGGCCGCTTCGTCAGTTGCCCAGCTAACTTGCCCGAAGCAAGACGTACGCGCGCGCGCTCTTTGTTTCCAAATACGTGCAATACGAAAGACACGAAATATCTGAAATAAAATTCGCAAATAAAACATAGAAAGGAAGCTATTAAAAAAGCAAAACAAGTGCATAACTGAAACAAAGTTAATCAGAGTGGAGTGTGTGTGAAAGTGATTGATTTGATTTGATTTGATTGACAAGCTGACAGACAGTTCAGCCGCCGATCGATCGATCGATGTTCGCGTAGAGGACGGACAACATATGATGAGCCTGACTGTGCTCTCGCTGCCGCAACGTTACAAACGCCTCCTGCAAGCCATGTCTCTCGCCGTTGCCGTCGTCTACATGACGCTCCTGCTCTATCAGAGCGCCTACGGATATCCGGGCATGCAAGTGAGTAAATTTATCTGTTTTCCTTGCTTGCCACAGATCGCGGCATGAACGTATTGCCGTGTTGCGTGGGTGTTCCCCCACTTCGTGTACATTTGTCTCTCTACCTCCCTCCCTCCCTTCGCACGCTTGCCAATTTGCATATGTACATATATATGCGTCTCCCTCCCCCTGCCGGCTCCACATGCAATTCCTTCCCGTCTCTGCCGACGTTTCGTGCACTTTCATAAATCAACGCTGGCGACGTTTGCAGCTGCGCGCATGCGTCTCTCCGTCTGCGTTGCTCCTCTGCTCCTCGACCCCTTCGCTCTCCTTCGCTCTCTCTCTTCGACTGGAACCTTTTTGCGCCCTTGCCAATATCTTCAAGTTTGCCTCTGTCGCTGTCGCTGTCTCTGCTTCTGCCTGCGCCTTTTGCCTTGCATATAAAACAGTTTCAGTTTTTAGCAATTTTATTTTTTGTTGCTGTTGTTTTTGTTGCGTTTCATTGCCGTCGGCAGCGCGTCGCCAAAGCTTTCAGAGTGCTGCAATTCCCCATTCCCCCCCCCCCCCTCTTCTTCTACCACTCTTCTCCTTGCTGTTGTTGTTGATGTTCTTGCTTTGGTTTTGCATAAATTTCTGAGTGTAATAAAATATTCCCCCTGCTAACATTATTACGAGAGCAGCTCCAGCTAAAAGTTGGCTGACCGCCCGGCAAATTGTGCCAGTCCGAGTGTGGGATCTTAGTTAGCCACATAGCTGAAATGCCCCCTCTTGAAAGTATCTTTATTATGCTAATTGTCATTCCGCAGATACAGATACATAGATACAAAGATACATGCGTATACAGCTGTCGGGGAAACCTGCTGGATTGAATTACAATATCATTTAGATCATTAAGCGAATGAGTTTCAATAATTTCTATAGTTTCTATAGAATCGATATAATATATTGTCTCAGCTATGTTGTGTGAAAATTTCATCTTTCTAAGCTTAACCGTTTGGCCTAGACAATGATTCTCAGTGAGTCAGTCAGTCATTATAAATTTTTAATGAATTTTTCAAGCTTCTCAAATCTCAAACTAAGTAGTAGCTAAACTATCTATCTGGTTTATATCTCATAGATAGTATCTATCTATCTAAGCTATTAATTTAACTTTATGAGCTCTTAAACTCTGATCTATTAATTTAATTAGCGGCACATCTAATGCTAAATACAATAACCATAAAAATTTGTTTATCTTTCGAGAACATTTGATTTTTTAAGAGATTCCATTCAGAGATTTCAGTTGTTGTTGTTCTTTTCAGCAAAGCGGAAGTTTGTGTCGAGTTGGCGATTTCATTAGCAAGATATTTCAACACACACATATGCAAATGCCATTTGAAGTACGTTCTAATGCATTAATAATGCATTAGTTGGTTGGTCAGTTTCATGTTGACTTCTAACTGCTTTTGTCAGCTGAAATTGTTGGTCGTCTTTTGAGTTGAGTAATTGTTTGCTTTTGCAATCATTAAAACTTTATGCCATTTTAATTTAGACCAAGTTGTTGTTGTTGTTGTTGTTGGTTAACCGGAAACCTGCCAGAAATTAGTGGTATGTTATAGAGTTCTCAGCATAAAGTGATGAAACTAAATGCTGAATTGTCGTTGTTGTTGTTGTTGCTGTTGCTGTTGTTGTTGTTGTTGTTGTTGTTGTTGCTGCTTTCAATTGAAGTCGCTTCTCGTGGAGGTCTGTGACTTGTGTCAGTTCATTTGTAGCTATTGCCATTGTTGTTGTTGTTGTACGACCACATAAAGTGCAATGCAATGTAGAAAATATATATATATATTTTTTTATTTTTATTTTTTATTTTTTTACCAAATGTTGCGCAAATTTTTGTTGCCTTTTTGCTGTGTGCTTTTCTTGGAATTTTGCAGCTGACGAAGACTTAACGTATAAAGCCTGTCAATTGTCTGTTTGTAAGTATGACCACTGTCCACTCCTCTACCCCTCCCCCCCTCTTTCTGGCTCCCCCCCCCCTCCCCACCCCTCTCATGTTCTCAACCACTCCTTAGACTTGGTTCTTGTTTGTCGCGTGTTGCTGACGCATAAATCATAAATGAAAATATATAAAAAAAAATAAAATATAAAAATAATCGATAAATGAATTTGTTTATGCGAATTTGTTTAAAGTGGCGGGCAGAATGAGTTTCGCTTGTTCGTTGTTTGATTGATTCCGTGTAGTTCGCAATGTGCATACATACAACCACAACAACGACAACAACGACAACACGCACACGACAACAACGACAACAACAACAACAATCAAAGCGAGTGTTTTGCATGCAAATCAGCTGCAAAGTCTTCAAGGCAACCAAAAAAAAAGAAAATCAGAAAACAAAGCGAAACAAAGTCAAAGAATCTTGTTGAAAACTTTTTGATGTTGTTGTTGCTGTTGATGTTGCTGTTGTTGTTGCTGTTGTTGTTGCTGTTGTTGTTGCTGATGTTTCTGTTCCTGTTCCTGTTGTTGCTACGCGCAGGTGCCGCTTGTTGCATGCCGCATCCAGTCGAGTCCAGTTGAGTTGAGTCCCCTCCAGTAGCAGCTGCCTGTCTGCCCCTCCTCTTCTCCTTCTTCTTCTTCTTCTCTTAACTCGTAATCAACAAGAACAACAACAACTCCAACTACCGAAAAGTTGACGACACTAAGCTGCAACTGATAAAACTCGCAAGTCAAATGTATCTGAGCATCGCAGTATCTGAGTATCTTTTTGAATGCTGTTGAGTAACTGCACACTGGGAGAAACTTAACTAAACTATCCCGAAACTCTTAAGAATGTTTCTTTCTTTTAACTGAATGATTTGCTCTGATTTGTATATGACAAGTTCATAATTTATTTCTTTGGATTAGTTCAATATTTTAATTGCAGTTAAAGATCAAGCACAATTAGAGGACATTGATAAATACTAATAATATAATAAATTAATAACTTTTTTATATAATTAATAATTATAATTATTCATAATTAATTATAGTATATTTTTTAAAGTGCGTTCTTTCGCTCAGTGTAGTCCACTCAGCTGCTGGTCTTTTTGTCTTTTGGTGGTCGGCAGTTTACTTAATTGAGGCTCAGTCTTCAATCCCGTCCCGTTCCAGGCTCAGTCTCAGTCTCAGTTCTCTCTTCTCTCGTCTCTTCAGTCTCTCAGTTTCTGATATGTGACTTTGATTGTGCCTGTATCTTATCGTAGATTTGTATCTTTGGTTTAATATTGTTAAAACAGCATTTAATGAAGATTTTACCAGCTTTTCTCGCTGTCTCTCTCCCTCACTTTTCCATCTCTCTCTCTCTCTCTCTCTTTCTTTCTGCCTTTCTTCCTTTTTTTGTTGTATCTCGTTTGAAAAGCAGCTGGAAGTCGGTTGATTGAAAGGAATGAGAATAGAGTTTATGGAACTGGGAACTTCATTAATCTAGCGCCCCTTTTGGCCTGTGAATCTTTTGTTGTTGTTGTTGTTGTTGTTGCTGTTGTTGCCTGTTATTAATTGACATGAAAATTGTTTATAAACATATTAATCATGTCCATAATGAAGCATTACACAATTGCCCGACACGAAGCGTGTTCAATTTCGACTAGACAAACGCCTCTGTGTGTGTGTGTGTGCGTGTGCGTGTGTGTTTGTATGTGTGTGTGGGTTGTGTGTGTATCTTTTGTTGTGTTGCTTGTTTGTATCTTGTATCTGGCATATTGTATCTGGTATCTTGTATCTTGTATCTTGTGTGCGCAGGCGTGCTTGACAGTTGCGCTGCCAAAGCTCTTGTATGGGCACACGTGTCTCTAAGAGTTACCCCTTCCCCCTCTCCCACCCTCTCCCTTTCCCTCCCCCTCCCCTTCCTTGTATGTCTCTCCCGTTTGTATCTTTTGCAATTGCCTTGGCTTGACTTGGCTTGAATCACGTTCGCGTAATTCGCCAAGTAACTTGTTGCTCTCCCTCCTCCTCTCCATCCCCCCTCCCCCTGCCCTTCTTGCCACTCTCTGCATATATTAGCCCAGCCTGCAGTTGCATGCAACTGGTGCACATTCTAATCTATGCAAGGCCTTTTTGATACCAACTTGTTGTTAACTCAATTGTGTTTTAGCCCGCATTTGCAGTACGTCGTTGTTGTTGTTAACCGGATTGTGTTTTGGCCAAGTCGCTTTCACTGTATCAGCTCACGACATTTGTTAGCCCCGTTTTGATTGGAGCATTAATTAATATTTCCAATGCTTTGATTGCTTTTCGCATTGAACTTGCCTCAAGTTGTTGCCACCTGTCAACGTTGTTGGCTCATTAGCCAGTAGCTGCTGAGATCATCCTCCTCTCTCTCTCTCTCTCTCTATACAGTATATCCCTCACTCCATCTCTTTCTTGTCCCATTATATTGAACACCGTTTTTTTCGTTTTCTGTCGATCGTGCCGCAATAAAATTGTATTGAGCCAAGTCTTTAGTCTATCAAACGTTCAACATCGTGTGAAGCAGCAACAAGAAGCAACAAGAAGCAGTCGAAGAGACCCGTTTACCATGTAATAAAAAGATCAACGGTAGATCTAGACAAAGACTCTAGAAAGAGAGTTGCCAGAGGGGTACGAGGGGTGGGGGCAAGGAAATGTTTCCATTTTCAATTTGAGAAAACGCGCTGCGAATGAGCTATAAAACTCGGACTTGGGCAATGTGTGGGCTACATTTCAGGGGAAGAAACCAAGAGAGGACAGAGAGGGGCTACAGAAAGTACACTCAACGAAAATCACAACCTAAAATCGCATTAAAATTAAGAAACAAATGCCAAAATTTAAGAAATTTGTACTACATTTTAAAAGTCATCTAAAATGTACCCATATTTTAATTTTAGCTGAATTTTCAAAATTAACAAAGCTTTTCCACGAAAGTCCTACGTATAAATCTTTTTTCGCAGTAAAATTTAGAAAACTCCCTCAAAAATCAAAATGTAACTAGATTTTTTAAGTTTAAACTTTTTTTAAACTTGAAATCAATGTTAGTATAACCAAAATTATTTAACAGATTTAAGAAAGGTATTTCTTAAATCTTTATCGTTATTTCAATGGTTTTTTTTGTTTAATATTAGAAAGTTTTTCTCAATGCTTTTTTTTTTGAATAAAAAACTAATTTTTGAGTGTATATAGAGCAAAGGGGGGTCAGAGGAAGCGCCTGCTGATTTGCATAGCGGAAAAGGTCGAGCAAATTAACACTTAGAGAACTGAACCCAAGAAAAAAGAGAAAAAAAGCCCAAAGACCCAAAACGAAATTCAAGAGCCGCCTTTTTATCAGCTCACTTCAATCAAAAACTCGAGCTTAGCTCACCAAATTTCCCAGTTCATTCAAAGTAGAAAAGGTAGATGGAGAAGCAGAGGGGGAAGAAAGAGAAGCTGAGAAAAAGAAGCATTAAAAGCAATTGAGGAATTGCCGCGCTTAACAAAAGCAAATGAACCTGTTATCAGTAGAAATTAATCAAAGGTGCGCACAAGAGTGCCTCAAAAAGTGGCAGGAGAAGGGCCAGAAGAACGGAGGGGAAGAGAGGACAGCAAATATAGAGGAGTTCCCAATCTCATACTGATCTTTCTGATCAACGTTCTTTTCTTTACTTTGTGTTTGTTGTGTTTGCACTTACTCAGCATTTATGGCGCTTTGATTGTTGTTGCTGTTGTTGTTGTTGTTGCTGTTGCTGTTGTTGTTGTTGTTTGTGTGTTGAATGCTGCCTGCTGTGGCTGCAACTCATTTGTTTGCCATTGTTGTTTACCAAATTGAAGTTCGCCCTTTGTTTGCCAGGTGAAAATGCCTCTAGGCCGCGATTTACACAACAAATTTACATGTTTTCTCAGTCGCTCTCTCGTACACTTAGAGAAAGACTATTATACCCAACGATTTTGCGTCCTTTTCAAATGATGTAGATATCGATTTCATATCAAATACGAAATTCGGCCATGTGCTGAAAATAAGTAATACGTTTTGTTCATTTTATTATACTATTTAAAAAAGTAATTGAATAAATTTCAAAATTTAAATCGAATTCATGCAAACATTCATAAATTTGTTATAGTTATATTAAATAATAATCTTTAATCTTAAGTAATATTTATTCGATTTATTCGACAATTCAAGACAAGCTAGAATAAAATAGTTAAGTAACAGTATGAAACATATTTTATTTAAATATTGTTTATTGTTGCGAACTTTTTAAAATAAATATGATGGAATTTGAAATTCCAAGTAATTTTCACATGGGTTAACTTAATTTATTTCAATGCCTTTTAAGTGAAATCAAAGTTTTTTTTATTTTAATTATAATCTATATTAAATACATATATATATGTTTTTATGTTTACAATTCGTTTTTTCTTTGAGTGTAATTAACATGCTCTCTCTCTCTCTCTCTCTCTCTCTGTTGCAGTTGCAGCCTCAAATAAGCTCAAACCTCTTGGATGGCACTGAAGCAGCCACAACAACAACAACAACAACGAAGACGACGACAACACAACAACAACAACAACAACATGTCAACGGGAAATCGCTGCAACCGTTGCATGTAGCAGTTGCAGGTGTCGCCTCCCCCTCCTCAGCACCCCCCTCACCGATCACACCCTCGCTGATCATACGCAAGGACATTCACAGCTTCAACTTTAGCGACATTGAGGTCAGCGAGAGGTCAACGGCCACGCTGCTAACGGAACTGGCGCGACGGAGTCGCAACGGCGAACTGTTGCACGATCTGTCGCAGCGGGCGGTGACGGCGACGCCGCAGCCGCCGACGACAGAACTGGATGACATTTTCATCAGCGTGAAGACGACGAAGAACTATCACGACACCCGATTGGCGCTGATCATCAAGACCTGGTTCCAATTGGCCAGAGATCAGGTGAGTGTGTCTCGAATGTCGAATGTCTTCTGACTACCAAAAGTGTTAACCCCACAATGCCAGGCCAATTTGCTTGATCCAACAGCTCGATTAGTTAACTGCACTTAACTCGGCCAATTTGTGGGCGACAAGCGACAAATTCAAATCCCAAAAGGTTGCCAAAGATTCAGATCAGTTTTAACTTGTTTTGTTTTTGTTTTCTAAACTCTTTATTCGCCTTCTTCTTCTTCTCCTGCTTCCTCTTCCTCTTCTTCTTCTTCGTTTTGGGGCTTGGCGCATTTGCATAATGAGTTTTTAAGCTGTTTGAATTGATTTCTGTTTTAGATTTTTATTTCTTTTTTTTTGCTTGCTCATTTGGCGATTTATGATTTTGTGGCCGTCGCTTAATTGGCCATTAAAATGTCTTCATAAGCCAAATGTTGCGAATATATATGAGCTTAACTCAATAATCTGGCTGATTATATTGAATTCTTTATACCCTGTAGTTAATTGAATTCATTAATAGGGTATATGTGCGTGTTGGAGACATTTGTGATACTCTCAAGTGTTTTTAAAAATATATCGAAGCTGAAATCTGAGAGATCTCTGCAGTCAGACTAGACAGAGTCACTAAATTTGGTATGTAGACTCTGTATACCCTTATATAATGAAAACTACTCGATATAGGCATGAGTTTTAAAGTTAAGTCCCCGATATTAGCTTTTAAATCAAAATACATAAGCACTAAAAATGAAAAAAAAAAAGACAAGTCTAGAATTGTTTAGTGTGGTCATAAAATCTAGTGATTCTTAGCTAACTAACCATCTGCAGGGTATCTGCTGGTCTGTCAATTTGCAACTGACAATATTTTCTACTCCTTTTCTTATTAAACATTAATTTTTTAATGTGTACAACTTTGGCTCAGCTTCAGTTTATGATTCATATGAAAGGATATTGCAAGTGTGTGTGTGTGTGTATCTGTGTGATGTTGCTGTGTATCTGTGTGTATGAGTAATGACTAGTTTTGTTGTTGTGTCGCTTCGAGTTTTGTGCCAACTTATGCAAAATCACGCGTCACAAATGTGTTTTGTTATTGTTTACATGGAACTGCAGTCGACAAGCCAAAAAAAGAAAACAAAAAACTACGAGAAAAATAAAAAATAAAAAACAAAACATAAATAAATAAATATGAGTGTGTTTTAAGTGTGTGTGTTTAATCTATTCAAAATTGTTGAAATGCCTGACAGGCACGTTTCAGGCCTTTTACTGCAGAGCTGCAACGGATTGGGGCAGACGTGCAACGCGTTGCAACAAGAGCAGAGACAGAGAGAGAGAGAGAGAGAGAGGGAGAGAGAGAGAGAGAGAGAGAGAGGTTGTCAGAAAGTTTGAGGTAGTTGTGGCATTTGTTGCTGCCACTTTGAGTTGCAATTTTCACACTGATCAACAGCAACGTGCAACACATGCAACACACATGCAACAATTGCCTCGAAAGTTTGATTTGCCTGGTGTTTGTTGCTTCTGTTGCAGTCAGCCAATTATTTTGATGCGACTCACAACAACAACAACAACAATTTGGAGCATAGAGTTGGAGGCAACAACAACAACAAGTTGCCACAAAATGCGTTCAATTTGATTGGTTTGATTGTGCCGCATTTGAAAACTATTTGCTGCTGTCTCCTTCTCTTCCCCCTCCCCCTCCTCCTTCTCCTTCTCTTTCTCCTTCTTCCCCCTCCTCCTTCCCCCTTCTCTCCTTCTGCTGTTGCACATTATAAGCGCTTGATTAATGTGCCTCTCCGTTGGTTGCCCATTCCCTCACAGTGCTCCTTAAAAGGTAGGCAACAACCAGTCTACAGACTGGTCAGTTGTTTATAGTTGTACCCTAGCGAAACAGGGTATGCTGACTTTCTAATTAAATATGTAACAGATCTTGCAAACTATCTCTATAATTAGATATAAATTTCTGTATAATTTGAAATAATTGAACAATAAATTATTTCAATGGTCTTTTTTTTCAATATTTCTTTTTTTGTGAAAAAAAAGAGGGTATTATAAGTAAAGTCTTTTATGGCTTTTAGGGTGTCTTCAATAGTTAATTTCATTGCTTTTGCATAACTTCAGCATAATTTGTGAGTTTAATCTTGTTTATGGCCATAAGACAGACAACAACTGTTCGGTGGCAGTGTTGAATAACGTTCCAAGTGGCATTCAAATTATTCATGCCGCTAACAAATGAGCATAAATTACTGACAAGAGTTGCCACCGTCGCTGAATTGCGACTGTTGGCGACTTTGATTGAACGCTTTCCACCCAAAAATATCCAAATATGCAGTGGGCCAAATTGTGCAGCAATCGGCGGTAACATGCGAATAGTTTGAGCTACTGTTGCAGCTTCATTTCCATCTCCAACTCCAACTGCATCTGCATCTCAGTCCGTCAGTCCGTCAGTCTGTCAGTCTGTCAGTCTCTCAGTCCGTCAGTCTGGCAGGTTTGTCAGTCTACACACAGATTTGCATGCATAAATTCGAGCTGGTTTCTAGCAACTCGCTGCGGTTTTGCTGCCCATTTGTTTTTGGCCAAAAGGACACAACACACACACACACACACACACACACATGCAGAGAAACATGCAGAAAACGCATGTCAAATGTCAGTTGCAAGTTGGCAGTTGGATTGCAGATTTATGCAGATAAATCGATAGACAAACGCAGATACAGATACAGATACAGATACTCAGATACATTGACAGCAACGATCAGTTCAAATGTGGTTGACTGTGGATTGTGGATGGTGGATTGTAGTTGAGTGGATTGTGGATGGTGGATTGTGGGTGGTTAGTTGCCTTGATGCTCAGCTATTTAGTTTTTAATGAGCCGTTGTCACCATCAACAACATTAAATGCGGAATTTTTAACCCGGAAAACATTTCATTTGCTGTTGTTCCTTCTTCACGTCTGAGGTGTGTGTGTGTGTGTGTGTGTGTGTGTGTTTTTGGTAGCTCACACTTTAATTGTGGCCAAGAGACGAACAACCACAGCAGTTGTCGTTAAATTCTGTTGAACAAGCTCTGAGTCTTGGCCTATTTGGCTCTTTACTCATCATGCGTCCGCTTAATTCTTTTTAGGCCCTGTACTTAACAAGTGTAAAGGGTGTACTATGTTTAAGAAAATGAAATATATTAAACAAATACATAAATAAATGTATTAATTAATAAAGTGTAATAGGCCTATACTGTGTTATTATCTTTCGTATTTTGTCTACAAGTTTTCTAGCTATCAAAATAAAAGATCACATATTTGTTTGTAATTTTTGACTTTAATTAAAACTAGTTTATTTGCACCATAACTACAGGGTCTCTTGGCGTCGTCTTGGCTTGCTTGCTGCTAGTTCTCATTAACTTGGCTTAGTCCACTTGGCAATGACCAGTTGCGTTTAACGAGCGCTTTTTCCCCATCCCCTTCTCCTCCCCCTCTCCTTTCTCTATCCCTTTTCTCAGCTTGTCAGCGCGTTGTAAGCTGAGTCACAACTTGTGGCAAGTTGACAAGCCAGCTAGCAACAACAACAACAACAACAACAACTACAACTTTTACTGCCGAGTCCAAGTCGAAATTCTCTTCCCAGACTGAAGTAGTCGCATCTGTTTGAGCTGTCAGAAATTCTCAAGCTTAAACATATGACAGTTGTCATACTCACAACTGACAACAGCAACCTTTTCTCTCTCTCTCTCTGTCTCTGTCTCTGCCTCTTCACTTCTGCTCTTACTCCCTCTCTTCGTTTTGTGTGCTCACGCGGCGTATGCGCAACGAGTTGCTTGGCAATTAAAGCTCAATTGACAGCACGTCCAAAGTGTGCCGCCAACGCTTCCCCTCTCTTTCTCCCTCCCTCACCCTCTCTCTCTCTCTCTCTCTCTTACTTGCTGACCCGTGCCGTAGCTTTTGATTGTGGCCTCTTTTCAGTTGTTGCTTTTTTTCTGCTTTTTTTTGGCGGCCTTTTCAATGCGCTTCAATTTAATTTAATTCGCAATAAATTGAAATTTTTTCCATTGTTGCCCCGCAACGAACAACGACACAATTTTTTGGCATTGCAATCCTCCCCTCTGCCCCTCTCCCCACCCCTTCTCTCTGCTCTTCAGTCGCCCGCATGCAACTTCCTGTTTAATGTTTCGTCATTTCATATGCCGTTTGCCTCAAACAGTGCCTGCAAATAGTCAGTGCATCAGGCAATTATTGTCAAGAGTATGCTCTCAATTACAACAACAACAACGACAACCACAAAGGGAATAACAATAATATCAACATCATCAGTTGTTTCACTTTAAGTTTACAATTTCATTCAATTGCCTTGTTTAAATCTATCTTAAAGTGTAACAGGCGTATCTTTGGCCATATGTAACTTAAAGATACAATATGTAATTCCAGCTACACTTGGCAAATTCGTTCAAGATTTCCAAATCACTTTAATTTTACTCACGTTGTCAAAATGTATCTCAAACTGTAGCCAGCGTATCTTTCAGTATATTTATCTGAAAGATACAACATTTAATTATTGTTACAGTTTGTATGGCAATTCTAAATGAATTTCGATCAATTTTCTTTGCATAAATGTATCTCAAAGTGTAACTGATGTTGCTTTCGACACGTGTATCTCAAAGATACAACATCTTATTCAATGTACAGCCTATAAGATTGGTATTCAATCAGTTCTAAATCAGTTAATTGATACATTTTGCCTGCTCTGGCCTCATTAACGCAAATCTTGAGAGAACACTTTTGTCGGCCCGCCCCGAAACAAGTCTTTGCCTCGGGGGCACACGCAATGTGGCAATGTGGCAAAGTGGCAACAGCTGGCGAGACAAATGATTGAAGCTGTGGCAGCAACGGAGGGAAAGGGAAGTGAGGGGAAGGGCAGGGCATTAGCAGAGGTTAAGCTTAACCCCATAATTAAAATGTGAACCTTTTGTGGTTGGTTTTTTTCACTTTTTGAAAAGTTGACTTCAAAATAGCCGAACTCCGATTAAGCAAACTGAGACACGCCCTCAATTGGCATGATTGTGTTTGTTGCTAACAAGCGAACTAATCTTAAATCACAGCTGAAATGCATTTTTAATATTATTAATGATTTTTTACTTTATTTATTGATTTTATTATTGATTACGAACAACTAAAAGCAGTTGAAATGTTTGAATTAAATTGAAATTGCAAATTTGGCAGAAATTATAGAAATATGAATTTTAAAATGAAAATGAAAATTAAAATAGTATTTAAAAAATACAAGTTTAAATTCACAGATTAATATATAAAAGATCTGCTTGTCTTTAACAATATTAAATTGATAAAACACTTGTTGCAACATTTTTGGAGAAACTCAGAAAATCAAAAAAATATCAATAATATACAAATTAAAATTAATTTATATAGATTTTTAACATCCTTCATTGTTTACACTCAAATGTCAAACGTTTTTCATTTGGTTTATTTTATTTATCTCGTAATATTCTAGTTGTCTTCCACTTGGCTTTAACTTTCGGCCTGATTTCTGCTAACCGTTATTATGACTTTGTTTCCATTTTTATTTTGATTTAAAGCAACTTTCACTTGGCCGCTGATCAAATTTAGAAAGCCAATGTCCAGAGAGCCTGTCGCATTGAGGCTCACGCCTCGCCCCATAGATTATGCATTGTTGTTGTGCGCCTTTTTGCTTTTTGGCCAAAATGCACAGAAATGCAGAAATGCAGACAAAGCCAAATGCTTGGGCCATATGTAAGGCCAACCACAGCTGCAGTCGCAGTCGCAGTCGCCGTCGCAGTCGCCGTCGCAGTCTCTGCCTCTGTGTCCAACTGAGGCTGACCGCACCCCACGTGCTTTTGCTATTGAATTTGCTGCAGAGTTTCGAGTGGTGAGTGGGAGGGGGGGGGGGTGGTCCTTAAATACAGCAAAGAGGCCAAAAAGGCAGAAATAGCTAAAATGTTGCCTGCAGCTGCAGTTAGAGACAACATTGAAATTGTTGTTGTTGTTGTTGCTGTTGTTGTTGTTGGTCTAGGCCGGCGACAGTCAGTTAGTTTGTTGTTGGCCAGGCCAGCTGTAGTTTCAATTTTTTTCTCTATTTTTTTTTGGGTTTTCTCTCTGTGTTTGGGCGCCGAAAACATAACGAATTGTTGTGGCAATCGCTTCGTTCCAATTGAATGAATGCCGCGCCACAAAATGCGATGCCGCCACCTCAACTTGCAACGTGCAACGTGCAACTCGCAGATCGCAACTCTCGACTCGCCACAAATCTGTATCTCGAATCCGAATCCGAATCCGCGTATCCGTAACCAACAACAACAACAACAGCTAAAGCTAAAGCTGCAACTTCAGCTGCCTTTTTCATGATAAATTTGTTTAGCATTCAATGCTGACCCAAGCGAAATATTGTTGGCCAAATTTATAGACTCTTACTCGCTCATTCTGTCACTCTCCTTCCCCTTCCCCTTGCTCTCTCTCTCTCTCCCTCTCTCTCTCTCTCTGTCGCTGTCATGGAATGCACTTGAATTATTTGTTGCGCTTTTAGTTGAAAAGCATTTGAATTGTATCTTATTTCTTAACTCAGTCTCAAATCAAATCAAATTCAAGTTTTAGTTTTTCATCATTTGGTTTTTTGTATTTGGATATTTGTAGATTAAAGCGATACTATTTAAGTTATACAGTTGTCTTTTATACAACATCTTGTTAAGTATTTAAACTATATTTTATGTTTATTTCATAGGGTATCTTTTAGTCAATCAGTGTCAAACTGCGTTTCACTGTGTTTTATATTGCACAATTTAATAAGGTATCTTTTAGTCTATCATAGCCAAGCTCTTTGACATTCAATCAAGTTAACCAAGTGATAGTTAAGAGTCTATTTTGACCGATAGATACTTTTAAGAATTGTTAAATAATATAGAACATTTTCATAGGGTATCTTTCAGTCAAACATTGACAAATTAATTTAAAATTTATTCAAGCACTGCAGTTGACATTTATGAAGCTGCTTTGGCCAGCTAATTACAGGCTAAGAAAGAGAGAGAGTAGATGGAGAGAAAGAGAGGGAAGGAAGGAAGGAAGGGAAGGTGGAGAGCGAGAGCGAGGGAGGTTGAAGAAAGAGAGAGAGAGAGAGAGGGAAAGTCGCCAGCTCGTTAGCCTGGTTTGAGGGTGGTCAGCTGGCTGCCAAACCAATTAACTGGGCCAATAGCTGGAATTGTGGGCTAGGTTTGTATTTATGTGGCAGTTGCATCAGCGCGCTCAACTTGCCACATAAATCTGCAACATGTTGTAATGTTGTTTGTCAACAGTTTTAACAGTTTGAAGCAGTCACATAAATTAAATGCTAGTCAAGTGTCGGCACTCGACGCAGCAGCAGCAGCAGCAGCACAACAACAACAACAACAACAACAACACAGCCACAACTTGCAACAACAACAACAGCAACAACAACAATGAAGCGGCAACATGGTGTTAACATTTCTCGCCCCGCAGCAGCCCAAAAAATGAAAAGCGTCGGATGAAAAGGCGCGAGAGAGAGAGGGAGAGAGGGAGAAAGAAAGAAAGACAGAGAGGGCAGGCAAAAATCTCTTAAAAATCCGTGAAAATTCAACAGACGACGAAAAGTTTGCAGCAGTTGTTGTTGTTGTTGTTGTTGTTGTTGTTGTTGTTGCTGTTGTGTGTTATAAAGAACTCGACTCGACTGGAGTCGACTCCAACTACAACAACAACAACAGCAACTGCAACTACAACAACAACAACAACAACAACAACAACAACAACAACAACAACAACAACAACAACTGCAACTTCAACTCGAGCGTTGGCCACGTTAACTTTCTAACTGTTTAAGCGTCCCCCCCCCCCTTCGTCTACTTGTAGTTGTATTGTTGCTGCAACATGGGGCAACAACAACAACAACAACAACACTTGGCCATTTTTCGTTGTCGTGTTTGGTTGTCAATGGCTTAAAACGATTTTCGCCTGATTTGACACAGGCGAAGAAATAGTTATTAAAGGCAAAACCAATTGAGTTGTTGTAGTGGCAGCCAAAATGAAAAAGAAGAAGAAGACATCGCCAAAAGAGAGGAAGGAGCGTGGGACAAGTAAAGCGAAAAGGGGGCAAGACTTTCAAATAGCCGCAGGAACTGTCGTTTGGGCAATTAGGTTTGCAGTTATGTCAGTTAGATAGTTAGTGCAACAGAGAGAGAGAGAGAGAGAGAGAGTAATACTAGTGAGTGGAAAAGAAAGGGAAGAAGAAGCCCCTACCGCAGTCAACGATGCAGAAAAAACCAACAGCAATGAGAATATAAAAAAAAATAACTTACCCTCACATAGAATTGTAGACTTTGGATACTCAACAGTAGACTGATGTATTTTGTACTTATTTGCAGTGTTTTATACCCTGTAAAACATGTAAGTTGTCATATCAAAAGGATGTCATAAAAAAAACAATAAAAATATGTTTAATTCTATAAAATAATAAATTATCTTACTATATATCTTTCGATGTACATATCGACATAAGATTTATTTATTGTTATTCTCTAAATATACTTCGCCTGAGCAAAGCAGAGACTAATCATAAAATATCAGTATATATCTTATATATCTATTCCGACACTTCCCAATCTATAAGTACAGCTAATTACCCAGGGTATCTTCTAGTTTAGCTCTTAGCAATTTTCTGTTCTCTTTGCTTGAGTTGCTTCTTAAGTTTTCACCTCAGTTTCTACAGTTTTTCTTTTGATTTTGATGAATACTCTGCTTCTTTTTTGTTTTTTTTTTATTGTCAGCTCGTTGTGTGTGGGAATTTTTCTTATCTGATTGTCTTGAAATCTTGAAAGAATGGTCGCTTCTTGTATGTAGATTAGACCACGCCTCCCAAAACTAAATGACTAAATTTAATGAAGAAGAAGAGGCAGCAGTTGAAATAAAGAAAACTAGGTCTATAAGTATTTACATATGTTGCCATGACTTGAACCCAACAAGAAATTTACAGTATGCAAATCTTAAACTTTCTCTCTCTCCCTCAATCAGTGATTAATCGCATTCTTTTTCTCTTTCTTTTTTTTGAACTTTACAGACCTGGTTCTTCACAGACACCGACGATCATTATTACCAGGAGAAGACAAGTGAGTATTTCTCGTATTATTTTTCGAAATATATCGAAATGTATTTCCAAAGAGGAAATGAAATTCATAACTTAAAATTTCGCAACGCTGCCCCCCAAAAAAAAAAACAAATTGAAAATTGGCAGATAAAGAAGTAGAAGAAGGAGAAGCTGGAGGAGCTGGAGCTGAAGTTGCAGTTAAACTACCTGTCGACCTCTTACCCTTTGTGTCTTGCCCTCTATTCCCCCCCTTCCCCCCTTCCAATCGTTCTTCTCTCTTCCTCCATCCCTTGCCAGCTTCAATTTGTGCTTCACATTCAGCCAACAACTTCGACCCGGCCACGCCCCTTTGAACGCCTAATCTTGGCCACTGTCTGAGCACCGAAAACCGATTAAACTTTATATATATATATATATATATATATATATGCTGTGTGTGTGTGTGTGTGTGTGTGTTTACCTGCTGTTGCTCACCCGCATTTTAATTGAATTGCAGCCTTTTCTCCTTCTTTTTCCTTTACTTTTTCCTGTCCTGCGTGCTTCGATTTTTGCGTGTCTCCGCGCGTTGCAGCTGCAAGACTTTTAATTAAAAAAAACACTGAAAGAAAAAAGAGAACAAAATATATGTATTCAAGTGAAAAAAAGTTCAAATTTCAATTTTTGTTTAACGAAATTTGTATTTGATTTTTGCATAAGCTCGAGAGTCTCGAGTGCCTCGAGATCCCTTGGCTGGACGATTCTTCTCGCTTCTCTTTCTCTTTCTCTTTCTCTTGCGTTGTCTCAGGTTTCAGCAGCGTCTTGGAGGCATTTGTTGCTGTTGCTGTTGCTGCCACATGAGGCATTTTGATTAGGCTGGACCCAAAAAGGATTTCTGCAGGGCTCAACTTCAAAACACGCATACAACATTTTTGAGTTATGTGCGAGAATCGCTGTTGTTGTTGTTGTTGTTTGTTGTCTGCGCTGCAGCACAAAAGGATAATACAAGAACAGCAACAACAACAACTACAAGCATCTTTAGCTCTCTCTCTCCCCCTCTCTGTCTGTTCCTTTGTTATGTGTGTGTGTTTGCTTTAAATATTTCAACAATTTTCATCCAATTAAGGCGCACAAGTTTTTGCTCTGCTTTTTATTTCAACACTCCCCCGTCAGCCCTTCTCTTTGCTTACTCCCCTCTCCCTCCCTCCCTCTCAGCCTTTGCTCTTCTATCTTTATCGGCGGCGTCTGTCAAACGAGATACAAAACGTATCCGCTGGATATGAGCGGCATTCTTGGCTAACAAGCTACTGTTTTTGGCCCTGATATGAGAGCTGGCTTCGTTTTGGCCTTTTAGTTAATTAACATAGAAGTGGTCGAGAGCTTCCCCTTGCCCTTTCCCCTTGCCCTTCCTTACCCTCCCCATTCTCCTCCTCTTCGTTTAGTTGCTTGTTGACGCGTTGTTATTTTGCTTAATTACCAATCTTTATCAAATTCTTCTCCTTTCTCATCTCTTCTCCTCTCTTCTCTTCCCCAGAGGGCCATCTTATAAACACAAAATGCTCACAGGGCCATTTTCGCAAGGCTCTCTGCTGCAAAATGTCCGCGGAGCTGGACATCTTCCTGGAGAGCGGCAAAAAGTGAGTAGAATTCTCCAAATATCAAATAATATTTTAGAAAATTAAGTAAATTTAAGGTTTACAAAATTTATATATTTAATTTACTATATTATAAAGAGAAAATGTTGGAGAAGTGAAGTCTTTTTGATGGATTCCTGTTTTAAGTCTGGGTTTTCTTATTCCCAATAATAATAATTATGTGTTTTATTATTAGTATAATTGTTTTTAATTTTCTTAACGTGTTGTTTCACAATAATATTTGGTTATTTAGTTGGTTAACTAATACCTTAACTGAATCTATTGAAGAAGAAGGAATTTAATTGAATTATTAAATAATAACTATTTAAAATCTTGAATATTTTTAACTAAAGTAAATGAATCGCATTTGTTTGTGATCTCTAAAGTCCCTTAAAAAAACACCTTGATTATCAAATTTGATAATTCACAAATTTGTGCAACATTATGTGGCTAAAATGTGGTTTCTTGTCAGCTTCATATTTGCCCAGATTTGAATGGCCGAATTCTGAGCACAACTCGAGTTTACAGTGTCCATTGCAATGACTTTCAATTGCTGCTGTTGTCGTTGTCGATGTTGCTGCTGCTGTAATTGTAGACTCGACTGCTTTTAATAAGCAACTGCTCTAGGAGCAACATGGCTCAACTTCAACTCAGCTCCATCTCCCTTTCCATTTCCATCCCCCATCTGTCCATCTGTCCATCCGTCCATCCGTCAGTTGAGTTCATCTTGTGGTGCAGCTATCCATCTACTTGTGCCTCACATCTGGGAGCAGAGCAAACACCCAGTTTGGAGTTCGGTTGCAGCTGCCACATGCGTTCTAATTTGCGCAATTAAGACGCTGTGGCAACATTGCAACTACTCTGCTTCTTCTTGCTGTTGCTGCTGTTGTTGCAGCCACTCGAAACTTGTCCGGCAAACCGCAAGTAGAAGAAAAAACGAGTGGAAGATGAAGCTGAAAAGACACTTCAACTGCAACAGCGACTTCAACTAGCGCCCAAAGGAGCAGAGCCTAGAAATTCTTGAGCTTGTTTGTAATTACACTGGCAGCAACAACAGCAACAACAGCAACAACAGCAACAACAACAGCAGCAGCAAATTGTTGTGTTGCAAGCTAAGAAAATATCTAGAACAACTCGGACATGCTGCCACTTTAGATGATGTTGCAGAGGATGTTGTTGCTGTTGCTGCTGCTGTTGTTGCTGTTGTTGTTGCTCCGTTTTGGCTTAGAACTTGAAACTGTCATTATGAAAGCACTGAGCATGCAATCAATACAATAACAACATCAACATCAACAGCAGCAGCAACAAATTGCAGGCAGGCAGCAACATGTTGTTGCTGTTGTTGCTGCTGTGGTTATTGTTGCAAGTCCATAAAAAATAAAACAAAATAAATGGCAAAGCAAGCTAAATGTGCAGTTATGATCAAGATGAGGCAACTGCCTGCTGTTGCCTGTTGTTGTTGCCTGTTGTTGTTGCCTGTTGTTGTTGCCAGTTGTTGCTGCCTGTTGCTGTTGTTGCAGGCAGCTACAAAATGGTATCAGGTGGCAGCCAAGTTTCCTGTTCCCTGCTGTCCTGATTGGCAACGCGTAAAATATTTGCGCAAGCTGCGAAATCTTGTGGAATAAGTGCAACAACAGCAGCAACAACAGCAGCAGCAGCAACAACAATTCCTGGCAAAAATATGGAAAGAGGTTAATTAACGTGCATTGAAACTGGCAATTATGGCGCTCACTGTTGTTGCTGTTGTTGCTGCTGTGCATTTATTGCCTCTTGATACGCAGCAAGAGCAACAGCAACAGCAACAGCAACATGTTGCTGCTGGCAAATATAAACTCACAGCAGCGGGATGTCCGTTCTATTAAATGCAAATCAAGTTTTGTATCACACTCGAAAAAATGCTTTATTTTTTCTCCTCTTCTTCTTCGTCTTTTCCTTCGCTACATTTTTAATTACGTTTCCATAAATTATTATTGTTGCATTTTGCCACACTGTGCATTGTGGTCGGTCTGGCAACGCCTTTGGCTTGTTGGCTAATTGCAGTTGGCGTCGTTCAGTTGAGTTGAGCTCAGTTCAGTGTCTATTATAAAGCCGAACAATTAGTGCAATTTAATTTAAAAAAAATTACAGCAACAACACTAATAATAAGAGCAACAACAATTTGTGTTACTATTGTTGCTGTACCAACAACAACAGCAACAACAATTGCAAGTCATAAAGACTATAAAGTCGACCTGGAACGTCAATCAGTCGCAGCTCTACTTCAATTTCTCTCCCCTTCTCGCTCTCTGCACTCACCCCTCTCTCTATCTCTCTCTCTCTCCCCTTCCCTTCACTCGCTTAATGCATGACGCCAACAACAACAGCAACAGCAACAACTGCAACAATCATCAATTATAAGTTGCAGGGGAATTCAAGTTGCAACCATATTTCTTTAACACACAGAGGCGCCTCCAAGTGGCGGCTGCTTTTGGACTAAGCCCAGTCTTAACCTCTCCCCCCCCTCTCTCCACTGACCCTCCCTCTGTGCTCCCCTCTCCCTCTCCCTGGGTGCGACATTTTCCTTCTATAAATTAGTTTTGATATTCGACTTTAAATTCCACGCTTCGAAATTGTTTTCTTGTTTTGCTTATTCAACATTTCTGTTTCTAACTTCATTCTCTGGCCAAGAGTATTATAACTTTGTCAGGCAATATGTGACACTTTTAAAAAGAGACCACAATTAAAAAAGAAATTTAAAACAATTTTTAAAAGACAATTAAAATTAATTTATTAAAGAAAACAGATTTAGGATTTCAAGAATAGACAACCTTTGGTTTTCTCAAAATATTGTCATTAAATAATGAATCGATCGGTCAAAAATTAAATTTTGAATATTGTAAATTTGGTTGGAAAGTCTTTTACGGTAATTTTGAAAACACTTTTCAAAATAGAGCTGAAAAATTGATATACAAATTCAAAGAGTATCAAATTTTGAGTGTGCCGTAAATAAATTATTTATCTTGTTTTCTCGATTTATTTGTTTCAAGTTCTAATTTATTTCTAGACATGGTTGTGTGTGTGTGTGTGTGTGTGTATTGTCTTGGGTGTGTTTTGGATTTGTAGCCTGTCGTGCCGTGTTTTTATTTGTGCCACACCTAACAAGCAAACTAACCAAATAGCCAACTTAAGCGAATGCGAACTTTTGTATATTTGTATCTTTTTATCTTTGTATCTTTGTATCTCATATCAACAGCTCATGACGCATAAAAGTACACTGTGTGTATTTTTGTTCGTTATTGTGGCACGTTTCGTAATCAACATTTATTGACAACATTATTATAACGGCATCTACATATCATAACATTTTTATTTGTACTTTTGCCCGCCTCCCTTCGACTTTCTTCACTCCTTTTCCTTCGCTTTTTTTGGAGGTCTCTTCTCGTGTAATTACGACACGTAATATGCGTAATATTCACGGCCTCAACGAAAGAAAGAAAGCGACTCCCAGAGGGAAACAGGATTCGGTTGATGTGCAACAGCAGCAACAACAATTTGTAGTTGTTGCTGTTGTTGCTCTGATAATGTTGTTACATTTGCTTAATGACGAGTTGATTTGCTTTTCTTTTTGTTATTTTTGGCACAAAGTGTTGCATGTTGGGTGGTTGTTGTTGTTGCTGTTGCTGTTGTTGTTGCTGTTGCTGTGGTTATTATAGTTGTTGCTGCAGTGTTTGTTGCCGCTGTGAAAGTGCGTGGGAATTTGTTGCACATTACTTGTAATTCGCTCCCCATCAATGTTATTTCCCAGGCGTGTCGCCTTGCCCCCTTTTGGGTTGCAGCTAATCCCGCATTGAGACACAATAAAGGGGCACCTAAGGGAGAGGGGAGAGTGGCTGGAGGGGGTAGGGGCAGGGAGGGGTTGCTGTCTTCCAACGTCAACAATATTATGCACAGCAACAGCAACAACAACGACAAATCCATCTAAGGCTGAGAGCTGTGACAATTTTAATTGCAGCTGTTGCTGTTGTTGTTGCTGTTGTTGTTGATGTTGCTGTTATTGCATTGCTTTTCTTTTGCGGCTAGGAAAACCTCATAAGCATTTGTCGCATACATGTGTGTGTGTGTGTGTGTGTGTGTGTGAAAAACCAGATGTTGTCGCTGTCTTTGTGTGAGAAAATTTTCTTTGCTGCGGCCAAAAAAGGCGGAAGGGGAAGGGGAAGGGAAGGGGGCATGCAACATGTCGCCGTGTGAAGCGGCAACAGCAACAGTTGCCTGTACATGTGTGTGTGTGTGTGTTGCACTTAGTAGTTTAGGGGAAAGTCTGTGGCACAGACACAAGCAGCACTCGCAACGCATCAATTTCATTTATTTGCCACTTGTGGCATCAACAACAACAACAGCAACAATAGCCACAAAACTGCGCATAATGTCAATTATTCAATTGAATGCAATGCAATGCAAGCTGTGTGGCAGGGGCAAGGCTACATCTGAGCTGCGTGGCAGTTGCAAGTCGACGGGGGCAACAACAACAAAATATTGTCGCAATCTTTCACTCAGAATTACATCGTTTTTTTTTTTCAAAGAGGAAATGCACAATTGGAGATAGTTCTGGTATTGAGCGTATGCAGATGAAGTTGTGGCAGTTGTGGCAAGTTCGCCAGTTGCAAGTTGCAAGTAGCTGCTTGCAACATCCGGCGGAAAGCAGCAGTTGCTGCTGCTGCAGCTCCATCCACAAATCGCTTGTTCTACATTTCAATTAAAGTCGCCCACGACAACAATTGGCGTCAATTGGGCATTCGTGTATCTACAAGATACATTTGCACTTGTTGTTGTTGTAGCTGCTGTTGCTGTAGTTGTAGTTGCCATTGTTGTTATTGTTGTTGTCGTTGCTGTTGCTGTTGCCTGACAAATGCGTTTCAATTGTCGCCGCTGTTGCAATTGTTCAGTGAACGTGTCAAAGCAAAATGCTTTTGTATCTCAAAGATACGTGCAAAGGGCAACAGACACAGCGGGCGATCGAGAGACTCATAAATCTCTGACTCATCGAGTTGCAACTGCAACTGCAACCACTTCTCTTGTTGTTGTTGTTGTTGCTGTTAATGAGTTGTTGTTGTTGCTTTGGTTGATTTCAGTGCCAGCTTAATGTAAATATCTTGTTTGGCACATTGATTTTGTATCTGTATCTGCCAGATACATGCCATTTCAGCCTCTTTTTGCTACAGCTGACAGCTGACTTATTGCTAATTGCAAAAGCAGCAACAGCAACAACAACAGCAACAGCAACAACAATAACAACAACATTTCGATTTGTGAAATGACAACAAAATCAGTTCGTCATCCTTATTTTTGTACTTTGTATTGTTGCCACTCGGCGATCGCTTATCTGCCTGCCTGTCAAAATACTTTTAGCGCTGACTGTTCCACACACACACACACACACACACACACATACTGGGCTTGTTCGCTTTTGAGTCTTGATGCGAAATCTATTAAGACTGCCCTGCATTTGCCTCCTTTCGACTTTGACTTCCACTTCGACTGCGACTTCGACTGCGACTTTAACTCAACTTCGAAAAGTGCCCCGTCAATCATTTTTTATTGCGACGTCAGACATAAAAACTCATTTCGCCTGCAGTCCAGTTAAAAGACGCCAACGCCCAGGCAACAGCTGCTGCTGCTGCTGGCTTCAAATCTGCCCACATCAGCAACAACAACAACAACAACAACATCAACAACAACCTCTAGAGTAATTGGAAAACTGCCATGAAAATAAACTAAGCTAGTGGCAAAGGCTGCAATCGAGAAAGAACAACTTTTTCAGCCCCTGTAATTATTCTAAATAAATTCGAAATAAAGAAACAAATTTTAAATAAGAATAATTTCAAATGATAAAAAAAATTATATTAGATATAAATTATTTAAAATAAAATTGTTGATATATGCACTGTAATGCGAATGTAATTGAAATATTTTGTTTCTGAGTTCTAATTACTTCGATTCAAAGCGTAGAATTGATTGGTGCATGGTGCAAATTTGTTGGACAATTGAGTAGAAATTGAGTAGAAAATAGAAAAAGATGCCTACTTTTTTTTATATTTTGCTAAAGCATGATAAAGCATTTCATTTCTATCGAAAAGAATCGAATAAAATAAAATAAATACATTTCCAGATACGATTCCAAATACGATTCCAGTAACTTTAAAGACCCTTTCTATGGTTTAAGTACAGGACAGGGTATAAAAAACAAAGTTTTGCACTCGTTTTTGGCGTTTCGATTTTCGCGGCCAATGGCCAAAAACACACACACACACACACACACACACACACACTGTCTCGAAATGCGATGCAAGATAAACAGCAAAGGCCAAAAATATAAAAAAATAATGAAAAGCAAAAAACAAATAAACAAACAAAGCTGAGCAACATTTGAGCTGCGCCACCAACGTTGCAACGCTGCAACTTGACCATGTTGCTGCCACAGCAACAGCAACAACAGGAACAACAGCAACAGCTGCAGCTGCTGCCACAGCAACAACAACAGCTACAGTGAAGCCCAAGTCAGATCGATCGAACGATAGAGCAACTAACATAAAAGTTGTTGCGCCTAAACCAAAATGAAAACATTTCCATTTTCATAAATGCCAAAATGGGGTAAAAACAAGAGGAGCGCGTTAATTAAGCGACAGCGCGCATAAAAACTCAGCTAGATTTCAATTTGGTAAAATCCACAGGGACAGAGAGGAGAAGAGAAGAGAGAGACAGAGAGAGGGGGCACGCATAATTAAGCGATATTAAAAGCGCATTTTTATGCGACACGAAGCGGCAAAAGAGGCAACAACAACAACAACAACGACAACAACGACAACAACTTGGCTGCCGTTTCGCACAGGTATCGCATGTGGCAGCCACAGCAATATTAGCAATAACAACAACAACAACACCAACAACAACAACGAGAACAACAACAACAACGGCAGCAACATGCAATTTATGAATGCCACAACTTCGATTAGCTGCGACTCTGACTGTGACTATGGCTAGGAAAAGCAAAAGAGACTCTTACCTCCCAACAGTCTCTACCTCTTTCCTCCTTCTCTCCCTGCCTCTCTCTCTCTCTCTTTCTCTCTCTCAGCCATCTGCTTGACGCCCATTGAAAGCTTATGCAATAAAAATAATATTAAATTACGGGCAGCAGACGCCAGGCAAACGTTTCGATATTATTGAATAGTTTGTTATAGGGGCACTCAGCTCAATACTCAATAGAGAGAGACAGGGAGACAGGGAGAAGGGAGAGAGGGAGAGAGGGAGGAAGAAAGAGACTTGCGAATGATAGAGCAACAACTTAGCAGATAACTGTCTTCAGTTGTGGCCAAAAGCCGTTGAGATACGTTTTCAGCGCCTTAGCCAGATACGTATTTAATTGCACAGCGAGATAGATTCTTCAGATACTGTAGAACTGCAGCTTTAGCTGCGTGAGATATTTGGCGATAGGTGCACAAAACTTAAAACCCTAAAGATACTTCTTAGTCAGATAGAAAGACGATAGATGCATTTAGTAATCTGGAAAATACTTAGATAATCTCAAAAAGAAACTACTCTTAAATCTCCACACTATAAAAACTTTTTCAAAACTCAACCGATTTGCTTGCGGAAAGTCAATTTAATCATTATTATACATTTAAATGAATTATGCATCACAATTTTACTGATTTAAAAAATGTAATTTTTTATTCAAAAATGTCCACTCTTTACATAGTTACCCCTTGACATTTTTTCAATATTTTCGATCTTTCGTAACTTTGTCAAAACTCAATCGATTTCCATGCGGAATGTCAATTTGATCATTATTTGGCCTCTAAATTAATTATGCATTAAAGTTGTAGGCATTTTAAAAATTGCATTTTTTTCAACATTCTTCTCGTTTTACCATTTTTTGTTTCACAGTTAAAGCCTACCAATTTATTATTATTTTTCTTTATATATATTTTATTTTCCCGGCGTTGCTTTTTTAGGACTCTTCCACCATCTGCCACTTTAGCAGTTAATCCATTAGCCTAAAACTACAATTGCTTATCTCAAAGATACGCAAAGCACTCGTATCTCAACTGTAGTTGATTTTCAACTCCAAGTGAATTCTATCAAGAGTTCAGTTTCCTGTTGCAGTTAATCAAAGCAGTAATAGATCGAGTCGAGTCGAGTGTATCTAAAAGATACTTTGCTTTTATGAGCTAGTTGTAGTTGCCCCTGCTCTAAGTCAGGGCGGGAAAGAGGGAGGAGAAGAGGTGAAGAGGTGAAGAGAGAGGGGTAACCCGTTCGATGGCCTCGACTGCATTTTAATGGCATCATTAGGCCCTGGCCGTTGGCCATTGGCTACCGGATATGGTTGATCGTTTGTCACAGCGGCTAATCCACAGAGAGCGAGAGAGAGCGAGAGGAGAGGGAAGAACCGACCCTCATTTTTCCCCTTTCTCGCCGCTGGTAATTACTATTTAAATGAGTGCATTTTTTATGCACCTTTTTTCTTGTTTTTTTTTCTTGTGAGTTTATTGCTGTAAACGAAACGATTTTGTAAGTGGCAACAACAACTTTGAGATTCTCTCTCTTAGTCGAACTTAGTCGGAGAAAACGGAATTGCGAACGCCGTAAATGGCGTCATTGGCATCGGGCAGTTTGCACACTTTGCCCGAGGGTCGATTCAAACGTTGCTGTATCACATCGAGATCCAAATTGTTGACACGCACCATCAAAGTTGGTTCGCGTTCGTTGGTGCGAAACACAAACGATTTGTGGCAAGTGCTTTGCAAATGTTGTGGCAACTCCTTGGCCGTCGCATCCGGCAGTGGGCCAATGTTCTGTGGGCCAACATCGACGCCAATTCGCGCATTGCCACAGGAGATGCAACGGATTCCGGTGTTGACAAATCCCGCGGCACGCGGACACGAATCCTTGTCCTCGATCTTCGAGAGACGCGTCTCGATGTCCTCGAAATGATCGCGTATGTATTTCTTGAGTGCCGGCATATGGACCTTGTCCAGCTTGCTGTCCAGCATATCCTGCAGCTCCTCCATGGTGCCGATGAACGTGAGATTGTAATCCTTGACCAGTTCCCGCAGATTCTCAATCTCAATGACACACTGCTTAACGATCTCGAGGCGTTCGAAAAGCGCCTCGGTCTTTTTCAGAAAGCTCTTCAGCGTCTCGTAGAATGTGTTGAGGCCCCTCTGGATCTCCTCGATCTGGTCCATCATGGGCGAGGCGATGCGCCGCAAGAGCTTCTTCATAAAGTCCATGTTCTGGAGCAGACTACAGGCGATCTTGTTGTCCTCATCACAAACGGTGCACAGATCCTCACAGGGCGATGCGTATTGCTCCCAGGTCTCCTTCTGATACTTTTTGCTGTTGACCTTGTTGCACACCCGAATCTGCTTGAAATGTCCATCCAGTTTCGATTCCAGACACGCAATCCGCTTCTCCATTGCCTCCACTTTTTCGAGTTCACGCGAAATTGGCTCAATGTTGGCCACATCGAAGGGCAAAGGGGAGATCTTTGACCGGTCCAGCAAACGCTCCAAGCACTTGCCCTCGAATCCCCCGATGCTGACCAGATCCTGGCCACAGTCCAGTTTCTTCATCAACACATTCAGCAGACTGTGCAACACGGCCACATTCACATTATTCAACTCGGGCACACCGAGTGCAATTCGGGCCAATTCCTCGAGTGTTAACTCCATTTCGGGAAATCAAATCAATTCAGTATAAATCGAATCTAATATTTTGTATTAAAATTATGTGTTTATTTCAAATGCAATTTGAATCTGTCGTCTGTTTGTGCTGAATTTTCGTTGTAAACTAAATCATTTACTTTCTTTTCAGGTGGTTCTGTCACTTTGACGATGACAACTATGTCAATGTGCCGCGTCTGGTGAAACTGCTGGACGAGTACAGTCCCAGTGTGGATTGGTATCTGGGCAAGCCGAGCATCTCGTCGCCACTCGAGATTCACTTGGACAACGTAAGTTTTGAATATCTTTCAAAGGGGCACTAAAATCGTATTATTAGGAATTATCAGCTTGCTCTGAGTTAAGTCGACTCTGAGTTAAAAATTGTTTAAAGAAACCAGGAATAGTTTAAAAGGGTTTTGATTTAATAAATTTCAAGAAATAATAGTCAGAGTTATATCATGATTTTTTTTAAATATACTATGAAATTTCATAGATATTTCATTAGATATTTTGATTAATAAATAAAATGTATTTATTAAATTATTATTAAATTTTTTTTAGATTTCCTAACTAAACTCACAAGATGTTCATATTCTGATCAGATTTTTTGAGTAACAGTCAATCAAATTTAATTTTCTGATTTAACCAAAATCTTTTTTTGTATGTAAAAAGTGTTTGAAATCCATGGCGCGCCTTAGATACATTTTCTTGCCTGCATTATTTTTTCTCATTTTGTTTTTTTTTTTTGCATATTTTCCAATACTGGTAATTACGTGCAGTTTGGACTCTGCGATCGCCTTTCTCCTTGCAAACTCGCCGTTGCATTGCATTATTTATGCGCCTGGTCTGGGCCATTTGTCTATGCCGCCATTTGGCTTCCAGCTGCCAGCGTAGGCTATCATTAATAACCGATATGATCTGGCTCAGAGACTCCTAGAGTGTAGAGACAGAGACAGAGACAAAGACAGAGACAGAGACAGAGAGTTGGGCTCTGTCTTTGGCTGAACTCGTTCCCAATTCCAATTCCAATCGGGCTGCTGCTGCTGCTGCTGTTGAGGCATTTGAAATATGGCCAGCTGATCCCGTAATGAATGAGCATGCAACAGTTTTGTCGGCTCACTTGGGGCATGCCACACAATGTTGGCAGTCGCAACACTCGCAGCACTCGTAGCGAATCAGTTCGTCTGATCCCTAATTGAAAGTCCAAACTTAACGCTTCATTAGGTCAGAAGAAAAAACGAGTTCTCCTTTTGGGTTGCGTTCGATATGGTTTCAGTTTAATTTTTGGGTCTTAAGTTTCCCCCCATTTACATGGTCAATTAATCAAGTGTGTGTTTTCGGCCAGAGTTTCTTAAATGTTGCCTCGATTTTTTTCAACTTTGTTCTTCCGTTAACTTTTGCATCTTTTCTCTCGCTTGGCCTTTTGCAGAAGAATGCGACGACGAACAAGAAGATAACCTTCTGGTTTGCCACAGGCGGCGCTGGTTTCTGTCTGAGTCGAGCTTTAACCCTCAAGATGCTGCCCATAGCAGGTGGTGGCAAGTTTATTAGCATCGGCGACAAGATTCGCTTTCCGGATGATGTCACAATGGGTTTTATCATAGGTAAGTGTCTTGTTATTCCATCTCTTGCAGTCTTGACTGACCCTCATTCTTTCTTCTCTCTCTCTCTCTCTCTCTTCTCTCTTTATAGAACATTTGCTGAAGGTCCCACTCACCGTTGTCGACAATTTCCATTCGCATTTGGAGCCCATGGAACTCATACGCCCAGATACGTTCCAGGATCAGGTGTCCTTCAGCTATGCACACATGAAGAATCAATGGAATGTTATCAAAGTGAATGGCTTCGATCTTCAGACGGATCCCAAGAGATTCTATTCGCTGCACTGTCGACTCTTCCCCTACTTCAGCTTCTGCCCGCCCTTATAAGAAACATATGTATACAGGGTATATCTACAGGGTATGTTGGGTGTCTTGGCTGTTGCAGGCGTGCGCGGTTCTGAACCGATTTGGCAAACGTCGAAAAAATAACAAATAAACAAACAAAAAAAAGTAAGAAAACAATTAAGTAAAAAAACAAATCTCAACACTGTGATTTACAAATTAAGTAATCGATAAACGATAACATTTAAGCAATTGGTTCTTTTGTATATAATATACATATGTATCATAGAATTTCAACTCGAAAGTTGTGCTTCCTAGAGATCTAAACACTGATAGATAGTTCTTCATGCCTTCCAAATAACATCGAAGATTCAACTTTAACTATTTTAGCATAAGAGGATTTTTGCAATTCCAACATTATTCAACACTGTCCAAGTGCTTCCTTTTATAGATTTGTAGACACACTCTTCCATTTGAAGCTAAGCCTTAGTTAATTTAATGGTCTAGTCTATGTTTAAGTTTTTAATGTATAATCAATATCCATATAATACATTTAGAAATACTATGACTAAACTATGTGTGTATATAAAACAAATATGTATTAATAAATATACTATATACATATTAATATATGTATTTTTAAACTGTAACTCTAGCTTGTAGTTTTATGCTAAGCAATGTTTAAATAATTTTTGTTAATTTTTAGTTTGCTTGAATAAAAATCACACAATTAATAAAAACTAAAAATAACGCGTTCTTAAATCTCACAATTTAAATATATATTTATTTTTTATAGCGTAAAAAAATCAGGAAAACGTTAAAAAATATTTATTTTATTTATTTTCCTGACTTTAAAAAAGCCTGATTTGACGGAAAATATCTACTCTGATAGAGCAGCTGTTAAAGCTCTGTTATTTCCAGCTGTTAAGGCTGCTAACTACTATAGCTGTTAGCTATTGCTTGTTAACAGCGCTGTTAAGTGGCTAACATTGCATTGCTGCGTTTAATTCAAATTTTTAGCTTATCGTGCTGCATTCGCTGTTGTTGTTGTTGTAGCCAGCTTATCGCTGTGTACTTGTTGCAGGTTGTTGTTGTTGTTGTTGTTGTTGTCGCCGTTGCATTTTGCATTTTCGTTAACAAAAATTCGTTGTTAATTAACGCTAAAAGCCATGTTAAGGCCGCTAAAGCGTTAACTTTTAACGATATGGATCAGAGAAGTCGCCATTGGCAGGAGGCAGACAGGGAGACAGAGAGACAGACATTGACATGTCCACGTCCATGTCCTGTGCAGTCAAAGTCACACACAACACACACACACAACACACACACACAACAGTTGAGGGTGCCTTTTAGCCTCACGACGTTGCCAATGACATGTTGTGAGTTTTTATAAAAGACTCACTCGACTCTTTACTCTCTCTCTCGCTCTCTATCTCTCTCTCTCTTTCTTTATCTTTATGCATGTGTCTCTCTCTCTCTCTCTTTTAGCTGATATGTTAAACAGTTCTGGGCAATTATTTTCTGCTTCCTTTCGTTTAGTCGCTTTTATGCAGATAATCAGTTTTTCAGGTCCATGTCGAGGCACAGTTGGAAGCGCGCTTTTTGGCTTTAATCAATGAATATACGGCTAAGACTGTTGGCCAGCTTCAAGCTCGCTGTTCTGGCCTCTACTCTTCTGACTGCAATTTTTGTGTCTTGTTCGTTTTAATTGCAAGTGAAATCCTTGTCAGCGTTGTCCTGTCCGCCTTTCTGTCCGCCTGTCCCTCTGACTGTCTGTCTATCCACGTCACAGCATCGTTGATAATGAATTAATTATCATATATTAAAAGTCAAAGTTAAAGTTGGCTTCGTCGTCGTCGTCGTCGTCGTCGTCGTCGTCGTAGAGATTATCTGCTCACCTGGGCACGCCTTTGCATATTTTATGTATTTCTTTATTTTGTATTTTATATCTTTTTCTTTTTTGGTAAGTAATGAACTCCAGGGTTAGACTTGAGATAAGCATTTTGGTGCTTTTCTGGCGCACGCAGTTCGATTTCGATTTTCCAGTCATTCATCATGTTTAAGACCACAAAAAATCTCAGGTAAACTAAGAAAAGCGGCATAAAACCAGTGGCAAACACACACACACACACACAGATACATGTGGCGCCGCCTACGTAAAAAAAATGTATCTCAACTTTGTTTGATTTAATTTGCGGTTTGGCTGCCAGCAAACGATTCATTAGATACAAATGTAGCTCAGGCGCAGCAATTTATATTTATGTAAAATCATAATTTTAATTGAATTTTCTGGCTTTGACGGGCGCGCTCGCACAAAAGATACACAAATGTATCTCGAGAGCTGTATTTATATTTTTAGGCCAGGCAACTTCATTTATATGCAGAGCAGGCAACGAGGCGCAAATTACACGAGCTGTCGAACAAGGCAGGGATAACAAAAGGCAGACGGAGATGGAAAAGTATCTTGTAGTTGCATGCTTGCCCAAAGTATCTGTAAGATGTTTATCTTGGCATCGTTGTCAACCAATTGTGGATGCCAGCGAAATGCCAAAGTCCCAAAAATGGCCAGGCAAATAACTTCTTGCACTGACGTTCGACAGTCAGTCAGTCAGTCAGTCAGTCAGTCAGTCAGTTAGTCAGTTATTCATTCGTTGCAAGCAGCAAGCCATAAATTAGTGCAGCAGCAACAGCAGCAACAGCAGCAAATGTTGCAGCAACAACACCCAAAGCGTTGCAAGTTCAACACAATTTATGTGGTGCACAGCCAAAACGATCGAGGCTGCCTCAAGTTGCTGCCACACAGCAGGTGCAGCAACAACAACAGCAACAGCAACTTTGCTGCTCTTTCTTGTCTATAATTGCAAAATGAACTCGATGCTGCAGGGATCATAACTTCAAGTCCAGACCAGAGAGCAGTTTATGGGGCAAGTTTACTAAATTATGTTTGCCTCCCCGTTGCAAGCGATTCCTGTTGCTGTTGCTGTTGCAGCTGCAGCTGCAAGCGATTAGTTGCAACTTCCTTTAGTCAAATCAGTTTGAAAATCTGTTGGTTGCATCTTCCACCGTTTGTTTCTGTGCCGTTCAACTTACAGCTTGATTAGTAGTAGCACATGTGCCACCGCCCTAACAAATTTACGCCGAATTTGCCACATGAACGTGCCACCAAAACTTTAGTAAACTCAAGTCGCAAGCCAACTCGACTGTGAGACACCCATTACATTTTCTACAATCAAAGAAATTCTAAAATAAACGAAAAGTATCCAAACATATTTTTGGAAAAGTCTACAATTACAATAGCTTGAAAAGGACTTCAGAATCGACGATTGCAAGAGTCATCGACGATGAAGACGGCGACTTTGTGACGCCAAGTTAATACAATCAATATCAAGAATACAACTTTGATCTCCTACTTCTTTGTCAAAACTTAATCGATTTTCATCCGGAATACCATTTTAATCATAGTTTGTCTTCTAAATTCATTCTGCATCTAAACTTTATTCATTTTCAAAAGCTCATTTATTTTCAAAAATTATCGATTTTTCCATACTAACCCCTTTACAAATTATCGATCATGGTTTGCCTTCTAAATTCATTCTGCATTTAAGTTTTTTTCATTTTCAAAATTACATTTTTTTTCGAAAATTGTCGATTTTTCCATACTAACCCCTTTACAAATTATCGAAAACTTAGATCTCTTCTAACTTTGTCAAAACTTGACCAATTTTCTTTCTGAATACCATTTTGATCATGGTTTGCCTTCTAAATTCATTCTGCATTTAAGTTTTTTTCATTTTCAAAATTAAATTTTTTTTCAAAAATTATCGATTTTTGCATAGTTACCCCTTTACAAATTATCGAAAACTTAGATCTCTTCTAACTTTGTCAAAACTTGACCAATTTTCATTCGGAATACCATTTTGATCATGGTTTGCCCTTTAAATTCATTTTGTATCTACACTTTATTCATTTTCGAAAGATAATTTTTTTTTCGAAAATTGTATTAGGGTTTCTAAGCTGCCGCCTTTTGCCGCTTAGACAATATTGATATACCCTTCGATTTTGGAACAGAGCTGGGAAAACTGATTAGCTTTTCTAATCAGCATCTGCTAACTACAAATCGAATATTTTTTTTCTGTTTACAGCAGTTTAATCTGAGTTACCAGCTTTGTTGTGAAATACAGGGTTCAAAAAGAAATAAAAGAGAAAAATATTTTGGACAAAAGCTGCCGACGCACGATGCTTATCGGGAATGCGCTCCATAAAGGTACTTGGTCTGGAACTACTCCGAGACTTGAGGCTGAGATTGTTGTCGTTGTCGATGTTGTTGTTGTCTTTGTTGTTGTTGTTGTTGTTGTTGTAGCTGTTGATGGTTCGCTGATGGCCCCTTTTGTGGTTGTAATTGTTGCCTGAAACGTGCGACGTTTCATCAACAACAGTGCAACAACAATAACAACAACAAATAACAACACAAAACGACATGCGATAAAGATAAAGTATTTGCCCCGTGTGTGTCTCGTTGTTGTTGTTGTTGTGCTGGGGCGTATGACCTGGTAAATGTTTGCGCCTGCGCAACGTTTACAGCCTACACACAATGTACACACCACACACACACACACACACACACACACTCGCACACACACTCACAACAATCAGAGCCGCAAACAAAGGCAAATGACGCGCTTATCAGTTGAAATTAATCAGGCGTTGCCTTTCGCTTGTGGCACGCACTTCACTTCACTTCACTTCACTTCCCTTCCCTTCCCTTCCCTTCACTCTCTCGCCTTGTCTTGCTCAAATCTGGCTTAGAACAAACACACACACACACACACAGCGCCAGTCTCTACTGATTGTTGTTGTTGTTTTTGGTTTTTCCAACGAATTTGTTTGCGCTTTCAAAATCAACAAGAGTTTTTTTTTCTGTTGTTTTTTTGTCTCTGGTTCCGTTTAATGTTTTTCCTAGTGATTCGCTTGTCATATTTTTTTTGTACATTATTTTTCCACTTTAATGTTCTTATCAGTTGGCCAACTCAACTCGAGTCGAGTCAAGTCAAGAGTTGGCCCTTTGCCGCATTTCCTTGAAACATGTTAAGAAATGTGGTAGCCCCATTGACTTGAAACTACGCGTGTATCTTGAGGTTTGCATCTGACAGTAACTACTCAAGTGCTCCTCAGTGGGCGTGCCACACACACACTCAACACTCAACACACACACACACACACATATGAATAATATATAGATATACTCACATATATAAAAAGAGAATCAAGTCAGTTAAACGCCCACTTTGGCCAGCATTCCAGCGCCTATAATTATAAACCATAATGGCAACTGCAAAAAAATGCGAGATGAAAGAAAAGTTTAGCATGACGAAGATCTGATACCCTTACAGGCAAATGTAATCTTATCAATAATTCAAATTAGGAAACTTCTTGCAAAAAAAACTCAGTTTGACTTAAATTTAATTCACATATCTTAAATATTGAAATAGTTTTCCATACAAAATTTGGAATTTTAAAGCGATAATAACTAAATAATATAGTAGCTTGGTATTTTTTAAATTTCATCAGATTGTTTAATATTTAATAATATACACAAATTGTGAATTATTATTATAATTATTTTTTTCCAAATATTTTAAGTAATAACAACTTTTTTTTTAATAATAATCCTTGATTTTGGACCTGTTAGTTTTATGTTAGCTACGATTCTTTTGCCTCCGACATAAAAGAGCTTGATAACAACTACACAGCTCTATATTCTGATCAGAAACATATATACATTTGTATATATACTGTAGGCTCTGCCAAGTCTCCTTAAGTGCATTCAACATTTCGTGCCAATATTAAAATACCCTAAGATGAAACAGAAACAGAAACAGACTCGCCACATTCCTCGAGTTTCAGCTTCAACTTCAGCTTCAGCTTCAGCTACAACTTTCGACTCCAGTTCTTCAAGTGTTTAATTGCTGAACGCTCTGCTGAAAATAGCTGCGAGCTACATATGTGGAACTTACTGTTGCTGCCTCGCCTCCTTTTTCACCGCCTCCTCTTCTTTCGCTACTCCCAATTCTTCCACTTGCTGCCGCTGCTTCTGTTTGGCCTTCGTTTCTCTACGCGATAATTACAGCATTTTGTTGTATCAATTTGTTAATGAACTCAAGACTTCTTTTTCGGAGATGTCTTATGGAATTATTATACCCTGTATGTTTCGGCAAAAAGGGGGTAGTGGTGTTTGTCAGTGTATTTGGGAGAAACGGATTTATTGGAACTGTGATTAACTTTTCAAGCCAGATTTTAATTAATTGATCTATATTCGCTAATTTATTTATTGTACGATCAAAGACTGTTATATCGTTTCCTTATATGAACAAGAGAAGATTCCTTTTGCTTTCATTTTATACATATATTATTCCCTATAAAAGGACGATCTGCCTTTCAAGAACGTTTGCTTTCCATCATAAGAATAGAATACTTTTCTCAGGAGATTCTTGACATAGATTCTTTGTCTATAATTCGTTATAAAAGACAAATTCAACTCTGTTCATATTTTTGTATATTTCACATTTGAAGTATCGTTATTTTTCTCCATTCTCAATAGTTTTCAATTTGTTTACAGGGCATCTGCTAGTCTCGCACTCAACACATACATAGATCCCAGAGTCATACTTATTATATTTCAAACAAAGTCAGAATTGATGTCTTTTTTATGAGATGCTTTGCGTCGCGGCACTTGAATCAATTTGAAGCTGAAGCTGAAGCTGAAACTGAAACTGAAGTCAAAGCCTCCAGATGTTGTGTAGTTCATAAACTTCACACATTTTGGGATGGGAATCGGAATGGGAATCGGAATGGCTTTGAGAATGGGGCAGAAGGCAGCTGCCTCCTCATCATAATAATAATCATATACTACAAAACAACATTTTATAACATTTTGGCGCTTGCTATACGTCTAAATGTCTCTCTGTCTCTTTCTGTCCGTCTGTCTGTCTGTCTGTCTGTCTCTTTCTGTCCGCCTGTCTGTTTTTGTAGCTGCCTCTGAAGTTGGTGTCATTATTATGAACATAAAATATTTCATTTCATTTTCATTTCATTCGCTCAACGCGTTGGGATCTTTTGGGATCTTCTGCTGTCTCAGCAATGGTTTATGTTTTCTTCTTCTTGTTGCTGTCTTTGTCTTTGTTGTTGTTGTTGTTTTTCTCTTTGCTTTTGTTTTCACCATTGGGTTGCACATAAATTTTGCCAGTGTTTTTTGATCCAGCCGACAAGATTTGCTTGCGTCATGATTCACAGGGCAATATTTGGACAGAGCCTGGACAAACAAAAACAATAATAACAAAAGGCATCCGTTTGTAAGCTGCCTGTCAAAGTGTTGGCCACACTTGCAAATACATTTCTTAGCCCCACATTCCCTCCACCTGTCTTAACTCTTTCCCCCTTCTGTCTAGGAATATTTTAGGCAATTTTGTCTATGCCTTTTGCTATCAGCTGTATTTCGATTACTGTTCAACAATTTGTTGAAATGTGTCTAAGGTGGTTAGGCAGAGAGAGAGAGAGGGAAAAGTAAAGAGAGACAGAGATATTGGAAGCCGTGTCAAAAATGCTTTGCTCAGCTGCCTGTGCCAGCAATGAAATATTCAAAATTCTCGAGCAAAACTTAGTCCCTGTTCAATGTACTGCACAGTGGAATGAAACACACTTATTGTGCTTAAAAATACAGAGGTTGATTCTATAAATTAAACTTATTTTATGCACAGCCATTAAATGTTTTTATTATAGCAAAACTTTTCTCATCACTGTCATTTTGGATTTGTCTTTAAAGAATTGAATTAAATTTTATATTTCACATTAATGGTGAATTGTTTAACATTAATAATATTTTAAAATTGATTTTTTTAAAAGTTAAAATAAATAATAATAAATAGACAATTTTATTTATTTATAAACTTCTTATTTAATTGATATTTTACTTATTTTGGTGTTATTTGTGACCACTGTGCAGTGTGTTCGTTTCATGCTTCAATGGATTTACGTGTGCCAATGACAAAAGCCAATAACACAAAGCACTTTAAATGCGAGTTGTCCAACATTGGCGAGACACTGGGGCATGTGGGGCACGGGGCACAATCAACAATACAAACACAGACAAAAGCAGAGCACAGAAAACGTTAATTAAAAAATGCGTTGGCAAAATTTAAATGCAATTGCAGCACAATAAACTAAGCGAGGGAAAGGGAGGGGAAGGGAGGGGAAGAGGGCGAAAGAGAGAGGGAAGGGGCAAGCGGAAATTGTGGACAATTGTCACGCGCCATAAAATCAAGCAATTGCAAATGCAACAACAACGACAGCGACAAGAGACAAGGGACAAGCAACCAGAGGGTACAACGCGTCGTATGCGTGATATTTATTTGTCTGTTTACCAAAAGGGTTGAGGGTGGCCTGTGCAGGGCCAGAGGAAGGGCGTGGGGCGGGGGGTGTGGCATGTGTCAGTCGTGCGGCAACAAACAGTTAGCAACACAATTTCGTCT
This sequence comes from Drosophila rellima, assembly GCA_035043635.1. Classification (NCBI taxonomy): domain Eukaryota; kingdom Metazoa; phylum Arthropoda; class Insecta; order Diptera; family Drosophilidae; genus Drosophila; species Drosophila rellima. The sequence continues at coordinate 3,930,070 of JAWNMV010000529.1, forward strand.
GCTAATTGAAATAAATTAAAGCAACCGAATTAAATGAGAAATTATGCACCATGCAAAAAGCTGACAAAAGTTCTAGAAAAATGTGTCGACTAAGGGTAGGGAATGTGTTGCAGAGGGGACGCGGAGGGGGAAAAGGGAGAGGGAGCAACAGTCGCAACACAACAAGGTGAAAAGTTGTGACCCAACCAAAGTTGACAACAGCAAAAAGTACATTTTAAACAAGTAAAAGTTTAAACTAGGAAATCATCATATAACCAAAAAGTGCTTAACTAGCTAGTACCCTATAAAATTCAGCTCTGTAAGGTGGTTTATTAGAAAGGTTGGTAAACTGAATAAGCCGCCTTAAATTTTCCATTAGTCTAGCTCTTAATGCAACTGCGTTCTACAGGATGAAACTTTAACGTGAAGGTTAAGCTGGCGAATAGCCTGTGAATTATATTTTGCATTTTTATTGAAACTGGTTCTAGTTCTAGTAGATCACATAAATTTAAATACAAAGTCAAGAACTTTTAGCGAGAGTACCTAACTGGGTAAAAAACTATATCAAATAATTTGTTAAGACTGGGGACTTGAATCTTATTAAACTAGGGGAATTTCTAGTCCAAAGTTGAGTGCAATTTTGTTCATTTAAATGAGAGGAATGTGCATGGCATAATTCTTTTCCATAGACCATATTTCACTAACTATTAGAGCTATCGATAGAAAATCATAAAAATAATGTTATAACCTTATGACCAAATATGTTTAACATCAGATTGAAAAGGCTTGTCTAAATTATCAGTAAATATCTACGGAGTTCTTTAAATGAACTATCAATAGTTACTCATCAGTTTATTTAACTCTTGATTTTTAGATATCAATATTCAACTTATCGCATTTTCTATTTATTCCCAAAATATCATTACTCCCCATCGATGTCTGCAAGGTATTAAAGGAGACCAACTGTAAATGGGTTTTTTACAGTTTTTAATGGCACATGGAACTTTTCCCCAGTGCAGTTAACTAATAAAAGTCATTTGGCAACGCAGTTGGGGAATGGAGAAGGGGAAAGGGAATGGGAATGGGAAACAGGCGACATTAAGTGCCCTGAACGTGACTGGAACCGCAATGCACACATATCCCTATACACAAACACACACACACACACACATACATACAGGGATATACTGAGCTGACACAGCTGTGCCTGTCCAGAGCGAATGTCCCGATAGATAGAGATAGAGATAGAGAGAGGCAGAGTGAGAGGGAGAGAGAGAACTGAATTAATGCAAATATTGACAGGAGTTCGATGCGTTTGTCTAGGACACAAATCGAGCAGAGGAGCAATGGAGCAAAGGAGATAGCAACAGTTAGCAGTTGTCTCCTTCTCATTCTCCCACTCTCTGTATCTGTATCTGTATCAGAGTTAAGTTTATTTTCGTGTGTGTTTTGTTTGTCAGCCCGACAGACTAATCCATTTGCTGGCCTAATGGGCTCTCTGTGGTTAAATCTCAACGTGCCACGCCTCCAAACGCCCACCCGTTATGTGTGGCAAAGGCCAAAAGCAATTCCAAATTAGCTATAAAGAAGCTATAAACACAAAATCAACTTAAACTAAATTCGAATCTCAATAAAAACAACGAAATGCGCGTTTTAAATTTCAAGCAAACATAAAAAAAAAAAAAAAGAAAATCTCAAAAAATTGAAAGTTTCCCTCTTGATTTTGTGTCTCATTCTTTGACAATGAGTGTCTGTTGATTGATGTCACAACATTAAAGAGGCGGCCAATTAAGCGAAATCTATCAATAAAGTGATGGAGAGAGAGGGAGAGAGGGGGAGAAAGAGAGGGGAAAGGTTTCCCTGGCAGTGAGATTCTTGTGTGCTACGAAATTGATAAATGACACTTTTATGGGTTAAAATAAACACGCAAGCAACTGAATCCCTTTTCTCTCTGTCTCTCTCTCTCTCTCTCTCTCTCACTCTCTCTTGACTTCTCTTATGGGGTCTCCCTCTTATTTTTGGGTCCAGCTTAAATGCTCGCACTCTGATTAATCAGCCACAATCATCTGATGTTTTAAGCTGCTTAAAATGCCTCCATCACATGCCGCTTCGTCTTCTCTCTCTCTCTCTCCCCCTCTCTCTCTCTCCCTCTCTCTCTCTCACCCACTCTCTGACAGCTCTCTGAAGTGCAAATGAATTTTGATGGCCCAATACTTGTTGGCTTTTTGGGAGAATTGAGGATTGGGAATTGGTTGTTGCTTTGTTTGTTTCTGTTCGTTTCGTGGATTTTGAGTTCATTAAATTGCCATTTAAATTCTTTATTTTTTTTTGATTTGATTTACTCATTGGACTAGAGAGAGAGGAAGGCAAAGGGCAAGGGGCAGCAGTTAATAAACATCAACTCGGCTCGTTAAACATTTTTAACAATGCGCACAATTTTTATGTTAATTCCAAAAATTACTTTTGTCAGTCGTTTAGGCGCCCAGGATCAGCATCCTTTCTATTTCTTTTAGTCTTACTGTTTTTCTCATTTTTTTTTAATTTAAAATCGAATAAATTTTCATGAAATTCCAGTTAAAAATGTCAAAAGCTGATTGATAGCTGGCAGACAGACGAGAGAAGCGAAGAGAAGAGAGGAGAGGAGAGGAGAGAAGAGGACAGAAGAGGAGCGTTAAAAAGATGAGAAGGAGACCTGAGGCCAAGTTCGTATCCTGCTTCAAAGTTCGCTTTGTTTGCATTCCTTACACAGCGAGAAAAACTCGATGTAAACTCATGTTCGAATTTGCATATTTGATATAAGTATAAATTGCTGAAAACTATTCTACAAAATCTTTAACTCTGGACACAAAATATATACATATATTAGAGAAACAAATCTTGAAATGGTTGGAACTCTGATGTACTAGAAATATGTACGAGAATTTTATGTGTATAAGTTGGGAACCGAGGATCGAATAATTTTGAATAATTTGAGACAATTTTGTTGACTTTTTAATGCCAGATATTTTCAATAAAATAAATATTTTGAGAACTACTCAAGTTAACGTGATTAATTATAAATATTTAAAAATATGCTAAGCTCACTTACAGAGTTTTACAAAATTGATATAAACGAATTTCAATTATGTTTTGAAAGTATTTTCAAGTATAAAAAATAAAGTTACTAAGCATAAAATCTAGATTATCGACTTTAGTAATTTTAAATTGAGAAAGAAATGTATTTTAAATTACGTAGTTTGAAGTACGACATAGTTGATTTTTTCGCTCAGTGTAGCGTCAACTTGAGCTCGTTCGGCACCTGCCGACGTCTCTTCTCAGCCTCGCCTGCTTCGTCTCTTCCACGTCCTTTGCCATTCTTTCTCTCCTTTACTCTCCTTCTCTCTTCTTCCATCCCCTTCTTTCTCTGTCCGAATAGCGCGCAATCTCTTAAGCAATATCAAAAATTAATCACTTTTTGTTGCGCTGCGTTGCAGTTGCAGCTACGCAGATACGCAACGGCGACGGCGTTGCAACCAGATGTGGCATGAAGCTGTGGCAGAGTGGCAAGCGGCCACTCTGAGCCACTTTATCGGTAGTTTCTTTGGGGCGTTGTCGAGGGCGTTGCAAGTTTGATGTGAAACCAAATTGGTTTTCTTTCTCGTCTGCCTCCTTGCCACATGAACTGTTTGCAACTTCCGTTTCTCTCTCTCTCTCTTTCTCTCTTTCATACTCTTTCTTTCTCTTTTTCCTGTGCTTATCAAACGTGTTGATAATTAACAAGTTGTTATCACTTGAGCTGACCTTGAGGCAGGTTCTCATTTGCAACATTTGCGGCATTGCCCCTTTGATTAATGTGGCTGTTGTGGCACGGCTAATGAGCAATTGTTGTGCTTGCCACATTCGACATTCGCTGCTGCGGTAAGATCAATAAATTATAAATTAAAGAAATCCATTTTCGTCTCTTTTTTGTCTCCTTTTTTTCGCGTTTGTTTGTGAACCAAAAAACTTGGCTTAAGAATTTCATGCAGTAGTCATTAAGCTGGGGCAGGAACTGCCAGTGCCAAAGGGGGGCAACGAAGTCAGGACAGTGGGGACTCCACTGATGACTTTTGGAATTTTGATTAGGAGCACAGACATGTTCAAAAGGATTTTTGTTAACGCGCTTCGGACTTTGAAAAATGCTCAAGGGAGCGGACAGAAAACATAGAGAGTGAGACAGAGACAGAGACAAAGAAAGAGAAAGGAAGAGGTAGAGGATAACATAACCATTGTATTGATGTGTCTTTCGCTGCTGTTTCGCCTCCTTTTTCTCTTATTCTTTTTGCTTGTTGTTGTTTGAAATATGCAAGCGATTTGATGCCAATTAAGCGGCTGTTGGCCTGGCCCGAAACGAACTGGAACTGGAAACTGGCAATAGCAGCGCATCGCATTGATGCCAAGTTTGTCATTCAATAGAATTTAACAAATGCAACAAGTGTGCCAATAGCAAAATGATTGAGGGCGGCACGCACAGTGGGCAATAAAGCTGATTTATACCCTTAGACTCAACATTTTTGTTATAATTCAGCTGTGCGAAATTCTATTTGAAACAGAATTGAACGAGGAAAAAGAAAGTATGGCTATGGAAAAATAAGATTTAGACTGAAGTACTGATTACAATGATATGAAAGATCGGTATCGTGTAAGAAATTAGTTGTTAGGTAAACTTCTTTCACAACATTTTACTCTTGTCGAATTGTTAGACAAACGATCTTGAAATTACAATTCTTGTCTCAAAACTAAGAATTTTATTTAAAAATAACTAAAAGAATAAACTTTAAAAAAAAAAAAAATTGTCATCATAAAGATAAATTTTCCTGCGCTAGTTCAGCCCAATTGCCCACTGTAAAATGGGAGAAATATTTTCGTGTGGCAAACTTTGAGAACTGTGCAATGTTATCTTCATATTTCTCGCAATGCTCCCAAAAGTCAAACAAGTTGCGCATTTTTATGGCTATTTGCAATTAGCCTGGCTGTCATCAGCTGTAGCGAGGGTGCAACTGAGTAAGAGAGATGGAGAGAGAGAGAGGGAGAGAGACTTTTAATGCCACAACAGGAATTGGCACTCAGAAATGGAATTGAGGAATGAGGAGGAGGCCAACTGCTGACCATTTTTTCAACACCTTTAAAGGCATTTGGGCCACCCAACTGCCCAGAATTTCTAGTGTTTCTGCTGCTTCTTCTTCTAATGCTTTTTCGAGTCAAAAGCCATTTCCGCTATTTAACATTGCCACAGGCAAAAAGACGCAGCTTGGTGGCAGCGACTGCGAATTGGCTCATAAAACTTGGCTAGCTGCCGTCAATGGCAGTGGCAGTGGCCGAGGCACTGCTTGCAACCTGGTGGCACCACAGTTTATTACACCAACAACAACAACGAGAGCAGCAGCGGTTAACGCAGCGTAACGAGTTCAAGTTTATGGCCCAAAGATGTGAGGAATGCAACTGCGATTGTGAATTTGTGGCACTGCGAATACTCAATGGCAAAAAAGTCGTCAACGTCAATTAGTCACACGTTGCAAGTTGCCCCCCCCCCTCCCCCCTTTGCCCCTCTACCCCCACCACTAACTCTTAGACAGCGCCAATCGATTTGTGGCTAGCAACAATAACACATAAAAAAGAAAAACTAATTCGAGTTCAGTTTGTTCTTGGCCAACTTCACAACTCATAATCAAGCAGAGCTGCATGCGTGTGGCAACAACAACAACAACAACAACAGCAACTTGCAACCAATTGCTAGACTCCACTGTGCACAGTGGAAAAGATTTCTGCATTTGTACTTATAAATTAAATATATAAACACAATCACAATTAAAATTTAAAATATCTAATATATTTTTTTTCTAATCTATTAAAATATTTGAAAGAAATTATTTAAAATTCAACTTTTTTTATAGCAAGTAGTTTTTTTTAAATTCGTTTTAAATTTTAATATGAAAGACAAATTCTTAAAAAAATTCTTCAATGTTATTTTTGTAACTTTTTATATTATGTATATTTTTTTTTAATTCTTTTTAAATTTCAATTTTAATGAAATTTAAATTTTTTCAAAAAAAATTAAATATATTAAAAAAAAGATATTAGAAATTTTAAATTTATAATTATTTTTATTTAATTTTAAATTAATATGAACAAGCAAAAAAAAAGAGCAGAGAAAACCTATGCTAATCACGTAGATATTTATATTTCTATAAGCTAATCTAGCAGTTTTGCCCACTGTGCTGCGAGTGAAGTGGAGTCGAGTTGAGTTAGGTCGAGTCCAGTTCAGTTCAATGGAGTGGCCATGCCCCACGTTCTATGTCTATGTGCAACGTGGCGCGCTAATTCGATTTCCTACTGGCAACACTTGCGGTTGCAGATGCAGCATGGAAATGGGGCATGGACTGGACTGGACTGGACTGAAGTGAACGGGTTGTGGCAGGTTGCCTCAGCTTAGCTGCCTGCTCCATTTGCAATTTGCATAATTACCGTTGTTGGACTTTAATGCTGGCAACACATCCGACATATAGCCAAACCTATGTAAGTGGCAAGTGGCAAGTTGCAAGTGGCAAGTGGCAAGTGGCAAGCAAGTCTCTTTTTGTTTGGCATGCACAAGTTTTCATTACTTTTAATTGGTGGCCAATGAGGAAGCAATTTGTAGGGCTGCACAAATGGCTAAGAGGTGGGGGCAGTTGCAGCAACAGTTGCCACACACACAGGTGGCAACTAAGCCAAACTAACAACCGAAACATGATGTTGCATGCAACCAACGTTCACTTGTTTATCTGCAACTTTACAGCTAAACTTTTAGCTATAGCTATAGCTGAAATATGGCTACGACTTAAATCTAGCTATGACTTGAATTAAGCAATGTTGTGGTTGGGAGCTGGGAGAGAGCAGGGGCGGGGGCAGGGGCAGAGGGGGCGTGTCACTTGCGGCCAACTGTGCCACAAACAGCGGCAGCAACCGCAACAATAGTTGAAAAGGGGTGAGAAGAAGTTGGTAGGGGGGAGGGGGAGGAGAGGGCTGTAAACGCGATACTTGTGCGAGAATTAAAGAAGCGCTTTTAAAGTGAAAGAAATTCAATAGTACTAATAGACACACAAGATTATTTATTCATTAACAATAATTTAATTTTTAACCATTAATATTTTGGGTAACTATAATTTCTATATTTCTCATATATCTTTTAATAAATATCTCAATTCATGGTTAATAATCAGTTTTTTAATAACTCAATATTTCTAGTAACTGTTAATTTTGATTCATTGACAATAGTATTATAGTCTTTTAACTTTCATTTAAAAACAAAATCATATTTTCATGCGAAATTTGGTATCAATTCTTTTTTGACCTCTTGATTGTTTTAGTTTATTCCGAATTGAAATCACGTCATATAGTTGGCATTCTAAGACTACGTCATATCCAAAGTAACTGCTGTCTGGCATTTAGATCCAAATTAATTAGCTCATTTGTTTGCGGGCAGCAGATAAATAAATGAAATTTCTTAATTTTTGCACAGAATTATTCTGGGAATTCATAAATCTCAAATTTCCGTCACACAAAAGGAGAGAGAGAGAGAGAGAGGTAAGATAAACCTTTTTGTTTTGTCTTTTTTTTGTTTTGCTTTGGTCTTTGCTTGAGTAGGGTACAAGAAACTCAAACGCTCTTCAGTCTATTTGCCAATATTTCTTTAATTTCTTTTCCCTTTGGGACTCGGTTCTTTTGGAGTTTGGAACAAGTTTCTCAGCCAAGGGAAGTCGTGGCTGAAACACCGAACACTGAAGGTTGACACTGAATGCTTAGTCGCTGGCCGCCTAATGTTCATGTCGCGGTTCACATTCGATTTCATTTTCAATTTATTTTTGCATATTTAGTTTGAGAAGCTGAGAGTTTCGTAAGTTGCTCAAGTTCCTAATCGGATTTGTCGCTTTAATGAAGCGCAAGAAATGCGCCGAAATTCGCGCTAATGAAACCAACTTTAAGTAACATTCACATTCACATTCACATTCACTTTTTTTTTTTTTCTTTTCATATTTTTGATGAATTTTTTTGGCGTGGGTTTTTCTGACGTTCGATGTCTTGGATTTGGGGCCTGGGGCGTGTCCTGGGCTGCCGGTAGCTGTCATGTTCTGATTATTTTAATTTGACACTTTTCGCCCCGGCCAAAACGAAACGAAATGAAACTTCATTAAAAAATTGTCAACGCGCGCAAAGAGAAAACCAAACGAGCCATATACAAAAAAGCTGACAAAAACAATGTGTTGCACCGATAAGAGAAACAGGAGCAGGGGACGCGGAAAGGGGGGGGGGGGAGGTGTCATGCAACATCGGCTGTTGCTTTGTCAGTTGATAGTTGACAGTTGTTTCAAAACTGCCGCCTCTCCGCATATTTCATACATCTGCGAATTTTTATTTAACCGAAAAAAATGGCAAATATCAAATTTGACATTTATCAAAAATATTTCACATATTTGCCTTTGGCCAAACGGAATTTAAAACGAGTCCAGGGCAAAGGTCATTCGTTTTGGTAACACATACACATAGTGACATAGATAGAGTGAGCGAGAGAGTGCAAGAGTGAGAGGGAGAGAGAGAGAGAGTGTGAGGCAGAATCCATTCAAGTGTTAAATTTGGTAATCCATTTTTGCCTGGCTGGCAGCTGGTTTAATGGTCTAAGCCTCTATCTATGGCCGAAACATAATTAGACAAGCTATCGAGGCGTTAAGCTCTAACATCAAGTGGAAACCCTAACGTCTGATGTTCTACTTAGTTGAACTTGATTTCATTTTGGGCCACAGTTAGCAGTAGTTGGTCCAAATGGAGAGTGGGTGTGGGCTTAAAGCCAACTGACACAAGCTGAAGCAGAAGGGGAAAAGCAACGTTCCTTAAAGTGTCACAATTTTCACTAGTGGTGTAAAATCAACTAAAGAGTTGAGTTCAATTATTTATTACAAATTTAAAGCTCAACTTAGACTACTGCAAATCTGGGTCTATTTGAGGTGTCGTTTTCGGCCAGTATCATTATTCCGGTTATTTGTTGGCCAATTACTCGACGTATTTCTTAGGCCGCAACTTCCTGGCTGACTAGTCATCGTGGCAACCGAAATCGCCTTAACCAAAAAATGTTGGCCAATCATTCAAGTTGACAATTAACGAACAAATGCCAACCGACAAATCAATCAGAAAGGGCATTAACTGTGGGTAATACTGTACCTCCAACGCTATCAAATGGCCAACAATTTGTTGTTCCCATTGTTGTTGTTGTTGTTGTTGTTGATTTGTGAGTCGAACACATGCGTTGGCAATGCCATTAATCATCTCGGAAGCCGTCGAAAAGGGGCAGTCGCAATTAGACGAGCCGTAAGGCGACACTTTGAGGTCAACAGAGAGGGAAAATCGGAATTGGGAAAACGCACAGAGGGCACAGGTAGCAGACGACGAAGAAGAAGAAGAAGAAGACAATTTGCTTCTATTTCATTTGCTGTGACTTTCTGTGTTTGGCCGACGTGATTTGCTAAAAGAGCCGAGGATTAGGCGCATTCCAAAATAAATAGAGGAAAAATGTCGGGTAATGAAAATAAACGAGACGAGAAACATGAGAGGAAATGCGAGCGGGATATAAACTGGAAAACGTAAAGAATTTAAAATTTGAAATAAAAATTATTATTTCTTGAATCTTACAAAAAAAAATAAGTAAAAAATACAAATAATATTGAAATTGATGATTACATAAGTCTTGGATTTAAGTCAAAACTTTCGCAGTTTTCCAGATTATTATTTGTTAATAATACAGCTAATTTTGGTTAGATTGTATATTTTGAAGATAATAACTTTTATGTGCCTTGCTGGATTTAAGCTTGGTTGACATCAGTAAAGTTCAGAGTTGATGGGCGCAATTGAAAATGGAAATTAAAATTTAAATAGCTGCGACCATTAAGCAATATCCTGTGAACAGGCGATGCTCCCAGTTCGTCAGCGAAGGGGAAACATCCGGACACAGAGGAAACGGGACACAGAGGATACAGGACACAGAGGATACAGGATACAATGTCCCATAGGAAAGGGAAGTAAATGCATCTGGGGATGCAACAACTGTGTGTGTGTGTGTGTGTGTGTGTGTGTGTGTGTGTGTGTGTGTGTGTGTGTGTGTGTGTGTGTGTGTGTGGATGCCACTCTGCGGATTTGGCTAATGCGCTTCCTTAGTAAATGAGTATATATATATATGTATATGCATGTGTGTGTGCGAGTGTGTGTGTCTAGGTGTGTGTTAATGTGTGCATTAGTGTGCGTGCTGTGCTTAGCGTCGCTTTATTCAATTAGTTACATCCGATTATTACCTGCGTGGCAGCTTTACCACCAACTCCAAGGACCCCACACACTCTTGTGGCCAATGGCATAAGGGGACAACTTAAACACACACACTCACACACACACACACACACACATTCTATAAATGTATATGTGTGAGTTATGGAATGTTGTATGTTGAACAATTTCCAGCTGAGCGCATCGCTTGTAATATTACAAAATAATTTCCAAACCGCATTCACAGCGCACAAAGTTTACCGCGTTTCTGTGGACATCGAGCTGTGGGCGGTGTGTGGGGCGGTGGGTGTGGCCAGTCACGCCCACTCGGGCCATTGACAGCCAGCCAGCGAGCAGCCATTAAATACAAAATGGAACCGAGTGCAAATTAAATTTTGTGTAAAAGCAAAGAAAACACAACAAAACACGGAAAACGGTTGAGAGAGAACTCATTAAAAGTTGATCTGCGTCTGCTTTTAAGCTAGATATACATAAATATCAACAATTTATGTTTTGCTTTTGTTCGTCTCATTGTTTTTGTTGTTGGTGTGCTTTTAACTGTAATTGCGGATTTCATTTGCATAAATATTTTAATTCGCTTTGTGTGTAGGCCAACAAAGTTTTGAGACCATTGAAATCGGGCTGCTTAACAGCGAGACTTTTCTATGTCTGTTAACAGCGCGCTGTTATGTTATGTTATTTAAAGTATTGCATACTTTCAGGCTGTGTGGTACAATTGTACCGAAATGGGTACATTTTTAATTAGTTGGTACACAGGTTCACTCTTTTTCACAATTGCACTCGATTTAATATATTAATGACATACTAAGCTTAAATAAATGCCTAAATTTAACAGCGTTTCGCATTTTAATATTGAAAGAAGCTTAAATCGAAAACAATTGCAATCTAGCATTAAAATAAATGTAATTTTAATACATTTTTGATATTTAACAGGTGTCACGGCTTCCAAGTGCCTATCATATAACGCATAAATCACTATGGAATTTCTATCCCCTTTCAGTAATTCGAAATTCAGTGCATGAAATAATCATAGTTTTTTTCATGCATTTTTATCGGCGAATGACACTGGCAATTTTGCAATTAAAATTGGTAGCAGATAATATATTCATGGGGCTTGTCGCTTGATTTATGATGCAAACAAATTCCATTTGCAGCACTGTCAACTGTTGCTGCAACAATTTGCGACCAGTATCGCATTGACATCTGGCATATGTTATGGCCAATTTCCCATTTCCCATTTCCCATCAGCCAAGCCTCCCACTTGGCCACTTTTCCATTCTGCCCGCCCAACAATTCGAAGATGATGACTGTAATCATAATAATAAGCTGATAGCAGAGCCGAAAGAACAGAAAAGCAAAGCAAAGAAGAAGGGAGACCCAAAAAAAAAAAGAACAAAGTTTTCTTTGACAAGAGAAAAGATATAAAATAAATAAAGAGGAGACAACAAGAAGACAAAATAAAATGGGAAATGGGAAAACTTTTTCAGCCAAGACTTAAGACTGTAAGCTGTAATAATAACTTTCGATTGGCACGCCCACTGAACGCCCACAATTAGCTATATAAATTCGAAGGACTTTTACTTAATAATTTAATGGAATTGATTATTATTTAAGTGCGGACAAGTCGAGCCAAAAGAGTCCCCAGTGTAATAAGTAAGATAAAAGATATACGAGAAGGGTAGAGAACTTCTGCCTTTTGGTTATCTCCCTCACAAAGTGGATAAGAGAAATCAATTTAAAATACGTTAAGGAACAGAGGGGAGTGGGGGAACACTGGCAATATTCTACATCCGGACAGTTGGGATGGGGAGGGGGGGGGGGGTGGTATAAATATTTATATCGCATCTGTCGGCACACAAAGAATTCAATAAAAAATATGTGCAATAAATAAACGCGAAAAATGCGGGCACAGAAAAAAAAAGCTCATTGAAATCGATGCTCAGCTCAGGAGAGAGAAAAACGGCTGGCAGGATGTGTTTGTTGCCATAGGATCCTGCAGGACATTGGACTCTGTAAATACAGGAGCAAAGGATGCCAAAGGGCTTTGCACGTTTTACAGGACACACGAAATGTTGCAACATTTCGCATAAGAAAAACTTTAATTTTCCCGCCGAATGCAACACTTGAAATACAAACACACACACACACACACACACACATACACACACACACACACACACACACACACACACACACACACGGACACACTTACAATTAAGCATTGCATTTATCACACAAAATAATTCACTTGGCCACGCCCACCGAATGCCACGCCCAGACGCCCCAGACGCATCTCCTTAAAATTCATGAGGCGTCGACTGTTCGTTGTAACTGTAAATTACATTTATACGCAACTCAAACAGCACTCGAAAGTAACTAGAGGCGGATAGAGTTGTATAGCAACAACAACAACTACGTTGTTAGTGTGTACACACACACACACAAACACTTTATCAAAGTGCAACATTTTCGTGTTTGCCGGATGAAAGCAGCGTTGGCAGTAGGTGGAATTGTTGTTGTTCTTCTTGGTCAGCAACTGTTGAAAAATGCATTGCAGTCTGGCCAGCAGCATCAAGGAATACAAAAAACTCAACTGAGAAAGCCACAGATGAGTCTGCTCGATGGGGAAATACCCAATAAAACTTTTAAGTCGTTGTATTGATGATCCGCAAATAAATTAAATAATATGCAATACAACTTATTACTTTTTTTTTAGCTAATGGGTACAAATATATTCAAAATTCCATATGTGTATCTATGATATTTAAACTTTAAGTGAATAAAATATATAGCATACTTTTAGGCTTTTAGCACAAAATTTAAAACAGGCATAACTCCCATAATCTTGTTGATTTTACTGGGATAACTCGTATTAATTAAAGCAAATGCTCAACACTACCTTTAACCTTAAAAACTAAAAGAGTGATGGAGTTTTTGAGGATGCGACAACATTCTCAAAACACTTTCGCCGAATTTGAAGCCTCTAGCTCTTAGAGTAAAAGTGTTTTACTAGAATTTGTATGCAACATTTGGTAGCTCTAGCTCTTAAAGTCTTTGAAATCTGAGGTGACACTTGAACATTGCTACATCGACTCGTTTATTTAAGCTGATCAAATATATATGCATATGGATGATATATATTATCAAGTCTAAATGAAGTTAGAGGCGCTCCTTTTTGCCTGTTACAAACATAGCCACAAGACTGTTATACTCCTCAACCCTTTAGAATACAGAATGTAAAAAGAGAAGACATATCGCCGCAGGATACACAATGCACATGACCAAGAACAAGTGTATCTGTGTGTGAACAGAGTGTATCTGTGTGTGTCTGTGTTCGTGTTGCAACTTCTTGGCCGGACATTCGCCGCAATTTCGCATCATTTATTTTGTCAAAGCGCCCGTAAAAAGCATAAAAGCCAACAGCAAAAATGAAAGGCAAGAGGCAAGAGTTTGTTTGGCATAATTAGCACACGTCTTTGTTACCTCAAGCGTCGCTCACATACACACATACACACAAGCACTCACACACACATTCACACATTCAATATACAACGAGAATTTATTTCGATGCCCCTAAAATGCGGCAACAATTTTTTTTATTGTGCTTGCTAATAAAATTTGAGATTATTTGGTTGATCGCAGGAAACGAGGCAGAGACAGGAAGAGAGAGAGAGAGAGCGAGTTAAAAGGGGGAGTGGGATAGAAAAGGAGGGAAAGGGAGACTTGTTCGGTCATCAAAGTCGATTATTTTCGTCTCAAGTGACAGCAAACAAGACTTAAATTACGGAATAGTTAACTGCGAATTTTGTGGACAGGCGCCAGGCCAAAGAAATTGGTCAGCACAAGGGAGACAGCTAAGCAAAAAAAAAAGAGAGAAAGAGAGTGAGAGAGATGAGAGAAGGAGGAGAAAGAGATGGAGATGGAGATGGCAAGACGGTTAGACAGGAACTTGCTGTGCGTAAATCCGCTTTTAATGAAAAGAAAACTCATCTGGGCTTTTGTGTGTGTGGTCGAGACGGGTTGAATACGAGCTCAGACTTGGCCAGACACACACACATACACACACACACACACACAGATACACATACAGGAAGGCAGCTCGTTACAAAGGGCAACAGTTAATGCCGAGCAACTAAATAAATCTTGTTTTATTACACAAAAGGCGAATATGCAACATACGCCGTGCCACATTGAAGGCTGCCCCCAAATTGTTGGTCCTGCCACGTCCCCCTTTTTGTTAAGAAGCACTCCTTAAGGATTGTACAGCCACTTGGCGCTATTTGTGTGTGTGTGCGTATCCTTTGAAAATCACTAAATAATCGAATTGGTTTAGACACGTCTCGGGAAAACGTTCCATAAACAAGTCAATTTGAGCAGCTTTATAGCAGTTTCCATTTGTTATTTCTTGCACATTTTATCTCTCTCTCTCTCTCTCTATATACCTCTCTCTGTCTCCCCTTAACTCCTCTCTCTCTCTCTCTTTCTCTCGCTCTTTGCATTTGCTAATCATATTTAAAGCATTTTCACTTTCCACACGGCAACTTGTGTCTGTGATTTATGCCAGCTTTTTGTCCTCTGCTCCCCCAAACGCTTTTGACCCATTTTGCAGCTGACCCACAGAGCTGCCACACCCCCCTACGCCTCCGCTTCATGGCCACAACCCTCACTTGACCAAAAATCTGCGGGCAATCCAATTGAGCAAGTTTGGCTCTGCAGTTTGGACTGTTTCTGCCAACATTATCAGCCGCATTGCAGCTACCAATTTATGACTCCATTTTGACCCTGTCTCCTCCCCACCCCCCTTTTAGCCACTCGCGCAGCTGCGTTGGCGGCTTTCAAATGAATTTTTGACGTAATTGTAATAAATTGTTGGTCAGCCGAGGCTGGGCAAACTTTGCTGGCAACTCGTTTGGGTTTCTGAAAATTTCTATATTTCGACAAACAAAATTCTACGTAAATTATATTTTCGAACGACTTACAGTTATCCCATATAATATAATTTAAAATTGATGATATAATAATTAATATGAAATAAAAATTAAACTAGAAGTAAACTTTTTCTTTCCTCATTTTTATTATAACTAATATAGAATACTTTAATATTCACAAAAAATTTATTATTAACACGAAAATAACCTTAAAATAGATTAATAGTGTCAACATATGTTTTCTAAGCAATATGCCTCACTTGACAATTTTACAGGGTATTAGGCACAGCGCACAGTTGGCGTCGCCTGCTGCAAAATGCAAATAAACTGAAAATGCTTGCATAAATTTATGTATGTTCAAATCCAATGGCCATGAAATGACTGAAATGTGGCAGGAAAGATCAAAGAAAGAGACAGCTAGACTGACAGACAGAGACAGAGACACAGACAGACAGCTTAACGGAACAACAGGAATGAGCAAAGTATTTTTTTCTTCTTTTTTCTTTTTGCATATCAAAAGTGAAGTTTAGTTATAAAAGTCTTTCAGCTAATCAAAGTTACATTTTGTTGGAATTCAATGAACTTAACAATAGATAAAGCACATGCAAATTTAAGTCAACTTTATGTAGAAATTTCTATACGGATTCTAGAGAATTTTACAACAGATAAAGTGAACTTTATTATAGATGGTAACTATAATTGAATTTTCATCGAGATTTTCTTGGCTTTTCAACCAACTTTAGAATAGATTCAAATAGGAAAAAAAAGGGACAAATTTTAATAGAATTTGCCTAGATATTTTCAAAGGCTTTTCATCGAACTCAACAATAGATTAAACACTAGCAAAGTAAAATAGAATTTTCCTAGAGATTTCTAAAGGCATTTAAATGAACTTTTAAATAGATGAAGCACATGAAAATTAAATAGGTTTTTTCTTCGAGATTTCCATAGGTTTTTCCATTTAATTAAAAGTTGACAACGAAAAAAGGCAATGCACATTTGTGTATGTTTGGGCTTTGGCCTAAACAAATAGGCTGATTAGAAAGTAGAAAGTAGAAAGCAGGCAGAACAACACACACACACATATGTACATACACATATTCTCATGCTGCTCTCGAATATTGTCCTTAGTCTGCTCATTTCCAGGGTTGCCAAGTGTTTGCACAGCTCAGCCGCAAATGTGGCACTCGATAAGGCGGGAGGAGAGAGAGAGAGAGAGAGAGCAGAGAGAGAAGACTATATGTCCTGGTAATTTGCATAAAAAGGTTGCTAATTTCTGTTGCAAGAAAGACAGTGGAAAATGAAGAGGCAAGGGGTAAGGGGAAGGGGTATGGGGTATGGGAAAGGTTAAGAGGTTGCAAAGCTAGGCAAAAAATGTGTGCTCGTTAGCTGCGTTTTAGAAAATGGGAAACCAGTTGACAGGAGCAGTCAGTTGACTGCCAGGACACACTCATTATTGCTGAGCAATCAGCTCGAAAAGGTGCCAAATCAGCTAAAAACAAGTCAAGAGAGAGAGTGAGAGAAATATAGAAAAGTAAGAGCAAAAACAGAACTTAAATATTTGCCAAGTCTTTGCCGACTTTTGCCTTAAGCAAAAGTTAAATGGCAAAGTTTTCAGTTTGGCCAAAAAAACAATTCGCGCCCATTTAAATGGAACGAAACAAAAAGTTATTTTGTCGAGTGGAAAGCGAAGCAATTTAAGGGGAGAGGAGCGGGAGGACAGGAGAGTTGGGAGTGGAGAAGGGGAAATATTTGTGGGTTGCGAAAACTCTGCGAAATGTTGGCAACATTTCAACATTTTGAACATTTCTATTTGTGAAATGCCATCAACTTTGTGTGCATCTTGTGCATTTGCTAGTGAAATGTTGCATGCCCCAAACACTAATTACACACAGCTGTTAGCGAGTGAGAGGGAGAGAGAGAGAGAGAGAGAGAGAGAGAGAGAGGGAGAGGGAGAAAAAGAGGGGCAACCAAATGTGTTGAATGTCAAGCCAAGACAATTCTCGCAATAAAAGCCAACGGAGCATGTCAAAAGCAATTTATGTGTGGCCGTCGTGGCAACAAACGAGACACACACACACACACACACACACACATGCATCCGATTGTGGGTGGTGACAGGTGGCAACTGACAACGTATGACAAGTCTTAGTCAGGGGTAGGGGGTAGGGGCTAACATTTGCAACAAAGTGAACAGCACAAATGGCATAATAAGTGGGAATAGCTGAGCATGTTTCTCAGTTTGACAGCAACAAATCCAGCCAAGAAAGGAAGTACAAAAGGGGCAGAGAGAAGAAAGAGGGGGGGGGGGGGAAGACAAGGAGGGGTGCTGACAAGCCTCAACATTTTAATTGCAATTCAATGAATGCAGTCAAAGACATGGATAATAACTAGAAATGGCTAACAATAAGTAGATAAAGATGCACTTAAACGATAGTTGACTAAATAACGATCAACTTTATATATTATTTGAATAATTATACAAAGCAATTTATGTACTTACCATAGATCCATTTTTAATACGATTTGTCTGAAAATATTTAAATCTATTAGAAAAGTTTTTAGATAATATTAAATAAATCAAAAAATTGCATTAAATTTTTCATTTTATATTGTATTTTAAATTCAATTAATTATGGAGAATAGAAAACCCATAATTCAATTAAATCAAAATAAATTCCAAAGTTTATTTTTCTTTTTTGTTGTGCGGCTATGGTAATTAAATAAAATTCAATATCGATACCCAGACACATCCCTAATAATAGTAGACAGACTGAAAGGCAGTTCCAAGCCATGTCCTAAAGAAGGCCAAAAAAGACGAGGGTGGAAAAAGGGGAATAAATAGTGGAAAAAGGGAGATAAGTGGTAGCACAATTTTAGCGCTTTTCTTTCAATTTCAGGCAACAAGTCTTAGCTATTGACTGAGCTAATTGAACACACACACACACACACACACACACACACACACACACACACACACACAGACTCACACACACTCTCAATCTTTGCTCTGCTTTTCACAGTTCACAGCCAGCTCAAGGTCACTGCTGTCAGTGTGTGTGTGTGTGTGTGTGTGTGTGTGTGTGTGTGTGTGTGTGTGTGTGTGTGTGTCTTACAGATGTTTTTCTCTCTGTAGCTGACCCTCCCCCTTTATCTAGGCATTCCAAGGCCTACGCCTACGCAATACGTTAGCAAAACCAACGCCTAAAAAAAATATTCAAAAAAAAAGCTTGAATTCATTTGCACAACAATTTACAGCTGTTGTTGTTGCTGTTCTTGCTGTTGTTGTCGCTCAATAAACGTTTATGCATTGCGAGTCTGGCCAAATATTTATTTTGGTTTATCAATCATACGCACCGTGGTGCGAGCCATTCAAACTTATGCACATACTGGGAACAGTTCTATGAACAACAGCTGGAAATGCGCAAACTCCGCGACGCGGCTGCACAACACGTGGCAGGCGCTTAACAGTCCGTTAACAGCCGCTTAACAGTCATCTAACAGACTGCTAAGAGCTTGCTTAGCTTGGGCCAAGGCTAAGGCTGGTCCATGGCTTACACACACACACACACACACACACACACACACACACACACACAGACAGACACACAGACAGACACAATTAGTTGCACACAGATAAACAACTTTAATGTTGCGGAGAACAAGCAAATGCTTTTTGCAAAACTTCTTTCCACTACGATTAGACCCAAATTCTGGCTTCATTTTGGCCACAGTTGCAGCTTGTTAGCACCCCCTTCCACTCCAACTCTCCCACCCTCTGTTCCTCTTGCTGTCACACATATGTGTGCATGTGTGTGTGTGTGTGTGTGTGTGTGTGTGTGTGTGTGTGTGTGTGTTTACTGATCAGCCTGTGGCAAAGTCTAGACCCAAAAGCACAAAGTCAATCAAGTTCAAAGCATTACCAATTGGCCATTGGCCGCTGATGTCTTGGCCCTAAGTTCAAACAGGCTTCGAAGTTGGCCAAGAATCTGATACAAACTCAAAAGGGGAGTGCTCGACTAAAATATACTCTGTACCATGTCGTATATTATTTAATAAGTATTATTTATAATTTAAAATTTACTGTTTTTTACGTGCCACTATTGTATTATTTATAACCTTCTCAAGTTGGCCAAGATTTTATTTAAAAAAAAAACAAATCTGCGCGTCTTGCAGATACTTTAAGTCTACATGATATTATTTTATTTCTCTTATATATATTGTCTGCAACTTATTATTTATTTTATTAACATTCGTTTGTTGTCCTATCTACACATTTTAAATATTCAACAACAAGCGACTCCCCTTTGAGCCAAATCAACTCAATTTGTCATATTTACAGGGTATAGTTCTGGCTACAAATCAAGCTGCCAAATGACAGCCTACGATTGTCGTGTGTCTGACTTTGCCAGCTTTGGACTTTGGCCTTGAACTGCGTCACCTTTGAACTCGGCACGAAATGTTTTTTGTGATTTTCTGACGTCTCTTTATTTGTGGAGGTGGAAGGGGACGGGGAAGGGGAAGGGGAAGGAAGGCTTCATACCTGTCGCCTAAAGGGCAATTAAAATAAAGTGTAATTTTTTGGGAGGCTCGAAGACTCTTTGCATAAATATTCGTTTAGTTGGGCAGCAGATTAACTTTAAATTGAAAGTTAAACACACGCAGCTTGAGTGTGTCACACAAGGGGGCGTGGCATGTGGCATGCGGAATGTGGCAACAGGCGGGACGAACGTTTAATGAAAACAAATTAATCGCATTATGTTTACAAACTGAGAGAACGAGTCGGTTGACACAGTGAGAGTGACAGACAGACAGCGCGAAGAGAAGAGAAAAAGAGAGAGAGAGAGAAAGAGAGAGATATAGCCACTGCCTTTGTGCAAACAGATAAAAGCACAAAGTGTTGACATTGTTAAGAGTTGAACAATAACCACCAACAGCATATAAAATTTCATTATTTTGACACTTTAGATACCCTCTAAAGGTTACTTTGATATCAGGTAATTTTCATCAACATACTTTAAAATAAAATAATACTATCTAAAGTTTCTAATATACAACTTTTATAGAGTCATTAAACATTCTCTTAATTGGGTACTTTTATTTTTACAGGGTATAACACTGGGTATATTCAAACGAGTTTGTGCTTCAGGACGTTGCTAGTTAATATAAATAAAAGTTATTTTTTTCGCATGTGGTATTTAACTTTTTTAATCAAAACTCTTTACGTTATTTACTTCTCTCACTCTCTTACTCTCTCTACGTCTTTCTCTCTCTTTCTCTGCATTAAAAGTGCTTTCAACTGCAATTTTGAATAATAATTCATGGTTGGCCAAACGTTCAGCCTCATTATGGCCAACAAAAAGGCTATCAACGCAATTATCAGCCTGCAAATATGACAAAAACAGCGTACAAAAGTTCAATAGAAAGAGAGAGAGATAAAAAGAGACAGGGAGATAATTCTAGGAAGATGTCAAGTCCAAAAATAAACTTGATGAATGCCAAACAAGTTGGCAGCCAAGTCAGTTTCAAGTTACAAGGACAAACTTTCTGGAGCAACAACAACAACAACAACAACCACAGCAATAAATAATGCATATAACAAGAATAACAACAACAACAACAACAACAATAGACAATGTCAAATTAAATTGTTGCCTGCGCGTAATTTTAATTATTATGAACTGTGAAAATTAGACATTCATTTGGGTCGCGACGGCAAAATCAGAATTCAACGAGTTGAACAAAAGCTAATTTACAGCAAGGCCCGGAAAACGGAAACCCGGAAAACAGAAAACAAGTCGAGCAATGCCAACAACTTTTTCATACTCAAATGAACTTTTGCCAACACATGTGCGAGTGTGTGTGTGAGTGTGTGTGTGTGTGTGTGTCAATCACATGTGCGAGAGTCACAAACGACTCGGTGGCTGCCAACTTAAAGCAGCGCACAAAAGTTGAAAATAGAAAATTTCAATTTAAATATTAAAAAAAAATTATTGATTTTTTTGAAAATATGTAAAAAATATGTATGGAAAATCTTTTAAATTTACGAAAAAAAGTTAAATGATGAAAATTTTCGATAATTTGTAAAGGGGTTAGTATGCAAAAATCGATAATTTTTGATAAAAAAATTAAACTTCAAAAACGAATAAAATTTAGATGCATAATAAATTTAGAAGGCAAAACCTGATCAAAATGGTATTCCAAATGAAAATTGGTCAAGTTTTGACAAAGGAACAGGGGATCAAAGTTTTCGATATTTTGTAAAGGGGTAAGTATGGAAAAATCGATAATTTTTGATAAAAAAATTAACTTTAAAAATGAATAAAATTTAGATGCAGAACGAATTTAGAAGGCAAACCATGATCAAAATGGTATTCCAAATGAAAATTGGTTAAGTTTTGACAAAGTAACAGGGGATCAAAGTTTTCGATATTTTGTAAAGGGGTAAGTATGCAAAAATCGATAATTTTTGAAAAAAAAATTAAACTTCAAAAATGAATAAAATTTAGATGCAGAATAAATTTAGAAGGCAAACCATGAGCAAAATGGTATTCCAAATGAAAATTGGTCAAGTTTTGACAAAGTAACAGGGGATCAAAGTTTTCGATATTTTGTAAAGGGGTAAGTATGCAAAAATCGATAATTTTTGAAAAAAAAATTAAACTTCAAAAATGAATAAAATTTAGATGCAGAATAAATTTAGAAGGCAAACCATGAGCAAAATGGTATTCCAAATGAAAATTGGTCAAGTTTTGACAAAGTAACAGGGGATCAAAGTTTTCGATATTTTGTAAAGGGGTAAGTATGCAAAAATCGATAATTTTTGAAAAAAAAATTAAACTTCAAAAATGAATAAAATTTAGATGCAGAATGAATTTAGAAGGCAAACCATGATCAAAATGGTATTCCAAATGAAAATTGGTCAAGTTTTGACCAAGTAACAGGAGATCAAAATTTTCGATAATTTGTAAAGGGGTAAGTATGCAAAAATCGATAATTTTTGAAAAAAAAATTAAACTTCAAAAATGAATAAAATTTAGATGCAGAACGAATTTAGAAGGCAAACCATGATCAAAATGGTATTCCAAATGAACATTGGTGAAGTTTTGACGAAGTAGTAAGAGTTCAAAGTTTTCGAAAAATTATGAATGAGTCAAATTTAGATGCAGGATGAATTTATAGACCAAATAATGATCAAATTGACATTCCGTATATAAATCGGTTGAGTTTTGACAAAGTTACAAGAGCTCGAAATTTTTTAAAATGTGTCAAGGGAAAAAATCGAAAATTTTCGATAAAAATTTAAGCATTTCTAATAAGTTTAATTTGGAAGCAGAATCCTTTAAGATGTTTTAAAACTATTAAGTTGATATCTCGCTTGGAAATCGCTTGAGTTTGGACCAAGTTATGAAAGTAGGAAGCACGTTTGCAGCAAATTGGAGAAGAAGAAAGTATTAGTTTTCCAAAATTTGTACACACTCATCGAGTTTGGCGGCTTATCCTTTGAAATGTGCATAGAAATTCGCAGAGCGGCGTCTTGGTGCGCATAAAAGTAGGCAACAATAATTACATATATATTACAAGACTCCTTTCTATATATGTATGAGTGTGTGTGTGTGTGTGTGTGTGTGTGTGTGTGTGTGTGTGTGTGTGTGATGTGTATGTAAAGTAGGGGCGTGTCTGTGTGTGTAAAGTGTAAGCTGATGATGTTATTGCTACCGTGTTTTCAATATCAATTCATGTAAATTTAATTACGCATGCCCGCGTCTTGTTTTGCGTGTTCCTTCCTACACACACACACACACACACACACACATATGTTATGCGGGTGTGTGTGGGAGAGAGGGAAAGTGGGGGCAACAATGTTGTTGCCGTGTGTTGTTTTCGCATATCTGATTACAGCCGGCAAACAGAAAATGGCAGCAGTCGAGGCGTCTCAAACTAATTAAAGTGTTCAGGGCGAAGCAACAACAACAATACCAGCAACAACAATAATAACAACAACAATAACAAATTGCAACATGCGGCGCCGACAAAAGACACAAGCTGCGTGCAGCAATTTTGTTTTACAGTCTTTCTCAAAAATTGTTTTTTATTTGCTTTTGCTTTTTTTTTTTGTTGTCACGCTGCTTTTTGTGGATATTAAGACATTTGATCCTGTTAAAGACGCGATTTAACTTTTAATGCACTGCAAATTGTTTTGCAATTAACATGGCACCAAAATGGGAATTTCAGTTGTTATTCTCCTCCCTCCCTCTCTCTCTCTCTTTCTTCCGCTCTGCGTGTTCTTCTGGCAAAGTAATTTGCAAGCTTTTCTTTTCTTTACTTTTCTATTCGTCGCTTGCGATTAAATAATAACAAAACTAAACGAAAACAAAACGCCACCAAGTTGATGCAAAGTTGTTTGCAACAAAGTGTTGCAAGCAGCTAAACAAACTGCTGCCTGCAAGTTCTTTACCCCCTTTCCCCCTCTTTCCACCTGAAATGGGGTTTCTTGTGTTTATTGTCAGCCAAAGTTGAAATGCTAAAAGCAAAAAAAAACCAAAAATTTCTTGCACGGCAGCCAAAAACTTTGGATAAGCTTAAAACGAGACGAAAGAAATTCAAATTCAAATTCAAATTGGAATACGGTTTTGAATTTGTTGCACTGTCAGAACTTTAAGGTGAATGCATTGAGCTGAATTTGCCTCTTTGAACAGCACACACAAACTTAACGCATAAATAAAGTTGACGGCATTTTATGCCCTCATTAAGGGTATTTTAAATTTGTCAAGTATTTTGTAACATATGACATGACTAAACTGAATAGTCGTTGCTTCAAACAGGCAATGCTCTCAAATGTCCAAATAAATTGTGGGATATTCGATAAAACTGAAAGATATATTGAATTAAATTTAGAATTAATTTAAATTTAATGAAGTATTTTTTCTTTTAATAAAAAAAACTCATGGTATGCATTTTTAATGATTTTACAAATAATATTAAAAATTATCTAAAATTATTTATATATGCTTGAAACGAATATTTCTGATTTCAACATTTCCGACGGGCGTTTTCTAAAGCGATTCTCTTAAAAAAACTCTAATATTGATATTTTTTATATAATCATATAATATTTTGAATATAATAATATTTTAATCGTAAGAAAATTTATCGTTTTTCAACAGATATCACTTAAACTTGCCAATAACCTTTTCAATTAAAGATTGATATTTATTGGAAAGAAGCTACTCGAGGTTAATTAATTGTTGTCTCTTTACAAGGGTATCAAATCTGCGGCTTGTCAAAAAACCAAGAAAAGACTTCCTGTTTATATATTTTCTTTGCTTTTTTGTAAGTCCCGCCCTGAAGCTGCAGCTGGCAGCAAAAGCTTTGGTAAGGAGCTGCAATGCGAGCCAAAACTCGTTATCGTTTAATTCAGGCAAAGGAGCGTGGAGTCCTTTGCCAAAGCCAGTCAATGTATTGGCAGTTGACAGGCAACGCACAGAGGGAAGGGGCAACTGATGGACAGCAACGGCAACAACTTTTCGACGTCTCTCTCTCTCTCCCTCTCCCTCTCTCTTTCTTTTCTCTCTCACATTCTCTTCGGTTTGCGCTTTTGTTGCAACATTCATGCGCAATATTTACATAATGCTGCCTGATTGATGTTTGACTGTTTGGTTAAGACGAGCGATGCCACACTTTGCTATTGGTAATGAAAAGCGGGCCAAAAGAAGATTGGCAGCAGTTGCAGCTGCCAGATGACAACAATTCACAACTTGTAAACACAGAACAACACAACACAAGGCGTTGTTCTATTTGCGCAACTACAACAAATATTCCGTAAGTGGCACAAGGCAAAAACAACAACAACAACAACAACAACAATAACAACAACAACAACAATAGAAGGGCCAACAACTCAAATTGGTGAAATCGATGTCCTCCTTGTGCTAACTTTTATAATATTCTATATTCTCAGCCTCGACTCCATTTTCCCATTGCTGCTCAGCGCAAATAGTTTTTGGTTTTTGCTTATTGTTGTCTACTTTTCCTTCTCCTATTCCCTCTCTCTCTCTCTCTCTCTCTCTCTCTTAACTACAAGCAACTGGCACTGAGCCAATGCCAGCATCCAAGAGCCAACATTCTGCCAACTGGCTTTTTGTTTACCAACCTTTGCAAAAGACCAACGGCATTCGTTGGCCATTCGATAAACTCACATGTCCAAATAGACTCCCCTCTAGCAATTCCCCAAAAGGTGTATAAATTTCACCCCTGGCACACAAACTTATGGTAATTTTTGGCTAAGAGCGAAGAAAAGTACCGCTGAAATATACGTAGACAGTTATTAAGTGACTGACGCTTAAATGGGGCTGTGAAAAGAGTGTGAGACTTAACTATCTGTAAGGTAGAAATATTCAAATAATCACACACAAATTTCATACTATAATATTTCAATATTTTCATTCCTTTCATATTTTATTATATTTTTATTTATGCTTGGTTTTAAAATAGCGAGATAATTATAATAAAATCAGCATCTTATGTTACATTACTTTAAAAGTAAATTTAAATTTAATTATTTATTCATTTAATTATAAATAATTAAAAGTAAAAATATTTGACTCGTAAATGTCACCATCTATTTCAGAAAAAGTTAAGCCTAATAAGTTATTTAAAGTTTTGATCATCATACTTTCAACGAGCAACTTTTCACGCTCTTCCTCTTCACATTTCGCTCTCTATCATTATAATAAACACTTTAATGACTCTTTTGCTTTCCCCTCTCCACTCTTCACTCTTCCTCGCCTCATCAACTTCATCCTGAACTTATTAAATGCACTCGAGCAAAACATCAAAGTTTCCTTTAATTCCTTTCTGCATTTCCTTTCGCATCCTTAATGTTTGGGGAGCTTGTAGACAGAACATATTGAGACTCTTTGGGCTTGATGTTTATTAAATAGTTGCACGTCGTCGTCGTCGTCGTCGTCGTCGTTATGTGGCAACATCAGAGCTTAGTGCATTACTGCAACTCGAGCTGTATTTCAATTTTGTTGTTGTTGCCATTCTGAAAACGGCAACAGTTTGGTTTGCCCTTTGACCCGCCGCCCCCAACGTTTGGACCTTTGCACTTGTTTTCCTACTTTTTTCTTTTTTTTTTTGCATACTTCATCTCTGTGTCGAGGGAGGGGAAGCGGAAGGTGGGGGGGGGGGGGGTGAGTGCAGAGTTTACAGGCTGACAGGATGTCAGAGAGTTGCCATCGCAGAGTTGCCATGGCAGCCTTTGAGGCTGCGATGCCGAAATGAAAACCAAACAAATGCCACGCAATTCCCTCTCTCTGTCTATCTCACTCTCTCTCTCTCTCTCTTTCACTCTCGCCTTCTCTTTCTCTTGTCCTCCCTTTCGCCTGCACGTTTGTCAATTCCCCCGCACTGTTGATTTAAAGCACAAATTGCGAATTGCAAATTTCGCTTTGGGTTGCAGCTAGAAATATTGCGTATACGCTACGTAAAACGTAACAACGCGCGTTACGACAATTTACATTTATTGCCAACCATTTGAAACGAAGGGAGAAATCGAAGAGAAGCGGAGAGGGGAGAGAAAAGAGGTGGTTGAAATTGCTGCCAGCTTCCATTATATTGTTAAGCTGACATTGGCCTCAGTTGACTGTTTGCTGATGGTTCTTGTTATTATTGTTCTTGTTGTTGTGACATGAATTATGTATGGGGGGAAATGGGAAAAGAAAAGAAACACGAAATACGGAATACAGAATACGAAATACAAAATACAATGGCAGATAAGCTGTCAACGGGTTGAGAGTTGCCAATTTGTTGGCTTATTGTTGGTTTCCCGCCATTGGTGACATTTTCAGAGAGCTCAGCTCTACTAGCAATTGTTTATCCCCATCAACGAGTCCTTTGAATTGAAGTCACCTTTTGGAGTTGTAATTACGACTTGCTTAATTCATTAATTGATGTTAATGAAACTGTGCAATTAATTGACATGTCAATTTCGTGTGTGTAATTAAAAGAGTTAATAACAAAAGTGCGAAAAATATATTGTCATATGAATACAATTGATTAAATATAATGATAATTTGAATTGAGTCTAATCTAATTGAATCTAAAATGTATAAAACCCTTTAATGTGTAATACATATAATTTAAGGTTAATTTTTTTTTAAATTAAATACAAGTATTGGTAAAAGTTTAGTACAGAAACAACTTTAGCTTATTAATTTAATTTCAAATAAAATGTTCATTAAAAAATAAATTATTTTGAGCAATTGATAATATAATTTTAAGTTGTATTATTGCAGAGTATTCAGTAGTCGGTCTGCTAGTTGCTCATTTCATTCATATTTCAGGTTTGTTATGCATAATTTGTTCGTCCTTTGGTGTGCTCTAAGCTCGGCCCTTGGCAACCCAGGGACAAGGACATTAACCCAACTCATTTTCGCATAATGAAATTTCAACGAGGCGACGAGACGAAAATTTATGACGTTTACAAATCATTTTCCATGCGAAACAAAAGCAAAAGCAAAAGCCAAGGCTAAAGGCAAATTTGTTGCAACAGGCGGGAAGACAAAGCTGTTAATTATTTTGTAGCCTATTAACGAAAAGGATCTTCTCTTCTCTCCTCTCCTCACCTCTCCTATATTTCCTTTTCTCGGTTGTCCTTTCGCATATGCGTTAGTTCTGAGGACATTTGCACTCGACACTTTTGGCGCAACAATTTCCGACTGTTGCAGTTTCTGTCACTTTGTTGTCAGTTCCTAGGCCGCATTATTTGCCTCTCTCTTCCTCGATCCCCTCTCGCTCTCCTTCGCTCAGTTGGGACCGCCTGGCGCCATTTAGAAGGCACATTAATCAATTTAACCGTCGGGAACAGCAGCCAAGCGAAACCGAAAGCCAAGTCGAGTTTAGGTCCAGTTCATGTAAATTACAACGGACGCAAGAATTCATCTGTTTCTCCAGGCCTTGCTCTCTCTCCCTCTCCCTCTCCCTCTCTCGCCCTCTCTCTATCATTTATTTCCTTTTGGCTTCTCTTCGTGTGTTTTAGTTTTGTGTGGTGCAATTTTTGGTCTGGCGCCAGTTAAAAACTTAATTAAAACCATAACAAAGCAAAGCCAACAACAACAGTTTTGTTGCCAAACTTGGCTATAAAATCTGTTGGCGCCCAACGTGTGGCGCCCTCTCTCTCACTCTCACTCACTCAGTGCATGCCACACAAATAGCTGTAGATAAATGAAAAACATATTCATTTAAACACACATGCTCAGCATTTAGATGCAATTAAAGTGCAAAATGGACAGCAGAATGAATGAGAAATGAAAGGGACTCATTGAATCTATTCTTAGAGAGCAACAGGAGAAGGAGGAGAATAAACAAATGGAGGGGTATGGAGAAGGTCTCACAACGTGTCGTTGTTTCTCTTGTGCATTTGAAATTTAATTAACACGACCAACAAACACAACAACACAAATAACAACAACAAGTGACAGAGAGCAAAACACGACAGTGAAAAAACTAATGAAAACACTCATTTCAAAGAGTTTTTGATGAGACAAACGAAGAGAAAGACAAAGTGGATATATCAGAGACCAGCTGAGGGAGTTTAGAAGAGAGGGGAAAGTGAACAAGGCGCTGAGAGAGGGACAAGACAAGACCGGACATAGAACTTCCGCTTCCTCTTCCGCTGCTAATTCCGCGCCTGTTGCTATTGTCCGAGCCAACGAAATGTTGCAAGGATGCAACAAGGATGCAACCAGCTGATGTTTTGCTGTTCCTTCAACAACTTTTATTCTCTAATTAATGTCAACTAAAGCAGAAAACTTTGTTGTTGAGCTGCCTTTTCAAGTCAAAATTAATCAGGCGAAAAGTTGCTGGTCAAGTTTTATGAGAGCGATTGAAATGGATGCGGCATAAAAAGCATAAATATAGTGAGCAATAATTAAAAGCCATATTCGCTTTATGGCCAGAGCGAAGCGTCATCAAATCATGGCAAAAAAAGCAATAAATTCCAAACTGTTTGCTGTAAACAGAATGGACACAGAGATGAAGAATGAGCAGAGCGAGCAAATTGAGCGAAATGGAAAACAGAGAGAAGAACGAAATAAAAAGGAGAAAAATATGGTACAAAACTTGTTGAAAGCTATAGATAGAAAAGCACTTTGCCTGTTAGCATTAAAGTAGTTAAACTGCAGGGACTTGATGCTCGACTAAATCAAGCGTTAAATTTGTGAACTTGTTGCCAACATTTCAAGCACTTAACGAGGCAGACACGCCCCTTTTCTCTTCCCCTTTTTTAACAGACAAAGAGACAAATGGACAAACTGCCAAACTGCAGCTGTTCAAAATTAAATCGTCTTTCATTATTTATACGATGTGATTTTCAATAGACAAAATGTCTGTCCATCATGCTCTGTCTCTTACACTCTCCCTCTCTCTCTCTCTCTCTCTCTCTCTATCACTCCCTCTCTCTCTTGCACACTTGTTGTTGTCATGTTGTCCGTTAGTTGGTCCAAATATTTGCAGCTTTCAACAGTTTGCCATGGGACTTTTATGAACATTTTTGACGATTTCGATTTTACAAAGTCAATATTTACACATTGCTTTCCATCCTCTCTCTCTCTCTCTGCACCCCTCTTGCTGTCCTGCTCTATTTGTGCGCTTGGTCACAGTTTATTGGATGTGCAGTTAACCAAAAATAAATCGCCTATCGGTTTCTCCCATTTGGCAGCACATAAACCGCTTAGCACAAAATTACTCATACGCCAAGTGGAACCAATTGAAAAACGCAGATTTCGCCAGTTTGCCAGCTGTTGACCCAGTTCATCATTTTTCCTGACCAGCTGAATCATCATCTTGCACTAGCCATAAGCCGCTGCTGTTCTACTTTATAATGTTTAATTTTTTTTTTTTATTTTTATAATTTTCTTTTTCTGCTGTCATTTTCAATTTGGCTAATCGACAGACTGCAACCCGCCATTGTTGTTTAGCTGGCACTGCCTACAATTGTTCCAGTTAGTCACGTGGTTTGGCATCTCGCTAACTAACCAACTGACTGACTGACTGACTGTTTGTCTGTTTGTTTTTGGCCCCACCAACAACAACAACAACAACAACAACAACTGCAGTGACCCACATAGAAACGCCAAAGCCAAAGCCAAAGTGAAAACCAAAACCCAAAAAACCACACTCAAAAGTAATGGTGAGCCAAAAACAGGCAACACCAAAGTCTAAGCCAAGCCGCATTTTTAATGCTCTAACTCGAAAGTGTCTTGAAATTATTATCTTTAATTTTACTTGCTTCAAATATCTTCCAAAACGAGATAATAATATGAGAAAATTATCAGACTTTAAACAAATTAAGTTGGAATTTACAAAATTCATTTACGGAAATCTTGGAAACAATTTGGATAAAAATAAAAACTATTGAAAATAAAATAAAAAATTCTATTAATATGAGAAAATAATCAGACTTTAATTAACAAAATTTATTTAGGGAAATATTGGAAACTATTTGGTAAAAAATAAAAAATATTGAAAATAAAGTAGAAAATTATTTTAAATAAAAAAAAGACAAGTTTCTTTGAGATATTGCCAGACATAAAAATTATAGCTTTGCTTTCTTTTTAGTTATAAATTATTGTCTAAATATTACCAAAAAAAAACTCTCACTTTAGCCGTGTTTTACTAGCTATGTAACCAAAGCCGTTAACAACTGAAAATACCCCAAACGAAATTTTTAAGTTACAGTTTGTGGTTTTGCTGTGGGGATTACATAAAGACCACACGGCGAGAGGGTCGCCTCGACCAAAAGGAATTAATTGAAAAGTGAAAGCCGAAATGCGCTGAAAAGTATGCAATGGTTTCATTTTCTATGCTCAAATCGCAACTGCAACATGCTGCATAATTCAAAGGCTAGATAACTGCATCTAATTATATATATTTGTGTCAGAGAGAGAGAGAGAGAGAGAGAGATAGAGAGGGTGGCAACTCTGCCTTAACAAATTTGGAGCAAGGCTGCAACAAAATTCCAGATTTGATTCCTCCCCATTTGGCATTTCTCAACTAATTCGACGAGCAGCCAATTTGAAGCCAATTGCGAATGTGAACAGCACAAAAAGTTTTGTTGAACAACTCGACAACTATGTAACTGAGTGGCAACAACAAAAATAGCAACAACAACAACAACTAAATAGAACTGCAGTTGCAACAACTGCAAAAAGGAAAATTGCTTGAACATTGAAATTGAATTATTTGCTGAAATTGTGCTGTGAAATGCGCTTACGAAACTCGCATCAACTTGCAACAACAACAACAACAACAACAACTGTCGACAACTACAACAAACGTCACTTCAACAGCTTTTGTTTGGTGTGGCACATGTGTGTGTGTGTGTGTGTGTGTGGCAAACAGTGGGCGTGGCAAGAGGCGCACTCGACTCGTGCATATTTCAAAACTAACAATTGTTGTTGTTGCTTTCTCTCCCGCTCCCTCTCTCTTTCACTCTCTATTTTTGCTCTCTCCCTCTCTCTCTTTCACTCTCTATTGTTGTTGTTGCTTTTTTGCAGCCGCTGGTCGAAAAGCTGTTAAAAAAAGAAGAAGCAGCAGCTGAAAGTTTTCTCTCTTTTTTTTCTAGCCTTTTTTTTTTGTTCGCGTTAAAACTCGCCGAGCGGCCACTGAAATTGATTACCGATAGCGCCAAAAAGGATAATGGACTTTTGTCCTGCTGCAGCTGCAGGACAACAAACAAAAAAAATAATAAAGGCCAGAGGCCAGCGGAAAGGAATATGAACAACCCGGCGGCAAACTAACGAAATGTTCAAAAGGAAACAAGCTAAAAAAAAATGCAAAAAATAAGAGACAGAAAAACGTTGAAAATATGGTTGATAGGGCACAGAGATCGGGAATTGGAAAATGCTGAGGCGAAAAATCAAAAAGGACGAAAAGGATGCCACAGTTGCCAGCATATTGCACCACAGGAAAAGAGGAAAAGCCAACTAACAAGCGGAGAGGCAAAGGCGATTATGGGTTCGGTTTGGGCTTTGGCTCTGTACTTTAACTACAGTTCATGAGAAGCGCATAGAGAGGCGCCTGACTTGGCAACAGCTGTTGAGATTCGCAAGCTGCTTAGTTTCAATACTCAACGGGCAACTGGTATGCAAAGTAAACAGATCTGTATGAAATCTTTAAGGGAAGAAATATCAAAAGGAAATACAAAAATCTGGTATAAAAAATAATCAAATAATCAAATCGTCATCTATACTTATGGTAATAATATAATATAATAATATCAAGTGTTATCCATTTTACAGCATTTTTTCTGTAATTCATTTAAATTATGATTAGAATTTGCAAATATATATCTTAACTCACAATATTACTACCGCCTGTTAAAGTGATGTTAAGAACTTAAAGTTTACATAACATATGTTAACACAAGTTAACATAACTCAGACACAATTTACCTCCATATCGTATACATATTTCATACTTTTTGTGGTTTTTGCCAGCCATATTTTCTGATACCCACAACGGAACTGTTCTAAAAGAGATTCTGTTTTCGCTGCGGTTTTATTGGCTTTACGGATACGTCCGCCATGACACACGCCGCCCTTAACCCTTTGTTCACCGAAATTTACATTTGGTCAGCAAAGTGAACAATTTGCTCGAGTTATTTGTGTAAAAATGAAATGAGCAAAAACAAGAAAAAAAAAATAAAATAAAAGAGAATTAAAGCAACGCTGAGGGGGCTGATAGAGGGGTGGAGATAGAGGGTTGTGGATTCGTTTGGTGATGGCACATTATTTGCATAGCTCATAATTATGCGCCGGACTCACATGGGGCAACACTGGCCACTGCCCACTGTCCACTGTCCACTGCCCACTGCAAAAGATTTTTCCTGCATTATCTGAAAAGCAAACACAAATGAAGGGAACAAGGGAACAAAGGCACAAAGCACACGAGGGGGGGGGCGGGAGGAAGAGAAGAACGCGACGACAGAGTTTTGGCAATTTGTAACATTTTGCTCATTACACACACAATGGAGAAGATATACATACGTGTGTGTGTGTGTGTGTGTGTGTGTGTGTGTGGTTGTGGGGAAACTTCCGTTTGCATAAAAATGGCGCCAGTTAAGGGCAAAAAAAAAGCAAGTAAAATAAAATAAAATCAGAAAAAAAAAAGAAGCAAGCGAATATCTAATAAAACATGTTTAAAAAACGAAGTAGAGCAGCGTGCACAAGTGAAGTGGCACTAAGCGAAGAAGTGAGATGAGATAGGAGAGTGGAGAGAGAGAGAGAGAGAGAGAGACAAATGGAGTTTCCGGGCACAAAGGGGGGGGAGGTAGGAAAAACACACAGCGTGTTTAACGAGCCATTTGCTGCTTTGGCGCTGAACCTGCTAATTGAATTAGAGGCGCTGCAGGATGTGCTGAACAGAAGCTGAGGCAACAGAGAGAGAGAGAGGAGAGAGAGAGAGAGGGTGAAGGGGTAGGGGTAGCAACTGAAGCTGGAGCAGCTCCAACAACAACAGCAACAAAGATGCTGCCCGCTAAACGCTTTGGCATGCCACATGCCACATGCCGCATGCCTCCGGCTCACTGTTTAGCCCGCAGGATTCAATTAAGTGTAAGTGCGGCACACCCTCACACACACTATGCTAAGAGCGAGTGTGTCTAATCATATCAAAAGCCTATAATATTCGAGCACAAAGCGCTGCAACAGTTTCCCCAACACTCGCGTCTATCGTCTAATGAGCAAGTTGGCCTAAAGATAGCTAAACTTGTGGCACTTGCCACAAACCGTTTACCATGCCGCATCAGTTGTGATAAGCGATGCGTTTGATACGATTGCCCATCAAGAAAAGCGAAAAACCAAAAGCCCAAGGCAACATGACAAACAACAAATATCGCCACAGTCTCAGCCAACGCCGCTGGCAAATCAAAGAGAGCGAGGGAAGAAATACAAATCTCGAAAGAACTTCGAAATCAATCTAAAGAACAAGCTGTGAGAGGAAGAAAAATAAGCAGGGCTGAGTTATATACTTTCAAAAATTAAATATAAAATAAAAAAAATTGATTACTATGCGATGTTAACAATTCGTTTCCATAGCATCTTTTTTTCTTTTATTATTTTTTTAAATTATTACTCGATAGTTTAGATAATTTGCTATTAGATTCACATTAAAGAAACTTACTACCATTATTAAGATATTTAGATGAAATAAATGATAAAAGAAGAAAGCTATATAATAGTACTTACGATAACTCCACAAAGACATATCCATCTCCTTTTATATTGTGTCCATTTGTCTTGCTTATCGGATCACTGAGTATTTTTTGAAGGCCGCGATGTCACTGAAAAGAATTCGGTAAGCGGTTAAAAAATGGCTTCAGTTTTGATAAGAATAAGAGCAGACGAAGTTAAGCATTGACATTTATTATGAGTATAGGGTATCTATAGTCCACCTCCTCCCCTTCACACACACACACACAAAAACACAATGTCAACTCAGCTTCGATTATCATTCATCATTCGAGGCTCATTGAAAAGAAAAGCAACGTCAAATCTCAGAGTGCGTGTGCGTGTGTGTGTGTTTGTGTGTGTGTTATGCCACGCCCACACAAGTACGCCCCATGATGGTGGGCACTTGGTGACTCAGTTGTTTTTTTTGTTATTACACACATTATTGACCAGTTAACCGCCTCTCTGTTGAAATCACTCTCAATCGATAGCACAGAAATGAAAGTTTTGTAATCGAATTATCCACAAATCGCGAGCAACTTTTAATTAGTTATCGAATGATTTATTTCAACCAATTGACAGCTGAAAGTTGCAGCTGCAACAGCGCTTTCAATTTCATTTAAAAAGCAAATAGAAACAAAAAAATAAAACTATTTTCATCGTTTTGTGGAATTTATCAACTGAATGTCACAAAATGGAAAATTGGAAAATTGTTAGCCGAACAGCGGCGGCTCGAGGGGGAATTGAGGTGTGTGGGGTTTTGGAAATTGAGGCTATTTCATTATTAAATTCCAAAAGTGCTTCA
This sequence comes from Drosophila rellima, assembly GCA_035043635.1. Classification (NCBI taxonomy): domain Eukaryota; kingdom Metazoa; phylum Arthropoda; class Insecta; order Diptera; family Drosophilidae; genus Drosophila; species Drosophila rellima. The sequence goes on from JAWNMV010000529.1 coordinate 3,965,337, forward strand.
AGGCGGCAAAGGACACAGAGAGGGAGGGAGGTAGTAAGTAGGGGGCGGGGTAAGCGACATTTGGCTTTGGCTCGTTGACTTTTTCCAAAGAGAGCACAAAAGTAAAATATATATTACTTGGGGAAAATGACTTGAAACCAATCAGCGTGAAAATTGTTGTCGACTAACAAGCAGCAAGGACATACGCAGTTATGTTTATATATGTGTGTTTGTGTGTGTGTGTGTGTGTGTTTAGGTCATTCCGTTTCCTGCTTTTTTGAGTTCCTGTCAATTGAGTCATACTTTTGTAATGGATTCTCTTTCCTCGTCACGCCTCAGGCCTTTCGATTCGATTCGATTTGAAATTGGAAAACTAAAACCCGCTATCCAACTTGAATTCTTTGTTGTGTCGAATCAAATAGATACTGAATAAATTCAAGTTTTATTACGAAAACAATACAAAAAAAAAAAAACAAATAAGTGTTAAATTCGAAAATTTCAATATGTTCCCAGACTATATTTAACATTCAGAATTGTATATTCCTAAATATATATATTTAAATTCATTAATATTATAACACTTTAATATAAAATGTTTAAAAATAACCCGAGATGTTTTAACTTAAATATTTTATTAAACTTAACACAATGGTATTTAGCTTTTATTTTAAGACTTTTTGCATCATTTTCTAAATATTTTTAAATTTTGTGTTTTAAGCTTGTAAGTCCTTTACCTTGAAATATTTTTCTTTTTAAACATACCCTTTTATGCTTAAAATTATTTTATCTAAAATTTGTTCTTCTTTTATTTTTATTTATTTTTTTTTTTGTTAAGATATCTCTCTAATGTTTTTTTATCGCAGCACGGCCAATTCAAGCACCACGTGGCGTATGCGTAATTTTATTTATAGGCGCCAAACACGTTGGCAAAATGACCCCCTACCCCCCTCAACGACAGAGCTAAAAATACCCACGCACAGAGCACGCAATGTAAACAAAAACCTAACAGAGAGAGAGAGAGAGAGAGAGAGGGAGTTTTAGAGAAAGAGAGAGCGAGAGCGAGAGGCAGCAACAGTGTGACGTGAACTGTGACCAAGACCAAAGCAAAGGCGACTGCGCCACCAACGACGCGATAACTGTTGGCCAAACTGTTACCAGTATTAAAACCGTTATTGCTGCTGTTGCTGCTGTGCTGCTGCTTCTTGGCCATGTCAGAGCTTTGGTCACATGCGAGTTTCAGTTTCAGTTCAGTTTTGGCAGCGAGCGCAGCACGACGTCGAAGTTGTTGCCAGCAATTTTCCTGTAGAGACGAAAACATTTTCATGCGCGCTCAATCAAAGTGTGAGTGTAAGTGTGTAAGTGTGTATGTGTGTAAATGTGTGAGTGTAGGTGTTGTAACGTAATCAGCTCAAAAGCGTTAAGGTGCCAATAATGGTTAATTTAAAAGAAGGTGACAAAAATAATCTGCGATAAATAATACAAAAATGTTGCACACTTTTGCGGAACGCGCGCGCTGCTTAAAAATCAATGAAAAGCGAAAGTGAAAACACAGAACGCACACAAATACATACACAGATACAGATACAGATACAGCGCACAGCTGCTCAAAACGCACACACACACAAAGTGTGTGAGAAAGAGAGAAAGAGCGAGAGAGAGAGAGAGTGAAACGTCTTTTGACGTCATAAATTTGACTGCCTGCATTTATAACAATTGTTTATGTCCAAAATTAATAAACAAATTAGCTGCACAAATTTAAAATACACTAAAATATTAAAAAAATTAATGTAAACTAATATACCTATTAAAAAAAAAGTGTTGCATAATCTGCAGGCGCAATAAACTCGTGACTGAGAAACTGAAATGCAGGCAAAAAAGAAAAACAAAGTGGGGAAAAGGAAAAACTCTCGCTTGATGTCCTTGAACGTTGTTATGCATAAAATGTGTGGCAGACAATGTTGACGCTGTTTCAGTCAGTCAGTTAGTCAGTCAGTCAGTCAGTCAGTTTGTCAGTCAGTTTGTCAGTTGAGTTTTGTCTCTCTCATGTTACCCGCTGGCATTGGCACTTGGACTGTGTTTATGTTTTTGCTTTAGCATAAACAAGAATTCACGGCACGCCAACTTTGAAAACAACTCAACACATATAACATATGTGTGTGTGTGTGTGTGTGTGTGTGTATATTTGTGTGTGTGTGGCTTATAAACTGAAGGCAACTCACAGCTCAGCTCAGTTCAGTTCAGCCCAGCTCCATTGAGTTCATTTCAGTTTCTAGTTTTCTAGGTCGACTTTGGCTTGCTGTTGTTTTTTTGTGGTATTTTTTGCCGAGGTTAAAGGTTGCATGTTACGTGTTAGCTTGGCAGCTTTTTCGCTTGCAGCTTGCGGCTTGCAACGCAATCGTCTTTAGTTTTTTTTTCCATTTTTTTTCATTTTTTTGGTTTGTTGCAGCATTTTGCGTAATTGGGTTGCCCAACAGCTTACAGAGCGCAGCATTGAGTCCTTGAACTGCTTTATACACTCACGCACATACACACACACACACACACATACATATATATATATATATATATATACATATATCCGTGCAATGCCCGAGTCGCGTCACATGTGCAAACAGCTTTAAGTTTATTGTTCCTCTCGCCTTCTCTCTCTCTCTCTCTCTCTCTCTCTCTCTCTCTTTCTATTGCTAGCCATCTCTTTTATATTTTATCTTTAAGCTTCATGTGGCAAGCAACCCTTTGGGGGCATGCTACCCAATGCCCAATGCCCAATGCCCAATGCGCCGCTGCCACAGACCATTAAGCAAATTGCCTCGAAATGCTCGCAAATACTTTAAATTATTGAAATGCTTAGGCCGCACAGTTAAAACAAATAATGGCCAAAAAGACCTTGCCACGCCCCCCTCCGCCTCTCCTCCTCCCCCGTTGCCCTTGAGGGGCTCATAAATCTTGCTTAGCGCCTAAAATTTGAGAAGTTTCCTTTTTTTTTTGTCTTGTTTTCTGTTTCTGTTTTTGCTTAGCATTATTTGTGGTTGGTCAAAAGTTCTAACTGTTCCTTTACCTACCTCCCCCTCCCCTCACCGCACACACAACCCTCTCTCCCCATCGAGCCGAGCAAAAGGTTGCTTTATCGTTTCTTATATGGCATTTTAATTATTTTAAATGCTGCAAATAGTTAACTCATAAATTCTGGGCCATTTATAAGATTGTGTTTGGCCTAAAAAACACGTTGCCAATTTGTGTTTCGGAATTGTAGTATTAGCAATGTGAAAGCAAGAAAGAGACAGCTAGACTTAATTTATGCGAATTCTTATGCATTTATTCATTTAATCGAAGGCCATTGAAGCGGATTTCGTATTTTATTTTCTTTACTTTTGCCATTAAAAGCACATTTGAAATAATTTCATATCTCCCTTTTGTTGTCTGGCAAAACTTGTGCATATATTTTAAATGTTAATTAATAAATGATGATCGTACACATTTAATCAACATTTTTTTCGCAAGCATAAAGGCTAAAGGAATTAATGGAAACTTTTTGAAAACTGATGAGAGGATAAAATATGTTAACATAATTTTGTTTGCTGCATGAGTTGCACAAAGAACGACAACTAAATGTGCTAGAGTTTGTACGACTAGCTGATACCCTTTACTTGTCTAAAACTTGAAGTTAAGAAAGCTGAACTGAATGTTGAATACAAAGTATACTTGACTTGTAAAGTTGTAATGTTGAAAATCAGAAAAACTTCAAAGTTTGTTAAATTTACCAACTGATGCCATTTCCAATATCATTTTGATAATGTTTTGCCCTATATTTAAATCTTTATTTAAACGGCATTAAAATTGGATTAATTAGTTGCCTCAATGTTTCGATTTTAAGCAACGCTTGGCTTTTGAAATGGTACAGCATTCAAACATATTTAATTATATAGAAAATACTATAATATATTTATAGAAGTTTTTCAGCATTTTTCTCTTGCTCCCCATTTCCCATCCCTGTTTTTCTGAAATTGCCTCTTGAACCACTTTTCTGTTTCTGAAATTGAATTCCCACAACGACAGGGCACAAATCATTTGCATAATTTGCATTAACAAAACAGAAGAAAAACAAAACACACAACGCGATACGCCGAAAAATAGCTCGTCCACAATATTTATACAAACTGCGTAAATTCATTTCAAGTCCAAATTGAATTTTGTGGGTGTTCAATGGTTTTGGGTTACATAAATATACTACACATTCTGGTCGGCGGCGATTTGTTAAATAAATTAAATATGCATATTTAAATGACAATTCAGAATAACAATGACAAATTTGCCAGATGCGAGTGCTATTTCGGTATTTCGTATCTATAGTTGTAAATGTAAATGTATCTGTATCTATATCTGTAGCTATATCTGTATCTGTATTCGTATCGATTACATTTAGCACAACTCGAAATACAATCGCATTGTATGTAAAAGCCAATTGTGTTTCAAGTGTTCAAAGGTGCAATATGCGCTGCTAGGCGTATACGTGATAATTTGCACAGCCAACTCAATTCCACAACTCTACAAACAACAAACAACCAACAACAACAACAACAACAACAACAACACAACGCATGGCAAACTGAGTAAGTCAATTATATTATCTTCTCTAATTCGAATTTGATTTTAAGTGCTGTCTCAAGAGTTTTGCTCAATTAAAAGTTAATGCAATTAAATGATATTCCATATTGCGTATACGCAATGTATAACAACATCAGACTGTAAACTTAATTGGCTGACAACAGTTATTGTCTAAAAAGTTTTGCAAAACAAAAAAAATCATTGTAATTCAATTCTCTTAAATGCTACTGAGCATTTTAGACAGCAACAACAACAACAACAACAACTATGAGAACTAAGCGCATTAAACTTAAATACTTGACAGGCCAGCAGAAAAGCTACACCCGCCCCCCTCCCCCCCCCCTCTGTCTTGCCATTGTGGCCAAGTCGGGCAAAAACAAAAGCTGAAATGTTGCAAGTTGAAGGCAAAATGCCTTCTGGCCTAGAAAAGGCTTTTGTTTGCTTTGAGCTCGGGCTGTCTGTCCACTCTGTCCTGCCTGTCCTGTCTGTCCTGTCTGTCAGTTGTTGGCCAGCAGGAGAAATGTGGCAATATGCAAGCAGGCTTTTCATTGATACGCTTGTCTGCCGTTCAATGTTTATTGCATATCAATTAGACAAGAGCTCCTGGCCCCGGGCAGGACCACACTCCACTCTTGAAGTGGCCCCAATTTGTGGCAGGCGGGAGAGACAAAAAAAACCCCTTCAAGGAATCGAACACAGAACGTGCGCAAAACTTTCAAAGGCCTCGTTTGTATGTGTGTGTGTGTGTGTGTGTGTGTGTGTGTGTGTGTGCATCTGACCTGTCAAAATCCACTTGAGCGTACCATAATTTCCACGCTAAATGAGTTCAAGTAGAAGCCGCCAAACTGCCAACTGCCAACTGCCAACTTCGTTGCCATTCACACAGCCTCTGGGAGCCAAGCCACGCCCACATCACACATCTCACATCGCACAGACTGACGCCTCCGTTCGCACGTGTGCGCAATTAAAAATGCAGCTTGCGGTTGTCGGCCAAAGTTGCGACTCTTCTTCTTCTGCTTTTGCCAACTGCTTTGCTCGACTTGCCTTTCAGCAAATGCTCCAGTGACATACAAAACAAGTGGGAATATCGAGAGTACCCGACTATCAGATACCCGTTGCTCAAATTGAAATTGAAATTAATATTCAATTTAAAGTTGCATTCACTCTATTTATAAATTTGATACTATACAAAAGTTTCCAGCAAATTGTAAACTGTCATAGCTCTTGATAGCGCGATGATTGACAATAACACAAGGAAATTCTTACCAAATAAGGTTCCATATTAATAAATGTGGCTTTGGTCGAATTTTTTCCAAATTTTTCGATTAAAAACACTTTTATTTTTATTTTAAAGCCTCTAGCTCATAATCAAGCTAAAATACATAACTTTTATTAATACTGTGTTTCAAATTTGGTTAGTCTAGCTCTTATAGTCTCTGACATGCGGATCAAGAATATAATTATTCCTTATAGGGTCTCCCTAAAACATGCACTGAATCAAATACAACATTGTACTTTACGATTAACGAGTATAATAACTAGCAAGGGAAAGCAGCCAGTGTAGAGATGGAGAGAGAAAGAGAGAGAGAGGTAGAAAGGGTAAGAAAGGCATAAAAGAAAGAGCAGGCAATGTGTAAAACTAAAGGGGAAGCGAAAACTGTGCACAAAATATCGCCGTCTGTAATTAAATTAATGCTCGCCTCTTACAAACTGCATTGAAAGCCACATGGCGTATACGCAATTTTACTTTACTGCCCTGCACCGAAAACAACAAGAACAACAAGCACCACCAACTACTACAACAAAGTAGGTAACAAATGACACAATAATGCAATTCAGAGCAAACATAAAATAAAGCAGCAAAGCGGCTTCCAAATCCCTGACCTGATTTAGCAGCTTCTTCAAATGGCAGCAGCTGCTTTCTCTCTCTCTCTCTCTCTCTCTTTCACTGTCTCTTCAGTTGTTGCTGTTGCAGTTTTTCTTCTTGTTGTTGTTGTTGTTTTTGTTGCATTGGCTTTTGCTTTCCGTTTTTTGAAGCCACCTTCCTGCTGTTTCTTTTCCTGTTTACTTTTTGTGCAAACTTTCCATTTTTATTTTCCAAAAAATGTCGCCCGTCTGTCTGGCCAAAGCTAAAAATAAAATAGTTCCGTTTTACACTCCCTCTCCCTCTCCCTGTCCCTGTCCCTGTCCCTGTCTCCTTCTCTCTCTACAATGTCCCTTTCTCATCTTTTTTCGCTTTTGTGCATTCCCTTCTGCCACTTGTAAATGGCATTAGAGCGTTTCACTGCTCAAACGGCCAAGAGAGCCAGAACGTGCCCAACTGTTTCTGGCCTGGCCGTGCTCTGAAATGTCAGCTCAAATCTATTTTTAAGAATTTGCAACGAGTCCCTTGTGCAACGACTGCTCTTGATACTCTAACAATTGAATCATATTTAAGCGCTGACTGCAGAATCTTTTGAAAAAACAATTCCATCAGCTTTTGGGGCGGTATTAAAAACACATCTGAAATGTGTGCACGAATTTCATTCATGTTTTCATTGCGGCTTTTTCTGCTTCGCCGAGTGCAAGATCAGCCCAGTTTTTCAGGTCTGCAGCGAGAGTCATAAACATAAACTCGCATTATGCTTGGCCAAATAAAACTGCAGCCAAATGACACGTACAACTGCCATCAGAGAATATATATATATATAAAAAAAAAAAGTGTAGCCCAATGAAAACAAAGACAAAGGGGAGCTGAAGGGAAAGTGTGTGTGTGCACATTTTGTGCGATTTACTGCGACTTTGCTTTCGAATTGTTTTGTTTTATTTCGTTGCCTTTTCAGGGCATCGATTTTGTCGCTGACATTTTTGTCTTTGTTGGCAAAAACAAAATGTAGATAGAAAAAAATGAGAGAACAGCGAACGGAGCAGAGAAAATTGTGTCAATGAAATTGTTGTCAACAGTTTTCTCTTCTCTTCTTTTCTTTTATATATTTTTTTTTAATTTTTATTTAAGCTAAAGCTGACAATTATTTCAATGAAAGTGAAAGCAAAAGCAAATAAACTTTAATGCGCTTAACTTGGCAAATTAAAAAACTTAAATGAAATTCCTCTTTTAATTGAAAAAATTTGCATTGTTTTCGTTTTTATTAAAAGAGAAATCGCTTGACATTATTTTGGGAATTGTTAAAAAAATTAAGTTAAAGTGTAATGAAATAAAGCAGATAGTTTACTAGGCGTATGAGTAATGTTTGTACTATTTTATTTAACTATAAACAATTGTTTTTAATTATGAAATCATGAGATTAGAAAGTTTCTATTTAATTTCCACTGCTAATCGATGAAAGATAAATAATAACTGACTGCTTACGAGGCGTATGAGTAATATTTGTCAGTCTGTGCTTTAAATGCCCGTCTGCTTATGTAAATTAAATGTTTTTCGGCTGCTGCTCAATAAAATGCAATTGCAAATTTATACAAATGTCCTGGCATTATTATTGTGCGTAAATCAAGGAGGAGTCCTTGCCATCCTGTCAGTCCAAATTCACATCGCACATTCAATTTAATTGTTGTGTTGTGTTGTGTATGAAATATGACAAGCGTAAGCAAATGACGCGTTGTCTGTCTCTCTGTCTCCTGTATATCTCATGTACATATATCCTGTGTGTCCTGCGTGTGCGTGTGTGTGCGTGGGTCCTTTCTTACGCTGTTTTGTGCTCATTTTTACTTGTAGTTGGCAGTACGTGAGGATTTCATTTCGATTGTATTTGCAACAATGGAACGCTCTTAATGGGCAACAACACACATGAATTTGTATCCCTCTATATATATCTTAAGACATATATGTATAGTAATATATATGTGAATGTACATCCTGTGGATTGCGTTCTCTTTACATTCCTTTTATTTGCTTCCCTGCCTTTTCTTTCCTTTTCCCTGGCACTTTTGTAATAAGTTTGTAATAATCAGGCACACAGCTGCCTTTGTTTCTTTAGCTTTATTTGCTGTTTTTGCCTTGGAGTTTCTTTTACTTACGACGTTATCCTGTAGTCCTTTACACAGCTGTGCAACAACAACTACAACAACTACAACTACCACAAATAAACAAGTTTTGTTGCGCTGTGCGTTTTCATTTATATATTATTATTTGTCCTCTTTTTATTTATTTATCCATCCTACTTTTTCTGGGTTTCACATTGGATTTTATAGCCACACGCAATTTACTTTTTATTTATGAATACATTCGCTACAACAACAACAACAACAACAACAACAACAACGACAACAACAAGGACAGCAATCAGAGGAGCTGTAGTAAAACTCTATTTGGATTTTCAGTAAGTTAAAATCGAATAGCGGAAATTTCATAAATTAAATACAAAAGAAAAAATCTGTAAAAATTGCATTTAAATTGCTGGCAAAAATGCAGTCAAAAAGGGAAGACACAGAGAGAGGGGGAGAGAAAGAGGGTGGGGCAGAGGGGCTGGAGTAATGGCAGTGCATTGGACTCTCTTTCTCACTCTCTCTCTCTCTCTGTCTCTCTCTGTCTCTCCCTCTTTCGCTTGTTGAACTCATTTCGGAGTCATAAAGTTGGTCACATTCAAATTAAAATTCAACTTTTGCACACGCCTCGAGTGGCAACAGATGCTGTCGGCTTTTGGGGGCAAAAGTCTCATTTTCCCTTAAGGCCATTTCCCCAGGTTTTTGTTAATGAGCAGAGAGACCGAAAGAAAGAGAGAAAGACAGGGAGAGAGAGACAGATAGAGAGTGCAAGAGTTAAACGGCGACTGCACTTTAGTTTGTGGAATATTTTCCATAACTGATAAGCATTGATTACCAATTTAATGTTTACAATAAATTAAAAGCCTTTTTATACTGTATACCAAGGTATAGAGTAATTTTATGGATACTTTTAATTAGTATCTCACTTTCTGGTACTACTCGACTGTATAATGCCTACTTGCTTAGCTGTTGGGCAAGTTCATATTCAGATCATTGGCTGGTTGTTCTGCACTCCAACTCCGAAAGTCACTCGAAAAACGCTCTCAGCTCTCAAATTTGGGTCAGTTGCTAAGCAGGCACAAAAGGGTGAAAAAGTGAAAAGCTCTCGAAACTCAGTATAACATAATGGCCAATCCAAAATCGATTTGGTCCAAATCGGTTGCACTTTTCTCATACTCATATCTAAACAGACTCTTGAAACGCACACAATAACAAACACACACACACGCACACACACACGCACACACACGCACACACACACACCTCCCTAGTGCCAACTTTTAATGCATGCACAAAAGTATGCAACGCTTATTTTATGGCCACAATTTTGCGTGTTCCGTCTGTGTGCCTGTGTGTGTTAAATCTGTGTCAACTGCCACGCCCACACTCTGCCCCTCAGCAACTTTGCCTGTATGCCACAATACCAGTTGCATGTTGCCTGTTGTTGCGGTGCCTGTTTCACGTTGCATGTTGCGTTGACATTTTTGCCACGCTGACATTTTACATTTTACAGTAATTCCTCAGTATTACCCCCCCCCCTCCCTTTTCCACTACCCTTCCTCTTCTTGCCCCACTGCGACATCTGCTAAAACTATGCCATAATTTAATTTTAAACAATTTGTCAGCAATGTGATTCCTGTGTTTTTCCCTATAAAACCAAGTATACATATATTTGGTAGTATCGATATCAGATCAGCATGGAATATGCATTATAACATTCTCATATGGATATTTCAACATTTTTACATATCACTCTGAAAGGAGATTATTTCTATGGAATTCTCCAACCAACTTCAATGGAAATTTCATGATTTTGAATGAAATGAAATTTACAGATTATTCTACTAGTGGTAAAATTGCAAATATATCGCAAACTTGATTCGATTATGAAACTGATTGAGCATTTCTTAGCATAAACTTTTAAACATAATTTTTTTTATATATAAATTTAATTTTAAAGTTCAATTTTTTTAAATTAAATGTTAATTATTTTTTTTTAAATGGAATTTATAAAAAACATTTACAAATATTATTTTATCATTTAAAAATAAATTTTAGAATTGTTAATTAGGTTTTTTTTTCAAAACTTTTCTGTGCTGAGTATCTTTAAGCCCGCTTTTCAAAGTCCAGTTAAAATTGACATTAATAAAGGATGATTTTAAAAACTATGTTCTGAACTATTCTACATTTTTTTCGCTGGTTCTCTGGTTTTTTCTCTCTGTCTCCAGTTGACTTTAAAAATGTTCGTAGACTTCCTCGTTCCATAAACTATTGGCAGACTATTTGCTGAACCATTATCAAACATAAGAGTCAGACTCATGAATAGCTTTGAACCAGGCCAAACAAAAAATGCATGTTAAACATGATGCGAGCAAAGTGCGATTACAAAGAAAAATGCGAAATGAAAAATAGGGAAATGGAAAACGCAATCAGCATAAGCAGAGGGAAGAAGAAAGAAATGAAAGTGGAGCGGCCAAATCGCGTGCAGCTTTAAGACACAGACACGGCTCAGCACCTTGCGGCAGTTGTAGGGATAGGGGAAAGGAGCAAGCGGTGGGTGGAAAGGGGCAAGGGGAAAGGGGAAAGGTTAAACCGCCACACGCTGCAAATTGTGAGTTGTGAGCTGTCGGCGGCATTTGGCAAACAAAAGGTGAAAAGCGGCAGAAAAAAACAAAAATCCACTCAAAGAAGAGTTGGGATAAAAAAAAGGCAAAGAAGGCGTGGCAAAGTGGTGCAAGCACTTGAAATGGCAAAAACTCTTGCAACGCATCGAATTGCACTGTGGTTGAGTGTGTGTGTGTGTGCCTGTCTGTGTGTGTGTGTGTGTGTGTGAAGGACCCAAAGACTCAAGTGGCTGCCGCAAGGCAAACATATTTTCATTTTGAGCGCTGCCAGCAGCGAAAACTCATTAGAGACGCTGCGAAAATAACTCCAAGCAAATTCTAGAGCCCAGGATATGAAATTGCAAATTTATAATATCCCAGTAGAGAGAGATAGCGAGAGAGAGAGAAATAGCAACAAAAAAAAAGTTGAAACAGTCGAGGGGATCGACTTTTAAATACCCAGTATCCGAATCGTCGCAGCTGTTCGATTCCTTCACCAAAAATTACTTTAAAAATTATAATATTAAAAATTAATTTAAAAAAATAATTTAAAAAAAATAAAAATAATAATAATCCCATTTCTTAATTATTGTCAATTCTTTTTATTCTTATTATTGATATTTATCGGTTAAAGAAAACGGCATTAAATTCCTTAAATGCATTTTAACTAAATAAAAAAAAATTAAATAAAAATAAAACTTTATAGAACAGTAAGATTATTAAATATTGTAATTGAAAGGCAAAAAGAAATTAAAATTACTCTTGTTATTCAGCTCTGAAATCCAAGTAATACGGACAGACAGGCTTTGCCACAAACCAATATGCCTCAATATATCCCATAGCTACTGGGCTGAAAAGAGTGGTGAAGAGTGAGAGAGAGACAGAGAGAGAGAGAGAGAGAGTGAGAGGAGTGAGAGGAGTGAGAGAGAGTGAGAGAGCACTTAGCACTTGACTTCAATTGCTTGTTGATGTTTTGCAATTTTTGCCATGTGGCAAGTTATCTATGCATCTTCCAGATGAACTGCCGCCGCCTCCAGTTGCAAGTTCCAGTTTCAGTTTCAAGTTGAAGTTGAAGTTGAATGTTGCATGTTGCATGTGGCATGGCGAGTTGAGGTGGCAAAATGCCATTTAAAGATAGGGGAGCATTTTCATTCTATTAAAAAGTTGCCAAGTGGCTGCAAAAGTGCAATGCCAAGCCCATTAGTATAGCTATGTGTGTGTGTGTGTGTGTGTGTGTGTGTGTGTGTGTGTGTGTGTGTGTTAGTTTGTGTCTCGTAAGCAACTTCCTGTGCAGCGGCATTAGCAACACTTAAGGACACTTTTGCCCGGCTAGTGACAGGAAGCAAAGCAAGCAAAACTCTTGCCAGCAATCCTTGCTCGCTTTTCCTGCCCCTTTTCCTGCTCCCAGCTCACACCTCTGGCAACTATTCAACATTAAGTTAATTTGCCACGTGCACAGCAAGCAAAAACGAGGCAAGTGGCAAGGCGAAAGGAGTAGGAGACGAAGAAGGAGAAGCAAAAGGAGAAGGAGACAAAAGAAGGAGGTTCCCTTCCTGTTCGGGATCTGCCCAATACTGAAAAGTGTGCAACATTCTCTTGTGTCATCGATGAGCTAATTTAACGCTGATTTACGATGATTGGCAGTGCAGTCACGGCAAGAAAAGACACGGCCAGGACATGCCAGGATATCGCCAGGATATCGCCAGGACACACACACACTAGACTCCCATTTTGATTGAGGCATCACAATGAGTTTGCTTCGACCTGAAAAACATTACGAAATTCAATTGACATTTTGACAGAGAAGCAAGTGTCTCATATCCTTTGATCCTGGAGATCCAAGAGCAAAGTATTCTCTCATTACACCAGCACAAGGATTCATGTTAAATGCCCATTAGAAAGCTATGTATACAATTTCCCATTTTCATGCTGTCACTTTAAGCCGACAATTACAACAGACGTTTGAAAACAAGAAGTGAAAGGGGAGGAGATTACAAATTAAGGCACAAAATTTGCTGAAAGTCTTTTGCCAAACGAATCAGAAGCTTAAACTAAAATACTGGCATTCTATTAAAAGATGTCTAATTTCATTTTGTATCTCTACATCCGACAGTGCACAAATTGTATCTCTACATATTTATATGTGTTTACATCTATATTTGTATCTGAATCTGAAAGATAACAACTTTTTTTTTTTTTGCAACACGTTTCCGACAATAAAAACAAAATGTCAACTATTAAATACAATGTTCGTTGTGTAAATACTTTTGTGAAACGCAGCTCAATTTTATAATTTCTCACAACTACAATGGTAATAAATAATTTCAAAACAACATCAACCCCAGCAACAACAACAACGGAAACGACGTAAGTGAGAGAAATTTCGCAACATGTAATTTTGATTTTAGAAAAAACGCAACTGTGAAATTTACAGCCCTTTAGGTCTTACCGTTTGGACTGTAAGTTGATTGGCGTTAACAGCACCAGCCAGAAAAAAGACTTTAGCATATTTGGTATGCAAATGAGTTTGTTTAGGTCTAGTAATCTAAATTATCTAAATCTATATCGGCTTACATATTATCCTATATCTATCTGTCTCAAAAATAGCTTTGCCAAAACTGATCCGATTTCCAAGTGAAGTGTCATATTAATAATTATCTTTTTACAGTATCTAAACCAGATTGTATTCAACGTCCGTAATGACCGCAATCACCGTTTTTTCTCTCTATCCTCCCACCCTCATTGTTCTCCGCCCTCCCCCCCCCCCTCTGCTTTCTCCCCCTCCTGCATTGTGACAGCTGTTTGTTTGTTTAGCCCGTTGTGCCAATTGGGAACGAAACGTGGCCAAATTAGGACGCCAGTGGACAAATGCAGCTGTCGACATCAACTGCAATTCGCAGCTGGAGTTGAAATTGCAACTGCAGCAGGTTTTTCATGATGCGGAAATGGCAACTGCAACAACAACAACAACAACAACAGCAATGGGATTGGGAAATGGGAAATGGAAAAGGCAACTCCATCGCAAACGAACTAAACAAGAGCCACTTACTTACATTCATAAGCCGCAGCTGAGTTTCCCGCACAAAGCTCTCGACACGCGCCTTTTGCTATTTACTCAGCGGGAAAATGCAGCTCCTACGAGGGACAGAGAGAGAGCGAGAGAAAGAGAGAGAGAGAGAGAGGAGACAAATGGCAGGCCGCGGGGTAAAAACCCAAACTCATCATCACAGTTGCACGAGACGCGGCTTGCAGCTTCACACTTCCTGCTTGACAGAGTTCTTCCTACACTGCAAGCAAAAGTCGGAGACTGCCGCAGAAAACTCTTAAGCCCAAACAGTGTGAAAAGAAAGGCTTGTTTGGGGTTTTTTCTTTGGCTTCTTTTCCGATCATTGCAACAAATTGTCTCCTGGGATTAAATTAAGACTTTTTAGTTACTTCAGATTTTGAAACTATTTTATCATTTCAGTCGTGCCATTTAAAATTCTACATAATTATTTGTTTTATACTTTCATATGCACATTTTAAAATTCTACATAATTAATTTTGATAGTTAGTTGCAAATTAGTTAGAAAAATCATTTAATCCATGTCAAACTTCCAAATGAATTAACGACTCGATGTTTTTTATCAATAATTTTATTGATATTAGACCTAATTTAAGAAGAACTTTCTTATGATGATTATTGTTTAGATATTTATTTTCGAAATATAAAGCCGCTCTTTCTAATCGAATTCTCAAGTTTTCTTTTCAGTTCGAATTAAGAATTGTAAACTTGATTTTCAGCATGTTTTTTTTTCAGTGTAGCTTTGCCAGTTCTCCAACGTTCTCCCACCTTGCCGTACTCCCCATGGTGCTGCCTTATCAAGTGCCATTTTTCATGCAACGCCGTCACTTTGGCACACCACAAAGTTATCCTTATCCCTGGAGCCGCATCGCAGTCGCATTGCCATTGTCTTGTCCTCCGCTGGATGCCTGACTGTGTCTGTCTGAGGGATGTGGGCGTGGAGGGGGCGTGTTGCCGCCCCCTTTTGTCACACATGCTAAAGATGCCAGCAGACAAAAGGCTTAATCCCCCCGATCTTTTACCCCTCTTCGCACCCTCAACTCTTGCAACTTCAACAACGCACTGTGGCATTGTCTTTTCAGCCACGCCCACTGTCAATTGCAATTGGCTGCAGCTGCAGCTGCAGCTTCGATTTGGCCTAATCCTCGCATTTAATTGGCAAATGCATAAAGTTCAGTTGTGCCTCCTCGACATTGTCTCTGGAGAGAGAGAGCAGCGAATTATCCATTTGAGACATCTCTCTTTTAGCCATTGTTAAAACCCGCCACAAACTGACCTCTTTTGGTTCTGAATAAAGTAAAAGAAAAAAAACAAACTGCACTCGGATGTGCTTCACATGCTCCAGTTGCTGCCTCATCTGCCCCCTCTGCGCACTTCTCTTGCTGCTGCCACTTCAACAACTTTTAGCATTAAATATGTGGCCAGCACTGTGACACGCCCCCCCCCCCCGCCCCCGCCGCACTTCACTCCACTACACTACACTCCACATCCAAGCGAGAGAGTTTATGAAAAATATTACACAGAGATTAAAGTTTTTCAGTATTGTTGTAGTTGTTTTTACCTGGCTGCTTGCCCACAAAAGGTAGCCAAGTGGGCGTTGGAAGCTGGCAGGGGGCGTGGCAGACTATTGTTGTTGCGGTTATTGTGGCTGTTGTTGTTGTTGTTGTTGTTGTTGTTGTGGCTGTTGCTGGCAGCTCTGACATAGATATTATTGTCTTGGCTGCTCCCTGAATCGCATGCGGTTTTTTCCTGGACCTTTTGCACTGAAATTTATTTTTACGCCATTTCTAGTTTTTTTTTTTTCTCTGCTGCTGCTTCTAATTTAAGTGCAACGTGTGTGTGTATTTTTCATATTTACATATTTGCCATATTGTGGTGTGCTCCATTTTATTCCCACAATTTCTTGTTGTATTTGTGCACTGTAATTACTTAAAGTGTTTTGTGGCAAAAACAGTGTTGAAAAGCGCATAAAGGCAGCCCTAAGGGACTTAGCTTTTGGCAACATTTACAGTGCAAAAGCTCAAGCTTATAAGTCTCGAGAGATTATCATAAAACACATATGGGATTATTTCAGATATAGAGACAGAGAGAGACAGAGAGAGAGTTTGAGAAAAGAAAGTTGAGTTTCAACTGAGAATTGCATTTCCACATTCTCAACTCACTCTTTTTCCGGCCATCAAATGTTGCATGCCACATCATGTGTGTTGACAAAAAGTCTCCGACTTTCGGGATTTGTTATAGCCACCATTTGGTTGCCATAATTCAAGCCACAAAACTGCAGTTGGCTGCTTCGAAAAACCGCAAGCGACAAACTGAGTTATGACTGAGTTGTTACCCCAAAGCGAAGGGGCCAAAAAAAGGGACGGCAAGGGGGAGGAGGCCGTCGCAATCATGGCTGAATCATGCGTGAGTGCGTGCGAGTATATTTAGACAACTTCTACACTAACCAAAAAAATTAAAAATAATTAATACTGTTTTTCTGAATATTTAAGGCGATATAAAAAAAATTAATCTACAATTTGGATTATTGCGCAAAAAAAAAAAAGAGAATAGTTTAAACGTCAAGAAAGTTAAGCAGAATGAAAGAGAAATGCTGATTCAATTCGAAAAGATTTTAAACGCCCTAAGAATATGTAAAATATTACAACTTTTTCTATATTTTTTTTTATATACAAATTACAAACATATTTTAATGAAAATTTATATAAAAATGTCTACAATTTTGCATAGTTTTCATTAAAAATTTAACATTAAATGAATTATGAGAGAGATAGACATGGTCCAAATTTAAACGGGATAAAAGAAATGTCTAAGCCCAAATTCGAAGAAAATATTCTCTAATTTCCCGACGAGAACGCTAAAAATAAGAAATACAAATTTTTACAAATTTTTAAAGAACACTTAAGTATTTTGTTAAGTTAAGTGCGATAATTGGGATATTTTGGCATGCGTTTATTTTGCTTTTGAGTGTAGTTGAAGTGTCAGCTACATTTGCGATACCCCCAAGAAGGTTGTTGTTGTTGTTGTTGTTGTTGTTGTTGCTGCTGCTGCTGTTTCTGATTGATGGCTCCACTTGGAGCAACTAAACGGATTCGCATTTGGGAATCACACTCGTCCACACACTCACACAGTCAGAAAAAGAATTACTTTTGCGGAACTTCTTAAGCTTCTTTCGTTGAAATATAATTTCCCTCAGCTGTGAGACGAGGCGAGTCGCTTAATGAGCTGAGTGAGTACTTACACAAAATTAAGTGTTGTCCCACTTCAAGGAGAAGGCTTCAGCTGGCTCTTGGCAAACATGTCTCAAAGTCGCAGCAGCTAGCGAAAGATAGAGAAACGGAGAACGGACACAAAGGAAATGGAAATACACAAATACGAGACAACAAGAAGAAGAAGAAGAAGTGAAAAGTAACAAACAAAAAAAAAAAAAAGTGAAGAAGGAAAAGATTCTCATGCTTGTCTCTCGCCCTCTCGCGTGTTGTTGCTTTGAAATCATCATAAAGTTGAAGATAAGTTTTCTTTTCATTAAAAAAAATATAAGAGAAAGTGGGCAGCAGAGGGGCGGGGGTGCGAGTGTGGGCGGGGCATTCCCAGGAGTCGTTACAGCCAGGCGATGTAGGTTCAGTAACAGGAACGCGACAGGAAACAGGCTCAAGCGACAGCCGACAACAGGACACAGAAAGAGAAAGAGAAAGAGAAAGAGAGAGAGAGAGTGGGAGTGAGAAGGAGAAGGAGAGTGGGGGCGACATGTTTCCCCTGTTGAGTAGGGCAAAAAAACAAGTTGTTTGGACTGTGCGTTGATTCGTTGTTTGCCATGTTGTTTTGCCCGTGTCCCGTGTCCTGTGTCCCATGTCCTGCGTCCTCGCTGTCATTTCAAACTGCTGTCCCCCGAAAATTTACAACATTTCACAACACTTTACTTGGCTGTTGAGCAACACTGGCTCACAAACTAATTCAATAAATGCACGACGTGGACGTCGTTTGTCCCTCTAACCGAGTTGAGTTGAGTTGAGATGAGGATGCAGGACACGTAGCAGAAAAGTTGACATAAATCTGCATAAAATATTCGCATATGCAAAATTGCAAAACTAAAGCAGAGAAATAGGAAAAAAGAAGAATTAAAACGAGTTTTCATGGAGAAACCGCACACGTAATACCTTCAAAAAAAATAGAGAAACTAGACGATAAAAAGAAGAAGCAAAGCCAAAGATTTGATTACTTTAAATACCAAGGTCTCATCAGCATATCAAGAACTCAAACAATTTGCATAACTTCTTTAAAACGTCGCACATCTGGTGATGAAATGTCTATACCTTTTAGAAGGGCATAAAAAAGAATAGAAGAGAAATAGAGGAAAGTGCTCGTATGTTAAAAGTGTCGACGCTTAACTGGCATGTTCGCCAACACATGTGTGCACAGGTGAGGAAAGAGAAGAAGAAGAAGAAGAAGAGAAGAAGGAACAGAAGAAGAAGGAGGCACAAGTGGGTGGAATAAACTCAGCTGCCTGTGGTGCACATTATGCAGCAGCAGAAGCCTCAGTAACCCGGACAACCATTGAGAAATCTGTTGAAATTATGCAAATAGATTTCAGCAATCACTTAACTTAACTCGGCACAACCCGAACAGAAAACCCAACTGGAAGCTATGCAATTCAGTCCAATGATAGGGCATCAAATTGATGGATAGACACACACACACACACATATGTATGTATGTTAACCGGGCTTAGACTAAGCCCTTTAACCCTTGTTAGCTACAGACATTTGACCAGCATCTTCAAGTCATTGTCATCTCCTTTTCAGCTTCTAATCTTGTACCTTTTCAGCAAAGTTGGCCCCATAATTAGCTCAAGACAAACAGAAACTTTCTGTTGTTGTTGATGCCACACGCACATGTGCCACAAATTGTTCACTGTACATTAGATAACAACAAAAGGTGGCAACCCCTTTTTTTTAATGTGCTCCTAAAATAAAATCTCTTGCGTGAAATGAAGTCAAAGTCGTGGCATCTGACAAGCGTCTGAAAGGGTAAACAAATTCAAGGCGAAATTGATGACAGCGCATCTACACACACATACTCACACACACTCGCACACACACACACACACACACACACACGTAAGCAGTTGTGACATTGCCGCGCTGTCATCGTCGTCATCAACTTGGCAAAGGTTGAACTCACATTGAAGCAGCTTTTCACCCCACATCCCCCCCCCCACCCACATAACTTTACCCCTTTCTCCGACCAGCACAATTTTTACAGAATTTGGATTAAGTGGACTTTGCTGTTGACGTAGCTGTCAAGGCAGGGGGCGTGGCAGGGGGCGAAGAATCGGAGCGGTGATTTTTCCAGGTCTGCATAAAAAGTTCTTAAGAGTTTTGAGCGCTGCTTTGCATGCTATAAAAATGATAGCGGAAAATGAAATAGGCAGGTACACTGAGAGAAAACATCTGGATCGAATGACCTCAAATTAAGTTTGAGTATTGATATTCTTAAAATCTATACTTGATTTTAGTATGAGCTACTACAAATGTGCAAAATGTTTACACAAATAAAGTGATTTCCAAATTAAGGTTTATTTTTAATATATGAATTCTATTTTGTTGCACTGCGTTAAAGAGTTTAAAGAAATGGCTTTAAATTTGAATTTGCAAAAGTATTTTATTTTTCTAACTTAAAAAATTGTAGTTCAAATTTATTTCAAGTTTTAATGGAATTTTAGGCATGACATTCTAGAGTTTTTCGCTCAGTGTGTGTAAAGAGCAAGGGTATACATTTCCAGCTGCCACAAGACCCTCTCACCCCTCTCACTCCTTCACTCTGCCCCTTTACCTGTCTGTGTGTGTGGGCTGCAAATATTTGCTTACGTGTCAATAACCCGCCCAGTGATTTATTTCATATTTGGTCTGGCTTATGAGTTTCCCCGGCAAATAGTTTTACGTGGACAGCCGACTGTCATTGACATTTGATATGCAAAGGCGGAAGTGACGAGGGGGGAGTGGGGAGATGGGGAATAAACCACATTTCATAGCATACTTATGAGGGCAGCGACAGCAGACGACAGTTTCTTGTTGCAACTGGCAAATGCCTTAAAGCCTCAACATAAATTCCATGTTTCTTCTACCAAAAAAAAAAAAAACAGAAAAACGATGTTGGCTGCTCAATGAAGCATATCTTTTCCCTCTTCCCTCTCCGCTCTGCCCCTGTGTTGTCATAAGCTGCAACGTCTGTATTTGGCCTCCTCTTTTTCTACCTATGTATATTGCCAGCTCACTTCATCTCTCAATTCGCTGTCTTGTGCTGATTTGATTTAAACGTTTTCTTAGGCTTGTGGGTGAGTGCAGCACAAAGAGTTGGGTAGATGGAGGAGCAGGGGGCAGGGGGCAAGCAGTGCCATCGAGACATGGTTTATTCATGCAGCAGCCGCATTATGCAAATAGCTCTTGAGCTCCCTCCTTCTGCCACGCCTCTTTGCAGCGCCTTCGAAGCGCCACTAGAAATTTGATTTATTTCTTCTTTTTCTCATTTTTTTCGTTCAATTTCTATTTCGATTGGTTGCAACATTCCCAGGCACAACGGGGGGGCAAGGGGAGCAGCCACTTCGCGCCGCTTTAGCTGGAGAGTCGAGTACAAGTTGAGTGCCACTTGACGGCAATGGCGACAGTCGAGCGGCAGGAGAAGGGGGAGCAGGGGCAAAACTTGAGGCCAACAGGCAACAAACTTGAAAGCAACAACAAAATGAACAACTTGGATTTTAGCTTGATTTTTTTTGTCTCTTTTACTCTTATTTTTTTAAATGGGCAATCGAACAACAAATTTGGCTCATCTATTTTTGTAATTGCCTTACACAGTTTGCAGATTAAGCAGCTGAAATAACAAATAACTAACAACAACAACAACTATAAAAAATAATAAGAAAAACAACATGTAATTTCTATTCTTTTTTTGCGGAATTTTGTTAAAGGAATTTGCATAGGAAACAAATTACTGAAGCAAAAGCAATTTTAGATTTAAATAAAACGACACAAAACGACGTTTCACATGCGATTGTGCATGTGTGTGTGTGAGTCTGTGTGTGTGTGAGTAAACGTGGGCAGGGAAAATCTTTTGCTTTCCATTTGCCAGGGAACTGCAGGATGTGACAAATGTTTTGCAAATATGTCGCGTGTTCTTTTCAATGCCTTCTCTTTTGCCCTCTCTCTCTCTCTCTCTCTCTCTCTCTATACATATGTAAGCTGTTTTGTTTGTGCTTTACACACACACACACGCATATCCTTCAACTCTCTCCCCGACATTTCGTCCTGCATTGTGTTTACTTTTAACAAAAGCAAAAATAATTCAAGCGTTACGCCTGAAGAATCTCAAGATGATATTTGTACATACGTCAAGAAGATGTGATGTTGACGCAGATGATGATGAAAGACAAGTAAACGGAGGAAGAGAGAGTGATGAGTGGAGTGAGTGGGCACAAGAAAGTTATTTTTCTTCTTCTTCTTTGCTTTTCACAGCCACATATTTTCCATAAAACATTAATATTAATGACTGTATCGGTTTGATGCTTCTGATTTGACAGCATTTTGTCTATTCTATTTTCAATGCTGCCTCGTCAACTCTCACATCCTTCGACAAGTATTTCGATTTTCAATGTTTATTTTCGATTTCGATTTATTTCCCCCCCGACCCCCCTTTGACCAATTCAATCGCTTTAATAGCACATCAATCAAATTCTCTTACTCTTGGCTATGCTGGCAATTTGGCAATTTGCTATGCACAATTTCAATATTTACTCGAGGAATGCATTTAACATGCGCATAAATAACTCAAAACATCGAAAATTACCCAAAATTCAAATAAAATAACCATTATTCAAGTACGGCAAACGTTGCGTATGCGCAATATTTGATATGTGAACAGCACTCAAAGCGAAACAAC